>JAFEMH010000054.1:0-600000 GCA_022495995.1 Adenophora triphylla var. japonica | reverse complement strand
TAAATATTTTCAAATCTTTGTTAAATTCTTATCTTGAAGCAACTTACGTAATTATTAATCAAATTATAAAAAAAAACCAACAACCACTCACACAATTTCAAGAAATTCAAATGGAGTGAAAATATTTTAATATTTTATTAAAAATATTTATTAAAAAAAAAAGGAAGATATTGATTGGCCAAGGATGGAGATAAGGTGATAGATCATCAGAGAAATGATTTAAACTCATACATATTCACTGTATTTCTTTCACAACGAAATTTCTAAGCAAGATAAATATTGTTAAAGGGTAATTTTCCATTTTCCATCAAACTGCACCACCACACAATGGCTAATCTTGATCAAGTGCTTAAGTTGGATCTATAAATCTTGATAGGAAACAAGTTATAGTTTTCAAAGCCTTTAGTCCCTCCGTCCCAAAATTATATTATTACTTTTTGCCATTATAATGAATGAAATTTGAATAATAATTATAAGTTGATTTAATTATACAAATGTAAATCTAAATTTTGTAATTAATACACCATTAACAATACTATCAATAACAAGTTTTACATTAGAATAATTAAATCAACCTAAAATAATTGATCAAAATTTATTCGTAGTGACGATAAAAAAAGTGAGGTTTGATCTGTCTAGTGTGTGTGTGTGTGTGTTGACGAGGTCTAACCTCGCCGCTCCCTTTGTTGCTTCTGATAATCTTTTTCTGCGCATTCATCAGGGTATTTTGAAATTCTAAAGTAAGGTGATCTTCTTAGCTTGATCTTCATCCAATTTCTTCCTTATCCTACTCCTTTGTAGCCCTATTTAAACCCCCCCTTCCCCCTTTGCTGCATACACACAAAAACAAAACACACACGGTTTTACACACTTTGAGGGTTTCTCTTTGGGTCAATAGTGAGGTTCTGAGAGCTTAATCAACAGTTGGTTTAGCTGAGAGGTGTTTTGAGGAGGATTGGTCTATTTCTACTCTCGCTGGTCTGTTTAGGTGCTCTCTCTCACGTTAGATTTAATCTATCTAGTGTGTGTGTGTGTGTGTGTGTTCGGGCGTGGTTCATAAGGGTGTTGGGGCTGGTTTTGCTGTGCTGGCTGCTACTGGAGTAAGGCCGGGTATTGGTGTAGATTTTTCCTTCTCCTTGGATCGAAGTGTTGTGGTTGTGACTGGATACGGACAAAGGATACCTGGGCTTGAGCCGAAACTCTTATATTACTATCTTTATTTTCAGTTTATTACTTTCATTTATTTGTTCTTGAATTGTTACTACTATTCGTTTTTGTTTTCTTTTGCATTGTTCTGTTTGCGGATCTTTGGCAACGGAGTGGTAAGTCCACTCAACAGTGGTATCAGAGCCAGTTTAATTCGCGAATGGTGAACGTTAAATAAGAAACCTAATACAAAGGTTTCTTGGATAAGGAAAATAAAAAAAAATGCATTTATTTTCTTCTCGAGTTTAATTCTTATTTTTTTAGTTGTTGTGTTTGGTGCTTTGATACTTGATTCGTTTCGTTTTAAGATATTTTGTCTGTTTTTTTTTTTTAGAATTGAAATACATTGTTTTGTATGGTTGCTAATATAAATGTTTATATGATAGAGCCATTCAATGGCAAATGTAGTTTTTCGATTTAACAACAAAAAATGAAAGGCATTTTAATTAAATAAAAAGTTTTCAAAGCTGTAACTGAACAATATGCTGAATCGGATAAACAAAAATTAAGGATTGAAATGGATGAATGTACTTGTTATTCAATTATTTTGAACTTATCTATCGCTGTTGTTAGAAAAGTTGGTAAACATGATAGTGCTAAAGCTCTTTGGGGTAAACTGTAAAAAGTATATGTTGAAGCATCGTTACCTAGTAATGTATTAGTTTGAGAAATTCTTTCAGTTTAACTTAGACTTGAACAAAGACATGGATTATAATATTGATCGGTTTACTAAACTTATGCAAGATATTAAGCAAACCGGTGATAAAAACCTTGATGAATACACTCATATTGTGCTCTTGAATGCTATACTTGACTCTTATGTTGATGTTAGATCTACTATTAAGTATGGTAGGAATGATATTGTGCTTGATACTGTGATTAACGGAATTAAAAGCAAAGAGTTGGAATTAAGAGTTAATAAGGGTAAATCATCTGTTGGTGAGGTTAATATGGTGAGAGAACGATCGACTCAAAGGACTAATAATCAGAATAAGCAACATGATAAGGCTGAATCAAGCAAAAATAATGAGAGAAAAAGAAGCAAGTCTAGATCTGGTAAAAGTAACAGAAAATGTTATAACTGTGGGGAAACAAGTTATTATCGGAAATAATGTCTCCTAAAAAAGGTATGTGAATCACGATCTGCAAATTGACTGTAATTTTTCTTCTGGTGAAGAAGATCATGTTGTTTTTATGGTCACTGAAACTATGGTGAATTATGTTCATTATGTGAAAATGAATGGTTGTTAGATTCTGCATACATGCACGTTTCACGTGACACCTGATAAAAACATGTTTTATACATATACTGAAATGAAAACTGGATCTGTTTCTTTAGCTAATGATAAAAAGTGTCAGATTGTTGATTTTGGAGACGTTTGTCTCAAATTTGATCATGGGTTTTGCTTAACTCTAAAAGATGTTCGACATGTGCCCGATTTAGATAACAATCTCATATCATGTGCATCGTTGGAAAACGATGGGTTTGAGGGTAAATAGGTAGTGGGTATATGAAAATCTTAAAGGGGTCTTTATTGTTTTTCAAAGCTGAAAAGATTAGATATGCTAATATGGCTAATGAAGATAAAACTGATTTATGGCATAAACGACTAGGATACATGAATAGTAAAGTCTTAGATATCTTAAACAAAAATGGTGTTTTTGATAGAGATAAAGTGTCGTCTGTGCCTTTCTGTGACTCTTGTGTAATGGGTAAACAACATAAATTGTCTTTTCCTAATCCCCCTAATCTCAATCATTCCACTAGTAAATAAATTCTTGAGTATTTGCATGATGATGTGTGGGGCCCTGCTAGTGAGGCCACTTAAGGTGGTAATAGATATTTCTTATCTATAATTGATGATTTTTGAGAAAAACATGGGTGTTTTTAATGAAACACAAATCTAATGTTTTTGATAATTTTAAAACTTGGAAATTCATGATTGATAATCAAACAGATAGAAAAATTAAAGTGATTAGAACTGATAATGGACTTGAATTTCGCAATCATGAGTTTGATAACTTTTTCCTTGATAATGGGATTAATAGGCATAAGACTCTGTCTTATACACCGCAACAAAATGGTGTTGCTAAACGTATGAATAGAATACTTTTAGAAAGAGTTAGAACCATGATTGCTACTTCTGGTTTGTCCAAACGTTTTGGGGTGAGGCAGTAATGACTGCCGCCTATTTTATAAATAGGCCGCCCTCTGTTTTCTTAAATGGTAGATGTCCTGAAGCTGTTTTTTTTCTGAAAAACCTGTTAATTATGCTAATTTGATAATTTTTGGTTGTGCTATGTATGCCCATAGAAAAAAATGATAAACTTGAACCTCGGACGGTGAGGTGCATTTTCTTGGGATACCCAGAGGGTGTTAAGGGGTATAGATTATGGGTAAGGGAGGAATCAGGTTTCAAAGTGATCATTAGCCATGATGTTGTGTTTAATGAAACTGAATTTCCTTCCTTTAATAATGTGCCTCTGTAAGTACCCAAATCCGGATCGCCAAAATCCGTTCGAAGTTAACCAGAATCCGTTAACTGGCCCGCTCCAGGTTAACCGGAACCCGTTAAGCTCCCCGTTCTCAAGTCAACAGGACGTCCCGAAACTGCCCCGTGCATTCCAACGTCGAAGCGTACTCAACACACGTCGTCGCACGTAAAAGTACAGCTTTTCCTGAAAAATGCACTTTCCGACACTTTCAGGGGGCGTTTCGGACATTTTTCGAACAGTTATTTAAAAAACTGACAAAACCGAGAATGGCACGAAAAACCATGCCCTGGTGAGTCACAGGGGCACGTGGCACGCATGCCACAGCCCTCCGGTCAACATCAATCAAATTTCAGTGTGAAAAGATCAAAATACCCCTGGGATGCAGTCCCAGTCCGTCCGGACTCTTTTGCAGGCAAAACAAAAATGCCAGCAAGTCCCTCTAATTTCAAAAATACCACAAAACTCCCTGGAATTCAGGCTAAGTCTGTCCGGACTCTTTTGCAATTTTACCCTATAAATACAGAGGGCTGTCAAGATTTCAAAAATAAAAAGAAAAACCTTACCATTTTCCACCATAGCCACGGCATAAACTGGTCTCACCCCCTTCCGAGCCCCGTTTTACCTCGTTTTGCGTGAAAACTCCGTATTTCAACCAAATACAAGCCACACCACCTCGAAACACCGTTCCAAACACCTTTTCGTATCCCGTATACGCCTCCCGAGCCAAAAGAGTCAACCCCTAGCTATAGGAAACACTCTCTCTCCCTAAACACTCGTTCCGTCTCGGTTTACGTGCCAGTCGCTACAACCGTTTTGGACGAACTTTATTGAAATGTAGATGCCACCGTCAACGGGGTCCGATACGTTTTAGTCCCTGATCCTCTTCTCTTCCCGTAAGAGAAGTAATCTCGGGTTAAAACGGCGTTCCGGCCCCGTTCCGTTACTTTTTATGTCATTTACAATTCCGGATCGTTTGATCCATCGAACGTCATTTACTTTACGCAACTTTACAGTCCGAATCGTTTGGTTCGTGAGAGTCATTTAACGGCCCGGATCGTTTGATCCGTTGAATGCTATTTACTTAACACACCTTTAAAATCTGGATCGTTTGATTCCGTTGATATCGCACTTTAAATACTGTCATTTACGAGTCCGAGCCGTTTGGCTCGTGATAGTATTTACTTATCAAAGTCCGAGTCGCAAAATGATTCGTTGATCGCATATCATTTAATGCTTTTTTCCTGTAAAATTGCTAACAATGTAATGCCCGGTTCAAAACCGGAGTTCGACATTCGAACTCTCTTTCAAAAACGCGCGAAATGACTTTTGGAATCCAAACGATCATCTTCAAACTTAAAATCCGACATTTGACATAAAAAATCATTTAATGCTTTTTTCCCGTAAAATTGCGTACAATGAAATGCCCGGTTCAAAACCGAAGTTCGACATTCGAACTCTCTTTCAAAAACGCGCGAAATGACGTTTGGCATCCAAACGATCATCTTCAAACTCAAAAATCCAACGTTTGACATTCAAACGCTCTTTTCTTAAAAGTCAACATTTGACACTTAAGTTAAAAGTTCAAAATCAGCACTCGTGTCACTTTTCCTAAAAAACTCCAAAAACCAACGTTTGTCATTCAAACGCTCGCCTTTTCAAAAAGAATCACAAAATCAACGTTTGACATTCAAACCAAGATTAAGCTTGTCATTCAAGTTCCCATTTTCAAAATGCAAACCCACACACACACACGCACACATTTTCGAGAAAGGTAGAAAGACTCGTCATACGAGGCATTTCGGGTGATCTCAAAATACTCTTCCCGAAACGTAACGTGACCTCCGAACCTAACAATATCTGGTACTCAAAGCCTTTTTCTCGTTTTTGCTACCAATAAAAATGACACCCCATTTTCAAATCTTTTTCCTAAGTTTTTGCTGCCAATAAAAACGACACCATTTTCACTAAAGCCGTTTTTCAACGTTTGGGCTCAAAATACAAAACCACGTGGTGAATCCTCTCCTTCCCGAAAGCGAGGTCTCAAACACCAACCCCGCGAAAGACAACCACTTTCGCCTTGCGCGAAACCCGGGTAATTTCAGCCTCCCCTTCCCCTGCTCCAAACACGGTGGAATGCTCTTATTT
Source organism: Adenophora triphylla var. japonica (assembly GCA_022495995.1). Lineage (NCBI taxonomy): Eukaryota > Viridiplantae > Streptophyta > Magnoliopsida > Asterales > Campanulaceae > Adenophora > Adenophora triphylla. Next base: position 594,153 of record JAFEMH010000054.1, on the reverse strand, counting down.
GCCTATTTCTGCTATTGTTGAGCCTGTTGCACCAACTGAAAATGAGACTCCTGCTGTTGATGATCCTATTGTTGTGAATGAGCATAATGTTGATGTTGAAAATGAAGATATTGAAAATGATCATAATGAGTTGCCTGATTTGACTGAGTACCAACTCAGTCGTGATAGACCTAGACGCATACCTAGGCAACCCACATATTTTCATGATTTTGATATGACTTCATTTGTGTTTAGTGTGTTTGAATCTACTGATAATGGTGAGCTTAAAACCTATAATGAAGCTTTAAATTATACTAACAAGAATGAGTGGATTGATGCTACTAATGATAAGATAAATTCTTTGCATGTTAATGATACTTGGAATTTAGTGCGTAGATCAAAAAACTGTTCAATTGTTTCTTGTAAGTGGCTCTATAAAGTCAAGAATGAATCTGACTCTGTTAGTTTTAAAGCTAGACTTGTAGCAAAAGGTTTCACTCATAAAGAAGGTATAGATTACACTGAAATATTTGCTCCTGTTGTTAAATTCACAACTATTAGGATTATGCTTGCTTTGGTAGCTCAGTTTAATTGGGAAATAAAACAAATGGACGTTAAAACTGCTTTTTTGCATGGTGATCTTGATGAAAAGATTTATATGAAGCAGCCTGAGGGTTATATTGATAATACTTGTCCTAATTATGTGTGTTTGCTTAAAAAGTCATTATATGGGCTTAAACAGTCTCCTCATATGTGTAATTTGAAATTTGATAAATGTATGCTATATTTGAAATTCCAGCGGAGTGCGTTTGATCATTGTTTGTATTTCAAGAATGATACGAGTATGCCTGTTTTCTTGCTCATATATGTTGATGACATGCTTCTTATTAGCCCTTGTTCTAAATTCGTGGAGAATGTTAGAAACTGATTAAGTGCTAAATTTGACATGAAATACCTCGGTGATGCTAGTAAGAACTTGGCATGAATATAAACAGGGACCGTGATTTATTTGTTATTTACTTAAATCAAATTTCATATGTTGAAAAGATTTTAAGTAAATTTTCTATGAAAGATGCTAAGTCTGTTAATACCCCTCTTGCTTCACATTTTGTGCTTAGTAAAGAGCAGTGCCCTCAAAATGAGTTTGAGCTAGAACAAATGAAAACATTCCTTAATCGAATAATGTTGGTTCTGTTATGTACCTAATGGTTAGTACCCGCCCCGATATTGCTTATGCTATTTCGTGTTTAAGCCGTTATATGTCAAACCCAGGATTGCCCCATTGGCAAGCTCTCAAATGGTTGTTGAGGTACTTAAAGCATTCAATAAGTTATGGTTTGAAGTTTGCTATGTGTGATGATGGTATAAAATTGGTTGGTTATGTTGATTCTAATTATGCCAATGATAGGGACAATAGAAAATCTACCACTTCATATGTTTTTACGTTATGTGGCTCTTGTGTTAGTTGGAAATCTCAGTTACAGCCAATTGTGGCTCTGTCTACGACATAATCTGAATATGTGGCTATAACCGAGGCTATAAAAGAGGCCATATGGCTTAAAGGTTTAATTTCTGAAATTGGTTTTTTGAATGAAAAATTGATAGTATTTTTTGACAGTCAATCTGGCATTCAGTTGGGTAAAAATCCTGTTTTTCATGATAGAACTAAACATATAGATGTTAGGTACCATTTCATTCGTGATGTGGTTGCTAAAAATGTTGTTTATATTGAAAAAATTGACACCAATTTTAATCCTTCTGATATGGGAACTAAATGTTTGCTTGTTTCAAAATTTGTAAATTGTTTGAAAATTTTGATACTTCGTGTTGATGCTTGTGTTATTTTATCCCAAAAATCCTTTTCTTAACTTTGTGTGAGTTGGGTGTCTAGTTGTTTTTCATTCATTCGTGGCAGGAATTAACTATATTTTGCCTTCCGTACTTTGTTATGACTATGTGTTGGATCAAGTGCTGAATGCTAAGGCGATGATGAGTTTGCCCATATATATGTATTTTTATGAGAGCATCGTGACTTGCTCTAGTGTGTCATGAACCAGCACTGGATACAAGGTGGATAATGTAAGTGTTGGAGGCCCATTTGGGCAACCCACTTTATGAGAAAAAAGGCCCAAATTATCAGCCCTCTTACTCTTATCTAAAAAGGAGTGTGTGTTGATGAGGTCTAACCTCGCCGCTCCCTTTGTTGCTTCTGATAATCTTCTTCTGCGCATTCATCGGGGTATTTTGAAATTCTCGAGTAAGGTGATCTTCTTATCTTAATCTTCTTACAATTTCTCCCTTATTCTACTCCTTTGTAGCCCTATTTAATCCCCCTTCCCCCTTTGCTACATACACATAAAAATAAAACACACACGGGTTTACACACTTTGAGGGTTTCTTTTTGGGTCAATAGTGAGGTTCTGAGATCTTAATCAACAGTTGGTTTAGCTGAGAGGTGTTTTGAGGTGTTCTTGAGGAGGACTGGTCTATTTTTACTATCTCTGGTCTGTTTAGGTGCTCTCATTCACGTTAGGTTTGATTTGTCTAGTGTGTGTGTGTGTGTTCAGGCGTGGTTCAGAAGGGTGTTGGGGCTGGTTTTGCTGTGCTGGCGGCTACTGGAGTACGGCTGGGTATTGTGTAGTTTTTTCCTTATCCTTGGATCGAAGTGTTGTGGTTGTGACTGGATACGGACAAAGGATACTTGGGCATTAGCCGAAACTCTTATATTACTCTCTTTATTTTTAGTTTATTACTTTCATTTATTTATTCTTGAATTGTTACTAATATTCGTTTTGTTTTGCTTTGCATTGTTTTGTTTGCGGATCTTTGTTAACGGAGTGGTAAGTCCACTTAACAGTAGGGGTGTGCATGAAAAACCAAATATACCAAAAACTGAACCAAAAATCGAAAAAATCATACCATAAAAGACCGAAACCAAGGTACCTTTAAGGGAAGGGTACTTGATTTTAAAGAAACCGAATTTTTGGTTTTGGGTTTGATTTAGTGTTGAAAAACCGAAACAAAAAACCGAACCAAACCGATAAATTAAACTACGTAATTTTGAGAATATATGCATATGTATATATATCTTCTTTTGCCTTTGGAATGCCACAATAGTACGTACTTGTGTCCTGCATAACCTCTTACTCTTAGTTCCACTTCGTCTCTCCTTAACACTAGTTTAATGGGTAGACGGTTCTCATATCCATCTCCAAGTCGTATTTCCGATTGATCAGCCGTTCTACGTATCTGAAATGTTATATGTTAGTTTAATTTGAAATTGTTAGGGACCTACATATCTATGAAATGTTAGATGTTGGAATTGTTATTTCAAATTGTTCATAACCAACAGCTTCTGTTACATAATATTTATTTTTGTTAGATGTGCTAGCTCAAGATTCATCATAATTACCGAGGAACTGAACCACGTACCGAACAATCAATTTTTAATCCGAAAATCGATGGAACCGAATCATTTGAGAACCGAACTGTTACAGTTTAAGATTTTAAGAATTGAATATATATGGTTAGTTTCTGGTATTACTGCAACCCGAATCGTCACGTACCATACTCACCCCTAAGGGAGAGAGTGGGGGTTTATTTGGGGTCACATGGGCAGTTCCATCGTTTAGAAAAACTTAAGTTGGTATTATACGAACCGAGCTGCTCGAGCTCGACTCAATAAACTCGATAAAAGCTCAATTTTTTTCATTGTTTGTTTTCATATACACACACACACACACACACACACACATACACACACACACACACATATATATATATATATATATATATATATATATATATATATATATATATATATATATATATATATATATATATATATATATATATATATATATATATATACACATATATATTTATCCAAGCCCAATTACCCAAAGCCAAGCCCATTTGCCCACAGCCCAAAAACACAAGCTAACCCTTACTTGAGCCTCATTATATAGCCACTAGAATATGTAAGTTTCATTTTTTTTCAATGTGGGATTCTGTTGTCCAAGGCAAGGCTGTCCAAGGCAAGGCCAAGGCCAAGGCCGGCCGAGCCAAGGCCACGGCCAAGGCCTAGGCTGTTTTAGTTGCATTTTATTTGATGTGGGATTTGTTCCATGGCAAGGCCAAGGCAGCCAAGGCCGGACGAGCCAAGGCCACGGCCAAGGCCTAGGCTGATTTAGTTTCATTTTGTTTCGATGTGGGATTTGTTCCAAGGCAAGGCCAAGGCCGGCCGAGCCAAGGTAAGGCCAAGGCCAAGGCCAAGGCCAAGGCAAGGCCAAGCCTAATGTTTATTATTTTTGACAAATAAATATTTCATCAATTTATATATATATTTTTTGGATATACATATAAATTTATGAAATATATTTAAATTTTGTCTAATTTCTCGGCCCCGCCTATGCCCCGCTTAGGCCCCTAGGCGCTAGGCCCGACTCCGCCGCCTAGCATCCACCTAGCGCTTTTTAGAACACTGGTATTAATATATTATTAATAATAATATAATAATTTTTAAATTTTTATTAAGATCATTATTTTTTATTTAAATTATTGATCAAAATAATATCTAATTGACCAAAATTGACAGTTATTTTGGTTCAGAGGGAGTACTAATTTAAAATTGATATACCCTCCTATCCAAAATAATTATTTTGTTACTAATTTAAAATTATTATACTCTCCTTTCTCAAATAAATATTAAGATAATTTTGTTAAAATATCATATATACACTAAACCCTAAATCTACATTTAAGATTTATGGTTTAGGGTATAAGATATATATATGACATTTTAGTATATGATTTAGCATTTAGGGTATGTAATATATAATTTAGAATTTAGGATATGTGGTATATGGGTTAAACTGTTAAAGTATATATTAGAATTTAGGGTATGGAGTATATGATCTACATTAGGGTTTAGGGTATAGCATATATATATATATATATATATATATATATATATATATATATATATATATATATATGATATTTTAGTATATGATTTAGCATTTAGGGTATGAAATATATGATTTAGGATTTATTATATGTGGTATATGGGTTAAACTGTTAAAGTATAGATTATGGTTTAGGGTATGGAGTATATGATCTACAATTAGGGTTTAGGGTATAATATATACCACATACCCTAAATCCTAAATCCTAAATCATATATCTAAATCTCATATATACCCTAAATCCTATTCCATTACTTAACCATATAGCTCATAGTCCCATACCCTAAATGCTAAATCATATACTAAAATATCATATATATGATATACCCTAAACCCTAAATCCTAATTATAGATCATATACTCTATACCCTAAACCCTAATCTATACTTTAACAGTTTAACCCATATACCACATATCCTAAATCATATATTCCATACCCTAAATGCTAAATCATATACTAAAATATCATATATATGCTATACCCTAAACCCTAAACCCTAATTATAGATCATATACTCTATACCCTAAACCCTAAATCTTAAATGTAAATTTAGGGTTTAGGGTTTAGTGTATATATGATATTTTAACAAAATTATCTTAATATTTATTTTGAAAAGGAGAGTATAATGTTCCCTCTTGGGCCTTATTTATGTAGAAGAGGTTTTTTTTTTCAAAAGAACTTTTACTACTCTCTCCGTCCCGGAAAGATTTTTTCATTGTACATTTTGTATAGATATTAAGGATGTGTTTTATTTGCTTGTACATTAGTGAGGTTGCCCTAATATTACTTCCTTATTTAGAAATGGAAGAATTTTTCCCGACAAACCCAAACTATTAAACGGAAAGATCTTTTCGAGACGGAGGGAGTAGTTTTTTTTTTAATAACTTCTAGTGGTTTAATGGAATTTATACGTCATCAAATTATTATTTAAATTTAGTAAGCTTCATCTCATCAACAAAAAAGTCCACTAACCAGTGTTCTAAAAAGCGCTAGGCGGATGCTAGGCGGCGGAGTTGGGCCTAGGGCCTAGGGGCCTAAGCGGGGCCTAGAAATTAGACAAAATTTAAATATATTTCATAAATTTATATATATATATATATCCAATATATATATATATATATATATATATATATATATATATATATATATATATATATATATAAATTTATGAAATATTTATTTGTCAAAAATAATAAAATTAGCCTTGGCTTGGCCTTGGCCTTGCCTTGGCTCGGCCAGCCTTGGCCTTGGCTCGACCTGCCTTGGCCTTGGCCTTGCCTTGGCTCGGCCGGACTTGGCCGCCTTGGCCTTGCCTTGGAACAAATCCCACATCGAAACAAAATGAAACTAAAACAGCCTAGGCCTTGGCTCGGCCGGCCTTGGCTGCCTTGGAACAAATCCCACATCGAAACAAAATGCAACTAAAAAAGTCTAGGCCTTGGCTCGGCCGGCCTTGGCCCTGGCCTTGCCTTGGACAGCCTTGCCTTGGACAACAGAATCCCACATTGAAAACAAATGAAACTTACATGTTCTAGTGGCTATATAATGAGGCTCAAGTAAGGGTTAGCTTGTCTTTTTGGGCTTGGCTTTGGGCAATTGGGCTTGGGTAAATTAAATCCAAACTTACTCGAGTTTGATAACACTCGAACTCGAAATAAACTCGTTAAGCCCGAAAATTTGTTTCCAAAAAAAGCTCAAACTCGAACTTGGATCGTTTAAGCTCGAAATCGAGATCGACTCGAGAAGCTCGTGAGTAGCTCGCGAACAACTCGAACTCGATTGAGCTCGAGTTTGAACCACCGATTGAACTCGAACGCGAGAAAAACTCGAACTCGATAACTATCAAACGAGCTCGAGCTCGAACATAGAAAACTCGTTCGATCTCGACTCGTTTACAGCCCTAAGTTGGTTCATGGATGCTATGATAATATTGATGTTGATCATTATATTAGGTGGTTAATTTTTAATATGATTATCCTAAAACGTTAATTCAATGCAAAAATCTTGTAAAAATCGCGTTTTTTGTTAAGCTTGAAAAAAAACGTGTTTTTCACCCGCGGTTCAATTTAACGGACGGTTCATACGCTTTTCCGCTCCGGTTCAATTTCTCGCGGCGTAGTTGTTCAATTTGATTTTTTCCTTTCGTCATTTGTGCTCTTCAATTCGATTTTCCGTCATTGTTCTTCATCAATTTCGTCATTGTTCTTCATCAATTTCCACCGATTTTCTTCATCTCCGAACTGTTTTCATTCGTATTTTTACTTCTTATTCGACATTATGACCGGCCAAGCCAAAGAAATCAGGAGCAAGCAGCGTAACGAAGGTATGATTTTACTTGTTTTCAGTCATATTTTTCTTCGATTTCCACCTATTGTTATGGATTGATGCATTGACACATTATGTTCGTGACACTGGTACTTTAGAAAATACAAGCAAACATAAGCAAATGTTGGCACTATTGAAACCCTAACTATGGCACTTTGAAACCGTTGCACTGTCACATTTACTTGCACTGGCACTATCGAAACAGTTGCACTTTCACATTTAATTGCAAACATAAGCAAATGTTGGCACTATTGATAATACTGGCACTTTGAAACCGTAATACTGGCACTTTGACACCGTAAGACTAGCACTTTGAAACTATAACACTGGCACTTTGAAATCATAACACTGGCACTTTGAAACTATAACACTGGCACTTTGAAATCATAACACTGGCACTTTGAAACTATAACACTGGCACTGATGTAATGTTTTTTGATATTTATTTTCAGTTCTATCAAAGCGTTAAAGAGTTGAGGATGATGATGATTTTGATATCACTAGTAAGAGGCCTACAGGGGGTGTTAAATTTGAGCATTCGTGTACTCCTAAAAGACTTGTTGAGCTCTGTTTAACTCTAGACCAGCAGAGAGATGTTAGGGCTATTGGATTTGGATCTTTGTTGAGTCTTGAGGTTAAGGTATTGCCGTTTAGGCTTGTTCAGTTTCTTGTTGAGAGATTTGAACCACTAACAAGGATACAACAAATTAATTCATCAGAGAAATATGTTATTACAACATCAGATGTTTTTGATATATTTTTTCTACCTAGGAATGCTGTAAAGGCTAAGGTAAATCGATCATCAAGCATAAATATAGAGAAATCGATATTTTGAAGAATTTGGGCGTACTCAAGATGGTCTTCCTGCCTATAAACTTTTGGAACGCATTTCTGAGTTACATCAAGGTGGGGATGAATTTAAACGCTTGTTTGTGCTATTTGTTGTTGGAATTTTTCTTGCCCCAGTAGTTACGAAAATAATTGACGTGTCACTATTAAGCCTTGTGGAAGACGTTTCACAAATTAGCAAGTTTGATTGGTGTCAATATATTTTGGACAAATTATGTGAGGGTGTATCGAGGTTTAAGAATCACAAGAATTCAAAAAACTGCAGTGGATGTGTGATGGTGTTGGTGATTGCTTACCTTCACAGATTTCCATTTCAAGGGGTGAAAGAATCAACTGTTCTCCATTTGATTAATCATTGGAATGCTCAAAAATTCAAAGTGAGGATTGATTCTGAAGCGAAAGTTGGTTGGGGAAAATTAATTTTTTATGGAAAGCATGTTTATCCTATAAGTAGCGTTGAAGACGATTATGTGGATGAAGTACCCTGTGATTTTCAGGAAGAATATATTCCGTTAAGGATTGAAAGTGCTATAAAGGAAAGAAATGCAGAATCAAGCAATGTAAGTACTGTCAATTTGAAATGCTTACACTGGTACTTTGAATTTTTTATACTGGCACTATTGATTACTTATACTGGCACAATGAATAACATGTACTGGCACTTAAAATACACACATTGGCACAAATTTTTGGCTGCTCTAGCACTATTGATTACTTAAAGTGACACTTAAAATACCCACACTGGTTCAATCATTTGGCTGCACTGGCACTATTCATTACTTGCACTTGGACAATTAATATTATGTACTGACATTTAAAATACAGACACTGGCACAATCATTTGGCTGCACTGGCACTATTGATTACTTGGACTGGCACAATTGCAAATCTGAAACTGGCACAATTGAACTCATTCTTACTATTTTTCATTGATGTAGGCTGCTAAGGAGTCATGGGATATATTGAGGAAGGACCTTGATAATGCCGTCCATGCACACATTGAAAGACTTAAATGTATCAAGAAGGATAAAGAAAACAATGCAGCAGATGAGACGGGGAAAGAGAAAGAGAATGAGGGGAAGGGGGAGGGGAAGGAAGTAGAAGAAGATATTTTTAACGATGAATATTTTTCTGAGATTGATAATATTGTTTCAGACATTTTGAAGACAACAAAAGCTGATATGGTAAAAAAAAAGAAAAGGTTCAATTCCATCATTTGACCTTTTATCTCAGGTATATGGTGAGGAAAGAAGAGAATATACAGAGCAGAAAGAACATCAATTAAATGATATTTTGCGGGGGATAGATGATGATGGTGAACGGATTGATAGAGATGTTGAAAATATTATTATGAATATAAATGAGAGCAGATTTAGGAGTTGTTATGAGATATTGAACGTAGGGTGCACACTGGATTGTGGAGCAGCTAACGAGAAAGTTGTATACTGTTCTCGGTTTATGATTAGCAACGCTGATGTTTTGCGACCGATGTTGAAGCTGAGAAAGGAGGCTGTTGACATGTGCATGTCTACACACTTTTCAAGAAATCTTAAGGAGTAAGCTATAAATTTATCAATACCCAAACACTGCACCTTTTATGAATGTATACACTTGTACGTAAAAGCATTTACTAATTTATTTTTCTTTTATAGCAATTGCCATCCTATTTACACAATGTTCCATAGCTTAACGCTTGAAGATATTTTGAGCTTGGATGAAGACACGGAAATAACTTCAAATACTTTCGATTGTTGGGCTATACTTCTTAATAATATGGAGCGAAAGTCTGGTAGAATGAAGAAGTTTATGTTTGGGCTTTGTCATTGTGTAAGTTCTTTATCTATGATGCTAGTACATTCAAAAATTATATTATCTATGATTGTTTGTTAATTAAATTATATTTGTGTGCATTTTTAAATTTGATGTTATTAATGTGTTATACAGGCTGCTTGGATTCAACGTACAACGAAGAGTTCTGACGATGTTATATCAAAAGCTAGGTAAGAAATCACTGATTGTTTAAAACATTGGATTGATCTTAATTTTAATGATGCTGAGGGAACTGATTTGAGTGAAGTTAAATTGGTATGCATTGTCATTTTATACATACATGTACTGGCACTTATTAATCAATACACTGGTATAAAAGATCACTTGCACTGGCAGTAGGAAACAATTGATGCTGGCACTGTGAAAATATAATACTGACACTTTCAAACAATTGATGCTGGTACTTTCAAACTCTGATGCTGGTACTTATTTTCTCGCAGTTCTTCTAGCCCTGCCATAGATGTGACAACAATAGTGGCCATTACACACTTTTTGTTGTCAATACTGAGAGTCAATCAATTCAGTATCTTGACAACTTGCCAATGAATGATTGGAAGAGAGAGAACATGCCAAAACTTGCTCATAGCATGGCAATATTATTTATTGAATTGTTTTTTTTTGTTTTTTTCTTTACCAAAACTTCCATATTAATTTTGCTGTTTTTTTTGCAGCAAGCACCCTTCAATCACTTCTTAAATCACATAAATCATCCAAGTGCTGCAAATATATCAAAGTTTTGGTTTGAGCATATGCAAGTTGAATGGATTTTGAAAGAAAATTGTGGTAATAATGACTATGGAGTATACATAATGGCTGAAATGAGACAACTTAATGGCGCAATTTACTCATGCCCTGAGTTGTGTGATAATTCATCAAGAGTGCGTATGAGGGCCGAGATTCTAGCAAGCTTACTTCTCTGTGATATTAATTTTGAAAGGCATCATTTACTGCTTCAGTTAGGATTGCTTTCAAGCGATAAAAGAGAAGCCTTAAAGAAGAATGAAGAAGAAGAAGTAAAGAAAAGGAAAGAAGAAGAAGAAAAAAAGAAAGAAGAAAAAAAGAAAAGGAAATAAGAAGAAAAAAAAAGAAAGAGGTAGAAAAGAAGAAAAAATTAGATGATGATAAGAGGGCTGGGAAGAAGTATGGAACTAGGAAAACAACAAAATAATGAATTAGTTTCAATACTTATTCAATTAGAATTGTTTGTATTTGAATTAGTGTTTTTTTTATAAATGAATTAGTGTTATTTTTAACATTTTTATTGATGCAATGTTGGTACTATTGAAAAACAACACATGCACTTTTGAAACACTGATGTTGCCACTTTTATAAACTGACGATGGCACATTTAAACAATGATGCTGGCACTTTGTTACATTGATACTGGCATTTCTATACACTGATGCTGACACTTTAAAATATTGTATTACAAAACCAGTGTACACAACCAGGCCTGGCACATTAAATAACAAACACTGGCACTACAAAACCTGTGTACTGGCAATATATTTAATAAACAGAACCAGGTCATCACAAGAATACACAGAACCAGGCCTTCACTGGTTCATATAATAAACACTGGCATATTTAAACAATGATACTGTCACTTTGTTACATTGATGCAGGTATTTTTATATACTGAAGCTGGCACTGTTAATATTAAACTATAAACCAGTGTACACAACCAGGCCTGACACATTCAATAACAAACACTGGCACTATAAAACCTGTGTACTGACAATATATTTAATAAACAGAACCAGGCCATCACTGGTACTTCAAATATTAAACACTGGCACATTCAATAACAAACACTGGCATATTCAATATCGAAAACTGGCACTACTTAAAAAATTATAATACAATCAGTTATAACAGTGTGAAAACAATAAAGTTTGGTTACAAAAATATCAAATCAAGTGTTCATTCGGGATCTTCGAACCATACTCATTAGTAATTGGTTTTTTCCGTTCAAACTTTGTTTTAGATTTTCTTTTTCTACCTTTTGTATCTGCACGTACAGGATCCGTCACTGTAGGTGCACTGAATGTTGTGCTTGTTGAAGCACTATTATTTTCACTTGTTGTTGGTCCAACACCTTGTACTTTTCGGGAGAATATTTCTTGTACTAGCAATGTATCTCTATTAAATCCATCTTCTAGAATTCTTCTTGCATCACTGTTTTCATGGCATGTCATCATTAAATCGTAGTATTTTCTCGCCATTTGTTGTTTCCAAGGAATTGAATTGTGTTGCTCAGTTGGAGTAGTAGATATACCTTGGTAAGTTTTATTCCATACATTTGATTTGGCTGTCTTTGTCCACCTTTTTTGAATGTACTCTTCCGGTATCCGATCAATATTTGTCAAGTTGAGAACCTTAATGCAATGAAAGCACAACCAACCGACCTCACTAAAATGATTGCATGTATAGTTGACAGATATATTTTCATTATTTTGCGAGAAAAGTACCCTTTCAAACTTTTCTGGATGGTTCTCATGAGCAACATCAAACAACTTGTTGTTTTCATCTAAGCAAAAGCCAATATTAAACTTTGCAGCAAAAGCTGCCTTGACCTCATTCTCAAAAAATCTGAATATTTCCTTCGTGTAAACCTCCCTTGCATGTCTTATTAAAGCTCCATGTATTTTTGTGCGAGGCTTTGAGTTTATTGAATCAAATTCCTTTCGTTGCTCCATAATTCTCCAACGTTTTACCGTCTCATTGAATATATCAAAGAATTGTGTTAGGGACGTGCTTCTATTTGCTTTGAAACATATGGCATGATTTGTGCTCTCACTTCTCTGTGAAGATAATATGCCAGCTGAGAAGAAATCTTTACTCAATGCTGTACACCATTTCTCCCTTAAGCTATATAAACGATTGAACCATCTGTTCTCAAGAAGGTTATATTTTTCTAGCATTGAATGCCAACAATTTTCAAACTCAGATTCATCACTACATCCTCTCAAGCAATTGTTGAATTTCTTTTTAAATTCTTCATCTGTCTTTAGTTGTTCAAAGTGTGCTATAGTATTTTGTTGAATGTGCCACAAGCATAACCTATGTCTTGTTCTTCCCTCAAAAACCTATCAATAATTTATACTATATTCAAACACTATAAAAGAATAACACTGGCAATTATAAATACAAGTGCATATAAATCTAATACTGGTACATTATAACACATGAACTGGCACTTACTAACACAAGTACTGGCACTGTCTAAAACATGAACTGGCACTTACTAAGACAAGTACTGGCATTGTCTAAAACATGTACTGGCACTTACTAACACAAGTACTGGCACTGTCTAAAACATGTGCTAGCACATACTAACACATACAATGGCACATATAAAAAGCTGTTACAAATCATTAAATTTATTCAAATATATTGATTGATTTGGGCAATTAATTTGGTCAGTGTAAAAGGCTGTTACACAACAGTCCAAAAATTAACAGTCAAGCTGGCACATTATAACACAACAGTCCAAAAATTAACAATGTAAAAAGCTGTTACACAACAGTCCAAAAATTAATAGTCAAGCTGGCTCCTATAAATAAAAGCACTGGCATAATTACATACAAACACTGTCAATCATAATTACATACAAGCACTGTTACCAGCATGGTCAATAACAAGACAGTGGCTGAAGCTACAAATAAGTAACACTGGTACTCCAAATAACACAAACTGGTACTTCAAATAAGTGATACTGACACTCTTAATAACACAAACTGGCACTTCAATCAACAAAGTATCACTGACACTCTAAACAAACTCACTGGACAATATTATAAAAAACACTAGCAAATTAAAAAATTAAAACTGGCACTTCAAATCACACTAACTGACACTTCAATAACAAGACAGTGGCTGAAGCTACAAATAAGTAACACTGTCACTCCAAATAACACAAACTGGTACTTAAAATAAGTAATACAGGCACTCCTAATAACACAAACTGGCTTTTCAAACAACATTCACTGGAACATACATATTATAAAAACACTGGCACATTCAAACATTAATCCTGGCAAATATAATAACAAAAACTGGCAAAATCACTTGTACATATTATAAAAACATTGGTAATGGAAAGACAATCTAAACCAATGTACTAGCATTATATATAAAAAAACCGGCATTATGAAATTGGCTTACATGTATCGTGATTATCATCAACTTCGTGCAGAATTCGATCAATTACAGTAGTATTATCTCCAGTTTCATCTTCGTGCTGAATTCGATCAATTACAATAGCATTATTTCCAGTTTCATCTTCAAAATCACGTAAGCCCATCTTAACCTAATAAAAAATCGCCAGTATTGAGTAAAACAATTATGAATGATTGTAAATATATGAATTGATAGTCTATAATTGACAGTGAATCATATATTACCTAAATCGTCTGAAACGGAATAATTTTCGATTGAATTTTGGTTTAGCTCGATGAATTTCTCCGTTGCGGCGTCGTAACTCTGTGTTTTACTTTGTGTGTTCGTTTGGATTTGAGTTGACAAAAGGCGGTTCAATTTTGTTAGTGAACCGGTCTCCGGTTCAATACGCGTATCATAAGTTTAAATCGGATTCAAAAACTAGTTTTTTTTCATAATGTTATGAAAAAACTAATTTTTCATAAGAGCAACTCTTGTTAATAAAGTTATAATAAGAATAATTTTTTAATATTTAATGTTTGTAAAAAAAACTCAAAAATAACATTTATTTTATATAGAATGAAGTAATTTTTAGTGAGTAATATTCGCTTGGTTTAAGAGTTGAAATCATGTGACGATAATTAGTGAACCGCCCACCTTAATGTCCTACGATTATATCATTCAACGCTTTCAGTCTTTCCATTTCCAAACCCACTTGCCCGGTTAATTCATTAATGATTCGGTCATGCCATATTCCGTTCCCATTGCAAACCGTCGATAATTAGCGGTGTGGACGATATTATTTATTACGAGTATTTTTTTTTAACCCAACAATATTGGATATTGGATATGGTTCAGTGTTTTATTTACTTTCTTATCTTTCAGTTCAAAATAAACGTATATAAAAAATTTCACATATTAAAAAAATACTTTATACACTTATTATTACATTTTTTATAAATTATTATCAATACTGTTAGGAAATATATTAATAATTTGTTAAAAGGCTTTCTTGAAAAATAAGCAAAATACTTCGAAGATTAGGGTTGCGATGGTTCGAATTTGGCAAAATCCTTGGCTTCGAAGAGACAAAATTTTATATCCAATTTACTGGGACACATTTTCTTAATATCTAGTGAGTGAGAGAGTTTATAAGGCCTGCAACAACTTCTTGAACCATGAGCTTATTAGGTATGTTTTTAATGAGGAGGAAGCACAATCCATTCTAGCCATTCCGGAATTTGACTCTCCCGACACACTTGTGTGGCATTATACAAAGGAAGTGCATACCCTCCAATGGGATAGCTCATAGGGATATTCAAAAGTAAACTTTGAGATTGATACCCTTGTTTACGCTGCTATCATGTCTGATGTGATTAACATAAATGAGTTTGGTTTCCCCGTTTTTTTTTTTTTTTTCTTGATTACCCAGGTTCTCCAGCTTCGCCGGATCAATCCTGAACTACCAGGTACCGACCCCTCAGTATGCTGACGGAGGTAAATCGCGGAATGTGCCCTATGCAGCCAGGGTGACAGCACCCCTTATAATCCTGGCCCCAAGGAAGCCCTCCTACAAGGCATTTATACTCTTACAACACCAAATGGCTGCTCCAGCTGCTTCTGCCGAGGCAATTACATCACTTTCACAACACCAAATGGCTGCTCCAGTGCTCCTGCCAAGATTTGAACTCCCCACACTGAAGTTGCAAGCCCAACAATGCTGCTTCTTTAACTGCACGGATGTGTCCCGGGGGACTCCTAAGAACCCTGAAATCCAAGGTAGGAATTAAACCACAAAGAATCCCCTTGGGGGGAATCGAACCGATGACCTCCCCTTCGAAAGGTCACCATTATACCACTGATGATGGCCATTTTGGGCCTAAGCCCGTGGGAGAAAATCAAGGCCCGCCGCCTGCCGCCCGTTTGGCCCGCCGCCCGCGGCCCAGCCCGTGCCCGGCCCGCCCCCTTGGACGGTACAGGCCTCACCGAGGCATTTGGACAACGGGCGGGCCAAGCCCGCGGACTTCCAAAGCCCGTTTGCCCATTTTCCGTTTGGCCCGCTTTTTTTTTTTTATAATTTATATTTATTATTTGAATAATTAACATCAATATCATTGTGGCCAAGTGGTAAGTTGCACTCATTAATCCCATTTGACCAAGGTTCGAACCCCCCCAACCCCTTTTCTGATTTTGTAAAAAAAAAAAGGGATATACCCGTTTGGCCCGTGGATCTTTGGATCCGGACCAAACGGACGGGTTTAGCCATGGAAAAACGGACGGGCCGGGCCGGGCTTTAGCCCGTCTCCTCTCACGGACGGGCCGGGTTAAGCCCGTTTGTCCGTTTGCCCGCACAACGACGGGCCGGGCCGGGCCGGGCTACCCATTTGGCCTTCATCATATACCACTGGGCCAAGGCCCATTAGGTATGAGTTTGGTTTCCTGATTAGGGGTTGTAAGGCTTTATTTGAAACAAGCACAAATTATTCCCTAAGTCTAGTTAAGAGAGAGGCAAATGACTTGGCTGACTAAGTTTCTAGGGAGTTACCTTTGCATGCTACTAAAACTATTTGGGACGAGTGTCCAACGTTTGTGGATAGCCGTCCCGTTGTTTCGTGCATTTGCTCTTAATAAATTCAATCTTTCTTTCAATAAAGAAAAAGGAAATGCGGAAATTCAATGTAATCGGGAAATCGAAAAGTCGACTCTTGTGTTGTACATAATTTCAAGAAGAGATTGCCCCGTCTAAGTGCTTACGGTTGCGTAGCAATCTTCTATAAGATAAAACGACTTATTATTTTTTTATAGAAAGACTTCAAATAAAAATCTCGACGAACAAACTAATGTTTGGATTTTCTGAACTTTGAAGAGGAGGAAGAATGCTACAGGAAGCTAATAAACTAATATCTAATGCTCTGGATGAACTATTGGAATGAATTGACAATCTGAGAAGATTTATATAGATTTCAAAGAGTTCCTATGACCTTTCTGTAAAAAGACACAACTTTGGATCTGGCGAATCTGCACCGATGGATCGTACCTAATTGTAGATACACCGGTTCTGCCCATCCGATTCGGTCATTACTAACCAGACGTGACCCACAACCAACCGACTTGCGCTCAGGCGAATCCTCACGGATCTAATCCGTGAACCTTGATGTGCACGTGCAAAGTGTGCCCTGAAACACCCAATGCGCCCTTTGCGCGTTACCCTGGTGCGGATGGTGCTTCGCACCATCCGTGCAGCTTTAGTTGAGCTAGCTAAAATCTAGCCTAATGGGCCACTAGGTTAACCCAAGGAAGGAACAACTTGATGACTCCTCCTTTGATCTTAAATACATTTATTACTTTCCTTCTTAAAGCAATGTGGGATATTCATTTCATATCCCCTAAGCTCTTTAAATTCCTTTATTAAGTTACATACTTTAGCAATTAATTTTTCATTCAACTGAAAGTGGTCTTGAGAAAATAAATGCACTTTTTAATCTACTCACAATGCAGATTACACTTATGTAACTAGTTTCAATTTCCATTAAATGAAACCCACTTGGAAATTGGGTCAAACTTAGGTCAAACCTAGTTTTCTAAAACCAATTTCCAATAATCCTACACATGAATGACAATTAATGCGTGCATGCATGCAGATTGTTTAGAAGTTCCATCGAAGCATTATTGCATCATGATAGATAGCTTGTGACCTTAAACCTTTCTTAGTAAAATACTATCAAATATACTAGCCCCTTAGTAGAGCGACGCTTTGAACTAATAATTGTATAGTGTATACCAATACAATAGTACTTACACAATAATAGTCCTAATACTTTTTGTGCTCACATTTTTTTCCATTTTGGTCCTGGTTTATAAGTGTTCTTTTAGAAACGGCCTTATTACTTCTCAATTAGATAGGTGATTCTACTATAAAGAGTATCATGTTATACTCCACGACTTACGTATAGGTTAAAAGATTTTTTCAACTTAACCAAACCATTGTTGCAACAAGTACTTACACTTGGATGTTCTAAAAATGAGTGTGAAACAGGTTACAATTCAACTAAACATCTTAACTTGGTTGCTCATTAAACCAAGGTTTTGGGATCTCTAATTCTCAAGGTTAAGTGTTCGCTATGAGTTCTTTTGTTGTGGATTTTAAACCCATTCCTCTAAAAAGTTTTACCAATTGATCTCTGTTTATACCTTTGGTAAACAGATCCACCAAGTTATTCTTTGACTTCACATAGTCAACATCAATAACGCCATTTGATATCAACTATCTAATAGTATTATATCTATGAGGAATATCTCTTGATTTATCATTGTACATATTACTCTGCGCCCTTCCAATTGCTGATTGGCTATCACAATGTATTGGGACTACGAGCACATGATTATTCCAATAAGGAATATCTTCCATGAAAATCTTGTGCCATTCGGCTTCTTATCTCGCTTTATCCAAAGCTAAAAACTCAGATTCCATCGTGGATCTGGCTATACACGTTTGCTTGAAAGATTTCCACGACACCGCTTCTCCACCTATTGTGAAAACATATCCACTTGTGGATTTTGAGTTCTTTGTGTCAAATATCCAATTGGCATCACAATATCCTTCTAATACTACTCGATATTTATTAAGTATCTCATACTTTAACGTATACTTTAAATATCTCAATACCCTCTTTAGAGCTTTCCAATGATCTGCACTGGGATTACTTGTGAACCTACTTAGTTTACTCAATGAATATGCAATGTATGGATGTGTACAATTCGTTAAGTACATAAGATTGCCAATTATCCTTGCATATTCAAGCTGAGAAACTGGTTCCCCTCTATTCTTGACTAAGTGTAGAGTCAGGTCTACCGGGGTTTACCTGGAGGGCTATAATGACGTTGAACTTCCGAAGTACATTTTATAGATAATGGGATGGTGACATGACTATTCGCTCTGATGTTCAAGAAATATTTATTCCTAATATAATATCAACTAATCCTATATCTTTAATGTAAAAACTTTTCTTTAATATTTCTTTAGTATTCATGATCAACTCATGAGTACTTCTCATTATCAACATGTCATATACATAAAAACAAACACTTACAAATAAGTCAGATGTTCATTTAATGAAGACACACTTGTCACATTAATTTATCTTGAATCCATTTGACAACATTGATTGGTCAAACTTTTCATGCCATTGTTTAGATATTTCTTTTAGCCCATACAACTATTTTACAAGTTTACACACCTTCTGCTCTTTACTTGGAACTATAAACCCTTCAGGTTGTTCCGTGTAATCTCTTCTTCCGACTCTCCCTTTAAGAAGTCCGTTTTCACATCCATCTGGGGTATCTCAAGGTAATGCTCTACAACAATTGCAATGAGAGTACATATGGATGTGATCCTTGTAACAAGAGAATATATATCAAAGAAAACATATCCCTCCTTCTGTCTAATCCCTTTGGCTACCTATCGGGATTTATACTTATCAATTGACTTATTTGCCTTATAATTCCTTTTGAGGATCCACTTGCAACCCAACGATTTGCATCCTGGAGGGAGGTCACCCAAATTCCAAGTATTATTGTGCATAATGGACTTTATTTCACTGTTAATTGCTTATTTCTAGAACGGACCATCCGAACTAGATAAAGCTTATTTAACAATAGTTGGTTTGTTTCTAACATAAATGATAGAAAATCTGGACCAAAAGACTTTTCCACTCTTGGTCTTTTACTATGTCGAGGTCCTTCATCTTCTTCTTGATATGGACCACTTCCAGCTCATAAGTTCTCTTATTAGAACTTGCATCTTTCCTTTCCTTAGCAGGAAAGATATTCTCAAAGAATGATACATTCCTTGATTCTATCGTCATTTCTTCATTCATATCAGGAATGTTCGACTTGTGTACTATAAAATGATAGGCACTGTTTTACTTGCATATTCGATGAAAATGAAGTCAATTATTTTTGGTCTGATATTGACTTGATTTGGCTTAGGTACTTCAACCTTAACCAAACACTCCCATACTTTGAGGTGTTTATAAGATGGCTTAAGATTATGCCTTAATTCGTAAGAAGTCTTATCATTCCTTTTTTTGTATCTTATAAAGAATGTAGTTGGATGAAAGTATGGCTTCCCCCACAAGTTATTGGGTAAGACGAAGCTTATTAGAATTGCATTCATCATCTCTTTAATAGTATGATTTTTGCGTTCAATAACTCTGTTAGACTGAAGTGAATATGGAGATGTTGTTTGATGAATTATGTCAGATTCTCAGCATAAGTCTTCAAATGAAGAAACATATTCTCCTTTTCTGTCACTTCTAATCTTCTTATTTTTTACATTATCTTGATTTTCAACTTCATTTTTATAAGTTTGGAAAGCACCTAAGGCTTCATCCATGCTTTTTAAAGTCTATACATAGCAATATCTAGTGCAATCGTTTATAAAAGTAATGAAATACTTTTTCTTGTTGGTGTAATGCCCTAGGCTATAGTTATGTTTAACTTGAACCGTTATGTATCATCTTTACCATTTATTATAGAGCGTGTTTATTCTGTTCATTATATGTTTGCATGTTTATTATATTGAACTGCGTCCCTAGTTGTTGTGAATAACTAGTATAAGTTGGTAATGGATAATCATAGAGATGATTATATGCATGGAGATGCACATTACACTTATGGATACTTTCTAGAGAATAAGTATTGGACATGACCTACTTATGAGATTTATGACATGGTCTATTGTCATGATTAAATCTCATGATAGTCGTGTTATTGAATCCTTTATACCTGAGATTATCATCGTCTTCCACATGATGAAGATCGTGTTTGATATAGTCTAACACTATCTTTAATCGAAAAGTAATAAGGGCTATGTTGGTACGATTGGATTCATGTAGGGAAGAATGATAAGTCAAGATGGGATTTGTCCCTCTTATGAAGAGAGATGTTTGCTTGGGCCCCTCGATGGATTATGTTGATGAAATGTGTGGCCACACTCAAGTGATTTGATAGAGATCAATTGCATTTGGATTATCAACATATTCGGAATCGAGAAAGCATTGAACATTGTGAGTTGACATGGACCATGACTCATGTTCAATTTGACATCGTGAACAAAGGGATTGTGACATTGATCTATCAAGGAATCAAGCTTTGATGTTATATTTAATTGGGTGGACATAATGACTTGCTAGAGATCTCTTATGTCTTGTGAGGTTGATGTTTCAACTTACTACCAACATAAAATATAATTCCTAAAGGGTCACACACAAAGAACGAATTGAAATTGGCTTTAAATATGGAAAAGAGGAATCTGGGCTGTTGCACGGTCGTGTAAGCCAAAGGGCACGCCCGTGCAAGTGTTGCACGACCGTGCAGTTTTGGTGACTTGACCGTGCACAAGGGTGGAGCGGCCATGGTTTGATTTCTGGAGCGGCCGTGTAAAAGGGTTTTGCATGGGCGTGCTTTAGAAACTGCACGGCCGTGCATAGCAGCGCTGAGAGTCCGTTTTGGCTTTGAAAAAGGAGTTTTTTTCCCTAATAGTTAGGGTTACTTGCCAAGTATAAATAAGACCTTTTGCCCAGCCAATACTAACACAAATTTTGAGTTTTAGAAACACAAAATAATTGATTTTGATTGAGAATCAAAGATCAAAAACACCCAAATTAATTCCATATTCAGCCATTGATTATTGAATATTGATTCAATAATCGGAGGATCATCTAGCAATCCTACAAGAAGTGTTCTTGGTTCGTTCGCGTGTGGATTATCGATAGAGGGTGATTGTTTTATCACCTAAAGCTTGAAGACTTATATTCGTTGATTCATCACAAGGCATAGAACAAGGAGAAGATCAAAACCTTCATCAACGGTTTTGAGATTCGTTTTGAGAAACAATTTTTCAGATTCGATTTCAAGCAAACTTCATAGCATTAAGGTATGTAAATCTATTTTCGTATGTTTCTTATCTATTCATGCTAGACGGATCTTAGGGCAAGGGTTTTGTTGTTGTATAAATTATTTTTTGCTGCGTTTGTAACCCAAAAGCCAACATTTCTCGCCTCGAGTTTGCAAAAAAATTAGATCACAAACGTCTGTGTGAACTAATTTAAGAGGTGCCTTATTTCTTATTAACGAATGAAATGGTGCTTTAGCCTTTTTTGCTTCAATGCAAATTTCACACTTGTCTTTGAATCAAATTTAGACATATGAATTAATTTTTGATTCACTAACTTCTTAATTGTGTTGAAAAATACGTGTCCAAATCTATTATGCCTTTTTAGTCTTTGCTTCCGGGCGATAAGCATTCATTACATTCATATTGAAAAGGCCTTTATCAAGGTACCCTTTTCCAAGGAACAGATCATACTTGTTCAATACAAAATTATCTGACTCAAATACTAGTCTAAATCCACCCTTGCTAAATAATGATTTGAAAACCAGGTTTTTGTGAATGTCTGGGACATGCAACACATCCACGAGAGTCAGCTCCTTGCCTGAAGCCATTTTTAGCACAACCTTTCCATGTCCCACGACGTTGGAAGTAGAAGAGTTCCCCATATACAACTTCCTTCCAGTGATGGCAGTGTAGGATGAGAAACCTTCTTTGTCACCACATATGTGGTGGATAGCTCCTACGTCTACCACCACTCTCATAGGTCGTCATCCAAATTTTCTATGTTGGCTTTAAACACCACATGAGCTAGATCAAGCTCCATGTCATCAACAACGTTGGCTTGATTTATATTTCCCACTTCCCTTCTTGGAATACGGTAATCTCTTGCTAATTTTTGGACTTGCTACAATTAAAGGAACCATCCTCTTGCTTCTTGTCTGGCAACTTTCTAGCATTCCCTGTGCGTTTCCGATTTTTGCTAGTTCATGACTTGGCGAGGTGGACCTTAGCCTCCATCTTGCCTTTGTTAGACCTTTCTTTATCTTTGTGGTTATTTTCCTCAATTTGAAGTTTATTATTCAAGTCTTCTAAACTCATCTCCTTCCACTTATGCTTGAGATAGTTCTTAAAGTCTTTCCATGCTGGTTGAAGCTTCTCTATGAACGTAGCCACTTTTAATGGCTCATTCAGGATCATCCATTCTGTTGCCAGGCCATGTAGTATGAGTTGAAATTCATCTACTTGGGTTGATACCTTTTTCAGTCAACCATCTTGAAGTCAATAAATTTTTCGACGAAAAATTTCTTTGACCCGACATCTTCAATCTTGTACTTATTTTACAAAGAGTTCCACAACTCCTTGGATGTCGCTACTAAAGGATACACATTGTATAGTGCGTCATCTAGCCCATTGAGTATGTAATTTCTACATAAGAAATTACTATGCTTCCAAGTCTCCTTAAGAATTCTCCTTTGCAGATCAGGGTTATTTGCATCAATAGCAGGGGGGGTCCTCTTTTAAGAACTTCTGCAGGTTGAGGGTTGTCAGATAGAACAACATCTTCCGTTGCCATCTCTTGAAATTTATGCTGGTAAATTTCTCCGTATTCTCACCATAAGTTCGGTGAGTATGAGCAATGGTTGGTGTGACTACTACGTTATTAGTATTAGGGTTTTAGGGAGTGCAGACACCCCGCCTTGGACCTCTCATACCCTGATCACATACATATTCTTTTATTTTCTTGTTTTTGTTGATATTTTTTATCTTTTGTTAAGTTCCTAACTGATTCTGTTAGTTTTGGACTGAACTGAATAACAAAATTAACTTTAGTGTCTTTTTGTCATTTACTGAAAGTCAAACTCTTGCGAGTTTGGGTTCATGGCCAAACTCGCACGAGTTTCACTCCATAGGACAAACTCCCCCGATTTTGGCCTTCAGTAAACATATTTTTCTCCAAATTTTCATCCTTTTTCTGATTTGTAACCCCCCATTTTCTTTACTCTTGGCTTGATACGAGGAAAGTCATATGTTTTACTTTAAACCTTTCCTCTCTACCTATAAAAGGGTCATGACAACACTTTGAAATGGACCTTGAAAACTCTTCACAAAAAACACATATATTATAACCATTTTACACCAAACCTCTCCAAAAACACAATTTCTCTCTAAAAAGCTACTATTCTTCTTTGCATTCTCAAGACTTCACAAAAGCAAATCCTTGACAACAATGCATTCCCAGAGGTCTTCTTAACTAGATAGTTTTCTTATTTTATTTACCTTTTCTTTTATTTAGTCCCTTATTGTAGACACCCCACCTTGAACCTCTCACCCCCGATTGCATAGGGGATCTCTTCTTGCCTCTTTTTATTGGTTTTTGTTAACTTTCGTCTAATTCTATTAAGTTCTTGACTGATTCTGTTAGCTTGGGGACTAAATGGAATAACGCAGTTAACCTTTAGGGCCATTTCAGTCCTTTCTATCCTCATAAAACTCGGGCGAGTCACGTTACCCCTGTGGAGTTCGTGCGAGTTTGAGTTCCCCTAAGGGACTCACGTGAGTTTCATAGTTAGTAGCTGATTTCCATCCAAATATATCTCTATTTTGTGATTTGTAACTCCCATCCCCTTTACTTTCTTGCTTGATCCGGGGCAAGCTGTCTTTGGAGCCAAAATTCCCCCTTCTTCACCTATAAAAGGAGGCATACACCTTTTTAAATGGGTAAGCTTGAACCTCCAAACTTTGGCACTTCCAATACTCTCACCTCCCTAATTCTTAAGCACTCTTTGGCCATAAACAACAAGTATTTGCCCTAAGAACTCCCTCTCTCTCTTAAATAGACACACACACACACACACACCCTTTATATTTGCAAGCAAGCTTTTCAAGGAATGAGAAACCTTAAATCGTAAGGCTTGTTTAGTGAAAATCGTGCGAGTCTGTCCTCTGTGTCTACATGCTACTTCTATTTAGCATCTTTTATATGGGTAAATATTTGACTGAAATGGGGTTTATTCCCTGTTTCAATTTTTTTTTGGAAAAGGCCCAAATCGGGCGAATTGGGGCTTTATTACCTAATTTGGGCGAATTTCATCTTCCATGCCAAATTCGGAGGAGTTTCACCCGTCAGTAAAAAACCAATCTGGGGATAACCAGAACGGGACATACATGATGTAAAAAATAGCCCCAAAAGACTTGTAACTGTTTTTTGTTTTTGTTCTAATTCATTTTATTTACCGGTCACATGGGTGGCTTGGGAGTTGTAATTTTATCTGTTTTTATGTGCTTATGTGTTTTTCTATCCCTTATTATCATGTAAATTATTTTGTCATATATTTGTACCATCACACCATGCGCACGTTTCCTATAGAAATTGCTTCACTATCGAATCACACAAGTTATAACCTCAATCCCGTCGAGGCCCACCTATGGGATTCCAATCTCCAATGACATTGGTTTCTCGCGAAGTGGTAATCCTCGGCCCGCTATTGTCACGACCCTAATCCTAGGCACCATTTTAGCACATTTTGAGTACGTGGGGTTGGGGGTGTAGCATTTCCTTCTATGCATTTCGTGATAATTGAAATGTTTATGTGTTTAATTTGATACTTTGATAACTTATGTGATTTTAGGATGTTAATAAATTAATTTTAATTATTTAATGCCTAATTGGAACAAATAGGAAATGTTGTAGTGAAATTATAATATTTGAAATTTTAAATGAAAGTTGTAAAAGTGTTGAGGTGCTAGTGTGTAATAGTGGAATCTTAAGGTTGTTAGTTGTAGGGGTTCAAACCCTGGAGGAGCTAAGGTGTAAATTGATTAATGTTTATCCTTTGTTTAATTCCATGGAAGCTTCATTATTCACAAAAACCTCAGTAGTAGCCTTTCTCTGTTTCATTGAAGAGCCCAACCCTAGATTTCTTCCAAAATTCATATCAAATTCATTTCCTTTCCATTTTTCGATCCGTCTTCATATTATCATTCGTGAAGTCGAGGGGATCGCATCTATCCGGATAAAGATTTTCTTATTTTCGAATTATTTTGGTAAGTTATTATGATTTTCTTCATATTCTTGATCATTCCACGTTAAAGTTGATATTATGGTTGTTTAAATGTTTTTTGGTATTTTTGGAACAATTTTATTTGAGTTGGAATGGTAATTGATTGAGTTGAAGTTAGACTTGGTGATGGTATTGTTGTATAAGTTGAAAGGATAGTGTTAAAGTGAAAATAAATGTTGAAGTAGTTGTTAGATATATGTGCATGGGTTGTTTGTCCATTTTTCTTGAGTTGGAAGGTTGGAAAATCACTTTGGTATATTGTACTTGGGTTGGAATGAGTATGGAAATGGTTTGGTATGAGTGGTGGTGAGGTTTGGTGCCTGTTTTGTGGCTTAAGAAATAGAGGAATGGAGTATATAACATTTTGGGTTTGGTCTTGCTGATGTTTCAGCTCTGTTCTGATTTTCTGGTGAAGGGCACGAGTCGTGAACTGTGGTACGAGTCGTCCCCTCAGGTTGGAAGAGTCGTGCCTTGTGGGATGACTGTATCAGGCTGGGTGTTAAGGTGGCACGAGTCATGCCATAGGGCACGAGTCGTGCCCTGCCCTATTGCCTCTGAACCATTTTTCAAGCAATTAAAACCTAATCTACCTTGTATATATTTAAACCCTTTTTTACTCTAATCAAAGTACAACAATTGAGCTATTCAATGGTGTCTTAACTTGTCAAAATGGATATGAGGAAGAGGTTTAAATATTGTACGGAATATGGTTGAAAGGCTTGATGGGAACTTAACCAAAGTTGGTCAAAACTTGGTAATTCAATCTTGAACCTTTATAAAGGTTACTCAATGTTGTGTAATGAATATTCAGGGCTTATTTGTGATGCATTGTGCCCATATTTGGCTACATATTCATGGTTTGTGATTCAAATAGTGTATGAAATATATGTTGCACTATTGTATTGGTTTGAACATGAGTATGAATACCATGTTGTTACTTTGTTATCCCTATGGTGGATTTCTTTTCAAGTATCTAATATATCCTTGAATGTGTTTCAATCAGCTGATGTTTAGGGGTATAATGGAATACGATCAATTATGAAAATTGTTCTATAAGGTGATCGGATTACATTATACATGTGACTGTCCCCTTCTGTGGCCACAGATTGGGGTGATAGCTTCTGTATTGAGCCAAAAGCCTTACAGATAGCTAGTATCTTATATGGTTCTCTGAAATATTAGTCTTATAAGATGTGAATATGCCTAAGAAGTTCACAAATGAAGGGAGTTTACTCCCACGTTGTACGACTTATTGTTCAGACGGGAAAGGTAAACTAAGGTAACGTAATGTGTTTATTGTTCAGACGGGAAAGGTAAACTGAGGTAACGTAATGTGTTTACCGCTTTACCAATGTGTTGTGAGCAACCTTGTTATGTGTTGCATTTTACTTGGCATCTTGTTGCATTCATAATATCTTATTGAGATTTATTCTCACCCCTTCTTCCTTTACTATTTTAGATCACACTAAGACAGGCGGACCAACCCAGTGAGGACGGGAAGGAGTTTGGACGTGGATCTTTTTGGGTTGTCAGGGTATGTCTATAGTTATGGTTGGGAGTAGTATTTTGATGTTACTCCTTTGTGGAGTTGTATATAGAACCACTTTGGTAAAACTTTGCATTTGTTATTATTTTGTAACTAAAACAGGTTGTCTCTTTTGGGAAAGTTTGTTTTAAATTGGCTCCAAGTGGAGAAGCCTATATTTGGTTTGGTGGTTTATGAAATGTTGTTTTACTTTTCAAGTTAAGCAAAAGTTTTAAAATTTTAGGTGGTTGTTTTGTAAGAGGACTCTCCCGCTCGGGGCACGAGCTAGTGTTCCGGGTCGGGGTTCCTACAGCTACGTTCTCCAAGTACCACACCAGCGGGTAGCCTATTAGCCTCTTCAGCGATTGCACAAACCACACATTCTTAGAATAGGTTATTGTAGCGATTGCGGAATTTCCTCCTCTTTTTATTTATTTGTTTGAGTCACTACCTATATTATGAGGAAAATATAGAAAAACTATTTTATAGAGATTTGGGTTCGGGGCTTAAGTGATGGATTTGGAAGGTCAGCGACGAATGAGTGTCTTTCCAATGTCACTTACTTGAAAATCTTTTTTATAGGGAGAAGCGAAGAGCCAACTATGGACGATACATCTACCTTCGACGCAGTCTTCCATCTTTTATCGGTCGAGATGAATGGACTCGATGAGGACATGTATGGGGAAAATTTTAAATTGAAGCCGGCTTTGGAGTCTTTCCTTAGCGAACTGCGTCCGAAGATAGGTCTTGCTAAAAAGGGGGGTTTTCAGATAATAATTCTTTTTAAAAGAAACAAAGAAAAATATCCATTTAATTAGATTAAACAGAATGTGGGACCGATTGCTTTGAGACCATCTCCATTATTTGAAGAGGCTCTAGGCCGCTCCCAGATTCGATATGTTTATACCACTCTAACAATCAATTAGAATAATCAAAGAAGAAATGAAGATAGCCTTTAGGTTGAGAAATGATTTGGACAAAGTTTCGCCTTGATTCTAGGCTCAAACCTCGACGTTCGTCGATCAAGAAGGTTCATGGACGAATTTGGGTATTGTTTATGAGTGATTTACAGGAATCTTTCAAGGAGAGAAAACAGTAAATTGTATTTTTTTTCGTGTCTTTCGACCATCTTTTTGTGTGTCTTTCGTCTCCTTGAAATACTGAAAGTCATCTAGTATTTATAGGGGTTGATTTACTTGGTCACCAAGATTAGGTGACTCAAGGATTTAGGATATCTCCCAAAGAAGGTTCTAGAACTCTAAGACCAGAAGAGAATCGGATTGGATAAGAGTTATCAAGAAAAGAGGTCAAAATCGACAAGGGAAGTGAGTCTCCCCTCCCGCAGAGGGTTAGTCTCGCGCGAGACACGCCATATCCCGCTCGGGACAAGTCTTCACAAAGGACAGATTTGTCCTCCCCTTGCTATCTCGTATGCAGTTTAGTTCAAACTAACGCCCGTTAGTCAAAACTTAATGAAACATGATGAAATGGTGGATTTCTACTCTAAAATCGAAGGCGAGACTTAGAATGGTATAATTCTGCCACAATAGGTTCAGAATGGGGTGTCTACAGAGCCCCTCGATGACAATTCTTATGGAAGAAGTTATGTCATCGATAGAAAAGACATCATTCTGAACATCGGGATGGTGGTGCCGTACGACTGTCTATGTATCTCTATCAGAAAATCAGACCAAAATGTATCGAAAAATCAGACCAAAACGTAGTTCAACTCCATAACACTAAAATGCTGTTTTAGGTATTTTGAAAATCATTTTGAAAATCGAAGATTTTTTTGAAAAAGTAAACTCATACTGAGGAATCAAGTTATGACCCAATTCTGAATATATATGTCTGTATGAAGATTCGCCTATTTTGGCTCCGAACCTGTGGGAAAAGATGTTAGAAAACAAAGGTTTACCTGTCTGGTCCTTCACATCCTGTTGGTTTTATGACGATTCACCTGTAAGGGCGCTGAACCGGACTTTTGATGACGATTCACCTGTCAGGGCGCTGAACCGGGCTTTTTGATGACGATTCACCTGTCAGGGTACTGAATCGGGCTTTTGATGACGATTTACCTGTAAGGGCTCTGAATCGAGCTTTTTGATGACGTGGTTTGCTGTTTTCGACCAACCAAGAGATAATTCGCCTATTTGGGTTCCAAATTATGATGGATGAATTGATCTTTGGATCAATCATTTTGGGTGTCTTGACGCCATATCGGGTAATCATGCGTACGCCACGTTCGGCTCGTTCCGTGACTTGCGGTATCAATTTTTCACGTTTCCTTGCTAGGGTTTCACTTTCAAGGGTAAAGGTGTCAAAATTTTGAATTTTGACGTTGCGTAGACGCTTATTGCCAGGGCAATTTTTTTTCTTTGTCTAGTGGGGTTGTCTTGCGTGAGACACCTTGTATTGCGCTGGAAAAAGTCTGTCGAGGGATAAATTCAGCAGTCCCAATTCATTTCAAACACTCTTGTTTTCAAACTCTCTCTCAAGTCTGACCCAAGGGTATTTTTTCTCTGAAATTTCTTCAATCTTTTGTTGATTTCTCCTTCTTAATCAATTTTAATCTTTCCTCACTTACATAATCGATGGCCCAAGAACGAAGGAACCCAACATTGGATAGTTATTTGTGTCGAAAGGACTATCCTCGCGACGACCTCACCTTCGATCGCCATAGGCACATCTCTCATGCCATTTGTGAAGGTTTGGTAAGAATCTCTTTCTCGAACTCATCCCATGTTTGTATTGCATCGATTCCATGTTTCTTAATCCATCCATTCATCCAATTTTGGCCATTTCCTTCCCTTTGTTAAGAACTAGGTTCAATGTCGATGCATGCTAGATTTCTCCGGCCTTTGTTGAATTTTGATGATGCATTTGTGTATATATGAGTGCCCTACACAATTTGGATTGTAGGAGGGATTGATTTGGGTAGCCAAACACAAGTTTGTGCATGATTCTCTAGTATGCACACCAAGTGTTCGATGAAATGCTCCAATGAAAAATTTCTTCTATTTTCTTGCAATTTTTGCCATGGGTGATCTCTGACAATGTTTCCTTGTCTTCCCTCTTTTTTGCAGCCATATAAGCCCACCAAGAATTGTCGCGGTAGTGAAAAGTTTGCCAAGGCCTTATGGGACAAAGTCAAAGCCCTGAACGGGGTTCATGCTAGAGTGGAGCAGACGGGGCTTCACACTTTCGTAGATAACATCTGCAGGATGAGGCGGACTCCTCAAGTTCTCCAAGCTATCAGGGAGAGGTGGTGGGATACTACCCACACGATTCATTTGCACTTCGGGGAAGTGACTATGACCCCGACCAACTTTCTGGCCATTATCGGGTTGGAGTGTGTCGGCACTCCTCTTCCGGCGATTGGGGGTTACAAGTCGGCAAGCCCAGCCGAGTGGAGGCAGCTTATCGGTTTTGTCCCTAGAAAGATCAAGGGATTTACTATTGAGCTTGTGCCTCTTCGTGGCCAGATCGAGGCCTATGCTGATAGAGCCAATGCGGTCACGAACCGAGTTGTGAGGGGTGCTCTCTAGTATATCCTGTCAGAGACCATTTTTGCCAACCACTCCTACACTGCTCGTACCGCTCTTTTGGGGATTTTGGAGGATCTTGACTTGGTGAGCACGTACGATTGGGGCTCAACTGGTCTGGCTTTCTGTTACCATGTCATGGATGAGGCATGTAGTCACACCAAGGATACCATGCAAGGGTATTCTTATACTTGGGAGGTACATTTTCTAACTTTGTCTTGTTGTTTATTTGCACATTTTATCCATGCTTTGTATTGAATCCTGCTTTATTTTCTTGTACAGATATGGGGATATGCTGTCTTTTCGTTGCATAAGTTTGAGCTGAATGACCGTGGTGCTCAGTTTCCAGATATCAGGAGATGGAGCCACTCCAACCACACTGTGGACGAGGAGGAGGGAGAAGATTGGACCCTTACTGTTGAGGAGGCGCAGGCTTTGCTGAACAGTTTCAGCTTTAAGCAGCAGGGCTTGTATCTGTGGACCCTGTTAGAGAATGAGGTGCATGGCGCGTGGGCCATCACTGATACGCAGAGTATCTTGGTATCGCTTGAGGGATATAGCATATATTTGGGTGAGAGAGTCTTCCCTCAGCATGGCAGGGGTTCACTCGTCAGGAGAGTGCCAGAGGATCCACCCAGGGAGATGCACCCTACTTTTCCTGTTCCTGCCGAGGAATATGCCAACTATGTGAATGGATATGAGGCAGAGGACTGTGTGGTCCCAGGGGCTTCGTATGAGGAATTCCTGCCTCTTACCTTGTGGTGGGTGGTAGGCAGCCATGTGCCCATGCTTCTGCTTCTGGTTCTGGCTCGTCAGCCCCAGGCTCTTCTTCTCAATATGCGGGTCCTGTGCCCTTTGTGTCGGATTATGGTCCTCCGCGCTCTTCGTACATGATGGGAGGCATGCAGATGATGGGCTTCATCCCGATCATGGATCAGATTCCTGCGGGTTATCGTCTCCCTCCCAATGTCTCTACGGTAAGACTGATACATTTTTTCTTCTTATACTGTTTCTCGTATTGTCCATACTTGTGTATATGTCTGATTCCTTCTGAGTATCTCCTTTTGTTAACAGATCACCATGTCCGCGGCAGATTACAACCGTGGGACGAGCAGGATGGCCGAATTGATGGCCTTGGTGTCGGACCTCTCCGAGAAGCTGTTCCATAAGGTGGCTTCGGCGGCGTCAATGATTGCCTCTACGGTGACCCCTACTTGCGGAGTCAAGAGATCGAGGAGGGACGCTAGCTCGGGTGATGGTGAGGATGGCGACGCTGGTAGCTCGGGATATATGATAACATAGGTCCCCCTTACTCCCCCATTTATTTGAGATTCTTCTGGAACTTGTACATATTGGCCGGGTTGGCCCAAACATCGTTTTCTTTCTTTCGGTACATGTTAGCACATAGATTGCACAACAAGTATTTTCTTATTTACTAATCTATTTCTAATTAATTTTAGCTTTCTCGACTTTCGTGGTGATATCCACGAGGAATGGAATGGCCAATTTCGGTCAAGTTTTGGGTATATATACTGTGTATGAGGAACATATTTGTAGGTTTCGAGACTTTCTTCGGCAAGTCGGGGCTAGATTGATTATTTGTGCAGAAATTCTGTAGAATTTACAGAAGGGTTGTCTTGCGCGGGACAAGGTGTCTCGCGCGATACACACTTCCCAGGCAAGATTTCTTTTCCTTTTCGAACAGGATTCTGTCAAGTTTTCCTTTATAAACACATGTAGTTGTGAATGTGTGCCCAAATTCTATTTTTTGTTTTTTTTAGTTTGGATTCACGCAAGTTTGAAAACATCCGGTTTAATTTGAAAAATGGATTCGCCACGCCATTTTGATTTCCTCAAAACTTTGAAAAAAAGGTTTTTAGGGTTCGGAGGTTAAGTTACCCCTTGGGAAGAACGGATCGTCGTTCACCCAAGGTGCCTTTCCGTAGCAAGTCTCCCTAGATTCCATTTTTCGTGCTTGCTTGTGTGCTTTCTTGTGTGCATGTGTTGAAAAGAGGGGGGGGTGTTCCAAGTTGTCTTCCGGACGTACAAACCATTTAGTTGGTTGTCGCTCGGGATTCCTTGGATTTTTATGTGTTCGGGACTTTGATCCCGTCCTCATCTTGGACTTGTGATCATCGCTATTTGACCTTGGGTCTTTGCGTGATCGAGAGAAGGACTCTCTTTTATAGTCCAAAATGGGGTTCTTTAGGAAAGGAGTGTCCTTAGCCCATCGATCCTACACCTTGAGACGATTGAGCTTGTCTAGGGACTACTATGCTCGTCTCAAGTGATAATCGGAGATATAGGTTCAAGGTTTATCCCTTTCTAAAGAAATTGTGGCACCTTTTAATGGAAGAAACGATGTAAAGATAGGATCTTTACACCGGTCCGTTCCGAAGGTTGCATCAAGTACCAATTGGGGACTAGGAGAATGCATGTTTTATGATAAAAATGACATTTTTAATGAAAAGATGACATTTTTTGGGTGTAAAGGATGCTCTTTGATTTGCAAAGGATGCTTTTTATGTAAAGAAAGGATTTTTAATGAAAAGGATGCATCTTTATGTGGAAAAATAGTGTTTTATATGCAAATGATGCATAAAGACTACATTTTGAAAGCAAAGGATGCTATTTTGATTGTAAAGAGATGATTTTCAGTGCAAAGGATGCATCTTTATACATGAAAATGGGTTTTAGGTGCAAAGGATGCACCTTTAATGTAAAGACATGATTTTTATATGCAAAGGATGCATTTTTATTGTAAAAAAAAGAGATTTTTAGGTGCAAAGGATGCACCTTTAATGCAAAGACTACATTTTTATAAGCAAAGGATGCTATTCTAATGCAAAGATCACATTTTTATGAGCAAAGGATGCAATGGTAATGCAAAGGATGCAAAAGGGAAGGGAAAATGATTCACATGTTCAAAGATATGATCTTTAATAATATACCAAGTCCCAAACAAGATATAGCAATATGTAAATGCAAGGAGCAAGTATATCACATAAAGCAAGTATAATGCAAAGGTATGGGGGGTGAGAGGTTACCAATGGTGGTGACCTCTTCTTCTTTCGAGTTTGCCTAGTGGATGGACCAACTCTTGGAGGCTTCAAGGAGGAGGGAGGTGGCTTCTTGGCACTCTTAGCTTCCTGATTTTCGTAGGGATGTTTTGGGAGAGTTTTTATGCTGAATATTGTTGTTGTTGTTTTTTTCAAAATGGGTAGAGGAGGCCTCTATTTATAGGCAGTCTGGATAGAGAAAATGAGGCCGTGCGGCTAGGAGTTCCCTCCTAATGCAGCCGTGCGGCATTATCCCTTGCGAATCAGCATGTTTCTAGAATCATGCAAGGTGGCACTTCTAGAATGGTGTTCATATTAAGAAAAACATGCTTTTATAATTTAAAGCAGTCCCTTCATTCCTCGGAAGGTTCGGAACAGTTCCGAAATTGCTCCCGGACTTTAGGAAAGTCCGGGGAATTGCCGGGAAACTTAACCGGAAGGCATGAGCCAGATTTGGGTACTTACAGAAGCCCCTCGGCAACGTCACTTACAGGGCGAGTGGGATTGTCGATAGAAAATGATCCGATCTGGCAAATGCCGAGACGGATTAGGTGACCAAGGTGGTCGAGTGGTCGAACCTTTGGAAGGCTACTTACGTATCCTGAGTGGGAATCAAGCCATAATCGTAGTTCGGAATCCACTGGGGAAAGGGGGTGTCACATGTGATGAATTGGCTGAACCTAAAGTAGGCTACCTACGTATCCCGGAGGAATCAAGCCAGGCCGTAGTTCAGAATAAGATCCGCAGGGGAATGGCGAAGAGAAAACTGGTCTCTTGCTGGGGAAATAGAAGAGAAGGTGACCTGGGAGGTTAAGCGACTGATCCTACTGAGGATATGATAGAAGTGACCGATGTGGTCGGATATATGGACCTTTACGAGGGGCTACTTTACCACTAAGGAGTGATGAATGACAAAGGGGCGACCAATGTGGTCGGATGGCTGGACCTTTATGAAAGGCTGCCTCACCACTGAGGAGCGATGATGGAATAGGGTGACCACTGCGGTCGGATGGCCTTTATGAAAGGCTACCTACGTATCCCGGAGGAATCAAGCCTTGATCGTAGTTCAAGCATCACTAGATAGTTAGGAACGATGTCTAGGATCCTTGAGGTTTTGACAATTAATGGAGGTTGTCACCTGACTGACAATTAATAGAGGTTGTCACCTGATTGACAATTAATGGAGGTTGTCACCTGATTGACAATTAATGGAGGTTGTCACCTGATTGACTAAAGCTTACGTCACTATCGAGGAGATAGAGGTAGCTAAAGTTTGGAGAACTTGAGCGTACTTCTCAATCTGTGATAGAGGTAGCTAAAGTTTGGAAAACTTGAGCGTACTTCTCAATCTGTGATAAAGGTAGCTAAAGTTTGGAGAACTTGAGCGTACTTCTCAATCTGTGATAGAGGTAGCTTAAGTTTGGAGAACTTGAGCGTACTTCTCAATCTGTGATAGAGGTAGCTAAAGTTTGGAGAACTTGAGCGTACTTCTCAATCTGTGATAGAGGTAGCTAAAGTTTGGAGAACTTGAGCGTACTTCTCAATCGGTGATGGAGGTAGCTTAAGTTTGAAGAACTTGAGCGTACTTCTCAATCGGTGATGGAGGTAGCTAAAGTTTGGAACTTGGACAATTTGGAGGTTGTCACCTAGCGTCATTCTGTTATAACGGAAGTAACGGAGGCGACTGGGGAGGAAAGTCTATTTGCTTAGGAGATAACGGATATCTTTTGGAAAACGACGTTATCCTAGTTAAAGGATAACAAGAATTATATGCCCAAGTGGAAAGTCCAGGGGCAAAACTGTAATTTCTACTCAGAGCAAAAGAAGCCGCCCGGCATGAGACGGGGGCAAAAGAGGCCGCACGGCTAGAAGTTTATTTTTTCCAGATTATTTAAAATCAGATTTGAATGGGCATTAGGCATTGTTGCCGCCTTCTGTTTCCGAGGAAGAGAGAGAGGAGGGAGATAATTTTTTCAAAAAATCCTTCAATCCCTTGCTTCTACTGATCTATATGGATCCGGAGGGGAATCCGATGCCAAGGCAAGCAAGGAGGAACATCTCAGAGGCCGCTCGAAGGAGGAGGAGAGAGCTTGTCTGAACGGAGAGGAAGTATGACTTCCTTACGCCTCCATCGGAGCTTTATTCGGGCATGAGGGAGCACAAATCGACGAATCCTCAATCGATTGGGGTAAGCATTCTTAATTTTGCTCAATTCCGTTGATTTTGATTGAATTTTGATTGATTCTAGGGCTTGACCCAAATTTTAGGATTTTCTTGAATTTTCTTAGAATTTTTGATGATGATTTTGAAATCTTGATGATTAACCTATGAGGCTAAGAAGATAAACGAACATGCATGTGCGATTTATTTGGAAAATAATGAGAATGACCCATTTTTTTTTTTCGAAAATAAAGTAAGAATAAATAATTGTCTAAAATGTGACGAAGTTCTTGCATGTGCTAGAACTAGGTCAATTTTTTATCATGGATGATAAAACGGGATTTTGGACGATGAAAAGGATTCATGCATGTCATAGTTTTGAAAAAATTAATGCTTATGTGCAAATAATTTTGAAAATCAGAATTTTTTACTTAGGAGAGCAATGTGCTTGACATGACGTGTTTCAAGTGATGAAAGACACGTTTTCTATGCATAGGATGCTAAATTTTTTTTTATGAATGCTTTTCTTCTTTGAAAATATGTGCACATTTGAATATATGCATGCTTTTGAAATGAGATGAAGGACTGACACATTTTTTTTGTTGTGCTTGTCTACAGGAGAACAAATCTAGGGGGCCTTCCGAGATTGCAGTGAGACTATGGGAGAGGATGCCCAATTTTGAGAAGAATGGGGTGAACCCCAAATAGCTTGTGAGGGCTACCAGCCTTGATCTGTTCGTTGAGGCTATCGGCAGAGGTATTCATATTACCTCGAAGAGAAAGGGCTTGGTCCAGGCCCTATCGGAGTTCTGGTGGGATACCACCCACAGCTTTCACCTTAGCTGGGGGGAGCTTACAGTGGCACTGCGAGACTTTTTTGCTATCGCGGCTTACAGTTCACCGGGAGGCCTGTGACCTGGAGGGACCATATCACGGCAGATGAGTTTAGAGCTTTGGTTGGGTTTGACCTTCAGCCTAAGGGGCTGGGAATGGAGACGAGGAACGTCGAGGTGGCAGTCCAGAACTGCATGCAGGGATTTGCTGCTAATGAGGTGACGCCCCACCAGCTTGCGAGAGCCTTTCTGTGGTTGATGCTGTCAGTCACCATCTTTGCCAATTCTGGGACTTTGGCTATGCTGGGCCTTCTGGACTCATTGGAGGATGTGGACGGGATTGGGACGGTCTCTTGGGGCGAGGCCTGATTGGCGGAGCTTTACTTCTCCCTGGACATGTACAGCCGAAATAAGGCTGCTTCGATGGATTGCTTCTCCTTTGCTCTTGAGGTATTCTCACCTTCTTTCCTTTCTCTTTTCCTTTCTGTCTTGAGACTTTTATGAGAGAAAATGACCCTTCTATGTTTTGAACATGCAGGTCTGGTTTTGCGAGGTGATTAGGTTCTTTCCGTGGAACCAGCAGAGTGATTCTACCATCTTTCCCGCTATGATCCATTTGGAGGAGATGCGAGAGACAAGTTCACCGGGAAGACCCGGATCACCTTTGACTACAAGATGGTGAGACCGAGTCATCAACGGGGATGGGCATGATGGAGTGGACTTTTACCCTTGGGGAGGTATCCGAGAGATTACGCTAGGAGAGGCCGTGGAGGCGACGAGGCGAGGCGATGGTTGGCCGGGCGACATGTGATGTCATATACTTGGGGACCGCTTTTCCGAGCGGCATGGCCATATCCCTCCATTGGATGCCATTACTCCCTCGATCCTCCCGGCACGGATCTGCGGCCCGGGGGCGCCGGCGGATGAGATAGCGAGGTATCAGGCAGGTGTAGCAGCTGAGGAGTATTTTGATCTAGCTACCCCGTATGCTACCTTTGTGGAGCAGCGATTGAGGACGCCACAGAAGCTAGTGAAGCTGGCTGTCACTCAGGGGTATGGGGAGACCGAGCCTACTGACCCGCCGATGCCTCCTGCTCATCTCTCTTATGTGGTCAACGGGGTACCGAGGAGGTTCAGGATACTGTCTCCGACACGAGGAGCCCAGGTATACTCTGCCGCCGGGACGGCCTTTGTGAGTACACTTTAGGGTCTTTTCCCTTTTTCAGACTTCTTTGCTTTTTACAATTCTGAGATTTTCTGAGATTTTCTTCTCTTTTTCTCAGGTTCCAGCTCGGACTTAGGACGGCTTGGTCAGGCAGAATAGGGGCTGGAAAGATGTGTGCCGGTCCCTTTTGAAGAAGCTGGCTTGCGCTTCAAAGGCTGCAACGAATGTGCAGGAGCCCGTGCGCAAAAGGAGGCACGTAGGGAGCACGGCATCCGCCTCATCGGCTTCAGAGTACTCTTCCAGCGCCTTGCCTCGGGGGCAGGGACCTAATGCCGGCATCCTGGAGCAGCTAGCTGAATATGAACATGTGAATGTTCATCTTTCTGATGTGAGCGACAACGAGGATTTGATGAGAGAGGCGAGCTTCTATGAGATGAGTAGTGATGAAGAAGGATCGGAGGCCTAGGAGGTCTTTAGATTTGATCTAGGAGGAAGAAAACAAACAATGAACAATTTTATGCACAATTTGTTTATTTTTTGCTTTATTTGGGCGCCGATGGGGCGAAGACAGTGTATTAATGTTTTATTTGCTTTTTAAATTTATGCTTTATGAATTTGCATATTACTTGAGCCTTGGGGCTGCTTTTTTGCTTGAAATTGAAGCTGAAACTGGGCCAAAATGATTTATGATGGTATATAATTGCTTGGATGGTCTTTGGACATGTTTTGGGACAGGTTTCATTGAGAAAGTTGGGTGAGAACTCCTCTTGGGCAGCAACTTCGGTTGCTGCAGATTGTTTTC
The DNA here is from genome assembly GCA_022495995.1 of Adenophora triphylla var. japonica. Classification (NCBI taxonomy): domain Eukaryota; kingdom Viridiplantae; phylum Streptophyta; class Magnoliopsida; order Asterales; family Campanulaceae; genus Adenophora; species Adenophora triphylla. The sequence goes on along the minus strand of JAFEMH010000054.1, from coordinate 554,997 downwards.
CACATCAGGCAAATGAAGCCGTGCGGTCTGGTCTTGGGAGCAAAAGAGGCCGTGCGGCTTACAGTTCTGTGCAGGTGGTCTTTTCAAAATAAAATCAAGGCTTGGCCATTTCATTTCATTTTCACTCTAGACTTGTCCCAACTGTTCCCAGAGCACATATTTGACCTAAAGACATCAACTTTGATCATTTTGCAATGGAGAAATCCGTTAGATTGCAAAAGGGGAAAAGAGACCGTTTTCTGTCCGATCTTCAATCTTGGGTGAGATATACCTTTCAATCTCACAAGGGGCTGTTCGACACTACCTTCAAGATCAAATCTTTATGGCATTTGAAGGATCTCCCGCCTGATTGAGACCTTTTGAGAGCAGCAGCAAGATTTTGGGACGTCCGTAGACACGTTTACTGCTTTTCTTACAATGAGATTGTCCCAACCTATGAAGACTTCCGAGCCTTGATTGGGGGTCCAGAAATTGAGGCTATATCGATTCCTCTGATCGAAGATGTGCCGGTGGCGGCAAAGCTTGCATCTTTTCTGCAAATATCTCTGGGAGAGGCTGAGGGGATGATGATAGCTCCGGATAGGATTGACCTTTCTGATATCCCGGGCAGGTTTGGGTCCCCGGATATGGCTACAACCACGGTAGCTATGGATGCATTTATCCTCTGCATATTCTCGTCCACATTCCTTTGCTTGAGTCCGTGGGAGTCTGTCATGGTGGTCTCTTGGACATGGTTAGGGATTGCAGGGCTGGGAAGGACATTGTCCCATTGGTTTTGGGTGAGACCCTGCACGGCATCGATAGGATGGCTAGAGGAGACCATTTCATGAGGTCTGGGAGCCCGGCCGTGTTGACTTTATGGCTGCAGGAGAGGCTCGGGGCTTTGCCAGGGGCTTTGCCGACTCAGTGCCCTTGGGTGATTTCCCGGAGGGGTTTGCCTAGGCAGCGAGGACCGGGGTGGTAGGGAGGCGATGATGGCTAGGTTATCCACTTCGGATATTCGGCTGGTGGGTACCTCACTTTGGAGGTTATAGACCGGGGAGGACATTTCAAGAGTCCTATGTGGTGAGGGTTCCAGGGCTTTGTTGGTCATCCTTCTACATACCCTGCTTGGTATCCAGGCAGTTTGAGGCCTTACAGGAGTCGTTGGGCGATTGGGAGGACATCCGTACCATGGAGGTGGTGTCCTTAGACATGAGAGATCCAGCCAGCTTCTCATTCTTCTCGAGGGCTTGGACATATACCATTTTCCCACCCAGGGCTATCCTCAGGAGCAGGAAGAGTACCATCTTGACCACGGCCTACTTGGATTGGTATGAGAGGGAGATGGGAGCGACTCAGGTCATATTGGGAGAGAGGCGTCAGGCTTTATTGGGGGCTGACTGTGACTCGAGTAGGACTCTGAGGAGGCGAAGCTAAGGCGAGTCGCCATAACCAGTCGGGTGACCTTATCAAAGATATGGAGGCTCGATATAAGAGGCTTTCTGAAGTTGCTCCCTTGACTGAGGCTCAGAGGGAGGAAGTGCGGACTCGTGCCCGTATTGAGAGGGCACTTATTGACACAGGTCTAATGGAGGCTCCAGTGAGGATACCGTAGATCGGGATGAGGGAGACCAACATCATAGAGAAGAAGAGAAAGAAAACTCGACTGGGTCGACGTAAAGGGAAAAAGACCAAAGAAGACTCAGTGAATGACAGCTGACAGATCTTTTCTTAGGATTCCCTTATTGCCATTTGCAAACACAGTAGTTTATTAGGCATTTTATTGTATTTTAGATCTTTGTAGCAGGTTAGCAGAGTCAAGAGTAGACCGTGCTTGAACTCATCAAGAAGTTTTTAACTTGTAATGAACAAGAGATATTATCTTAGAAATTAATCAAGACACAATTTCATGGAAATTTCAGATGTCTTATTGATTGCTTAGGACCCGTTTTATGAAAACTTGAATGCCTTTTATTATTTAGGATGCATTTCATGGAAACTTAATCGCCCTTTTTTATTGTTTAGACCGAACCCTAAATGGCTGCCCGCGTTCCCCTTTTACAAGAAAGACTAAGGGGTTCAGGTCTTCGTAGTTCATTCTGGTGAACTATCAGGATTAGGTCTTTTGGCCTTTTTTTTTTATTATTTTTTTTTGTGTGCAGCCCTGTTTTTTGCCTAGACCGCCCTTTTTGGGTTTTCAGCCTAGCTGGGCATTACTCTTTTTGCACTAAGATTTTTTCTTTCATTCTTTTTTTTTTTTTATGTGCAACCCTGTTTTTTGCCTAGACCGCCCTTTTTGGGTTTTCAGCCTAGCTGGGTATTACTCTTTTTGCACTAAGATTTTTTCTTTTTCTTTTTTTTTTTTTTTTTTAATTTTATTTTAGACATAGTACCTTGAGCTTATCACCGTTATTTGGGTGGACAAAGGGATTGCCGTCCAGTGCATAAGCTTCATTGCTCCTCCCGATAGTATCTTACGCACCACATACGGGCCGATCCAAACGGGTTCCCATTTTCCCGGGGGTTGTCTACGGTAGGGGGCTTAACTTTCAACACTAAGTCACCCTCTTTAATGTCTCTGGCTTTGACCTTTTTGTCAAATGCTCTGGCCATTCGCCTCTGGTAGGCTCGTGTGTGCTCCCTGTCCTTTAGCCTTCTTTCATCGAGCAGGGCCAACTCATCATGCCGGCTATTTAGCCATTCTACTTCATTGACACTTGTTTTCGGAGGACCCTTAATGATGGGATTTCCAACTCCCTGGTAACACTACTTCCATCCCGTAGGTTAGGGCAAAAGGAGTTTCTCCTGTGGCTGTTCGGCAGACGTTACGCAGCCCCAGAGTGCCGGTGCGGCTTTTCGGGCCAATCACGACCACGGGTGGCCATTTTCCGGATGATCCGTTCGAGCGTCTTATTAGCGGCTTCCACGGCTCCGTTAGTACGAGGTACGTATGGGGATGACTTGTGGCGAGTGATTCTGAATTCGACGAGTAACCTATCGCAGTCTCCTTCAAAGTGCGACCCATTATCAGAAATGATCTCATTGGGCACCCCATATCTACACATTATGTTTTCCTTGATAAAATGGGCAAACTTCTTGGAAGTGAGGACCTTGTAGGACTTGGCCTCTACCTACTTGGTGAAGTAGTCGACTGCTACTAACACAAATTCATGCCCATTGCTTCCTGCCGGGGCTATCTTTCCTATCACGTCAATACCCCAAGTTGCAAACGGCCAAGGAGTCGTCATGCAGTACAGGTCATGAGGCGGGAGATGGTTGAGGTTGGCAAACCGTTTGCATTTGTCGCACGCTCGGACATGCTGGACACAGTCTGTCTCCATGGAAATCCAGTAGTAACCCATTCTGAGGATCACTTGCATCAGGGCTCTAGCATTCATATGAGGACCGCAGGGACCATTGTGGACTTCGGTCATCAACTCTCTAGCCCTTTCTTGAGTGACGCACAAGAGGAGTGGTCCTTGGTACAGCTTCTTGTACAGGTTGCCTCCTAAAATGACATAATGGGAGGCCAACCTTTTCAGGGCTTGCAAGCTCTTGGCTTTGACACCTTCTTTTGGTCTACCTTCTTCGTCTCTGAAAGCTGACTCTCCATCTTTGAGGAACTGGTAAATTTGATTGTACTAGGGTTCCTTGATAGGCTCAGGTCCCAAGTCTACTTCACAACAGAAAGTCGGGGCTTCTCTTCTGCTCACTATGAAGGGTTTTATGTCTTTTCCCTCGGGGATCTTTACCAGTGAGGCTAGAGTAGCTAGGGCATCTGCAAATCTGTTCTTTTCCCTTGGCAAGTAGTGGAAAGTCACTTCTCTGAACTGTCCAGTCAACTCCTCCATATAGGCATGATATCGCTGAAGATTAGGGTCCACAGTCTTCCATTTGTTGGAGACCTGGTTGATGATCAGGGCTGAGTCTCCATAAACTTTAAGCTCCTTGACATTCCTTTCTAAGGCAACTTCTAAACCAGCAATGCAGGCTTCGTATTCGGCAACATTGTTCGTGGCAGGGAAGTTCAACTTAAGGGCTATGGGCGTGTACTCATCTTTCGGATCGACCAGTAGCATCCCTACTCCATTTCCGCTTTTGTTAGCAGCTCCGTCAAAGAATAGCTGCCATCGGCTTTCAGGCTCGACTACAAAGATCCCTTCATCTGGGAATTGGGGTTCAGGCCCACGATCCTCATTACTGGGGAAATTTGCCAGATGGTCTGACAATGCTTGACCCTTGATGGCCTTTCTGGTCACGTAGTTGATGTCGTATTCAGCTAAAAAGAAGGACCACTTTGCTAGACGCATCGAGAGGGAAGGCTTGTCGAAGATGTACTTGATGGGGTCCATTTTCAAGACCAAGTTCACAGGGTAGGCTTGCATATAATGCTTCAGCTTACCGACTACCCAGACCAGTCCTGCACAAGTCTTTTCACATGCTGAGTAATTGAGCTCACTCCCTGCGGCTTCCAGTGACAAAGTAAATGGCATTTTCTACCGAGAGTCTTTCTTCTCTTGAGCAAGCATAGCCCCAAGCTGCCGTATCGGTGACGGTGAGATAGAGCGAGAAAGAGGTTTCTGTCTATGTGGGGGGCATAGTACCGGAGGATGTACTAAGTATGCCTTGATCTGGTCAAAGGCATCCTGGCATTCTTCGGTCCATTCTGTGTCTACATTCTTCTTCATGAGCTTGAAGATGGGCTCGCACATAGTGGTCAGCTGGTTGATAAAGCGGCTAATGTACTGCAGTTTGCCCATAAGGCTTTTGACTTCTGTCTGGGTTTGAGGTGGCCTCATGTCCATAATGGCTTTGATCTTTCGGGGGTTGACTTCGATACCTCGCTCCGTGACCATATACCCAAGCACTTTTCCCCTTGTCACTCCAAAGGTGCATTTGGCAGGGTTTAGTCTCATGGAATATTGTCTTAGCCTCTCAAAGAACTTTCGCAGGTCAACAAAGTGTTGCCCATCCTCGCCTTTGGAGTGGATTATCATGTCCTCGACGTAGACCTCAATCTCCTTGTGGATCATGTCATGAAAAAGCGCGGTCGCTGCCCTTTGATAAGTAGCCCCGGCGTTCTTAAGCCCAAATGGCATCACTGTATAGCAGTAAGTTCCCCACGGTGTGGTAAAGGCTGTCTTTTCTTGGTCTTCTTCGGCCATCTTGATCTGGTTGTAGCCTGCAAAGCCGTCAACGAAGGATTTGACTTTTTAGTTGGCAGTGGAGTCCACTAGGATGTCTATGTTTGGCAAGGGGTAATCGTCTTTGGGGCTGGCTTTGTTCAGATCTCGAAAATCTACACAGCAACGTACCTTCCCATTGGCCTTGGTTACGGTCACAATATTGGACAACCACGTCAGATATTCGATTACTCTGATGAACCCTACCCGCAGTAGCTTCTCAATTTCTTCTTTGACCTGTAGAGACCACTCTGGCTTGATTTTTCTCAGTTTCTGGTTTACTGGCTTATCATCTGGTGCTAGAGGGATTCTGTGCTCTACTATCGAACTGTCTAGCCCCGGCATATCCTTGTACGACCATGCAAAGACGTCCATGTATTCTCTGAGCAGATTAACCAGTCTGTCCCTTTCAACCCCCTGGAAGAAGCTTCCAATCTGTGTCTCTTTAGGTTCCTCGACAGTACCCAAGTTAACACTTGTCAAAACTTCCTCGGCAGCTTGGGCCCGGTTTTCTTCTTTTTCTGTAACCTGCTTAAAGATTTCTTGAATGTATTGCTCGTTTAGTGTGTTTGCATCTTGTTCAAATGATTCATTATTAACTCTTGTTAAGTTTTGAGTTAATTTATCATTTGTTAAGTTGGCAATAAGAGGATACTCAGAAAGATCTGTCATTTCATTCAAAGCAAGGGGAAAGATGACATTGATTACATGTTCATAATCCTCAGGCGTGAGGCCTTCGGATGACTCAGAGGACTGGAATTCAAAGATTCCTGACTCAACTGTATAGACGATAGGGTGTTTGACACGACTGGGTTGAGAAGGACGGGGTACCAATCCAAGCTCCTTGATCATTTGCTGTCGGCTGGCTATCGGCCTTGAGATTGTTTCCCAATTCTTCAACGGCATCTCTGTCTTGGTTACCAAAGTGCGGGGATCGAAAGGCTCTTCACGACCATCTCCAATTACGGCAACTACCTCATCATCTGAGCTGAAGTCGATCAAATCAAGGATCTGTGCTTCTTCATTAAACAACTTTTGCAAACCCCACTCACTGTCTTTACTGCTGGTAGCTTCTATCTGGCTGATCTTCGGAAGAGCTAACTCAAAGGCAGAGAAATCCATTGCCCCGGATGAGCAGTGTGCTAACTTTTTGACACTGCTTGGGTTTCCTTTGAAGACATACTCATTCCGGATGGTAGTGGTAGCTCCAGGAATGTCCGGCAAGTCGAGGAACATTCTCCGAACAGGATTTGATGGTTTTCCCCTAACTTTATCAAGGTTTTCCAGAAGGGTTTTCCTCAAGGAGATCTGGCAATCACTTTCACCGTATTGGATCCCACCTTTTGTAAAGTAATGGGTCAGAGACAAACTGTAAGGATGGAGATGGACCCCTTCACTTTGTTTTCCTGGAACTGTGCCTTTAGCTTTTCTATCATCTCGAGAGTTCGGTTTGTATCCCAAGCCATATCTGGTAGTCTGTTCCTTTACATCAATGATAGCATTGCGACCACGGAGTCTTTTACCCAATCCAAGCCCGGAAGGTAACCCATTTTTCTCATCATTCTCATGACGGGGGGATTTTATCGGAGGTAGTGGTGAGGTCGGTGCAACACACTTGTGCTTTGGAAAAAGCTACAGAGAATCTGGTCAAGGCAAACCCTTCATCATCATGCTTAATTTCGATGTATCGGGATACCTCCGGTCTTTGGTTCCTTCCACCGTGACACATTGCCTCCGTAAATAGTAGTGATAGTACCATCACTCGACTAAAATTTGACGCATTGGTGCAGAGTAGAGGCTACCCCGTTTATCTGATGGATCCAAGGTCGTCCCAGTAGAGCGGTAAATGAGATCGAAATGTTAATCACTTGGAAGTCAACATCCATGACCTTTTTCCCGAACCACAACTTGAGAGTAGCAATCCCCAAGACTGACCGTGCAGTGGAGTCATAGGCCTTAATAGTCTGACTAGAAGGCTTCAAATCCGTGGGCTTCAAATCCAATAAGTCCATCATCTTTGCTGGCAGGACATTCATTGTGGACCCTCCGTCAACTAACACTCGTGGCAACCGGCGTTCTTCCAACTGGACTGTGATGTAAAGAGGTTCGTTATGACTAGCCCATACTTTGGCATGTCCAAGTCAGTGAAGGTAATGATGTTTATGTAATGGATGCTTCCAATCATCTGGACGACCTCATCTGGGGTGACATCTATGGGCACCATGGTCTTGGCCAAAATTTCTTCTAGTTTCAGCTTATGAGGGTATGAAGAGGTTAACAGGGACCACAAGGAGATATTGGCCTGAGTACACTTCAACTGAGTCAGCACCGGATCTTCCTTGTCGGAGTTTGGCTTTTCTACTTCTGGTTTATAAGGTCTTTTGTCTGTTTTTGGCTCAAAGACGGCATTTCTTTTATCACCCTTAGGCTGCTCGAAACTCATCTGTCCAGACCGAGTCATCACATAGACATTAGACTTTTCTGAATCATCATTCCCTGCGGCGGATTCTATCGGCTCTTTCAAAGTTAGGCGGGCTCTTCTTTGGCGTATGGCCAACTCTGGCGATTAACTGCAGTTAACGGCACTACCGGAGGCATAGGCGGCTTCCGAATCGATCCCGAGGTTAATGGATTTGTGGCCTTCTCGGGGTTTGGAATTCTTAAGCGACTTAGCGGCGGGCGATTTCGGCTTCATCCTTTTCACTCGAGCCTTGACGGTCTCATTCGGGCTTTTCAAGGTCGGCATGCAACAGGAATTATCATTCTCGTAGTACGGAGGTTTTCTAATGGCTTCCTCACTTGGACCTAGCAACTTTTTCGGCGAGTGGGGTCATATTCCTCATCAGTCAAGCATATCCCTTCTTTCTTTAGGGGTCGGCCTTCTAACGGCATCTTTAACATTGGCCAAACACTTTACGAAGTGGGAGATTCCATCATCGAGAAGGATTTACTGCGGGGTCAAACCTCATGGCGGGTTCTGTTCTTTCTTGTCGGGAAGGTTTTACGGGCTTTTCGGCTTCTGGGCTAACCACTCCTCTACTGTTCCTTCTGGCATTTCGACTGTGTCTTCCTCAGTATCACTACAGTAACTCTCGTGAGAACTCTCATCTTCATTCTGATGACCAATGAGGGCAAAAGCAGGTCGGGATACTTGGCGCCATATAAGGGGTATCTTAGATTTTTCCTCTGACTTGGGGATTACCAAGAAAACATCATTGTCATCATAGGACATGAAGGGGATCGGGGTCGCTTCGAACTTTAAGACTCTTTCCAGGGCATCCATCCACTCTTCTTCAGACAAGGTTTCAGGGGTGACTCTTAGCACTGCAATGGAGTCTACTCTTCCCGACGGGGGTTTGGCCTCAATAACGCTTATATGTTCTAGATCGGCGGGTGGAGCCCACTTCCCTCTTTCAGCTAAAGCTTCGATCAAGTTCCTCCATTCACCGACCAAGTCTTTGTAAGGAGTATTGAACTCTAGGATGTAGAATTCGTATGCTGCCTCATCTGAGCTTACATCCTTTTTCTCTTCCGAACCTTCACACAGGCTACAGACACATTTTGAAGTGATACCATCTCCCATTCTAGGTCCGTGGTTTTCTACTTCATCTTGCCCTCCGAGTTTCACTTCGGTCGACTCCAAGTTCATTCCTTCTACTGAACTGTCATCATCACTGTAAATCTACCCATTCATGTTCTCATTTCCGTCTGACTCTTCACTGCCACTGTCTGGGAGATAGGCAAATTCACTGGCATTGACAAAGTTAGAAAGGTCAGGCTGGTACTGGAATTCCAAGATAGGGAAATTTGGCTCAGGCTGAGAGGAGGGAAAGAGTCCCATGGGGTAATGCAGAAGATGCGTTACAGGGATAGCTGTGGCATTCGCTCTCTGTTGGTAGGGAACAAAGCTGGGTCTTATCTGAGGAGGAGAGGGTGTAGGGACCCTGATGGCTTGGGACATTGGGAAGGACTGAAAAGGGGTAGTCCTTGGCAATGGATCATATGTGGATGGAGGAGGGCATTGGTTATAGGCTAGCTCTTCTTCCCTAGTCATCTGGTTACCCAAACCACTACTGTTCTCTGTCAAATCGGCCATTCTGACTCTCTGGACTGACAAAACTGAGGATTTTGGCGAACTGTCTGAGAATTCTGAGCTAACAAGCCGCTGACTCGGTATTCTCACCCACTTCTTTCTCGCTGCGGGAAAGGGATAGGAGAGGTTTAGACTCAGGGTAGGTGTTTAGGCTGAAGGCTCAAGCAATATGCAAATTAAGAATCTTCCAGTTTACTTAAAACAGTGTCTTTATTAATTTCTATTTGGTTGGAAAAGGGGTTCTGCCCTTCTTTTTCGCAACTACTCTAGATCCTGGATCAGTGGGTTCCGTCACTACGTCTATAAGCCCCTCGTATTCCACCTGTATTTCGACCTCCCAGGGTGGACAGCCCCGGGCGAGGGTCCTATAGGGCACGCGGATCCCACCGACTAAGAGAGAAGAAAGCTCCTAACGGGTCTAGCGGGTCATAGGAACTTTTAACGCGTGAGCGATGCGGATTATAGTCAAGGCAATACCGGGAAAGTCTCGTCTTTCAGCCTTAATGGAATTTTGGCAGAATTTCGCTTGCGCGAATGACGTTTTGACTTTAGGTAATGTCCGAGAAGATAATAGGCATGGGTCGAGCGGTAAAAGCCGAATGACACAGTGTCACATTGAACTTCGTTGCATACGCTGTGCGTGAGTCAAAATTGAAGTCAATGCCAGGCCAAGATCTTGCCAATTTTTCCTTGTCGGAATTTTGGCAGAGCTTCGCTTGAGCGAAAGATCTTTGGATTTTTAGCAAGGACTCGGTCTCGATTCTTACGCATTCCATGCGGGTCAAGGTTAAAGTCAATGTCGGAGTCAAGATTCTACCAATTTTTCCTTGTCGGAATTTTGGCAGAGTTTCGCTTGTGCGAAGGACCTTGACTTCCGTTATGAACTAAGGCTTGACCTTTACGGGGATATGCAACTGGGCTATATGACACGGACTAGACCAAAAACCAACCAAAAGTCACGGTTTTTTGAAACGTGTGACACGGACTGTGCATTGGTCGACACTGGCTGCCATGGGGAATTTGGGGTGATTCCGTGAGCGCCCGGGAGCATCGTAAGGCTGTCCGTGACTACAACTGAAAAACCACCCCGGTTTAAAGGGACGTGCGTGCAAAGTGTACATGATATATAAGGTGCGCGTAGTGTGCGGTCTCCTAAAAATATTCCTTTTTGAGTTAAAACAGAGATTTTCAGAAATGTGTTTTAAAGGAATGATTTTTCGGGACGGGGGAAAATGCAACAGATAAGGCACGTAAATTTTAAGGAGCCCCGGTCGGTCTTGGAACCGAATAGCCCCAAGCCGCCAAGGCTGCCGGACTAACCTCAATTTGTCTGGTGGAATTGCCCAGTGAGGCCGCCGGTCGAGAATCCAAGGAGGATTAAGCCGTGCAGTGCGCATGGATCAATTTTCCAGGTTCCACTCCTTTGCGATTTCAGGTTGCTTCCCGAACATTTTAGGCACCTTTCAGCTTTTAGCAGGCTTCCTGTTCAGTTTCCAGAGTATGCACAATTCCCAAGATGCAATGCAATGCAATGAAAGAAAGCAGGCACGATAAATGGAATCCGTGACAGGAGTCTAACCCGCTCAAAGGAAAAAAACTTTCTTTTTATTATCTTTTTTTTTTTCGAAAAGAGATACCGGTACGTGGGATTGTTAGACCACCGTTTATCCCAAGCCCCGGGTTAGGAAGCGATACAGGAAGGTTAAATGGTTTCCACCTATATACCGGGTATCATTTTGGTTTTGAAAATAAAAGCTTTTCTCCTTTGGGATTTCCCCAGCGGAGTCGCCAAACTGTGAATGTGTGCCCAAATTCTATTTTTTGTTTTTTTTAGTTTGGATTCACGCGAGTTTGAAAACATCCGGTTTAATTTGAAAAACGGAGTCGCCACGCCATTTTGATTTCCTCAAAACTTTGAAAAAAAGGTTTTTAGGGTTCGGAGGTTAAGTTACCACTTGGGAAGAACGGATCGTCGTTCACCCAAGGTGCCTTGCCGTAGCAAGTCTCCCTAGATTCCATTTTTCGTGCTTGCTTGTGTGCTTTCTTGTGTGCATGTGTTGAAAAGAGGGGGGGGGGTGTTCCAAGTTGTCTTCCGGACGTACAAACCATTTAGTTGATTGTCGCTCGGGATTCCTTGGATTTTTATGTGTTCGGGACTTTGATCCCGTCCTCATCTTGGAGTTGTGATCATCGCTATTTGACCTTGGGTCTTTGCGTGATCGAGAGAAGGACTCTCTTTTATAGTCCAAAATGGGGTTCTTTAGGAAAGGAGTGTCCTTAGCCCATCGATCCTACACCTTGAGACGATTGAGCTTGTCTAGGGACTACTATGCTCGTCTCAAGTGATAATCGGAGATATAGGTTCAAGGTTTATCCCTTTCTAAAGAAATTGTGGCACCTTTTAATGGAAGAAACGATGTAAAGATAGGATCTTTACACCGGTCCGTTCCGAAGGTTGCATCAAGTACCAATTGGGGACTAGGAGAATGCATGTTTTATGATAAAAATGACATTTTTAATGAAAAGATGACATTTTTTGGGTGCAAAGGATGCTCTTTGATTTGCAAAGGATGCTTTTTATGTAAAGAAAGGATTTTTAATGCAAAGGATGCATCTTTATGTGGAAAAATAGTGTTTTATATGCAAAGGATGCATAAAGACTACATTTTGAAAGCAAAGGATGCTATTTTGATTGTAAAGAGATGATTTTTAGTGCAAAGGATGCATCTTTATACATGAAAATGGGTTTTAGGTGCAAAGGATGCACCTTTAATTTAAAGACATGATTTTTATATGCAAATGATGCATTTTTATTGTAAAAAAGGAGATTTTTAGGTGCAAAGGATGCACCTTTAATGCAAAGACTACATTTTTATGAGCAAAGGATGATATTCTAATGCAAAGATCACATTTTTATAAGCAAAGGATGCAATGGTAATGCAAAGGATGCAAAAGGGAAGGGAAAATGATTCACATGTTCAAAGATATGATCTTTAATAATACAAGATATAGCAATATGTAAATGCAAGGAGCAAGTATATCACATAAAGCAAGTATAATGCAAAGGTAAGGGAGGTGAGAGGTTACCAATGGTGGTGACCTCTTCTTCTTTGGAGTTTGCCTAGTGGATGGACCAACTCTTGGAGGCTTCAAGGAGGAGGGAGGTGGCTTCTTGGCACTCTTAGCTTCCTGATTTTCGTAGGGATGTTTTGGGAGAGTTTTTATGCTGAATATTGTTGTTGTTGTTTTTTTAAAAATGGGTAGAGGCCTCTATTTATAGGCAGTCTGGATAGAGAAAATGAGGCCGTGCGGCTAGGAGTTCCCTCCTAATGCAGCCGTGCGGCATTATCCCTTGTGACTCAGCATGTTTCTAGAATCATGCAAGGTGGCACTTCTAGAAGGGTGTTCATATTAAGAAAAATGTGCTTTTTTAATTTAAAGCAGTCCCTTCATTCCTCGGAAGGTTCGAAACAGTTCCGAAATTGCTCCCGAACTTTAGGAAAGTCCGGGGAATTGCCGGGAAACTTAACCGGAAGGCATGAGCCAGATTTGGGTACTTACAGTAGTATGCTCCAATACTACATTCAAGCCTCCAAAACTCTAGAGTTATTTTATTATGACCAAATTCTTGCTTTCTTTTTCAACCCTTTGATCCATGGCTTCCAAGGAAATCGCTCCAACGTTCATGATTGTCGATGAATTTTCTTTGCCTCTCGATGCAATCCAAGCTTTTAAGCAAGCATCAAGGAGTTTTGTGAGATTGTTTCACAATCGGGCTCACAATAGGTTTATTGAAGAATTTGGATTCAGAATCCTCTTTACTTTGAAGAACCTCCAACCGGATTGGAATCTTCTGCAGGGAGCTGCTAGATTTTGAGTTCCTTCTCTTCATCTTTTAATTTTTCCCTTAATGAGATGGTACCCACCGTAGAGGAATTTGCCATTATCTTGGATATGCCTTTGACTAGTGAGATTGCGATTCCTAAGTATGATAGAAATCATTCAGAGGCTTTGAATGAATTATTGGGAATTGCCCTTGATATTTGTTATGAGTTGGTTCATCGCCGGTGGGTGGATTGTTCTTCTTTTCTCGAACGCTTTGGTGGAGATTCGGATGATGAGGCTTTCCATGTTTATAAACGGAACTTCTTGGCCCTTTCTCTTTTTGGAGATGTATTGTTCACATGTAGGGGTGGCTTGGTTGATTCCCAATTGGTGGAGATTGTCTTGCAAGCTAGACGACGTTCTAGGAACATCCTTCCTTTAGTATTGGGCAAGACCCTTCATGGTCGTGTTGAGCTGCATAGGACCAATGCCATGACTCAAGGGAGTCCTCTCTTGCTGACTATTTGGCTTAGAGAACATCTCAAATTGGTAGCCCCTCCATTAGAGTATTCCCCTTTTATGTATCACATGAGGAAGCTTTTGATCAAGGATCTTTCATAGGATGAGTGGGCTCAATTGTTTGCAAAGGCCACTATCGCAGATATTATTTGGTGTCCACCATTTTGGAGATTGAACAAGTATGTTGCCAATACCAGGGGTTTTGATAGGGTTGTGCTTCCAGGTTTGTGAGGTTCCTCTTTCTATTTTTCCAAGCGGGTGCTCCGTCAATTCGGTCAACAATAGGACACTTTTATTCTTGAAGGAGTCTCTTGTGAAGTGTCCTATGTTGGTCCAGAGTTTGCAAGGGTGTTAGCTCAAGCTTGGGGTGAAGGGACTAGTCGAGATCGTTGGACGAACCTTCGAAGCTTTGATGCAAGTGTATTTTTATTGGATAAGTACTTGGATTGGTTCTTCCATAGTGGTCACCCAAATGCGGAAAAGATTGATGAGATACGGCATCCATTGTTAGGAAACTCTTTTGTGGAGAGGAGTGTTTTGAGAAGGAGCGAGGCTCAATCGGATCCTGCTAATGTAAGAACTGATCTAACCCAAGATTTCTTTGATGGGGATTGGTATGAAAGAAGAGGTACCGATCTCCCTAGAAATATGCAAGCCTTGGATAGGCCCAATGTCTTCAAGAGGCTTTCAAAATCTGTTTTCACTCGCCTTGATGGATGTTCTTCCTTGAAGGGTCCGAATCACAAAAGAGATCGAGATGATGGTAGTGATCATGTTCGCCGACCTACAAAGTCAATGAAAGGCTAGATCCTAGAGAGTACCAAGAGATTGCTTTGATAGATCAAATAGTTTAATTATTAGTAATTTTTTTTTCAAGATTCTTAGCTTAGCAAATTTGTAGTTGTCGTTAGAATTTTCCTTTTGTTATCAACAAATGCATTCAATTAATACAAGGACAAGATTTTTATTATTTGGTTAGACTGAACCCGAAGGCTGCCTAGGTTTCTCTTTTACATCAATTAAATAAGAGGCTCAGGTCGACGTAGTTCATTTTTTAGAGAAATTGGGCAAAAATTTGTTTTCTGACAGAGGAGTAGTCTCGCGCGAGACAAGGCCCTTTTTTTAATGCACACCCTGGTTTCTGTCTAGATCGCCTTTTCAGGTTTTCAATCTAGCGGGCTTCTTTTCTTGTGCGAGCTCTAATTTTTGCCTAGGCCGTTCCTTTTGGGATTTTCAACCTAGCGAGCGATTTTTTTTCGAGGCCAAGTCACGCGAAGTACTTCTTGAGTTTATCTATGTTGACCGACTTTGGTAGATGATCTCCATCTAAATCCACCAGTTGAAGGGCTCCCCCAGAGAATATCTTCTTTACGATGTAGGGCCCTATCCATCTTGGTCCCCACTTGCCAGATGGTTAAAAGGTCCAGGGCGATGTTCACGGAGAACTAGGTTGCCTACTCTTATATTCCTCCTTTTGACCTTTTTATTGAAATCTCTTGCCATTCTTCTTTGGTAGGCTTGAGTGTGCTCGACTGCTCTCAACCTCCTTTCGTCTAGCAGGGCTAGTTCTTCGTATCTGTTTTCCAACCAGTCGACTTCGTTTACTTGATTTTCTAGGAGAACCCTTAGTGAAGGTATCTCCAGCTCTATATGTAGAACGGCTTCCATCCCGTATGCGAGGGCGTATGGAGTTTTGCCGGTGGTTGTTCGAACCGAGGTGCGGTATCCCCAAAGTTTGAAGGGTAGTTTGTCGGGCCAATCATTTCCAGTGACTGCCATTTTCCTGATGATGGTTTTGATTGTTTAATTTGCGGCTTCAACTGCTCCATTCGTTTGAGGTATGTAGGGGGAGGACTTGTGCGTTACAATTTTATATTCTGTCAAGAGACGGTCGGTTTCTTTCTCAAAGTAGGAGCCATTATCAGATATCATCTCTTGCGGCACCCCATATCGGCAAATGATGTTGTGATCGATAAAATCTGCTACCTTTCTAGCATTCAAGACTTTGTAGGAGGCGGCATCGATCCATTTAGTGAAATAGTCGATGGCTACTAGAACAAAACTGTGTCCGTTGGTTCCTACGGGTGTAACCTTTCCAATCACATCTATGCCCCATGTAGAGAATGGCCACGGGGATGTTATATGATACAGTAAGGAAGGCGGTGCATGCTGAAGGTTAGTGTGGACCTGGCACTTATGGCATTTCTTGACCATGCTGATGCAGTCTACTTCCATAGTTAACCAAAAGTATACTTGTCTGTGATCTTCTTGGCGAGCATGTTTTCGCTCATGTGGGTTCCGCACACTCCTTGATGAACATGGTCCATTATCTCTCGGTCCTCTTCTTCGGTGGTGCAGAGGAGGTTCCTTTTGAAGTACTTTTTGAATAAGCGATCAGCAATGATGATATAATTAGCTGCTAATCTTTTAAGGGCAACCTGAGTTTTCTTATTGGCCTAAGGCGGGAAGGTTCCATCCAGGATGAAATGCCAAATGTCATAGTACCAGGGTTTCTTATCGGAGTCATCGATGGTGGCACATTTGGATAACCACTCATCCTTGTAGTCATGGAGGTCTATGACGGCGCAGTAGGTAGGAGTTGCTCGCTGAGTTACTTTGAAGGGTTTTACGACATTTCCTGCAGGGATTTCGACCAAGGAATCAAGCGTAGCCAAAGCATCTGCAAACCGGTTTTGTCTCTAGGGAGGTAGTGGAACGAGACATCTTGGAATTGTTGCACCAACTCTTGGAGGTATGCATTGTATCTTTGAAGGGTCGGATCTTGGATCCTCCACTTCTTCAGTGTCTGATTGATAATCAATTGAGAGTCTCCATACACCTCTTGTTCATTCACATTGCGTTCTAGTGCGGCTTCGAGTCCTGCTAGCAGAGTATAGATGTCGCTGGGATCTACCAATAACATTCTGATGCCATAACCTTTCTTATTGGCTGCGCCATCGAAAAATAATTGCCACTTATTTTCGTCCTCTATACTCATATGTCTTCATTAGGGAATCGCGGGTCTTCCCCCTTCACTTCGTCACAAGGAAATTTGGCTAACTGATCTGCGAATATGCTTCCCCTGATGGATTTCTGAGTGACGTAAGTGATATTATATCCCGCAAGCATGAAATACCATTTGGCTAGGCGCGAAGACAGGTCGGATTTGTCAAGGATGTACTTCAAGTAGGGATGGCAACGGGGCGAGTTCGGGACGGGTACTTCATTTCCCAAACCCGCCCCTATAGTCATCTACCCGAGCCCGAACCCGCCCCGCCCCGTTACTTGCATTACCCGAGCCCGCCCCGCCCCGCCCCGATAATTAACCAAATCTCAAAACATAAGCATGACAACATTATCGAAAACAAAGTACAACATTAGATTCAAACATTCCAATGAGCTCATGAAAACATAGAATCAGCAGCCCCACTCGAATAAAAAACACCCATTTCATACACAAAAAAAGGGACCAGCCAAGCCACGAACAATAGAATAAAGAAGATAAAATGGAGGAGACAAAAACGCATACACCTTAGCTGCAATCACCAAATCCTTCCTCCTAGCACTGGCAAGAGTCCAAGTGTTCTGGCAAAAGCTCGTAACTTCAGCAATAATGAGCAGGATAAGAACCGCGTAGGCGCCGTGGCCGACGACGTACCGGCAGGTGATGAAGACGAAGAGGGTGGCCAAATGGTGGCCAAACGGTTTACCTGATTAAAAGTGATGAAGACGAAGAGGGTGGACAAAGAATTGGGAGAGAGGAAATGAAGGAACGGTGAGGGAACCCTATCCCTAAGCATCGCTTTTAATAAGGTAAGGGTATTTTTGTAATTTTCTAGATAATCGGGGCGGGTTCGGGGCGGGGCGGGGTAAACCCGAACCCTAGCTAATCGGGGCGGGTTTTCAATTTTGAATCCCAAACCCGGCCTATTAGGGTCGGGTCTTTTCGGGTTCGGGTCGGGTTTCGGATTTTTGCCATCCCTAACTTCAAGGGATCCATTTGTGCGATGAGACGAACTAGAAAAGGCTTCCATATAGTGTTTTAACCTCTGCGTTACCCAGATGAGCACAGCATAAGACTTATTGAGTGGAGAGTAGTTGACTTCACTGCCCTGGAATCGATGACTGGCAAAGTAAATTTCATTCTCTGTGTGGGAATCTGGCTGTTCTTGAGCAAGCATAGCCCCCAGTGCATTGTCAGTAACCGTGAGGTAAAGTTTCAAGGGTTTCTCCTTGTGCGGTGGAACCAGGATGGGTGGGGAAGTTAAGTAGTGCTTTAATTCCTCGAATGCTTCTTGACATTCCTATGTCCATTCTTGTGGTGCATTTTTCTTAAGTAGCTTGAAGATAGGATCGCACATTGTAGTTAGTTGATTGATGAAACGACTGATGTATTGGAGTCTGCCCATGAATCCTTTCGCCTCTTTCTGTGTTCTTGGAGGTGGCATGTCTATGATAGCCTTCATCTTGGCGGGGTCTGCTTCTATGCCACGTTCGGTGACCATGTATCCCAAGACTTTTCCTTTGACCACCCCAAATGAGCATTTTGCGGGGTTAAGCCTCATCTTGTGTTGCCTCAGTCTATTGAAGAATTTTTTGAGATCTATGAAGTGCTGACCATCTGTCCCTCTGGAGTGAATAATCATGTCATCCACGTATACCTCTATTTCCTTATGGATCATATCGTGGAATAGTATTATGACTGCCCTCTGATAAGTAGCCCCCACATTCTTTAGACCAAACGGCATGACCGTATAACAAAATGTTCCCCAAGGTATGGTGAATGTTATTTTGTGCTGGTCTTCTTCTGCCATGAGAATTTGGTTGTATCCTGTGAAACCATCCACGAATGAGCGAACTTCATAAGTTGCGGTAGCATCGACCAACATGTCTACGTTTGGTAATGGGAAGTAATCTTTAGGGGATGCCTTGTTCAGGTCTCTGAAGTCAACACAAACTCGTATCTTTCCATTTGCTTTGGCCACCTGCACTGTATTGGCTAGCCATTCTGGGTATTCGATTAACTTGATAAATCCTACATTCAGGAGCTTCAATATCTCTTCTTTCACCTGCATCGACCATTCGGGCTTAATCTTGTGCAGTTTCTATTTGACTGGTTTGACGTTAGGTTACAGCGGTATTTTGGTTCCACGATCGATTAATTTAACCCTGGCATATCTTTGTAGGACCAAGCGAAGATGTCGACATATTCTCTAAGGAGCGGAATTAGGATTTCTCTTTCTTCCCCTTTGAAGAAGCTGCCGATCTTGGTTTCTCTGGGGTCACTGTTGTCCCAAGGTTAACCGTTTGCATTTCCTCATTGTCAACATGGCCATTATTTCTACTTGCTTTGCTAATTCTTTCAAGATTTGTTCATTTTCTTGATCTATCTCATCATATGATTCATTATTAACTAGTTCGTTATATTTATTATTATTAGTTAATTCATCATTCACGATGTTAGCAATCTCAGGGTACTCGAAAAGATCAAAGTTTTCATTAAGAAAGTAGGGGAATACATGCTCTGCCACCGCCTCAATTTCCTCTTGAGTGAGTTCATCAGAGGCAGAGACTGACTCTAAAGTGAAAGTTACAGGGCCTATCTTCCTGCGGGGATGGGGAGTACAACCAAGCTCTTTGATCATGAAATCCTCATCAACAACTGGTCCTCCGGTGATGTGCGAGTTTAGAATTGGCTTATCACACTTCTGAATTAACTTCGTGTAATCAATAGTTGGAGCGTCCCCCTTGGATATTGCATGGATCGGGCTGTCTTTTAGTCGGCACAGATTTTTCGAATTGTCGCAGCATGTCTTCTCCCAACACAAAGTCCCATTCGTTGGTCACTTCAGCTTTCGTACCCCACAAATCTTTAAGGATTAGTGGGATAGGTTCTGTTTCATCTGAAGAAGCGTCGCAGTCGTTGAAAATTTCAAAGCCTGGATGGCGCTTTCCTTCATCGTCAGTCCATGGTTCTGGAAAGATGAAATATGGGATGTCTTCCCTTTCTCGAACAAAATAGCCTTTAAGCGTCTTTCGGTATGGTTCGAGGTCATGGCCTTTGGTCCTTGAGTTATAGTGAACTCTGTATGCTGTTCCTTCCCACTTGATTTGAGTAAGGGTACAATCTTCTTCTTCACTTTCATCATGAATGGTAAGGACATATCCTAGGCCATGTTTCGTATGCGGTGGGGGAACAGGCGGTGGCTCTGTTACCCCTTGCAAGTATTTGCCAAGTCCCAAACCAGGAAAGTATCCCTTTGCTTGCATCATTCTTAAAACAGAAAGTTTTCCAGAAAACCAAAGTGCTTTGGAGTAGTCATTTTCGTTGCAAGTCTGGATGACGTTTATGGTGTTATCCTTCTCAATTTCGAAACCACTGAACAAGTAGTCGGAAGTGCTATGCTATACTTCAAGGATAGGACTGGCGGTAACCATTTCCCCGTGTATTGTGACTATCGTGTTGTTGTATTTTAATTTGATGCATTGGTGTAGGGATGAAGGTACGCCCCCTATGTCATGCAGCCAAGGGTGGCCAAGCAATAAGTTGAATGATGTTGGGATGTCGATGACTTGAAATTCAACATTTATGGTGACCTGTCCCATTTCTATAGGTATTGTAACTGAGCCCAGAGCAGTCCTAGCAGTGCAATCTTAACCTCGTACAGTGTGCCCTGATGGTTTGAGGTCCTTGTGGGTGAGACCCAATGATGATAATGCTTTCTTCGAAAGGACGTTAATTGCGGACCCATTGTCAACCAAAATGCGTGGCATTCGGTATCCATTAACTTTAGTAGTTATGTACAGGGCCTCGTGATGATTGTTCCCATATGACGGGAGGTCCAAATCAGTGAAGGTGATGATATTGCCAAATTATACGTGGCCAATCATTTGAGTAAGATCTTCAGGTGTTGCTTATGAAGAGATGGACATTTGAGCCAAAGCTTTTTTCAACATCTCGCGATGCTTATGGGATGCTCCTATAAGGTCCCAAACTGAAATGTTTGCTTGTGTCTTCTTTAGCTGGCTAAGAGGGGATCGTCGGGTTCATTTGACGATGAAGCCTTTGCTTGTTTAGGAGGATTTTCTTCTCTTGGGTCTTTGTTGATAATCACCCGACCAGATCATGTGAGGAGATTGACTGTTTTAGGTCCTTTTCTTTTTTGCTCTAAGATTTCATCCCAGGACATCATGTAGCAGAAAGAAAATTTATTAAATTCTAGAGGGCTCTTGTCCACAATTGTGACTAGATGAGTAGGATCCTCGGAGCTACTTCCAATTTCTATTAGATTGACATCATTGTTTGGTAGAGGATTGGTGACAACAATGGGAAGCCCTATTTCTCTAACATCAAACAGATCTTGGATCACATCCTTCAAGAGGAAGCATGAGTTGGTGTCGTGGCCAATAGTGTTTTGAAACTTGCAGAAGAGATGATGAGCATGATTAGCCAGAAGTTCTTTCTTTGGTGGGCCACCTTCTCTTGGTTTGACTTTTCCATTCTTGACAACCACCTCGAGAAGTTCTTCTTGAGTGATCTCCTCGAGTTTGTCGTAATGTCTATCCTTTTTCTTCTTTTGTGATGGAGGTACTGTTGAGTACTTACCATTTCCAGGATGATTGAAGACTATAGCATTGACGGAAGCATCCTTGGAGTTAGAAGAGGAAGATGAGCTCTTGTTGTAGCGGAACCCACTTTCTTTCTTGGCTTCTTTCTTCTGTTTGATGAGGTCATCTACTCGTATGCCGGATTTGTGGAGTTCGGCAAAGCTAGGGAAATAGTTACTCGCGAGTTTTTTTTGATACTCTTCTCGAATACATTGAATGAGGATGTGAATTTGTTCGTCTAGGCTTGGCCTATAAACAATTTCGGTCAGATTGGTCCTTCATCTTTTGACGAAGTCTATAAATGATTCATTTGAGAGTTGCTTGGTTTTCTCGAGGTCTCTTCTAGTAGTGCGGTAAGTAGATTTGTCCTAAAATTGCTTTTGGAAGGCACGACTGGAAAGTGGCCAATCAAGCCTTGTGGAGAGTGGAAGGGTCATGTACCAATCTCTAGCGGCACCATCAAGAGTTTGTGGGAAGCATTGAGCTATAGCAAGTTGTCATCAACACCCATAGGCAGCATGGCCCAAGAGTAGGTTTCCAAATGGGTTTTTGGACAAGTAGTGCCAATATATTTTGCAATGTCGGGTGTTTTATATTTTCGAGGACGCTTTGACATGGATTGACGAAGAGTGTCATAGTCAATAGAGAGCGAGGCTCCCACCTTGCTCACATCGAGGGATGCGAGTTTCTTTTCTAGCATTGTGAATGTGCGCTCGCCCGAAAAAATAAAATAATAATAAAGGAGTCGCCACGCCGTTTTTAAGGAAACATTGAAAACCTTTTAAAGTGAGAAAATGGGTTCGGGGGTCAGGTTACGTGTTGGGAAGAACCGAGAGTTCACCCAACACGCCTCGTCCGTAGACGAGTCTTTCTAACGTTCAAAATTTAATTCATTCAAATATGTGTGATAGTGTGTGAGACAAGATATGTATGGAATGCAAAGAAGTACTTTGTTTTATTGCTCAAAGGGAAGAAGAAACAACTTGTAAGCCATTGACAATGGGAGGCCACATCCCATATTACAAAAAGGATGAACAAAACTTACAACTAAAACGAACCTGCTGCAGAGGCTTGTTGTGTCGCGTGACACAGGACTTGAGGAGTCACTTGTGTCGCGTGACACTACAGGTCACTTTGCAGAGATTTTACATTATTAAACACGATGGAAATAAATCTATCTAATCACTTCAAATGAATGTGGATATGGAAGATCTACACCCTAACTTGAGTGATAAAGGGGATGGGGAAGGAGGAACAAACTTACAACTGAAAGATGATTCTCTGCAGATGGGTCACTTGTGTCGCGTGACACAGGACTTGATGAGTCACTTGTGTTGCGTGACACAGGTTTACCACTAGCAGGAATCTCACAATTTAAAATCAGAAACTAACAAGGATCGATTCAGATCTATTTGATATACCAAATCAACTCGGAATTAACACAGATTAACAATGAATTACCCAAGGGAGCATGGATATGGGAGATCCATACTCCCTTGAGCACCAAGCAACCAAGGGAGGTCCAATCACAACACCAATATACAATTAAACCAAGCAAAACCAATTAAACAGAGATATGGCAGTTGCCACTTGATCATCTAAAGCAGATGGAGCTTGATTATCAAGTGGAGGAAGAACAATAGCAAATAAACAAGTAAAATGAGAGAGAAAGGGATGGAGAAATGCGTTACCCTTATAGTCCTCTACTTCTACACCAAGTTAGGTGTAGGAGTCTTCAATTCAGCTGCTAGGGGATGTGTTTGAACACTAATTGACTGCTTCCCTTCAGATCTTCAAGGTAATGTGGGTTGTATGAAGGTGGGTGTATGATTTGGGTGAGGAAGAGATGGAATTGGAGGGGTTTGGTGTGGTTTGAGGGGAGAGAGTGGTTTCTGTCGTCAATTGGGTAGAGTAACTTTAGGGTATTGGAAAAGGGATCCTGATATGGTCCAATTTATAGGCTGCATGGAGTGGGTCACTTGTGTCGCACGGCCTTTCGCTTCACTTTTCCGTGGTCAATCGTGTCGCACGACCTATCCAGCAATGTAACCGTTTTTTGCGTCAACAACTGATTCTGGAACCTTCTATGATAATTCCCAATAGGTCCAAAGCTGATAATTCCTGGTAGGTCCTTTTATGTGGAAAAATCACTCACAAGTACTTCCTTCATAAGATCTTTAAGAAAAGTTTCCGGAAGACTTGGAATTGACCGGGAATTTACCAAAATGCCCCTAGTGCATTTTTATTACATTAAAAAGCACTTTTAAAGGGTCACGAATTGGATTGGCGTACTCACAGATCCCCTCGGCAACGTCACTTATGGAAGAAGTGAGGTTGTCGACAAATAGGACCCAATCCCAATGAGGGGCTGGGGAATAAGGCGGAGGGCTGGACGATGACTTGGTGGATCGGATGGCTGGACCTTTTAAGAAAGGATTCCTACGTATCCCTGGAGGGAATCAAGCCAAATCGTAGTTCGGAATATTTGGAGGAGACCATTAGGAGGTGTCTGACCCGATTGAAGACTGTTAGGAGGCGTCTGACCCGATAGAAGATTGTTAGGAGGCATCTTGACCCGAATAGACCATTAGGAGGTGTCTGACCCGATAGAAGACTGTTAGGAGGCGTCTTGACCCGAATAGACCATTAGGAGGTGTCTGACCCGATAGAAGACTGTTAGGAGGTGTCTTGACCCGAATAGACCATTAGGAGGTGTCTGACCCGATAGAAGACTGTTAGGAGGCGTCTTGACCCGAATAGACCATTAGGAGGTGTCTGACCCGATTGAAGACTGTTAGGAGGCGTCTTGACCCGAAAAGACCATTAGGAGGTGTCTGACCCGATTGAAGACTGTTAGGAGGCGTCTTGACCCGAATAGACCATTAGGAGGTGTCTGACCCGATAGAAGACTGTTAGGAGGCGTCTTAACCCGAATAGACCATTAGGAGGTGTCTGACCCGATTGAAGACTGTTAGGAGGCGTCTTGACCCGAATAGACCATTAGGAGGTGTCTGACTCGATAGAAGACTGTTAGGAGGCGTCTTAACCCGAATAGACTATTAGGAGGTGTCTGACCCGATAGAAGACTGTTAGGAGGCGTCGTGACCCGAATAGACCATTAGAAGGTGTCTGACCCGATTGAAGACTGTTAGGAGGCGTCTTGACCCGAAAAGACCATTAGGAGGTGTCTGACCCGATTGAAGACTGTTAGGAGGCGTCTTGACCCAAAAAGACCATTAGGAGGTGTCTGACCCGATTGAAGACTGTTAGGAGGCGTCTTGACCCGAAAAGACCATTAGGAGGTGTCTGACCCGATTGAAGATTGTTAGGAGGCGTCTTGACCCGAATAGACCATTAGGAGGTGTCTGACCCGACGAATGAAATGAACTGAAAGGAATGATTTTGATTCGACAGTTTGGACGAGACATGTTTTCATACCTGTGCTGTGCTTACCTGTAGCTGTCAGAGGGACTAATGCTATTGTTGGTTCTGCTGAGGATAGATGCAACTGTCGGGGACTCACGCTACTGTTTGTTGACGTCTTGCTGTTTTGTCTTGTCAGGGGACGACCTTTATTGAATCTTGGCCGATTTTGGAATCACTAACCTTTGCTTGGTAGGGAAAGAATCCTGTTTGTTAAATTATCAGGGAACAACAGACTTTGCTGGCGATTTGGCAACGGGGCTGATAATTTTGATGAACATTTGCTGGAATGATCGCTGGATTTGCACTTCTTTTGTCTCAATTTTTGGTTGAGGTACAGTCCCCAAGGTTCAATTGCGCTTAATTGTACTCTGCGGGGGACACAACACTTCTAAGCAGTAAATTTTGGTTATGATATTCCTTGTTAGCAAAGATTAAACTATGTTAGTTTGTTTGCGCAAGTCTATCTGCTCAAGGAATGGGACGATGGTTAAATGGAGAAAAATGATCGTATTGAATGATAGGCTATGCCAGATTTGCTCATGAAATTGCATCGGCTAGGGCGTGTATAGCGGTACATGTGATGAAATGGGCCCTCTCCCGAGTGTTGTGTATCTTGGGATTGATTATGTATGGGTAGGTGTATGACGGCAACGACGAGTCGGGAATTTTATGGCTGGTGTTTGGTGAGGGCCAGAAGTGTCGCCCGACACCCAGACAAGTATGGCAAGTTGTGTCGCACGGCTTGAGGAAGTTCGTAATTGACCCCCCCTTTTAAACCATCTTCGAATTCATTTTGCAAAAAACTGTCTCCTCAACAACCCCAGTTTGAGAGTTAATCGATTTCTCTAGCCAAGATTGGAACTTTCGACCGCAATGGAACATTATAATGAAGAAATTACTTCCCGGGAACATCAATTTCGCCAAGTCTTTATTGAAATTACTCATTTTCACCAGAAACAACATAGGAAGCTTATTGATACAAGGTATGGCATGCCCTGCATCTGGTCTCTGAAGGACTGGAGGATTGATTGGGAATTGCTCCGGGCTGCATCTAGCTTTTGGGATTCGGAGCGACATGTCTTCACTCTATCGTATAATGATTTGACACCGACCATGGAGGATTTTAGAGCATTAACAGGCTTGAAGGGGTCGACGATCGTAGCATTTCTGCGGGACAGACGATCGGTTACAGAGCAGCTATCAGATTTCTTGGGCCTGCCTGCAGATCAGGTGTCATCTACTATTCTGGATGATGGGCTCATAGATTTGACTCGGGTAGCCAGGTTGCGCTTATCCAGTCCTGAGCTGTTCGATCTTTCCACATCTTTGGACATGTTCATGCTGCTCACCTTATCAGCTCATTATTTCTGTGGGTACATCGGAGTCTGTCCGGGTATGTTGTTGGAGATTGTCAGGCAACTTAGGGGTACTCGAGGTGTAGATCTTCGTCAAATTCAATCTGGACAAGGGGAGATGGACATTGTACCACTGTTGCTGGCTGAGACCTACCATGGCATTGACAGGCTAGCGGGGGGATCAGACTTCATGGGTGCGGGCAGCCCCGATTTGTTATCATTATGGCTTTTTGAGCGGCTGCGCTTGATAATGCCTCTTCTGGAGGTCAAACAGCTATGCCCTGGGTGACTGGACAATGTAGAGTTTTAAGAGGTGCGGCCGCTGATAGCTGGCAGATTAGATTGGCACGATACATGACGGTTGATCTGAGTTTCTGGATTCCGGAGGTTACATACTATGAGGGATATTCAAGAGGGTCAGTGGTAGTTAGACTGCCAGGCTTGCATGTGTCTTCATTCTGTGTCCCATCACTGGTGAGCAGGAAATATAGGTACCCTCAGCAAATTATCCGGGATTTGAGATATAGGTTGATGTCTGATGCTGTTCCGATGATCATGACTGAGCCCAGACTATGCAATTCTTCAACAAATCCTTCTTGGAGGGTTTCCTTCCCACACGGACGCTCCTTCGTCAAGCTAAAGGGCAAGACTACCCATTCAGCCGATCTTTTCGAGATACAGAGGCACGAGGGAATCCAGATAATGTCACCGGCGATGTTACTGAGGATTATCGGAGACAAGAAATTCGGAGAGCTGCTCTGAGGGATGATCCGGAGGTGATGGCTCGCAGAGAGGTTTTGCGACAAGAGAGAGCTACCAGGTCTGCTTTGAGGGAGACTGGTTTGATCGAAACACCGACACGCATTATACCAGAACTGGGGCGGGCTCAAACTGACTTATTTGACATTCCTAGGCCAAGGACCTCCCGGGGACCAAGGAAAAGGAAAGACAGGGGTACAAGTTCGGGAGTGGGGACGAGCTTCTAGACACTTTAAGAGATAGAAGACTTTTTTTTTATTTTGAGCAGGGGATTTATTGCATGGAACATGAGTATCCCTTGATTACTTGTTGCAGACAAGATAGATGTTAGCACTTTGAAAATTATTGCTTTTTATTCGTAACAGGTTATTCGAATCAAAAGCAGGCCGTGCTTGAACTCATCAAAAAGAATATTAACTTAATAATGAACCTTTGAAAAGCCTTAGAACTGTAATCAAAACACATCTTGGTAAGATTTGACAATTTGCAGCAATTTAGACCGAACCACGAGTGGTTGCCTACGTTCCCCTTTTACAAAGAGAACTAAGGGGCTCAGGTCTCCGTAGTTCGACTCAATCAACTTTTGTGTTTAAGAAAGGGGAAGACAGAAGGGGGACATGGTGCAACCCTGTTTTTTACCTAGACCGCCCCTTTTTAGGGTTTTCAGTCTAGCTGGGTATATTCTTTTAGCACCGGGCGCGTCCCTTGTTTTTGCATGGACTGCCTTTCGAGAGGTTTTCAGTCTCATCTGGGACAATTTTATTGCACCCTTATTTTATATATTTTTTATTTATTATTTTTTATTTTTTTATTTATTATTTTTTATACAGAGGGGGAAAAGACTCAATCACACATAGTACCTCCGCAACTTGTCTCCGTTGACGGGGTGCAAAAATGGGTTACCATCCAAATCTGTCAGCTGCATTGCTCCTCCGGAGAATATCTTCTTTACTAGAAACGGTCCGACCCAAACAGGTGCCCATTTGCCCAATGCATTGCTCTGACTTGTGGGCTTCATCTTGAGAACCAGATCGCAAACTTTGATGTCCCTGGGCTTCACTCTTTTGTCAAAAGTGCGGGCCATTCTTTTCTGATATGCCCGATTGTGCTCCATGGCCTTTAATCTGCGTTCATCTAACAGAGCCAATTCATTGTATCGACTTTGGAGCCATTCAATCTCATTTACCTCATTCTCGAGCAACACCCTGAGGGATGGAATCTCTAGCTCAATGGGCATGACAGCCTCCATTCCATAGGTTAAGGCGTAGGGGGTTATACCGGTAGCGGTCCGAAATGAAGTGCGGTAGCCCCCACAGTGCTAAATGTAGCTTCTCTGGCCAATCCCTCCCTCGCTCGGCCATCTTCTTTATGATCCTTTCCAAGTTCTTATTGGCAGCCTCAACAACACCATTCGTCTGTGGTCTGTATGGTGAAGACTTGTGACGCTTGACCCTGTATTCAGTGAGTAACCGATCAGTTTCTCCTTCGAAGTGGGTTCCATTGTCAGAAATAATCTCATTAGGGACTCCGTAGCGGCAGAAGATCTGTTCCTTTATGAAACGAGCCACTTTCTTAGTTGTGAGCACTTTGTAGGATGCGGCTTCCACATTTGTGAAGTAATCTACTGCAACCAAAACAAATGAGTGCCCATTGCTCCCGGCTGGAGTTATTTTCCCAATGACGTCAATTCCCCATATTGCGAAGGGCCACGGGGTTGTCATACAGTAAAGGTCATGAGGAGGGATATGGTTCAAGTTGGAGAACCGCTGGCATTTATCACAAGTCCGCACAAACTGGATGCAATCAGTTTCCATAGTGATCCAGAAGTAGCCCAGTCTGATGATGCTGTGCATGAGGGATCGAGCATTCATATGAGGTCCTCATGCGCCATTGTGAACATCTTCCATTACTCTCTTAGCCTTCTCCTTGCTGATACAGAGCAGGAGAGGGCAACCTTCCCTTTTCTTCCATAACTCATTGCCAAGTATGATGTACTGAGCTGATAACCTTTTCAAAGCTTGCAAACTCTTGGCATGAATACCTTTTAGGTCTCCTTCTTTATCAACGGGAAAAGTTGCTTCACCATGCTTGAGATATTGGAAAATTTGGTTGTACCACGGCTCATCAACAGTTCCGATCTCTATTTCACAGCAGTATGCAGGATTTTCTCGCCCACCGACCCTGAATGGTTGATTGATTTTCCTTCTGGGATTTCTACCAAAGAGGCCAGAGTAGCTAGGGCATCGGCAAATCTGTTCTTTTCTCGTGGCAGGAATTGGAATGACACTTCCTTGAACTGGCCAACGAGCTCTGCAATGTAAGCATGATACCTCTGGAGACACGGATCTGAGGTTTTCCATCTGTTGGAAGCTTGATTTATTATCAGTTGGGAATCACCAAATACTTCCAACTCATCCACATGTCGCTCTAGGGCAGCCTCAAGACCGGCTATGCAAGCTTCTTATTCGGCTGCATTATTGGTAACTGAGAAGTTCAGCTTGATAGCTATGGGAGTATGCATGTCATTCGGGTCTACTAGTACCATCCCGATGCCATTACCTCTTTTATTTGTTGCGCCGTCGAAGAATAACTGCCACCGGTTGCCATTTTCTATAACAAGAATCTCTTCATCTGGGAACTAAAAATCTGGTCCTCGGGCTTCTGTACTGGGGGAATCAGCTAATTGATCTGCCAAAGCCTATCCCTTGATTGACTTTCGGATCACATATTTAATGTCAAACTCAGCTAAGAAGAAGGTCCATTTTGCTAATATGGTGGAAATGTTGCCTCTGTCACCCTGAAACAGGTATCTGATCGGGTCCCATCTTGGAGACTAGGTGCACTGTGTGGGATAGCATATAGTGCTTCAGCTTTTCAACCACCCAAACCAGAGCTGCGCATGTCTTCTCGAGGGCAGAGTAATTCAACTCGCTACCTTGGAATTTACGACTGACGAAATATATGGCATTCTCGATCTTGGAGTCCTTCTTCTCTTGCGCTAGCATGGCTCCGATAGCTGTGTCTGTGAACGTCAGATATAGAAGTAAAGGCTTGCTCCCGTAAGGTGGGCAGAGAATGGCTCAAATTGCATTTTAGCAAATAAATGAGCCCAAAAATCAAGGAAAGTGGACCCAAAAACACGAGTTCGGTTCGGGGTACTCATAGAGCCCCTCGACGACGTCACTTCCACGTGAAGTGGGGTCGTCGACACAATGAGAATCCTGAGCCGGACACGAACGGCGGGGGAAAAAGATGACCAAGATGATCGAGTGGCTGGACCTTTTGTGAAAAGGATTCCTACGTATCCCGTGGGGGAATCAAGCCGAATCGTAGTTCAACAAGATGGACGTTTGCGTCTCGGGGAAATCGACCATAATGGTCATGCAGCTGGACCTTTTATGAAAAGGATTCCTACGTATCCCGTGGGGGAATCAAGCCGAATTGTAGTTCAACAAAGAGGTGGCGCTAATGAGAGGCCATGGGCTTTGTATCCAAGATTGACTGTTCCAAGGGGAGTCACCCCGGATTTGACTGTGTTTGGGAAATTTATACGGTCTTCCGGACCGGGTAATTTATAGCCTTCCGGGCTACGGATAATGATTTGAGAAATTTATACGGTCTTCCGAACCGGGTAATTTATAGCCTTCCGGGCTACGGATAATGATTTTGAGAAATTTATACGGTCTTCCGGACCGGGTAATTTATAGCCTTCCGGGCTACGGATAATGATTTGAGAAATTTATACGGTCTTTCGGACCGGATAATTTATAGCCTTCCGGGCTACGGATAATGATTTGAGAAATTTATACGGTCTTCCGGACCGGGTAATTTATAGCCTTCCGGGCTACGGATAATGATTTTGGGAAATTTATACGGTCTTCCGGACCGGGTAATTTATAGCCTTCCGGGCTACGGATAATGATTTTGGGAAATTTATACGGTCTTCCGGACCGGGTAATTTATAGCCTTCCGGGCTACGGATAATGATTTTGGGAAATTTATGCGGTCTTCCGGACCGGGTAATTTATAGCCTTCCGGGCTACGAATAATGGTTTTAGGAAATTTATGCGGTCTTTCGGACCGGGTAATTTATAGCCTTCCGGGCTACGGATAATGATTTTGGGAAATTTATACGGTCTTTCGGACCGGGTAATTTATAGCCTTCCGGGCTACGGATAATGATTTTGAGAAATTTATGCGGTCTTCCGGACCAGGTAATTTATAGCCTTCCGGGCTACGGATAATGATTCGAGAAATTTATACGGTCCTCCGGACCGGGTAATTTATAGCCTTTCGGGCTACGGATAATGATTTTGGGAAATTTATGCGGTCTTCCGGACCGGGTAATTTATAGCGTTTCGGGCTACGGATAATGATTCGAGAAAGACTGAGAGGTGGGCGTTTAGACCCGAATGAAATGGTGAATTTGATGATAGGTAGTCACGAGGGACTGGCAAAATTGACCAGGGGCAGAAGAGGAAAATTACCCCTTCTGGAACGTGGATGTCGTACGACATGGGGCCTTCCCCAGGCTGTTTTAATTAGAACCCTCCAGTCGTAAGACAGAGGGTTTAAACTCAAACAATCATCCGTCGAGTTTTCTGAGAGAAGAAAATTTGAAATTTCCTCCCTCCGATTTTGATTCAAACCAAATCGAAAATGCCTCCGAGAGCAGAATCAAAAAGGCAAGTGCAACGATCGTTGTCCGAGAGGAGGAAGCTCGTCGATCGGAACAAACGAAAGAAATTTCCGGAGGGGAATGGGCTCTATTCGAGCCTTGATTTTCATACTTCCATCGCGGAGCGAATGGGGGTAAGTAATCTAAACCATCAACCCTTCCCTTTTCTTTTCCGAAGTTGGATTTCTAGGGCTCGAGATAGAATTTGGAGAAAATCGCACCCAAAAGGATGTTGCATGCTTGGAATGAAATGCATTATCTTGAAAAGATTTCTTTTTTGTTCTTTTGAAAGAATTATGTGATTTTAGAGATTGAAAATGCACGCAAGTAAAAGAATGCACGCACCATTATGAGTATGTTCTGATACATGTGCTGTGCTTACCTGCAGGCTTTGCGGACCAAGGGGTCCCTTGAGGCGATTTCCACGATTTGGGGTATTCTTCCCGGTTCTTCTGATTTGCCCGACAGTCCCAAGGGCTTGATATTTGCTGCTGGCCTCGGCCCATTTTTTACTGCCGTTGGAGAGTTTGGGGACACGCCTAGGAGTGTGGAGCTGGTGTGGGCTTTCAGGCAGTACTGGTGGGACTCTACCCACACTTTTCATCTGTCTTGGGGTGAGTCCACCATCACTCCTTATGATTTTACTGCCATCACTGGTCTGCGATTCACAGGCAGACCTATCTTTTCTGAGGATCCTGGTGTCCTGAGCCCGGACGCCATTAGAGCATTGACTGGCCTGACTCTTCGCCCGAAGGGCAATGGAGTTCCACTGGCGGACCTTCATTCGGCTTTGACACAGCAGTGCTGTATCTTCTCTGAGGGTGTTGCTACAGTTACGGCTGAGCAGTTGGCGAGGGCGTTTGCCTGGGCTTGTTTTTCTGATACCCTGTTCTGCAATGCCTCTACTACGGCATTGACTCTTCTGCTGGAGCCTCTTCGAGACTGGGGTGAGGTCTCCACCTTTTCGTGGGGCGAGGCTGGCTTGGCTCAGGTGTATAGAGCCTTGGATGAGGTGAGCAGAGGCACGGTGACCTCTTTAGATTGCTATCAAATTGTTCTGGAGGTATGCCTTTTTTACTTTTTTGCGCATTGACTGTTGCATTGCCTTTTCTGTCATCATTGTATCACTGCTGCTCCATACTGAAAGCTTCTTGTCTTTTGATTCCAGGTGTGGGCCTATGAGGTGTTTGGATGTTACGCTTGGGCTGTGGCTGATAGGATTGCTGCAGACCTGTTCCCTGCCATCCGCTGGTGGACCTTTCGGGCTAGGGAGAGCCGGAGAGTGGACGGGGTGAAGCCCCGGAAGACGGCTTGTTATCATGATACGATGATTGCCCTTAGGGGCACCCCAGCTGGGTTGAGGCTGTTCCCTTGGCATGGCAGGTATGACGAGGGCGTGGTTAGTGATGCCGCTTTGGTGACCAGGACAAGGAGGCTGCTGATCGGCCTGGAGGGAGATGCCCTGTACTTGGGAGAGAGGGTCTGTAGGCAGCATGGATATGGTGCCGCCGCTCGCGTTCCTCACGATATTCCTGAGGGGATTTGGTATACCCGGGCCTTGCCTGACCTGGAGCATTTACGGACTGGTATTGATGCTGCTGAGCTGTCTGATGATGGAGACTATGGCCAGTTTGTCTTTACTCGGCTAGTGACTCCTCAGATCATGGCTGCCAGGAGGGCAGCGGGGATGCAGATACCGATGCCTCCCCGATTCTTTGAGTATGAGGCCGAGGGTGCCATCCGCCGTTCTTCGTTTGATATGTCTGAGACTCATCCACATCTGCGGTTTCCTCGCGGGACTACCTCTGTGAGCATTCTTTTCTTTTCTGCTTCCTTCAAGCCTTTTACTGCTTTACTGTATTGATTGCTTCTGACTGCCTCTTTTGTGTTCATTCAACAGGTTCCAGCCAAGACTTATATGGCGGTAGCCAAGGCGTTCACCGGGGCCGTGAAGATGCTGCGCCAATTTCAGAAGAGCGCAGAGTATTGGAAGGGGAGATGCAGCTCCCTACCTGGTGACGTCGTGCCTCCGAAGAAGAGGCCTAGGCCGACTTTGGCTCCTTCTAGCTCACAAGCGGGCGGTTCGAGTCAGCAGCCCCAGCCCGATGATGATGATGGCAAGGACAATCCTTATCAGCCCCCTTTCTCCACAGTGCCCGAGTGGCACGGATATTATGGTGAGCCCCAGCCTTGGGCCCAGTATGAGGATGATGATGACTCTGACGGCGAGATTCATGAGGCGCAGGAGGGTGGCGGCGATGGCCAGGAGCAGAGCGGCTCTGAGGAGGAGGTAGGCAGCGTCCAGGACGACAGCGGCTCTGAGGAGGACGAGGAGGATTCAGATGACGACTCTGAGTTGGAGTGATCATGGCGGTCCCCTTTTGCCGTGCTTTTAGGATTCCTTAGGAATAGAGAGGGAGAAAATGCATGCACTATTTTTTTTTTTGCTTTTTAGGTTGTAAAACAAGTATTTTATTGCATTTTGTAGCTTAACAACTAAATTATTTGCTTATTTGTATATTCGCCTGTTCATATGTACAAGTCCGTCCCAAGAAAGGCACAAAAATGGTGGCTTTTGATGTGATTGGGTGTTTTTGTGATTTTGTATGTATTGGGTGATGTTTATGTGTCTGCGGATGTGTTGGGTATGCCGGATCCTCTCCCATGGGCTTGATGAATGAAAGGGATTGTGTATGTATGGTTTTTGGGTGTTTTGGACAGGTTTGGGTAGGCTTTGAGCAAGCATTGGGTTGATAAGGGGTTGCTGCAGTTGCAGCTGTTGCTGGTGCTGATGGGGCTTCCCATGTCGTCCGACACAGGACTTCATGGGATAGCCCCATGTCGTCTGACATGGAGAGTCTGAGGGCTAGGTTTTCTTGAGCAGCAAGCCCCAGCATTTAAAAGGAGGCAGACTCGTAAAAAACACATTCCAGCAGTCATAGCAGAAACCAAATTGATTTTCCACCCCGAAATTAGCCCCAAGATTCGACCTTTGACCCGAAATGGAGCATTACAACGACAGATCCAAGATCAAAGAACGTCAATTTAACTCTGATCTCGTCAATCTAACCCGCCACCATCATAGCACCAATAGGAGGGTTATCGATCAACGGTATGGGTTGAGATGCATCTGGGCATTAAAGCAGTGGACGGTAGATTGGAATCTTCTCTGGGCTGCGCCCAGATATTGGGATTGCGAGAGGCATGTCTTTACCCTTTCATACAATGACTTTACACCCACCATTGAAGAGTTCCGTGCACTGACTGGGGGAGCTGAGCTCAGAGATGCGGTCTTCCCACGAGATTCACGACCCTTGACTGAACAGTTGGCCGATTTCTTGGGATTTCACACAGAGCAGGTATCCGATCTGATTCTTGACCTGTCCTTTATTGACCTGGCCCAGATAGCCCGATTGGCTGTATCACGTCCGGAGCTTTTTGACCTATCCACGGCCATGGACATTTTTATGCTGATCATGATCTCCCTATACTGCTTTTGTGAGTATGACGGGGTATGCTCCGGTTTACTGCTAGGAGTTGTTAGGCAGATGCGGGGTTACCGAGGTACCACACTGACTGAGATTCGGCCCGGGCAGGGAGAGAGAGACATAGTTCCCATTTTGCTGGCAGAGACCTATCATGGGATGGACCGACTGGCTGGAGGGTCATTACACATGGGACGCGGCAGCCCCAGTCTCTTATCGTTGTGGCTCTTTGAGCGGTTGGGACTTATATCCCCATTACCCGCAGGGCAGACTGCAGCACCTTGGGTTACACAGCAGAGGCGAGTAGCTCCGGAGGCCTCACAGGAGAGCTGGCAGAGGCGACTGACCAGGTATACCACCACGGATATTCAGTATTGGGTTCCCGGATGGAGGCTCGAGATCATGAGCGGCAGACAGGATGATTCTGTTGTCGTGAGGCTGCCGGGATTGCACTTTTCATCATTTAGCATCCCCTTACTTGTTCTGAAGCAGTACGGGTACCCACAGCAGGTTATTGGTGGGTTCAGAGAGCAGATAGCCCGGGATACCGTTCCTCTTGACATGACTGATGTCCGGACTCTTAGATTCTTTGCCAGGGCCTTTTCGGGAGCAGCTTTTCCCGCTCACACATTGATACGGAAGACCCGGGGGATCACATATCTGTCCACCTTGTATCTCATTTGGTATGGGGAGCAGATGGGGCCGGTTCAGCATACCATTGAGGCATATTGCCAAGGGATCCGAGGAGGAGACCAAACTAGCCGGGAGCTACGTGATGCTGAGGCGCTGACTGACCCAGACAACGTGATCGACGATCCGACAGCAGATTTTGAGAGACTTGTAGAGAGGAGGGCCAAGATGAGGGATGACCCTGAGGTTATGGCCCGGGGGACATTCTTGAGAGAGGAGAGGGCTGCCCAGGCGGCACTGAGAGCTGCCGGATTGGTTGACTCACCGACTCATATTATTCCTAAGTCGGGACGACGGGAGATAGAACTGTTTGGGATAGCTAAGCCAAAGACCTCCTGAGGACCGAGGAAGAGGAAGAAGAAGAATTCTAGTTCGGGAGTGGGAACGAGTGACTAGGATTAGGTGACCGGTCATTGTATCCCTTGTTGTCGACACAGACAGTTTAGACATACTTTTAAAAGATATTATTTTTGCTAATGTTAATGAGTCGAGAGTAAACCGTGCTTGAACTCATCAATGAATGTATTAATGTGATGAAAGTTGAAATTACTTTAGAACTTAATCAAGACACATTTTGGTAATCACAGAATACTACTGTTGACAGGATTTGGTGATTTTTATGGTTTTTAGACCGAACCGCGAACGGCTGCCTACGTTCCCCTTTTACAGAATGGACTAAGGGGCTCAGGTCTCCGTAGTTCGACCCAATTAACTTGTGTTTAAAGAAAGGGATAGATAGAAGGGGGACAAGTGGTGCAACCCTATTTTTTACCTAGACCGCCCGTTTTTAGGGTTTTCAGTCTAGTTGGGAATATTCTTTAGCATCGAGCGCGCCCTTTGTTTTGCACGGACTGCATTTTGAGAGGTTTTCAGTCTCGTATGGGTACATTATTTTTGCGCTTTTATTATTATTTATTATTTTTTATTTTATTTTTTTCTTATTTTTTTAGAGAGGGGGAGACTCGATTTAGACGTAATAGCGGCGCAGTTTGTCGCCGTTCACCGGGTGCATGAAGGGGTTACCATCCAAATCTGTCAACTTCATTGCCCCACCAGAGAAGATCTCCTTCACCAAATACGGGCCCACCCAGACTGGCGCCCATTTGCCCAAAGGACTTAATTGATTCGGCTGTTTCTCTTTTAAGACCAAATCACCCACCTTAATGTCGCGGGAATGTACCTTCTTGTCAAAGGCTCTAGCCATACGCTTCTGATAAGCTCGGATGTGCTCCATCGCCTTGATCCTTCGCTCATCTAGAAGAGCTAACTCGTCATGTCGACTCTGAAGCCAGTCTATTTCGTTGACTTCATTTTCAAGCAGAACCCGAAGAGAGGGTATCTCTATCTCGATGGGCAAAACGGCATCCATTCCATATGTCAACGCAAATGGGGTTTCACCGGTGGCTGTTCTCACTGAAGTACGATAGCCCCATAATGCCAAGTGAAGTTTCTCAGGCCAATCCCGGCTCCTCTCGGCCATCTTCCGGATGATCCTTTCCAGGTTCTTGTTCGCGGCCTCGACAGCACCATTGGTTTGAGGGCGATAAGGGGACGACTTATGTCGCTTGATCCTGAATTCTGCAAGCAGTTCGTCGGTATATCCCTTGAAGTGTGACCCATTGTCGGAAATAATCTCGTTCGGAACTCCATACCTGCACAGAATGTTTTCTTTTATAAAACGGGCCACCTTTTTGGAGTTGAGGACTTTGTAGGATGCTGCTTCGACCCACTTGGTGTAGTAATCCACAGCGACCAACACAAATTCATGCCCGTTACTACCGGCAGGAGTTATATTTCCAATAATGTCGATCCCCCAAGTTGCGAACGGCCAAGGAGTGCTCATGCAGTAGAGATCATGGGGAGGTATATGGTTGAGATTGGAGAACCGCTGACACTTATCGCAGGTTCGCACAAACTGGATACGCCGCCTCCCATGGAGATCCAATAATAGCCCATCCTGAGTATGCTGAACATCAAAGCTCGGGCGTTCATATGTGGTCCACATGCGCCACCATGGACCTCTTTCATGATCTTTCTGGCCTTAGACTTGCTGATACAGAGTAGAAGTGGCCCTCGGTTTATTTTCTTCCAAAAGTCATCTCCCAGAATAACGTACTGTGCAGACAACCTTTTCAAAGCTTGCAAACTTTTGGCGCGGAGACCTTCTTTCAGCTTACCATCCTCCTCTGTCGGGAACGAGGCTTCGCCATGCTTAAGGTACTGAAAGATCTGGCTGTACCATAGGTCATCGACCTTTTCTAGTTCAATCTGACAACAGTAGGCAGGGTTTTCATGCCTCCCAACCCTGAATGGTTTTACTGACTTTCCCTCCGGAATCTCTACCAAAGAGGCTAAAGTGGCCAGGGCATCCGTGAACCTGTTTTTGTCCCGGGGTAGGTAGTGGAACGTGACCTCCTTGAATTGGTTGATCAGGTCCTCCATGTAGGCATAGTACATCTGCAGGTACTGGTCCACAGTTCTCCACTTATTGGACACCTGATTGATGATTAGCTGGGAGTCTCCGTACACCTCCAACATTTCGACATTTCGCTCTAAAGCTGCCTCGAGGCCGGCTATACAAGCTTCATATTCGGCGGCTTTGTTAGTAGCCGAGAAGTTCAACTTGATAGCAATGGGGGTGTGCACATCCTTCGGATCAACCAACACCATACCGATACCATTGTCCCTCTTGTTGGCGACACCATCAAAGAACAACTGCCAACGGTCTGTACCTTCTACCATGAAAATTCCATCGTCTGGAAGCTGGGGTTCGAGTACACGTGCCTCTGAGCTCGGGAAATCTGCCAAATGATCTGACAGAGCTTGGCCTTTGATTGCCTTGCAGGTCACAAACTTGATATCAAACTCGGCTAAGAAGAATGACCACTTCGCAAGTCTTGACGACAGAGAAGACTTATCGAATAGGCATTTGATGGGGTCCATCTTCGACACCAGGTGTACTGTATGCGCCAACAGATAATGTCTCAGTTTGTTGACCACCCATACCAAAGCTGCATAGGTTTTCTCTAAAGCTGAATAATTCAATTCGCTGCCCTGAAGTTTCCGGCTGACGAAGTAGATGGCATTCTCCACTTTTGAATCTGATTTCTCTTGTGCGAGCATGGCGCCGACAGCCGTATCTGTAACTGTCAAATATAGCAACAAAGGCTTGTCCTTATGAGGAGGACACATGATTGGGGGATGGACCAAGTAGGCCTTGATTTTCTCAAAGGCAATCTGACACTGATCGTTCCATTCGACCTCCTGATTCTTCTTGAGTAGCTTAAAGATCGGCTCACAAATAGAGGTTAGCTGGTGGATGAACCGACTGATATATTGGAGACGGCCCATGAAAGCCTTCACCTCTGTGACTGTCGTCGGTGGCTTCATCTCCATGATGGCTTTAATCTTTCTCGGATCGGCTTCAATTCCCCGTTCCGTGACCATATATCCCAGAACTTTTCCTCGGACTACGCCGAAAGTGTATTTTGCCGGGTTCAGTCTCATGTCATGTTCCTGCAGTTAGTTAAAGAATTTCCTTAAGTCGACCAAGTGTTAACCATCTGATCCCTTAGAGTGGATAATCATATCGTCAACGTAGACCTCGATCTCCTTATGGATCATGTCATGAAAAAGCGCAGTGACTGCCCGCTGATAAGTGGCGTCGGCATTCTTCAGACCAAAGGGCATAACCGTATAACAAAAGGTTCCCTAAGGGCTGGTGAAGGCAGTCTTTTCCTGATCTTCTTCGGCGACTTTAATCTGATTGTAACCCGCAAAGCCATCCACAAATGACTTGACTTCGTAACTGGCAGTAGTATCCACCAACAGATCGATAT
The DNA here is from genome assembly GCA_022495995.1 of Adenophora triphylla var. japonica. Taxonomy (NCBI): domain Eukaryota; kingdom Viridiplantae; phylum Streptophyta; class Magnoliopsida; order Asterales; family Campanulaceae; genus Adenophora; species Adenophora triphylla. The sequence continues at coordinate 515,555 of JAFEMH010000054.1, read as the reverse complement.
TGGGCAAGGGAAAATCATCCTTCGGGTTGGCCTTGTTTAGATCCCTGAAGTCCACACAAACCCTGACTTTGCCATTCGACTTGGTTATCGTCACTATGTTGGCCAACCACTTCGGGTATTCAACCACTCTAATGAAACCCACTCTGAGCAGCTTCTCTATTTCTTCTTTGACCATGGAGAGACCATTCTGGCTTAATCCGGCGAAGCTTCTGTTTGACGGGCCTGGCTTCTGGGTCCAGGGGTATTCGGTGCTCGACAGTTGAGATGTCCAATCCGGGCATGTCCTTGTAGGACCAGGCAAATACGTCCACATACTCCTTGAGCAAATCAATGAGGGCTTCCCGTTCTTCCCCGATGAAGAAACTTCCAATCTGTGTCTCTTTGGGTTCTTCAGTAGTTCCCAAATTCACCGTAGTCAATACCTCATCGGCAGCTTGGGCCCGATTGTCGTGTCGCTCAAAAACCTGCTTTATATTATCATTTAAAAAGTTTTCATCTAAAAAGTCTGTGTCCTCTTCAAATGAGTCATTATTAACCACTTTTAAGTCATTAAGATTTGTTTTAGTTAACTTATCATTTGTTAAGGTGGCAATTAAGGGATACGCAGAAAGGTCAACCATTTCATTCAACGCAAAAGGGGAAATAACATTGGACATCTATTCATAATCCTTGGGCATGAGGCCTTTGGATAACTCGAAGGACCGAAATTCAAGGATTCCTGACTTAACTGACTTTTGACCCTAATGACCTTGGACCCTATACTACTTATTTGACTCGAAATGCTTGATATGGGCTGGACCGGGGTTTACTTTTTCTTGCTGTCGCCTCGAGGAGTGGCAGTCTTGCCAGCGCCCTTCAAAAGACTGGAGACTCCGAGTTGATCGAAAACTTGTCGGAAATCACTGACAGGCCGGTACCCTGGGAAGATGGTGTGGGGAGCTAGAGAAGCCCGATGCAATTCTTTGGCTAGCTCGTCCATTACAACCGAACTCATTGACTGAAGGGTTTGGTTTGTCTTGTCGATACACTGCCAATAAGTCATCTCCTCTCTATTAGTCTCTGACATCACAACCTTATCCGTATGGCCAAAAGGAGGATTGACCCGGATGATGCTGATGAAGTCTTCCTCGGGAGATATTTTGATTTTGCCTTGGTTCACTCTGCATTCCATGGGAGTCTTATATTCTGCTTCCAGATCTGCTAGCTTTTTGTTGAACTTTGTAGTGGCAACAAACTCCGAACTCTTTACCTCAAGAGGATTAGTGATTGTAGGAGTGTCGGGCTGGACTTTGTCATAGCTGACTGGTTCCTTGGCGTAACTGACGTAATAGTCGAACTTACCTGAGGGCTCTCCTAAAGTTCCCACACCCTTGTCTTCGGCTTCATACCTTTCTTTCAATTTCTGTTGCATGGAATTCTTCTTCTTCTTCTTTCTCGAAGGGGCATCTTCGTTGATCTAGTCTTGATATTCACCTTCCAAACAGTCCTCGCAATCACACACATCATACCAGATGTGGGGGGTGGATTGAGCTGGGATGACCCCTCCTAGTACCTGGTCATTACCATTGTTGATTACCGCATTGGTCATCCTTAACACTGGAATGTTGGAACTGACGATTTCCACGGATTATTTGAGACTGCTGGAAACGAATCCCTGACCGGAGAGAAACTGATTAACCGACCGCCCGAAACTCTGACCCAATACTTGCTCGCTGAAAGAGGGAGAGAACGGTTTTAGGTAGGGGAGAGGATAGGCTTAGGACGGACTCATGCATATGCTCTTTTTTTTGTCATTATTTAAAGATTTAAATAAAAATGATTTTTAATTAATCCTAGGAATGGTTGGAAAAGGGGGAAAACCTTCTTTTTCGCAGTCTACTCTGTTCCTGGATTAGTGGGTTCCATCACTACGTCTATAGACCCCCTGTATTTCACCTGTATTGCACCTCCGGGACGGACAATCCCGGCAGAGGTCCTATAGGACACGTGGAACCCACCAATCGAAGGGGAGAACTGACCTATGGGCATACAAGTCAAAACACGTCAAACTCGAAATTTTCAAAACCAAGTCCAAGTCAAAGCGTCTAGACTCAGGAGGAGAGAGGGTCGAAAGTATGTTTTGAATGTACGAGACCACAACTTGCAGAAAAAATCCTGGAAAAAATTGGGCATGACCTCTCCTCTCTTCGAGTCGAAAATTCGGCATGGCCTCTCGTCGCTTCGTGGCGAAATTTCGGCATAACCTCCCATTAGTATGTGTCAAGAATTCGACATGATCTCGCGTTAGTACATGTCGAGAACGCGTCATGACCTCTTGCGAAGTCAAATCGAGAAATCGACATGTACCTACGTTGAGACATGTCAAGATTTTGACGTGTACTCACGTTGAGTTATGTCATAATTCCGACATGAAGAGGGAAAGTATGCCAAAATTTTGTAGATGGAATATGACTCGGACTTTGTGAGAAAATTTTGAAAACCAAGTTTGAAAAGTGTTTTGAAAAGTATTTGACCAAAAACCAACCGGTCACGGTAGAAAGTGTGTCACGGACAAGTGTTGGCTGACTCCACAGGCTAGGAGGACTTTAGGCGCTCAAGCGTAAGTGAAACACGTCACTGTCCGCGATGCCGTCCGTACACTCTCGGGTTCTAACTCTATGTGCAGGTAGCGTGCGAGTAGTGTGAAGGTATCTTCTAGGAAAATATTTTTTTTTGAATGCAAATTTAAATATGCAAAAAGGAAAAAACAAGAGAGTGAATCCAAAAGCACGACAAAAAAGGGGACTGCCCCGAATGCCAAAAGATCACCAGCAGCTGTATCGTGGAATTGCTCTGCCTTGTTTCATTCTGATCAAATGGAACTGTTCATGTACTTCCCTCCCATGTCGTCCGACACAGGAGCTCTTACCAGCAGAACCAAACAAATAGCAAGGGGGAAGAGCCCCATCATCCAAAATGCTCGCACACCAATGCTATTCAAAAACATATAGGCACGGAAGCATGGCAAGGCACACAAGAGCACACAAAATGACACAATTCACACATAAGGAGAATGAAGAAATTGTCCAAGTTGATTTAAAGAAAGTTAGACCCTCTTAAGAAAAACTTTTCCTTTTTCAAAAAAAAGAAGAATGATACCGGTACGCGGGATTGTTAGACCACAATTTATCCCAAGCCCCGAGTTAGGGAGCGATACAGGAAGATTAATGGTTTCCACCTATATACCAAGTATCGTTTTCATTTTTTTTTTCCAAAAACAAAGGTTTTTCAATGTTATCCCCAGCGGAGTCGCCACTGAATGAACGGCCTCCGAAAAAACAACGTTTTCTCATGTTTTTGTAAATAATTTTTTTTTTGTTTTGTTGTTTATCTTTTGAAATTCTGAATTTTGGGAGTCGCCACGCCGTTTTTAAAGGAAAACATTGAAAAACCTATTTTTAAAGAGAATTTGGGTTCGGGGGTCTGGTTACGTGTTGGGAAGAACTTGAGAGTTCACCCAACATGCCTCTTTCGAGACTTTCAATCAAACATTGAACAATTATAATCATTCAAAATGTGTGTGCAATATGTGTCAACAAGCGAGGCATGCAAATTTGGACTTATTGATGGTATAGGGACTGGATATAACTTGTGAACCCTGACAGGGGGCCACTCCCTTTCAAATGGAGACTTGCATTACAAGGCAGAAGGCTGAGACAGTCTGCTCAGAAGGCTCTGGTGTCGTCCGACACAGGTCTTCCTCGGAGAGGGATGTCGGACGACATAAGACCTACTGGTCAGATTGTCCCTTACAACATCAAGGCTGCTCTGGAATCTGGAACAATATTATTTTAACTAGGAAGAGGCACTATTAAGGGCCTAGGATTAGTTTGGGGTTGATTGGAGTAAGCAAAGTCGAGATCGACTTTTAATGATACGGATGTCATATGACATAGAGCATCCAAAGTTGTCTATGTCACATGACACACCGCCTCCATCAATGGATCGCACCCAAACAGACCTTAGACACCCCAAATAGTGGCAAATGAGCCAAAACTACTTGAGCAAGCTTTGAGTCACAAAGGGGGATCAATCTTGATAGATCTGAAGTCCATGAAAGTTGTACAGCCCTCTGGGAACTCTATGTCGTATGATACAGGACCTCTTGAGAGTCCCATGTCGTCCGACATAGGCGGCTGTTCGGTGCCCTTCGCCGATTTGATCCCACCTTATTCCCAAAGCAAACTAAGCTATATTTATTAACTGAAAGCAGTAAAATAGTAACACTACGTGAGTATTATGGGGGGATCACATGGCTTTAATGGCCAAATGTGATAAATCACACATTTATGGCCATTGTCATGTAGCCATCTCCTCCTAACTCAAAGGAAACCAACCAAGATTCAAACTTTAATGGTGCTAAGGCCACTAAATGTTCAGATCTGAGGTGGAGAGAGGTGAATATGGAAGATTCACCTCTCCACCACCTTTATCATGCAAAATCCCAAATATTTCACATAATATCAAGACATGTAAGCATGCAAGATGATATGGATGAATATGCAAGAGTTAATCAGAGAGAGAATGGGTTTAGGGGCTACCTATTGTAGTCCACAAGGTAAAAGCACCAATCGTATGGTGTTTACCCCTTCAAAGCACCAACAAAGGAAGCCTTTCTTTGGATCCTAGCTTGGGGGTGTGTGTGTGTGTGTGAGGAGGGAGGTGAGTGTGTGTATATGAGAGAGTGAGTGTATATTTCTGCAGAGTTTCCCCTCTTACCAAAATCCTCCCAAAGTCCTTCTAAAATGATCAGCCATGCCCTTTATTTATAGGCATGCTGATAGGAGGCTCCATGTCGGACGACAGAGGGAGTTAAATCGCCTTTAGATAACCGATGTCGTCCGACACCGGTCAACTTTATGGTACAGTTGGGCCGAATGGATGGCAGGCCCAATGGGTTGAGTGATTAAATGGATAATTGGGCTCAAATTGCATTTTAGCAAATAAATTAGCCCAAAAATCAAGGAAAGTGGACCCAAAAACATGAGTTTGGGTCGGGGTACTCACAAGATTACAAGATTACAAAAATCAAACTCAAATCTAAAATCTAAACAATGAAGCAAATCATAGAATATAATTGGTGTCTCTCAAAAGATTTAATCTATGTGATTAATCAAGTGAGGTGTGTGTGTGTGATTATCAAGATTCAAGGCTATTTGGATCTGTATGATTTAGAGCACAATAAATCTGAAGTGTTATAAAGGCTTGAATTTATGGGCTTGGAAATTTGTTCTTGAAGGTATGAAGGATGAAGATGAAGATTCAAAGGGATTATGAAAATATGGAAATTTCTTCAAATATTCAAAGGCTCTTTCAAATGGATATTCTCAAGCAATATTCAAATGATGAAGATTGGGGGTATTATACCAATGCACCGAAAAGTAGCTGTTTAGAACAGTTGTAGCAAATACAGTGCTGGTGCGGTCTGATTGGTTCACGTGTCCACTTTTGTCCTTTTTATTCAGAAGTTGTTGATAAGGTTGTATAGACCTCACCTGACATTTTGTGATGAGAACATCTGTCACTTTTTCAAATTTATTTTAAACTTTGAGTGATCGTTAGACACGTCGATTGAACTTGCAGTTAACTTAACATTGTTGACGTGCATCAATCAGTCAAAGGTGGTCCAAAACTTCAAGTCTTTAATCATTAGATGAGGTTTGAGAGACGCGGTTTGATGAATGCGGTTTTATGTTGAGGTTTGCACATGTGGTTTGCTTAGTGTGGTTTCATAAATGAGGTTTGCACTAGCACTGACCTCAAAACCTTTTGACTTGAAACCTCATGTCCAATGCAATTGAGCCAGTTTTCAAGACTAAATAAACCTTTTATATAAATTGGAATTTAACTAAAAAATTGAAGTCTAAGATTCATTACATATGGGCCTAAAGTTCAGAAAATATAGATGAGGTTATGGTATCAATCAAATTAAAGCTAAAGCAATGAGGGTTAAAGTATGAATACCCAACAATTCTCCCCCTATTTGATTGATGACATTACCTACTATAGCAAAGGCAAACATTGTACTTGGTAAAACATGTACGTAATAATTAACATGGTAAATCATGTCCCTAGTCAATGCACACACTAGCCTAAGTTATAGATTTCTATACTATTGAAAGATATAAAACTTACAAATTGAAAGTATAGAAATGCATTCAGTGCATACATAATAATATGAGTTTAAGTATGCGGTTTAAACTGAATTTTTAAACATCAAACACAAAAAAATGAGTTTTAAATTTAAGTATATGTGCATGAGGTTTAAAACGATGCATTTATTGTTTTACAAATAAGCGGTTTGAATGAACAAGGTTTTGGGATCAACAATGATGCATTATTTCATTACTACCTTCAAATAGGTTTGAAATTTATAGTTACAGGTAGGAATGAAAATAACAGAACAGCAAAACAAAGAAAAAAAAGTAAATAAAATTACAAAGAGAGTGCGGTTTTACTAAGAATGTTGGAGTGAAACAACATGCTGATTATCTAAGTCAACAAAGTTTTGTGCAGGAGGTCCATTCACAACCTCATCTACAATAGGGGCTCCAGAAAAATTAAAGGCAGATTTTTCAGCTCTCAGTGTTCTTTTGAGTCTTCTAACTTCTTCTTGGGTTCTCCCTTGAGCAGATTCCACTCCCCTTAAAGAATTTACTACACTGATCACCCTCAAATTGTTTGCACCAACTGCTCTTGAATTGACTTCAGTCTCTTCCTTGAGCTCAGCTACCTTAGAGGTATTCTCATCAAGATTTTCTTTGACCTCATCCAAAATTTCATTTAGCTGCAACTGAATGGAGGCACTTAAAGTGTTGTAAAATGTATGGATGGAATCTTGGATTGCGATTTGGGTCTCGATTTGAGATGACTGTAGCTTGGGCTCTAACTCAGCAAGGCTCTCCCTAAGGAATTATCCATTTCATAAAATTTGAAGCTGAGTTTATCTCTTATCCCTTCATTCAAGGCTTCAAGCTTGTCTTTAACTTCTTCAGTCCAACTGGTCAACCTTGCGGTTAGACCATCTCCAACAAGATCAATATTCATCTTCAACTCTTCTCTAAGAACCTTAGCATCATTCTGAATGTTTGCCTACATTGAGTCCAATACAGACCTCAAGCTAGAATCTTGATGCGGTCTAGAGCTTCTAATTTCTTCAGTCAATTCAGCTTTAAATCTCACAAGGATTGTGCCCTTTGTATCGCAGAAAACTTCTGTGAGATGATCTATTATATCCTTGAGTTGTTGTTTAGAAACCACATCACCAAGAGCTTGAAGGACTCTAGTGGCCAGGTCTTGTCTGAAGTCTCCAAAATATGCTTCAGCTACATCTTTAACTGTCTTTGCTATATATCTCTCCCCCTTAATGGCATCATCAAAAGAATTTTTAAGATTAGCCAATTATAAGGTTTGAGAGTGGACCTGCTCCTAGAGAGTGCAGTTTGCTGTAGCCAGCTTGATCATATGACCCTGATTAGTATGAAGCTGGCCCTGAATGACATGAAGTGCAGTAAGGAGTTGGGAGTAATCAGATGGAGGGATTGAGGAGGAAGGAATGTTTGAGAATAAAGGTGGAGGTTGAGTATGGGAGGTTTGAGGTGCAGTTGAGGGAATAAATGAGGTTTGGGTTATTGGGACGGTTTGGGTAGGGGGTGTGGTTCGTGAGATTTGGGCATTGAGGTTTTGGAATATGTGGGTGATAGGGATAGAATGGGGTTGAGGTTGAGTAGGAGGGGTTGGAAAGGGAAGTGTTTAAGTTAGTGTTTGAGTTGGAATGGTTTGGGGTGGAACAGTTTGAGGTATGGTTTGGATGGGTAAAGTAGAAGGTGTGGTATGAGTTGGTGGAGGAAATGTAGAAGTTGGGGGGACTGCGGTTTGAGGTGGAGGTGAGGAGTGAACCGCAGTTTGTTGGGGTTTGGATTTTGAAAGTGAGGTTGATGGAGTGGCAGTATGTGGAAGTGAAGTTTGATGTTGTGGTTGGGGTAGTGGTGAATGTGGAGGTGTTTGAGGGGAGGGTTCCCTAAGGTTTGATGGAGGAGGAGATAAGAGAATTTGAGAATGAGGAGGAGGTTCAGCAAAAAATATTGAATCCTCAGTCCAATCCTACATCATGGTTCTGATGGGATTTGGATGGTGAGGTGTTTTAGATGGTTGAGGTTTATCATCATCACTTGGACCTCTCCTAGTTGATGTGGAAATGGCTAGCCCAGCAGAAGGTTAGGGGGACCAGTCCTTGAAGGCAGAAGGGAGGGGGTTTGGTAATCTTGGAAGGGAAGGTCTGGTTGGTTGAGGTTTGAGTCTGAAGAGGAGGATGAGGAGAACTATTTGTTGAAGTATGAGTCTGTCTCCCCAGCCATAGGATTTATGAGGTGCCCAAACTCATCAAACATTCCAAAGTTCTGGGCCAGCCTCTTAGAAATGTAGTTAAATTTTTGGACACCTCTTCTGACATCTTCAATGGTTTTCCTTGGCTTCCCTTTGGTAGAAGTTTTTCTACAGGCCATCTTTATTCTTCTTTTAGGAGTCTCCCCCTGAACCTCTGCACTTACATGAGGTTCATTAGATCATTGCGGTCGAACAGGTGACTGCGGCTGGGGAGATGGCTGCGGTTTGGGGGAAGCAGTTTGTTTACCCTTTGCAGCTTGAGCTGCTAACCTCTCTTGATTTCTTCTCTACAATCTATCTAACTCTTCTTTATGAAACCACAGTAGGGCTTCATCTGAAAAAATCTTCTTTAAGGCAATTTTAGCAGCAGTTGACATAGAAGGAATGTCAGCCTCTTCATCTTCTTCAATCTCATCAGTTTTTTCAGCAATTTTCTCAACCTCTTCTTCAATATCCTCATCCACCATTGGTTCATCAATCAACACCTTTTTCAACTTCTTGTCCCTACTTGGCCTAGTAACAGAAGCACCATGCAGTTTGGGAGTAGGTGCGGTCTTTGACTTCTTCAAGGGAGGTTCAGCCTTGTCTTTCCCTTTTCTTACCTTCCTAACCACCTTGCCAATAGCAGCATCAGCTGTTTCTGGGTTCATGGCTATGTAAGCTTCTTTGGTTGGAAGGTTGTCTCTATCACAGATCTCCTTGTATGTTTCATAACCATTCTTGTACCTGAATGCATGACATACATTCAGGATAAGGGATTCTTTACCATTGGACCAGTCCACCATAAGCTCAGGGTTCAGCTACATGTGCTTTTTTAAGTGTTCATAATTTCCAAAAATTGTGGTCAAGAGCCTATAGAATGGCCTCCATCTTTGATCAACTCTTCTTTTCTTTGATTTGGAGAGGTCTATGTGTGCTGATAGTTCCCTTATAAGAATCTTTGGCCAATGGAAAGGGATTTCAGAGTAGATTGATGAGCAGTACATCCACTGTTGGCTGGTGAAGTTGTTGTGGTTTCCATTCTTCCTACAGATTGACTTCCCAGACAAGAAGCATAAGTGGGACATCAGCTTCCCAAAGTCCTTCCTAGGAATTGCCTTATACTTGCCAGTTAGTGTGGGCAAGCCACCTGTTGTAGACGCGGTTGCATCCTGGACCTCTTGAGAAACTCTCTCTTCAGCCTTTGCTACATTGAATTCGAAGGTATCCCTGATGTCCATAGAGTATATGGTTACATCTAACCCTTAAACATTGGCTGTCAGGCAAGGAATTGTCCTTCCATTGCCCAAGTCTCTAACTCCAAAAACAACATTGGCATAGAATTGGTCCACATATGAATGGATGGTGTAGTGCTGCTTCTTGTTAAAGAAGGGAAGTACTCCAGAAGCCTTTATCTTTCTAATCATCTCTCTTCCTAAAGCATCTTGCTTCAACTATTCTTCTCTTATCTCCCAGCCTGGTAGAAATAAATGGGGGTCCTACAAAAAGAAATTTATTAAGTTAGATCCATTTCAAGAAGTCGAGGTTCACATGTGGTTTAAGCACATAAGCGGTTTAGCAATAGTGCGGTTGAGAAAGTGAAAATTTCTCAACTTCTAAGTGAACTATGAATTTTACAGTCAATATAACAAGTGTAGGAAATAGCATGATGTTTTAGATGGAAAGCGGTTTATATCAACATGAAAATAAGTAGCATAACATCTAACAATTAGAGAAAATGAAAAGCAACATGCGGTTTCAAACAATAGCACTATGTGGTTTCCACATGCGGTTTGAACTATGCGGTTTTTAGCAAGAAACTGAGAGGCTTTGAGAGATGAGGTTCTAAGGTATATTTAATGTAAAATTTTCAAAAAGATTCTAAGTATGGAAAACATAATTTTGAAATCATACAACCCAACTTATAGAGTATTTTTAGAAAATTGATATGAACAGTTCATGAACATACGAAGAATACTAAGAACACTAATAACAGAGGCATAATAAATATTCATCAAAATCAGCATATTACATGTCAAAATGATCCTTAAAGGTTGTAGAACACTAATATAACAACAAAAATACAACTTTTTTCCATAATCATCAAGAAAATGTGAAGAACGGAAAGTAGGTTTTCTAAAAGCCCAAAACTTAGGTTTTCTAAAAACCCAAAACTATAAATCTCAAAATCAGCAACCTATATATGTGTAGATCATCAAATAAGTTAAATAATTAGAATCCATACAACAATGCGAGCAAAACCCAACAGAAATCAGACAAAATGATTAAGAACTGAAGATTTAATCAGTCAAAATTCAATTTAGCATACGATGGTTTTTTTTTTTACAGTTCAACAATGGTGTTTTTGCAGAAATCCAAAGATTTAGAGTTAGAAATATACCATGTCGTTGAATGTTTTTTTTGGTGCTCTAGGAACTTTAGAAGATTTGGGAATGGCAGTTTCTCTTGTTCTTTTTGGTGCCATGGATTTCTCAAAATTAAGTTAGAGAATATAGAGAGAGAAAGTTCAAATATTGACAAGAAAGTAATTGTGATAGTGAGTTTGCAGAAAGAGAAAATGGTAGCATAAAAGTAGTTTATATAGATGTTCATAGGGTGTAGTGAAAATAGAAGATGATGGTTGCACTATCCCACTAATTGAACCACCATAACAGTTTCACCCTTTCATCTCTTTCACGTAGCCCCATGACAGCTGATGTGAACGATTTAAGGAAATATTCATTTTGCATTAAATGCATTTAAATTTTGAAATATCATGGGAAAATAATTGCAAAAGTATCCTTATGCAATTATTTTGTCTTAAAAGAGACACGAACCAAATAATACATATAGAAGACTTACCTGATCCACGTGGCATGCAGTTTGATATAATAAACAAAAAATAATAATAGTTTTTTTTTAAATAATAAGGAAAATATCAAACCGTTTAAGATTTTTCAAAGCTAAGAAATGAAAAACGTTGAAATTTTTACACATGTTGAAACGCGGTTTGGATCATGCGGTCTTGATGCATATGCGGTTTGAATCACGCGGTTTCAACAAGGGTGAGGTTTTGAAACCTCAACAGGATTTTGACCTAAACAACATACTTAACACATAAGTTAGTAACAAAAAGCATATGGACTTATTTAAGTTCAAGCATACCCATTTCTCCTCTAAGGAATGTAAACCACTTGGAGTCAAGAGCTTTTTTGAGGATGTCAGCAATTTGATTTTCTGTCCCCACATGCTCTAAATGGATGTTCCCCTTTTTCATATGATCTTTGAGTAAATGATACTTGATGTCTATAAGTTTGGTTTTTGAGTGTATAACAAGGTTGTTGGAGACTGAAATTGTTGAGGTATTGTCACACATGATAGGGCAATTTTCTTCATTGATTCCATAGTCCACCAATTATTGCTTCATCCAAAGTATTTGACAACAGCAACTTCCAGCAGCAATGTATTCAGCCTCTGTAGTTGAAACTGAAACTAAGGCTTGCTTTTTGCTGGCCCAAGCAACTAGTCTATTTCCAAGGAAGTGACAAGTTCCACTAGTACTTTTCCTGTCTATAGTACAAGCTGCATAATTTGCATCTGAATAGCCTACAAGTTCGAAATTCGAATCTTGGAATACCAAAGTCCAAGATTAGTAGTTCCAGAGAGATAGCGGATTATACACTTGACCGCACTTAAATGTGCTTCTTTAGGATCAAATTGATAACGAGCACAAACGCAAACACTAAACATAATATCTGGTCTACTAGCAGTTATGTAAAGTAATGAGCCAATCATACCTCGATATAGAGTTTGATCAACATTTTTACATTTTAGGTCTTTATCAAGTTTATTGCCAGTAGCCATGGGAGTATCATATGCTTTAGCATTTTTCAGTCCAAACTTTTTTATTAACTCCTTTGTGTATTTGGCTTGATTGAGGAAGATTCCTTCATCACATTGTTTGATTTGAATCCCAAGAAAGAATGCCAATTCTCCTATCATGCTTATGTCAAACTTGCTTTTCATTAAATTTTCAAAATGCTTACACGATAATTCATTAGTAGAGCCAAATATAATATAATCAACATGTATTTGAACAAGTAAAGAATGATTATTATATTTAGTAATAAATAGAGTTGTATCAATTTTACCGCGTTTGAAACCTTTTTCTAGAAGAAATTTTGATAGAGTTTCATACCATGCCCTTGGAGCTTGTTTGAGTCCATACAAAGTCTTTTGAAGTTTGTAGACATGATTTGGAAATTTTAAGTCTTCAAATCCAGGAGGTTGAGCCACATACACGGTTTGTTGAAGTTCACTATTCAGTTAAGCACTCTTAACGTCCATTTGATAAAGCTTGAAACGTTTGTAAGATGCATAGGCCAAGAAAATTATGATTGCTTCTAGTCTTGCAACTGGAGTAAAAGTTTCATCGTATTCAATTCCTTTTACTTGCATATATCCTTGTGCAACCAACCTCGCTTTTTTTTTTTGAGATGCTTCCATTATTATCCATCTTGTTTCTAAACACCCACTTTGTACCTATAACTCCTTATTCATGAGGTCTAGGAACCAATGTCGAAATCTTACATATTTCAAACTGGTTGAGTTCTTTTTGCATAGCCACAACCCAACTTGAATCTTGGAGTTCTTCATCAACTTTCTTGGATTCAATTTGAGATAATAGAAAAGTATTCTCATCATAGTTTAATCTCCTTATTTGAACTCCAGCAAATAAATCACCAATGACATTTGAGAGAGGGTAATTGCTGACTTCATGAATCTCAGTGGGGTAAATCTGGTTAAACAGAGGTTTGCTAAAGATCTTCTATTGGTACATTGTTAGATCCTTTAGTGAAGTCATTGAAAGTAAGTTAACGAAGAGGTTCAATTTGATGAATGGGTGAATTCTCATCTAAATCATCCCTTGTAGATGTATCTGGAGTTGGAATTTCAGATGCGGTTTCAAAATTATCTGAGGGAGGTTCAGTTGAGGTTGATGGATTTCCTTGAGTTGAGTGATTTTGAGGTTCTTGATTTGGCTCAGGTGAGGTTTCGAAAGTTTCACTTGTTTCATTAGACTCACCAAAATCATCAGCAACATTTGGAGCCAAATGTGTCTCAAGGAGAGAATGTTCATCAAAAGTAACATGAACTAATTTTACTATCTTTAAACTAGATTTATTAAACATAGGAAAAATTTCCCTTTGTTTTCTCTTCCATTGTAGAGGATAAAGCATTTGCAGCCAAAGATTTTGAAAAAGGCAATGTTGGGGGTTCTTCCTCTCTAAAGTTCATATGGAGTTTTGTTGTAGGTCTTGTTAATGGGGGGAGCAGTTTTGAGTGAAGCATGCTGTGTTGACTGCTTTTACCCAAAAATACTGAGGAAGTTTGGCTTTAGAAATCATTGTCTTTCCAGCCTCAATCAACATCCTGTTCTTTCTTTCCACAATCCCATTTTATTGTGAAACACCAGCATTAGAAAAATTGTGATCAATTCCATGGATATCACAATATTGAGCAACACCGTTGTTTTTGAATTATGTTCCATTATCAGACCTTACACTAGCGATGTCATCTTCTTTTTGGGTTTGGAGTACTAAAGAGTGAGGTTAGAATTTAATAGCAATCATCCTTTGTGATCATCATTTCAACCCACATATACCTTGAGTAATCATCCACTACTACTAAAGCGTATCTATTTCCTCCAATGCTAACAGTGGTTACGGGTCCAAACAAATCTATGTGAAGCAGTTGTAAACATCTTGAAGTTGATGGAGCGGTCTTGCTGGTGAAAGACGAAGTAGTTTGTTTACCAAGTTGACAAGCATGACACTTTTCTACATGATGATCAGCCACTTTGGGTAAACCACGAATGAGGTTTTCCCTTCCAATTTTTGCAATATACTTGAAGTTCAAGTGACTTAAAAGCTTTTGCCTTAGCCAACTATCTTCGCTCACATTTTTAGCTACAAAACAGAGATTAGTAATACTACATGTAGAATTTAAATCAATGATGTAAATATTACTCTTACGAATCTCTGCAAGTAATGTGACTCCGGAAATGCCATCTTTAATAAAGCAATTTGAAGAAGTAAGGTTGTAGTGCATTCCTTTGTCACAGAATTGAGAAATTGATAGGAGGTTGTGCTTGAGTCCTTCAACAAGTGAAACCTTCTCAATGGTGAGGTTTCCTTTCCTAATTGTTTCATAGCCAATTGTTTTTCGTTTGTTGTAGTCACCAAAGGTTACAGATGGACCGCTCGATTCAATGACATTTTTCAATAAAGATCTATTTTCAGTCATGTGTCTTGAACATCCCCTGTCAAGATACCATTCATTTGATTTTGCCTTGGAGTGACCAGCCATTAAATAGAAGACCTGAAAAATAAACATTTAAAAATGAGGTCCCCTTTATTCTTTTGGGTCCTGAGGTTAGCATATTTGATAACCCACACCTGTTTGATAGAAGGTGGATTATGCTTTCTGGCATTAGGTGTAAACATCAAAAGGGCATTTTGTAGCCTTGTAAACAGAACCATCACACACACAGCAGTGGTGAAAGCTGCAAGCAAGATGACGTTTTACATACTCTTTACTTTTCTTAGGATCAATAGTTGTTTTTGGGATTGAGGTTTTAGCATTGACAAAGGTGGTCATTTTAGGTTTGACCGCGGTTTTTCTAGGAACGCTCATCTTACTTTTGAAAGCAGGAGATGCGGTCAAAGCAGAAGTGCGGTCAGCCACAAATGGAACCTCATCAGCGGTTTCATCCTCTGAAACTTTTCCTTTCATTTTGTAATTTTTCCCAAATTGTTTCTTAGGGTAGCCATAGTGGAAGTTAAGTTTAGCCTTTGGTTCCTGTCCTTTACCCTTTGAATCAGAATGCTTTTCCTTAGAAATTCCATGAGCTTGTTTTGAAAATTCCTCATTCTTTCCACAGCAAGATACACACTTCAAATTGTCACCAATTTGGAATCCCAAGCCCTCTTTGTCACCACTAGACTTTTAAGATTCAAGAATTTGATCCATGGTAACACGATATTTGGTTCACTCAACAATTACCTTTTGAAGGTCATTATTTTGAGCAACCAAGTCATCGTTTCTAAGTTGAAGTGCTGCAACCTTGGTTTTTAGAATGAGGTTTTGTTCAGTAAGAGGAGTCATGATTTTGACTTGGTCTTTCCGAAGTGAAATTTCAGACATCAATACAGTTTTCTGCGTCTTAAGCTGAGTAATTTTATCAGTTGCTAAAGATAAAGCTTTCTTAACATTTTCAAATTTTCGAATCATCACTTTAGCTTTCTTGAACATCTCTTCTTGTTCCATGGAGAGACCTCTTCCACCTTTTTCAAATGTTTTTTAGTTGAAACTATTTTTGAAGGTGTTTCATTTTTAGATGGAAAAATGGGACGAGAGTAAGAACTATTTCCAATCTTATAACTGGGAGTGAGTTCACATCAGAATAGTCCTCACTATTGACCCTAGCTTTGGTTTTCTTAGAAGAAACCTCTTCTTCCATATCTATCGACTCGACTGACTCATTATATGAATTTACCATGTTTTTAAATAGGTTTCAAAATTTTCGTAAAACCTCAAAATTATTTTCAAAAGGCAAACCTCTAGCAACTTTTTCTAAAGCTGCTGATACAAATTAAAAGAGTGGCCTCGTATGCTACAACTGTAGAAAGCCTGATCACTTTACTTCTGAGTGTCCACAACCAAGAATTGAATACTTGAAAAAGAAAACCTCCCCTGCGAAATTTTCTCATCGTAAGGGAATGGTTGCTGAGGAAGAGAACTCAAAAGAGCTAGCTACTTGGATTGAAACTGATTCTGATGAAGGAAGCGAATAGCCAACTTGAAGAAGAATTTTCTCATCGTAGGGCTGCCCTTCATCTTGCTCAAGCTAATCTTTCCTACCACTTAAAGATTGAAGAAGAATTTTGGATGCAAAAAGCCAACATGGCTTGGGTTAAAGATGGGGACAATAATACTCGATTCTTTTATGCTTACATATAGAAAAGAAGGCAGAAATTACATATTCATAAAATTTGAGATAGTGATGGGAATTGGATTGTGGATCATAATCTGATTCAAGAGGAGGCTATTAGATTCTATTCGTACCAACTTAATGGTAATCCTAATGATAATGTGAATCCCCCGAATGAGTTGCTGAATGTGATTCCTCGGTTGGTCTCTAATGAGGATAATAAGATGCTTATTGCTCCCCCTACGCTTAATGAGCTTCACGGCATTGTTCTTAGCATGAGTGGGGCTAGTGCTGCTGGTCCGGATGGCTTCACAGATGAGTTTTATCATAAATGTTGGGATATTATATGCATGGATCTTCTTAATGCGGTTCTTGAATTTTTTTCGGGGTTCCTTCTTCCTTAAAGTTGGACTAGTACGCTTATTGTTACTATCCCTAAGGTGGCAGCCCCTACATCTTTCTCGCAGCTTCGGCCTATTAGTTTGTGTAATTTTTCTAATAAAATCATTACCAAACTTCTATGCTCTCGGCTGTAAAATGTGCTTCCTCGTATTATCTCTCCGCAGTAAAGTGGCTTTGTGAAGGGTCGTCTTATTCATGAAAATGATTTGCTTGCTCAAGAGATCTTTCAGTCGCTTAAAAGGAAGGTTTATGGGTCTAATGTTGCATTAAAACTTTACATGGCTAAGGCGTATAATAGACTTTCTTGGTTTGCCTTGATTAAGGTGATGAGGAGATTTGGATTTGCGGAAGAATGGCTGGACATGATCTTTAGATGCGTGAATTATTGTTGGTTTTCAGTCCTTATTAATGGTTCTGCTAATGGCTATTTTGTTTCTACCCGTGGTCTTCGTCAAGGGGATCCTATATCTCATAGTCTTTTTATTATTGCTGCTGAAGTTTTAACGGGGGCTTAATAATCTCCATCTTCTTCATCCTCATGTGGCGTTTCATACGGGTAATCTTAATGTTCCTATTATCTCTCATTTGTCCTATGCTGATGATATTATTTCTTCTATAGTGGAAGTATTCCATCTCTTGAGCTTCATATGGAGTTTTTGGCATCTTACCAACATTTCTCGGGGTAGCTTATTAGCATTTCTAAGTCTTGTTTTATGACTGGGCGGGATGTTGCTGAGCATGATAATTCTATCTCTCTTGTTACGGGGTTTCAGAAGAAGAATTTGACTATTGTATATTTGGGGTGTCCTCTTTATATTGGCAGGAAGGTGCAATCTTTGTTTGATCCGGTCATGCAGAAGCTTCAGGCTAAGCTTGATTCGTGGCAAGGTAAATTACTCTCGACTGGTGCTAAGCTTGTTTTGATCAAATCTTGTTTCCAAGATATCCCCATTTATTATATTTCCTTACTTGATCCTCCCAAGGGTGTTGTTAACGCCATGAATCGTCTTATTGCTAATTTCTTTTGGAGTAGCACTGATAGGGGAAAAAATGTCATTGTGTTTCTCGGAATGAATTTTTCTGGCCTATTGAAGAAGGGGGCTTAGGCCTTCTAAAATTTGAGGAGATGGCGGTTGCTTTCTCTATGAAGCTTTGGTGGAGATTTCGTACGTCCAATTCTCTTTGGGCCCAATTTCTTGCTGCCAAGTATTGTCGTGATACTCATCCTATGGATGCCATTTCTAGATTGGGTTGTTCTCACATTTGGAAGCGCATGCTTGCTGCTAAGGTTTTGGTGGAGAGCCGTATTGCTTGGGGTGTGGGTTGTGGTGAAATTTCTATTCAAGAAAAGTGGCTTCCTCATGATATTCCTCTCCTTGATAATCGTCATGATCAGATTTTTTCTTTATTTGAGGATGGTGCTTTAAGGGAAGACTATATTAGAGAAACTTTTGGGCAGCAATGTTTTTTGGAGCTTCAATCCTATGGTATTCGGCTTGAGGGGGATTGTGCTCATCCTTTTTTGTCTCCTTCCTCTTCGGGCAGATTTTCTATTTCTTCGGCTTGGAGGGAATGTAGAGTGTCCCGTATTCGGAGTAGTGTGTGTGCTTGGTGTTGGCACAAGTATATTCCTCTTAAGGTGTCGAGTTTCCTTTGGAAATGTCTAAAGGCTGATCTCGCTACTGATGACAACGTTTCTCGAAAAGGTATTCCTATTGTTTCTCATTGTCATTGTTGTGCTAATCCTTCTCTTGAATCTTTGCAGCACATTCTTTTACATGGTGATATTGCTTTTAATGTGTGGCATTTTTTTTTTGGAAATTTGATTGGTTTTCAAATCTCGGGTTCAACTCTCATGCAAAGAATGATTGCTTGGCATGCTTGTAAAAATTCTAAGCTTAGCCGGGCTGTTTTATGGTTGGGTAATATTCTTCCGAGTTTTATTTGTTGGGAGCTTTGGAAGCATAGAAACAAGTGTCGGTTTGATGGAGGAACCCCTAGTTGGGAGAAGGTCCGTAATAATATTCAGTTCCAAATCAGTGATATTCTTCGGGCTCACAAGTTATCCTTTCCTGTTCTTCCTTCGGAGGTAAATATTGCTTTATTTTTTAATATTATTATGGTTGTTCCGTCTGTTTCTCGTGTCAAGCTTGTGTATTGGGTTCCTCCTATTGTGGGACAAGTGAAGATTAATTCGGATAGTGCTTCTCGTGGAAATCCGGGCATTACCTCGGGTGGTGGTATTTTGCGCAAGCATGATGGGTCTTTTATATTTGCTTTTTGTCGATTTTATGGGAATACTACTAACATGGTTGCTGAAGCTAGGGCTGCTCTTGATGGGATTTCTCAAGCTAGGTTGATGGGTTATAATTCTCTTCAGCTTGAGGTGGATTCTGAAGTGTTGTCGCTTATTTTGCTTCGAAAATACAATATTTCTTGGGAGATTTGGTACTTCGTCCAAGCCATTTTCAGATTCATGGAGGAGGTGTCTGTTAAGGTAACTCATGTTTATAGGGAAGGTAATAAAGTGGCTGATTTTCTTGCTAATATCTCGGCAACTGAGCAAGCTGATTTTGAGTTTCATTCTTTGGAGTCTTGCCCCAGGCTGTGCCAGAGTTTACTTTTCTTTGATAGAATCTCATACCCTAATATTAGGCCATAGGTTTTCTATTATTTATTGATGTATCTTTTATTTTTTAGCTCCCTCCCCCTTATTGTAGAGGATCTTACAGGTTGTGTAAGAACTCCCCCTTGTTTTCTTCTGGTGGTTAAGGTTGTCATGTCCCCCACCATGTTCGTAATTTTATTTTTCGTTATTAATAAAATCTAGGGATTACCGTCTCCTTTTGCCAAAAAAAAAAAAAAAAAAAAAAAAAAAACCTCTTCAATATGATCCATATTGAGTTCATGGACTTTAAAATTTGCATACAAGTTACTTAGAGTCCAAGTATTTAAATCTTTAGAGTCCTCAAGAGAAGTGACTTTATTAACCCATCTTGAACTCAAGGCAGCAAGAAATGTCATATTGATTTCTTTGTCAGTTAAAATCTTTCCAAGAGATAGATAAAAATTTACTACCTCAACATAGCGATCATAAGTTTGGCACAAAGTTTCGTTGGGTTTCCTGTTGAAGTTGCTTTATCTCATTTCAACAGCAAATTTCTTATTTTCCTTGCATATATAATCTCCTTCAAGGTAGCTTTCAATTGCATCCCACATCTGTTTTGCGGTTTTGCATTTCATGACTTTTTGAAGGGTTGAAATAGTCAAGGTTCTAGTGATGATATGTATTGTTTTGCTGTCCAAAGCAACTAATATCTTTTTTTCATCAGTCCACTCAGCTTTCAGCTTTTTAACCTCTGGAGTTTCAGTGTTGGTGGCAGGATTGGTGTTGGCATTCATAGGAACAAAGGGGCCATTGATCACGCAGTCCACCAGCATCTCATCAGTGGTTTC
Source organism: Adenophora triphylla var. japonica (assembly GCA_022495995.1). Lineage (NCBI taxonomy): Eukaryota > Viridiplantae > Streptophyta > Magnoliopsida > Asterales > Campanulaceae > Adenophora > Adenophora triphylla. Next base: position 495,301 of record JAFEMH010000054.1, on the reverse strand, counting down.
CAAATGAATTAACATTCGAGTCTTCTAGATGTCAAAGTGGTCTTCATCCAGTAAAGGAATGTGTGAGTAGTTAATTGTTGTCATGGTTTTTGAGTTTCCCATGACGAATCGGCACCCAAGCTGTTAAGCTTGAAAAACAAAGAGTTTTGTAAAGGTGTTTCACTCTGATACTTGTTGGTCCCAAAGGAGGTGACAAGGGTGAAAAACAGCTAGAGGGGGTGAATAGCTATTACAAATTTTTCGACCCTTTTTGAAAAATAAACCTCTTGCTTGCAAAACTCCTCTTGCAGTGTATCAAAACCGCAAGTGAGGTTTGTAAAATGAACAGCGGAATTTATTAGTAACAGAGAGTAAGGTTTGACAGTGAAGTTTAGAAAACAGTAAGTGAGATTTGACAATGAATAACTTTAAACACAATTCACAAATCTGGAAAACCAATTAATATCAAACAGATAAGATAAATTAGTTTGAATGATGTATAGTAAAGAAAATGCAGAAATTAAAGAACACAATATTTGGAGTGGTTCAATCGTAAATGATCTACGTGCACTACCAAGATGGTTAGTCTTGGATTTTCTAACTACCATATTTGTATTAGATGATGAGAGAGATTACAAGAATAAAACTCAAATCTAAAATCTAAACAATGAAGCAAATCCTAGACTATAACCAGTGTATCTCAAAAGATTTAATCTATGTGATTAATCAAGTGAGGTATGTGATTATCAAGATTCAAGGCTATTTGGATCTGTATGATTTAGAACACAATAAATCTGAAGTGTTACAAAGGCTTGAATTTCTAGGCTTGGAAATTTGTTCTTGAAGGTATGAAGGTTGAAGATGAAGATTCAAAGGGATGATGAAAATCTGGAAATTTCTTCAAATCTTCAAAGGACTCTCTCAAATGGATGTTCTCAAGCAATCTTCAAATTATGAAGATTGGGGGTATTTATACTCATGCACCAAAAAGTAGCCGTTTGAAATAGCTGTAGCAAGTACAGTGTTGGTACGATCTGATTGATCCACGTGTCCACTTTTGTCCTTTTGTTAAAAAGTTGTTGATAAGGTTGTACAGACCTCACCTGACATTATGGGATGAAGGACATCTGTCACTTTTTTCAAAATTCTTTTAAACTCTGAGTGATCGTTAGACACGTTGATTGAACTTACAGTTAACTTAACATTGCTGACGTGGATCAATCAATCAAAGGTGGTCCAAAACTTCAAGTCTTCAATCATTGGATGAGGTTTGAGAGACGCGGTCTGCTGAGTGCGGTTTTATGTTGAGGTTTGCACATGCGGATTGCTTAGTGTGGTTTTATAAATGAGGTTTGCACTAGCACTGCGGTTTTGCATGACTTCAAAAGCTCTTGACTTGAAACCTCATGTCCAATGCAATTGACCCAGTCTTCAAGCCTAAATAAACCTATTATATAAATTGGACTTTAACTAAAAAATTGAAGTCTAAGCTTCATTACATTGGGCCTAAAGTCCAGAAAATATAGATAAGGTTATGATATCAATCAAATTAAAGCTAAAGCAAGGAGGGTTAAAGTATGCATACCCAACAACACTCTACTCCACTCCCAGGGATACCCAAGCTGAGGCATTTGAAGTTTTGGTGGAAAGGGCCAAATCAAGCCACTAGAAGGGTTTAAAGTGGAGGAGAATCGTGACAACCATGCTCATGATAAGTGGTGTGGTTACCACCAACATAGTGGTCACACCATCAAAGATGTCATCAGAGATTTTGTGGATAAACATGGGTTCATCATTCCCAATGTTGGCAATAACCCCTCTCTAACAATGATGTCAATGTAATAGAGTTAGGGGATGAAATTGAAGGTACCACTCATTCGGCTCCACCTATGAAAGAGGGACCTTATGTTTTTAATGAAATTAATGATTCTTGCTATGTCATGAGTTATGATGAAGTTATGGAGGCAGTTTAAAACGTAGGAAACAAAGACAAGAATCGAGTCTTAACATGTTGACCCATTCCAGAAGAGTCATCTCAAACAACACTCCCGCTCAAGCCAAGTAAATGAACCTGGTGACCTTTTACTTGTGCAACTCAAGAAAACCCAAGCCAATATCTCCATTTGGGTATTGATAACATCTTCAAAGAAAGACAAAGTCATGATCATTAAAAATCTAGCGACTACTTCAGTCTCGCCAAACACAAGTCCCGAAGACTTAGCATCGATGATTGGGAATATCCACTTTGAGACTGAGATCACTTTTACCGACCTAGATCTGCCTCCATATAGTCATAAACATAATGAAGCCTTGCACCTCAAAGTTGAAGTAGAAGGGAAACCATTGTAACGAGTCTTGGTTAATTGGGGATCTGCTCTAAATATCATGCCATTGAAAATAATGGGAATCATGGGTCTTAGTCCATCCGACTTGAGACCCTCTGGGAAATCGTAATGGCTTATGATTGCATAAGCCATAAGCTGTACAAGTTTAGGAATGATAAAAGTAAATGTTGAGTTCGGGAATACTACAATACCGATATATTTCACGTTATTGATGTTTCATCTTCTTTTAACTTGCTCCTGGATTGGCTATGGATATATAGTACTAGTGGGGTTGCCTCTAATCTACATATATGTGTAAGGATCAGAAAAGGGGAGGAAATTGTGACAATTATGAGGGAGTCAGTTGCTAGCAGTGAACGAGACGGAAATCCCATCCTTCAGATTCAGTAGGATATGGCAGAATCAACACTCACATGCTTCCATTTGGCTCTGTCTTTGTTAGTGTAAACTGCAGGTGATATCGTAGATGATTTCCCAAATTCCAGGTGATATCACAGATGATTTCCTGAGCTGGAATTTATATAGTTGAATATTTCTTGTTTATTATTTAATGGACTAATGTGATAATATAATCTTTATAGTCTATGATTTATGTTTATATTTCAGAGTGCAATAGCATCAAACAAAGAGCTAGACACTAGAGGAATTTAGAAGGAAATGATTTATGCATTTTATGCATAAAAACTTAACTTTGGCAACAACAATTAAAACATGTGGAGACTTGGTCAAGGAGTTGTTTCTGAATAAAAGAAGAGTACAAGGTTGATAAAGCTTGGGAGTACAAGGCGTGGAAGCTTGACTTGGAGATAAATCAACCCAGTTGCTATTTTCAAGGGAAGTAGGTGCATGAAGTGAGGAACAACCTCAACCACTCTCCCTACTCTCCCTCAACGTGCAAGACAGCCCCAAGGCTGTTTATTGAGTAGCCTTCAAGTAAGTTGAAGACTATAAATAAGCTTGGAAGGTTTCAATTGATGATATGCCAATATTTGCCATTTCATACACACCTTCGAAAGCTTAGAGATAGAGTTCTTTGTTTGGTTCTTTTAATCCTTCCTCCCTTGTAATTTTGCACTTGATTACATTGGTATCAAGTTGTGTGAAGGCTAGGATAGGATTCCGTTCTTTATCTCTTATTCCATAGAGCTCAAATTGTTATTGCCATAGGGAACATTTTCGGCTTTGTAAATTCATTATAGTGATTATAAAGTTTTGCCTAAGAGGCACTCTCAAGTTATATTTATATAACTTGAGAAAAACAATTTTGGTGTTTTTATTCCGTTGCAAACTCTTTTATAAAATTGTTTTATTTTCGAAGTGTGTGTGTCTATCCCAAGTGCTATCGTTGGTGATGTTATCACCTTGGATATCACTTGTGATTCTGGCCGTGACATTTTCAATTGGTATCAGAGCAGGTCACTTGACGTTACTAAGTGCTTGGTCTAGGTGTCATGGCTTATGATCCTGTAAATCCAAACCAAAAACGTATTCCTGTTTTAGATGGTTCGAATTATGCATATTGGAAGATTCGTCTTTGCTCGCATGTCAAATCAATTGATCTTTGAGCGTGGCGATCTATAGTTAATGGGTACTCTCTTCCACTTTTACCTCCTGATGAGGATGGTGATATCCAGGTTAAACCTGACACCAAGTGGACTAATGAAGAGATCACCCTTGCTAACTATAATAAGAAAGCTCTTAATGCTATTTTTGAGTGGGTTGACATGCACATTTTTAAACTTGTTCAAAATAGTTCCACAGCTAAAGAAGCTTGGGATATTTTACAAAGGTTTTGTGATGATGATTCTAGTGTGCGTGAAAACAAACTCAGAGGTCTTACTGGCAAATTTGAAAGGTTGAGAATGGGTGAAAATGATACCATTTCCTCTTATTTTGAAAAATTGTTTGACAATTCTAATGAGTGTCAACTTTTAGGTGAACCTTTTACAAACAAACAATTGGTTTCAAAGGCTATTAGAACTCTCCCTCCCTGAGCGTTTTAATATGAAGGTTTCATCTATAGAAGAGGCTCACAATCTTTCCAATATGGACATCAATTCCTTAATGAGCATTTTAAAAAATTTTGAGTCAAATCTTGCTGAGCAAAGTAAAGCTTCCAAAGGCAAGAGTATTGCTTTACAAGTTCAATCCTCCAGTGTTTTAACTGATGAGGATGCCGAAATTTTTGAGGAATTAGGTGAAGATGCCAGTGTTGCCTTGCTTGCTAGTAAATATAACTCTATGTTACGAAAGTTTAACAAAGAAAATGTGCAGGTGAAGGCTAAAGAGCAATAAACCAAGGTGTACAATTCAATGCCGAAGAGGACATTTCCATCTACTCAAAAAGGTGGTCCCTTAAGGAGAGCATCATCAGATCAATCTAGATCTGATCCGAAATACCTTGAATCAATCCAATGTCATGCATGCTCTGGATGGGGTCATTACTCAAATGAGTATGCTAACACTCTAAGGAAGATGGGAAAGAACCTATGGGTGTCTCTCAGTGACAATGAGGATGAGGAGATCAATCAATCTGAAGATTCAGATCAAACAGCAATGGTGGTAACATATTATGACTTGGATTCTGTCAGTGATACCTCATGTGATATCCAAAGTGGGATAGCACCTGAGATATTATCCAACAGGTATACAGATTTTAATTTGATAAATGTTGTTTGTTTTGTGGGTTCTGTTAACATGGATGCAGGTAGTTCACAAGAGGGTGAACAAAGTAAGGAGTTCAGCAAGGATGAACTCATTTGTGGTCTTAAGAATCTTTGCAAAGAATTGGTGGACGAATGGAAGAAAGAGAACAAGAAGGTGGTTTCTCTGTCCAAAGAGGTTCAAGACCTGACTGATGGCTTGACTAGATTGGAAGTTCAACTCACAAAGAAGGATGTGGAGCTGGACAAAGTCAAGGCCAAGCTTACTCTAGCAGAGGCCACATTTAAGAAACTCAACACGAGTTCTTCCAAGTTAGATGCAATTCTTGGGTTGAGGAAACCACTCAAGGCAGGTATGGGTTTTCAAGAGTCCTTAAATGCTATTACATCTACTTTGGCTAATAAGGAAGATAAAATAGTTTTTGTTAAAGAAAGAAACAATATCGAACTAATGTCTTCTGATAAGCTTTCTGACAAGGTTAAAATATGTAACTACTGTTACTCTACTGTACATTTGAAAAATGATTGTAAAACTCTTTTAAAGAAACAGTCCAGTTCCTCTGTGATACCTGAAGTGTTGCCTAGCACGTTAGATATCACTGCCATTCAGAAGAGAAAGAATCAAAGTAGGAAAGTGTGGAAACCTAAGTCTAACCTGATATGTGATGTTGTGTGCACTGCATTAAAAACTAATGTTGAAGGTTCATGGTATTTTGATAGTGGTTGTTCACGTCACATGACAGGAACAAAAATGTTTTTAAAAGAATATGAACCTATTCAAGGTGGTAGTGTAACATATGGTGGTGGTGGCAAGAGTAATATAGTAGGAAAAGGCATTTTAAATGTACCTGGATTTCCTGCTTTGAAAAATGTTTTGCATGTTGATGGACTTGTAACTAATTTAATTAGTATTAGCCAACTTTGTGATGGCAACCTTGAAGTGAAGTTCAACAAAAACACTTGTGAAGTTTTTGATTGTACCAATAACTGTGTTATAACTGGTACTAGATCAAGTAATAACTGTTATCTTGTTGAAGATAAACAAGTGTGTCATTCTATGAGAGTTGATGATGCTACCTTGTGGCATCAAAAGTTGGGTCATGTCCATTTTCGAAACATTGTGAAACTCATTAAGGCTGAAGCTATAAGAGGTATACCTAGTCTGGACATAAGTACGAAAATCATATGTGAAGATTGTCTCAAGGGTAAACAAACACGTGCTACTCAACATAATGAGGAGTATTCTGGGACAACTCACTGTTTTCAATTGATGCATATGGATTTAATGGGTCCAGTTGAGGTAGACAGTTTAGGAGGTAAGAGATATACTTTTGTAATAGTTGATGATTTTTCTAGATTTACTTGGGTATATTTTTTGAAAGAAAAAACAGAAACTTTTGAAAAGTTTAAGATCTTACATGCTAAAATCAATAATTCATTGTTTTTTACTTTTTGTGAATTAAAAGGAATTAAACATGAGTTTTCTGCTCCTAAAACACCTCAACAAAATGGGGTGGCTGAAAGGATAAATAGGACCTTACTTGAAATGGCACGTGTGATGTTGTTTTCAAAAAGAATTTCAAAAAGATTTTGGGCCGAGGCCTTAAACACATCTTGTCACACGGCCAATAGAGTTTTTCTAAGACCTGGTACTAGAATGACACCTTATGAAATTTTGAATGGTAGGATACCAAAAGTTCATTATTTTCATACATTTGGGTGTGTGTGTTATGTTCTAAATGATCGGGATTACTTAGCTAAATTTGACTCTAAAAGTGATAAGGCTATATTACTTGGGTATGCTCAGGATAGTCGAGCATATAGGGTTTATAACCTTAGGTTAAAAACCATTCAGGAATCAGTTAACGTTGTTTTTGATGACTTAGCAAGTGTTACAGGTGATGGAGTGCAGGAGTCTCCATTGATATTGCTGGAAGAACTGGAGGATCAAAATCAAGCAAGTGATACCCCAGGTGCTGACCAGAGTGTTACCACCGAAAGGGTAGCATCTCCGGTATCACCTAAGACCAGTCCAGCAACTGAAAAGGATGAACAGTCTGATGATGATGCTCATGTGCATGAAGATTTGAGAAGGGATCCACCAGCTAGGATCAGAAGAGATCATCCTTCATCTCAGATTATTAGAGAAGCAAGTGAAGGAGTAGGAACAAGGAACAAGGGGAATTTTAGTAACCGTGAAATGGTGAGGTATGTGTGCATGTCCACCACATACCATAAGGTAAAATATTCTTGTTTTGTTTCCTCTTTAGAACCCAAAAATATTTCTGAAGCTTTAAAAGACAATTTTTGGATACATGCCATGCAATAGGAACTTGAACAATTTGCTCGTAATGAAGTTTGGTGTTTAGTACCACGTCCCACTAACACCAATGTAATTGGTACAAAATGGATTTTTAAGAATAAATCAGACGAGCAAGGAAATATTGTTAGGAACAAAGCTCGTCTCGTAGATCAAGGTTACACCCAAATTGAAGGTGTTGACTTTGATGAGGCCTTTGCTTCCGTTGCTAGAATAGAATCCATAAGACTCCTCTTGGCTATAGCTTGTTTTCTAAAAATTACCTTGTTTCAAATGGATGTTAAAGCTGCCTTTTTAAATGGTTATTTAAAAGAAGAAATTTTTGTTGAACAACCAAAAGGATTTGAAGATCCTCATCTACCAAACCATGTATATAGACTTGATAAATCCTTATATGGCTTAAAACAAGCTCCACGTGCATGGTATGGTCGCTTAACATATTTCTTACTTGAATATGGTTTTACAAGAGGTGAAGCAGATAGGACCTTATTTATTCTAAGGCATGGCAAAGAAACAGTCATTGTTCAAATTTATGTTGATGATATAGTCTATGGCTCTACTTCTCAAACGTGTTTAAAAGATTTTGTAGAGGCTATGACATCAACATTTGAAATGAGCATGCTTGGTGAGTTAACATTCTTTCTAGGCTTGCAGGTGAAACAATCGAATGAAGGAATATTCATTTCACAAAGAAAGTATGCAAAGAGCCTAGTGAAACGATTTGGGTTGGAAGGAGCAAAAAGTTCAAAAATCCATGTGTTCTTCTCTTAAACTTGGTAGAGACCAAGTAGGTGAGGATGTTGATCCTACTCTATATCGTTCTATGATAGGTAGCCTTCTCTATCTCACTTCTAGTCATCCTGATATCATGTTTAGTGTGTGCGTTTGTGCACGTTATCAAGCTAATCCTAAAGTCTCACACCTTAATTCTGTCAAAAAGATAATTAAATATGTTTCGGGAACAAGTGAATTAGGGATTTGGTTTAGTAAGGATACTAACACCAATTTGGTAGGCTTTAGCGACTCGGATTGGGCGGGAGGTATGGATGATAGGAAGAGTACTAGTGAGGGTGTTTTTACTTGGGTAACAATTTAGTTGCATGGTATAGTCGTAAACAAAATTGTGTCTCTCTTTCCACGGCTGAGTCTGAGTATGTTGCAGCTGGTAGTTGTTGCTCACAACTTATTTGGCTAAAACATATGCTAGATGATTATGGCCTAGAAAGTAATTCTTTAACTATGTACTGTGACAACCTAAGTGCTATCAACATTTCAAAAAACCCTATTCAACATTCCCGTACTAAGCACATAGATATACGTCATCATTTTCTTAGAGATATGGTAGATAAAGGCCTAATTAATATTGATCATATTGATACTATGTATCAACTGGCTGACATCTTTACCAAGGCCTTAGAACACGAGAGATTTTAGAGTTTGAAAAGATCTCTTGGTCTTTGTAATCTCTGAGTCTGTTTTTCTGTGCTACCCCAGGTGATGTTATCACTCAGGGTAACACTTGTATATTAGTATATTTTTTTCTGTTTATTTTAAAAAATTGCTTTTATTTTCTTCTAATCTGGTTAGCTTAGCTCTAACTGTGGCACATGCTGACTTTTTGTTATGGTAGGTTATTACTTAGGTTATCATGTGTGATATCACTCCCCTTCATATGCTTAAAGTGACAAAGTCACTAATCTTTTCTTTTTGATAAATAAAAGGCATAGACAATGTTTCCATACTATTCTCTTGAGCTCGGGGCATGGTGTTCGCTGCAACGATGTACTCTTACCAATGAGAATGTATGAGGTGGTTTATGCTTAGTATCAGGGACATGGAGTTCGCTACTACAGTGTACCCTACTTGAAAGGCATAAACTCACTCTATCTTTACACTTAAAATAAAACTCAAAGCACGAAGCTCGTTACTACGATGCTTTCTTGTTTAAAGAAGTGTATTGATTTTTTTTATATATAACAAGCAATGTACTTAAAAATATATAGGCATGTTATGCCTAAAGTGCATGAAAAATATGCTCAGCTTGTTATGCTTGAAGTGCCTGAAAATGCTCAGCTTGTTATGCTTGAAATGCTTGAAAATGAAAAATATTTATCAAGGGGATTTATATCACATGTGTTATCCTACGTGTTACCATCATTGCCTTAACACATTAGTGTGTGCTATATTAGTTTTTTTTTTTTTTTCGAAATATTGTTGATTAATTTTTCAAAATCTGAAAGTCTTTTTAATTAAAGAGTTTACGATTTTGAAAACGTCTTCAACAAGTTTCCTTTTGGTAAACATTGTTGAGTAACTAACCTATATTTTTTGATATTGTTCTCAAAAATTTCGGATATAGTTACAAAATATTTTGTTTACTTAAATTTTTATTTTATTCTTTTCGTGTTACTTAAATATATATATATATATATATATATATATATATATATATATATATATATATATATATATATATATATATATATATATTTAATTTATTTTTTTACAACCGTGTTTATCTTTTTAAGTTTATTAGGGTTTTAAAAGTGAGTTGGTTTTTAATTAAAAGTGTGTGGTTAGGGATTAATCAAAATAAGTGGATAGGGTTTATTAGAGAATTAATAGGGTTTTAGTTTAGATAGGACTTTAAATGTCAAATCAAATTTAATTTTATGTTCCCTATCTAATCACTATCCTATTTTCTCTCCACCTCTCCACTTCTCTCTCTAACCGTTATTCTCTCTCACCTTTTAAACCCTCTTCAACGCCGTTCGTCTCTCCCAAAAATCCTAGGTCAAATCCGTCCTAAAAAATTCCCAAAAAAATCTCCATGGCTTCTCCATCCAAAGTCAATGTCGAACCCTCTCACACGGATCAAATGGATATCTCCCCAAGCATTGCCCCATCCGTTGCCTCTCGTGTAGCCATGGAAACATCTCCCATGATTACACCAAGCTCTTCTCCTCCTACAATGGCTATTGTTCCAGCCTCTGCCCCATTGCCTCATTCGAACATGGCATTCCCAAGGTCACACTCATTCCAGCCGAGTCAAAAGAAAAGAGAAAGAGGAAAGCTCCAACATCCAAGCTATCTCCTCAAGTTGCAAAGAGGAGGTCCTCCAACCGTATAAGATCAATCAGGTCCAAGGCAACATCAAATACCACCTCTGATCCGGTTGATGTCTCAGAAAGCTCATTAGATGTGTCCTCACCTCATGTGAGTGACGAGAATTTTGATGCCAATAAAGAGAAGGAACCTTCTGTGGATTCTTTTGATGCTTGGGTGGATGGTGATGAGGAGGAAACTCTCTCTGATTTTCAGAAGAAGAAGGGCAAGGGCAAAGCTTCTGTGAGTGCTACCAAAGGTGCTACCAAGAAGAAGATATCATCTGAGGTAACACCTGCCCCCTCCTCTCTTCCTACTCGTTCCTCTAGTGATAATTCTGGTGATGAGATTATTCGAATTGAAGAGGATAAGGCTTTTCCAAAACCTTTTCTTACTTTGGAATTTTATAAGAAAGAAAACATGGAATTTTGGTTGAATAATTCGAGTAAGAGATTGTTAAAAGAAAAGCACATTGATGAGGGTCAGTTAGAAAAGGAAGGAATGGTTCAATTTTTGAAGGACAGGAATTTTCTTAAGGCTAATAATCATGCTTCTGTGTTTGTTGAAAGTGTTGTGAGAAATTTTTTGCTAACCTGCATGCTCATTTGGATGATGAAGGTTCTGAAAAATTTGGGAAGGTATTTGTAAGGGGAAAAGTTTATTTATTTACTCCAGCCCTAATTAACAAGGTTTTAGGCCTCCCAAATTTAGATGATGAGAGCATTAGGGTTAATAGGGATGAAATGGTAAAATTACTCACTCACAACAAACTGCAGTCCTGGCCTTTAAAGGAAAAACTTCATGCTTCTAGGCTTACTTCTCTGTTTTTTGTGCTTCACAAGCTTTGCATCTTCAATTGGCTCCCAACAACTAATGAACCTATTGTGACATTGGAGCATGCGAATGTTTTGTACAGATTGGGTAAGAATCTAAGGATTAACTTTGGAAGATTAGTGTTCAAACACTTAGCTTCATGGGGTAGAAAGAAAGAAATGAACATTAGTTTTTTCCCCTATCCTTCTTTAATCTTCAAAGTTTTAGTTTTTCAATCCTTGCCCATTGAAGCCTCTGATGTTTTCACCACTGAACCTGAGTACTATACCATTGATCAACAACTGAAAAAGGGTAAAAGGTATACAAAGGATCTTCCTTGGAACAAATCTGATGAAACATCCTCTGTTCTTCCTAGTGCTATCTCCCGTGATATCCCAAGTGCTTCCCCAGGTGCTGCCCCTAATACTTTTGTAGGAACTGATGTTGCAAGTATTCTGTCCAACATGATGAATCTTCTGGGCAACTCTGGTCCATCAATCCCTAAGGCAACAGTGCTCAACTTTTTGCACAAACAGTCAAGTGCAATGGGAGGACTTGTTGAGGGTTGGGCTAAGGTTAAGCAGGCTACTGATGCTTTCATTGATGAAATTTCTTCCCAAACAGGGGGAGGATCTGCCTTTGCAACTTACGGAGCCGGTGCTCTGCAGTGCTACCACCGATCTTTGGCCCAAGTGATGGTGGAAGTGATAGGGAAGGAGATCAGGAGGAAGATGAAGAAGAAGAGGAGTTTGAAGAAGAAGAAAGCTGAAACATGAAGGTTGTTGAACCTGAAGGTTTATGTTGCCACTATCTGATTGGTGGCTGGGTTTGTGGTGTCCTAAAACAATTTCTTTTATTTTGGTGATGTGATGTGTTTCCCTAAACAATTTTCTTTTATTTTGTTTATGTTGGTTGCAAAACACTTTAGTTGGTCTGTTTAAAACTTTATCTGTTAGGATGTTTTGCTAGTTTGGATGATATTTTGCTACAATGATTTATGGTTTTAGTTTAACTTAGTTTATTTCGAAAACTTTTTAAAGTTTGAAATAAATTAGTTTTTGGTGATAAATCATTGTTTGGATTAGCTCCTTGATTAAGGGGGAGTTAATTTTCTTGGAGATATTATACTGTGTTTCTATGCTCTGTATATTTGTTTATAGACTAATCTTGCAGAACAGCAGCACATTAGGTTTGGAAAGAAATATCCAACTAAGGGGGAGATTGTTAGTGTAAACTGCAGGTGATATCGTAGATTATTTCCCAAATTCCAGGTGATATCACAGATGATTTCCTGAACTGGAATTTATATAGTTGAATATTTCTTGTTTATTATTTAATGGACTAATGTGCTAATATAATCTGTATAGTCTATGATTAATGTTTATATTTCAGAGTGCAATAGCATCAAAGAAAGAGCTAGACACGTGAGGAATTTGGAAGGAAATGATTTATGCATTTTATGCATAAAAACGTAACTTTGGCAACAACAATTAAAACATGTGAAGACTTGGTCAAGGAGTTGTTGCTGAATAAAAGAAGAGTACAAGGTTGATAAAGCTTGGGAGTACAAGGCGTGGAAGCTTGACTTGGAGATAAATCAACTCGGTTGCTATTTTCAAGGGAAGTAGGCGCATGAAGTGAGGAACAACCTCAACCACTCTCCCTACTCTCCCTCAACGTGCAAGACAGCCCCAAGGTTGTTTATTGAGTAGCCTTCAAGTAAGTTGAAGACTATAAATAAGCTTGGAAGGTTTCATTTGAAGATATGCCAATATTTGCCATTTCATACACACCTTCGAAAGCTTAGAGATAGAGTTCTTTGTTTGGTTCTTTTAATCCTTCCTCCCTTGTAATTTCACACTTGATTACATTGTTATCAAGTTGTGTGAAGGCTAGGATAGGATTCCGTTCTTTATCTCTTGTTCCATAGAGCTCAAATTGTTATAGCCATAGGGAACATTTTCGGCTTTGTAAATTCATTATAGTGATTATAAAGTCTTGCCTAAGAGGCACTCTCAAGTTATATTTATATAACTTGAGAAAAACAATTTTGGTGTTTTTATTCCGCTGCAAACTCTTTTACAAAATTGTTTTATTTTTGAAGTGTGTGTGTGCTATCCCAAGTGCTATCGTTGGTGCTGTTATCACCTTGGATATCACTTGTGATTCTGGCCGTGACATTTTCAGTCTTTATCTTCTTTAGTGAATGCAATCGAAGTTGGGGAAGAGATTTTTTTTGGAAAAGACATGCTCGAAGAGATCGAACCAAGTTCGGAGCCACTCATAATTTGGTACTCAACTGAGGGACCCATTGTAACAAAGAAGTTCATAATAGAGAAGATGGGCTACACACCCCGTATCCCCAAATAATTTGATTTGATGTCTTTTGATTTTGAGTCTAGTTTTGCGTCTAATGACTTCACTCCTGAGGACATTGAGGCAATTTCTGAGTGTGTATTCCCTTTCTTCGTTAATGAGGAATTTGATATTTTCGAGTACCCCGTTATTGCAAATATCATAATTGACAAATTTAACTTATAATGAATATAATGAACTAGTTAATAATGAACCATATGATGAAACAGACCTCGAAAAAAATGAACTTTTAAAAGAATTAGCTCAGCAGATTTGTAGTTGTGGTGAAAATAGGCCAGGGGATGATGAAGAATTACATACTTTTAAGCTCTGATACCACTTGTTGGTCCCAGAGGGGCAACAAGGGTTTGAAAAATATCTCGAGGGGGTGAATAGCTATTTTGAATCTTTTTCAAACCCTTTTTCAAAATAAAGGCAAATTCTTACTAACTCTTAATTTGTTATAAAAAGCGCTTCAAGATTAAGTAAAATACACAGCAAATAAGTTTGGGGCACTCTAAAAATCATTGGGCGCACACACATACAAGGAGAGCGCAAGCTTAAAAGAGTTATGTTTAAGATAGGGAGCTAAGATAATTTCAACACAAACACAATGCAACCAAATTCATCATTTCTATTCAGATCAAACAAGAAAATATAGTAAGAACAATTATGAATCTTCAAAGTAAAGTGTAGAAAGTACAAATAATGAATTTGGAGAGGTTCAATCGTTAAAGATCTACATCCTCTACCAAGATGGGTCTTGGATTTCTAACTACTAGTTTGTATTAGATTCTTGCTGGTACAGATTACTATGTTTCTTGCTCTTGAATCTAGAAACTAATTTTCAATGAAGAACAAATCCTAGATTATAATTGGTGTATCTCTTGAAGAAGATCTATGTAATCAATATTCAAGAGGTTGTGTGTGTGTGTGTGAATCCAGAAACAAAAAGATCTTTATAAATCTATATGGTATAGAGCATATTGATTCTTGAGTGTTACAAGGCTATGTTTAGAATCTGGGCCTGGATGAATGAAGGTAAGAAGGTGTTCTTTAGTTTCTGGAAATTTCTAAGGCAATCTCAAATCTTCAATGAAGGTCTCACTATCAAAATCTCAAGAAACTTCAAAAGGTTGAAGTTAAGGGGTATTTATAGTGAGACTTCAAAACTAGTTGTTGGAGATCTTTGAGGATAAACTTCAAGGACAAAGTGATGTTGGTCGTTGATTGGAGCACATGTCCTAACTAGCCATTAGACACAGAGAATGTGGATAAGAATATGAGTTATCTTGAATCAGGTGTCATCGTTTGAGAATATTTTATGCTCTTTGTAGAACCGTTATATCTGTTGATTGTTCTCTGAGTACAACTAGGTCAATCTAGCATTCTAACAATCTTGATTCCAAGGTGCTTTATCTCCATTCCTTCAAATTCTTCTAAGTATTGAGAGTTGAACTGTTGGGACGCTTGAGTTAGAAACAACACTTGAGCACACAATAGTGAACGTCTTCACTAGGGGCGCAGAAGAGGGAGCTTGGGGCGTACAAGTTGGTGTAGGGGCGCTTGAGTTATGACATGGGGCACTCCAAAAATGCTTGTCTCAAGAAAGTGCACTCAGAAACTAAGTAGAGAACCTATTACATAACCTTTTCTATGAAATTGACTATCTAATAAAATGATGTATAAATACTTCTTATATGGGTTCCTAAAGTCCACAAAATAATTAAGGTGATGGTATCAATCAAACCTAACATAGACTTTTAGGAGTATATAGGCCAGCATACCCAACACAGACGCTATCCATAGGATAGAATTTTTTTAATGAAAATGAATACTTAAAGGCACCATGGTTTTCGGGCAGCCTTCTGATCCTCCAAATGATGCTAAAAAAAGGTTACTTTCCAGAAATGGGGCTTGAGAAAAATCTCTAAGGTATATATTAGAACCACTTCCTGTCATTCTACCTCACACCAAACATGGTTTGGGGTTTAAGCTTGCTGAATAAGATGAGTTTGATGATGAGTAGACTCGCAATGCGATCCAATGGGACAAAACTTCCTATAGAACTCCAAACATTCCCCTTACCGTAAGACACTCAATGGCTACTTTGTCAGAGAGGCGGAAGATGTCTCATAATTTATATTTCCTGAGACTTGGATTGATGATAAGGGCAAGCTCCATTCAGGCTTTGAGATCTTTGAAGACTGTGATCCTTATTCTTTCGAAACTGAGCCAATCCCTCGGGTTCCCAAAGACCAATGAAGAACTAAATCTGAAGTTACCGATGAATGAGACTTTATGTTGGGAGAAGACATGTTGCGCCAATTCAATAATCTATGCAAGCTAGAGGACAGTCAGATCCATGCAATTACTAAGGGGGATGATCCTACTGAAGATTACACTAAGCTAATCAAGCTGTAAGATGAGCCAGTTAAGAATTGGTACACTATCGGAGGATCCATCATCGATGAGGAATTCATGATCAAAGAATTAGGTGCACACCCCATTCCTATAGGAATTTTGGCTTTGTAACCTTTAACCTAGAGTCTGAGTGCGTATTTGTTGGTCTCACTCAAGAGGACATAGAAGTCATATCCGAACGTGTTTTCCCCTACTTCGTTAATGAAAACTTTGAACTTACTTAGTATCCCGAGATTCCCAACATCAATAATGATGAATTAACTAATAAGAAAGAATATATTGAATTTAACGAACAAGATAATAATTAGTTTTATGATGAGATAGATCAAGAAAATGAACAAATTTTAAAATAATTAGCATAGCTGGTACATCATCTTGGAGAGAATGTTCCTATTGACGCTGAGGAAAAGCAAACGATTAATTTAGGGTCAGATGAAGATCTGAAAGAAACCAAGATCGGCAACTTCTCCAAGGGGAAAGATAGTTTAAAAAAGGAAAAAAAAATGGGGGAAGATAGAACGGCCTTCATAGCGCTCCTCAAAGAATTCGGAGACGTGTTCACTTGGTCCTACAAAGATATGTCAGGGCTAAATCCTTCAACCGTAGAGCACAAGATACCATTCCTTCCAAACGCAAAACCGGTCAAAGAGAAGCTTCGTCGGATTAAGCCAGAGTGGTCAATGCAAGTTCAGAAAGAAATCATGAAACTTCTCTGTTTCGGGTTCATCAAAGTGATAAAGTATCGTGAATGGCTAGCAAAAACAATCCTAGTGACCAAAGCAAGCGTCAAAATAAGAGCTTGCGTGGACTTTAGAGATCTCAATAAAGCATCTCCAAAGGATGATTTTCCTCTCCCCAATATAAACATGCTTGCTGACACTATGACAACTTACGAAGTCCACTCAATTGTAGATGGATTTGCCGAATACAACCAAATCCTCATGGCTGAAGAGGATCAACAAAAAACAGCGTTCACCATACCTTGGTGACGTTATGTAACACTATGCCATCTGAACTTAAGAATGTCAGAGCACTTACCAAAGAGCGGATACTGCGCTATTCCAAGATATTATCCACAAAGAAATCGAAGTGTATGTGGATGAAATAATAATTCATTCCAAAGGGTCTAGCGGCCAACACATGATAGATCTCAGGAAATTCTTTGAACGAACGAGGTTACATAAGATAAGGCTAAACCTGGCCAAATGTGCATTCAGAGTAGTCAAAGGGAAAATTCTTGGATATATGGTCACAGAGCATGGCATAGAAGCTGACCCCCCTAAGATTAAGGCAATCATCGATATGCCTCCACCAATAATAAAGATACAAGTGAAAGGATTCATGGGAAGTCTACAATACATTAGTCGCTTCGTAAATCAACTTACGATAATGTGCGAGCATATTTTAAAATTATTCAAGAAAAATGCCTCTCAAGAATGGACAGAAGAATGTCTGAGAGCACTCGAAGAAGTGAAGCAATACTTTACTTGCCCACTCGTGTTGGTCCCACTTCACAAGTCCAAGCCATTGTTGTTGTACATGACTGACAATGATAATTAAATAGGGGCTATGCTAGCCCAAGAAAAAATGACTCGCGCAAGTAATATGCCATATATTTTGTTAGGCGATGATTCCAAGGGAGTGAGCTCAACTACTATGCACTAGAGAAATCGTGCACAACATTAGTGTGGGTCACACAACGCCTCAAACATTACATGGAGGCCTACCCTGTAAAACTCATCGCACGAATGATCTGATTAAATATATCTTTGACAAGCATCACATGTCCTTAAGGATAACCCTAATGGTACTTCATGCTCGCATGATATGATATCACTTACGCCACACAAAAATCCATAAGTGGGAGAGTATTCGCAGATCACTTGGTCGAATTTCCATGTAACGAAGTGAAGAGGGAAGACTCGCGATTCCCTGATGAAGACATCGTGCATTTAGAGAATGAAAATAAGTGGTAATTATTTTTTAATGGAGCAGTCAATAAGAAAGGCTATGGTATTGGCATGCTTTTAGTAGACCCAACTGACATATATACTCCACTTTCCATCCATTTCGACTTTGGGGCTACAAACAACACCGCTGAATATTAAGCTTGCATAGCAGGGCTTTAAGCAGCCTTAGAATGAAATGTGAACGATTCACAATTGATAATCAATCAGACACTGAAAAAGTGGAGGATCCAAGATCCGACACTGCAAAAATACAATGCCCATCTCCAGATTTGGTGCAATAATTCAAATAAGTCACTTTTCAATATCTCCCTGGAGATAAGAACCGCTTTGCGGATGCTCTAGCCATGCTAGCTTCCTTAGTCGAGATTCCTGAAGGGAAAGCAGTTAAGCCATTCAAAGTGACTCGCGGAGCGACTCTCGCTTACCGATCAGTCACAGATCTAAATGATTATATGATACTTGGTCTTTCAGATGTGCAGCAATATACTCCATTAATGAGAAACAGATACGGGGAATTAGCTCTACTAGATTAGAGAAGAATCAAAGTCGCTAAGCATATTCAAGCATAACAAAGGAGGATGGCTAGGGTATTCAATAAGAAAGTCAAGACTAGAAACATCAAAGGCGGGGATCTCGTACTATGCAATTCATCAAGGCCATGATGAGACCATTCCTTGATGGAAAGATCCTTGGCCAAGACCTTTCTGTTGGTGTTATGCCCTAGGCCTATGGTTGATAGACTTATGTGTTGACATTATTTATTATTATATGAAATGTTTATCATTTGATTATTATATTTTTTGCATATTTGTTTATAATAATCTCCGTCCCTAATTATTATGTGAATAATTAGTATAAATATTAATGGATAATCATATGATGATTATATGCATAGAGATGCACATTAAATTTATGGGTACTTGTTAGAGGACAAGTGACTGGACTTGACCCGTATGAGATTTATATCATGGTCAGATGTCATAATTAAATCTCATATGGTCACTTCATTTAGTCCCTAGACCTGAGATTATCATGTCCTTACATATTATGAAAGTCATGTTTGATTTTAGTCAAACGGTATCTTAACACGATATCTATAAAGGCTATCTTTGGCATGATCGAATTCATGATGGGAAGGATGATAAGTCAAGATGGAATTTGTCCCTCGAAAGAGAGATGTTTTGCTTGGGCCCCTCGATGAGTGATAATGATGAAAGTGTATGGCCATACCCCAATGCGATTGGATTATCATTATACTCAAGATCGAGAAAGCATTGAACAAGGTGCAAGTTGACATGGACCATGACTTGTGTTCAATATAACATCGTGAGACAAAGGGAGAAATGGAAGTGTACCATTGGAAACGTGAACTCTTACGTTATATTATTTGGGTAGACATAATGGCTTGCTAGAGTCCGCTTATGGGCCTGTTTGGTAACCAAATTAAGATCTTAATTTGGAACACTTTAAGAGATAAAAAAATTAAACTTGTTTGGTAAGGTAAATTTGAATCACTTAAATAATTAAGATTGTCTTAAAAAAGGCTATTAATTTTAAGTGGGCAAGGAGTAGCTTAACAAGGTAAGAGGTGGAAAGAATGAGAAAAAAAGGGAATGAGTTCAAATCCACACATCAACATATTTTATTTATTTATTTATTGTTACTTCCTTTTGTTGAAATATTTTTTCTTTTCATACAAATTATATTTGACCAAGTATGAAAATATAATTTTTTTAATATTAACATTTAATAATATTTTTATTAAAGTATCATTATATAATTTTTTTTATTATTTGTCAACATTTGTGATCATATTTACCAAACTAATCAAGATAAATATTATTATGGGATAAAGAAAGTACAAATAAAAATATTTAAATATTATAAGATTAAAATTTACTTATAATAATAATAATAATAATAATAATAATAATAATAATAATAGTAATAATAATAATAATAATAATAATAATAATAATAATAATAATAATAATAATAATAATAATAATAATAATAATAATAATAATAATAATAATAATAATAATAATAATAATAATAATAATAATAATAATAATAATAATAATAATAATAATAATAATAATAATAATAATAATAATAATAATAATAATAATAATAATAATAATAATAATAATAATAATAATGTGTATGTCAATAATGAATTTATTTTATTATAAAATCATAAATATTATTCATATAATATTTTAAATGTTGAGTTGAAATTCTGAAAATTCAGATGTAAGTGGTTTGTCATTATCAAACAAATATAAGTCTTCAAAATTCAGCAACTTAATGATTTCAGCTCTTAATTTTAAGCTCTACATTTTCAGAGCTTAATTTTCAGTTTTACCAAACAGGCCCTATGTCTTATGAAGGTCGATATGATCGAGCTCATTGCCAACATAATATAATCATATTGGGTCACACACAATTAGAATGAATTTGATAAACCAAGGGAAGAATGATTGAGAACTCCTCAGTGACCTTGTTTGGTCATGCGACACATCAAGGCCATATGCCCAGTGTGGTCGTGCGACACAAGAAGTCCTAAGGCAGTTTACAGAGATGGTTTCCTAATTTGATTAGGAAACATATTTTGTACTAAAGTAGTATAAATATAACAGTCTGTCAACCCTTTAAACCTAGCCAAAATTCTCAAAAGAAAAACACTATATTCTCAATATTCTTCCAAGGTTTAGAGATCTAGCAATCTTCAAGAAAAGTTCTTGGATTCATTCAAAGGTATGGATACCGAAAGAGGGTCTTTGCTCATTCATTGATCAAGGCCTAGAGTTCAAGCAATCTGAAGAACGAAGTTTGTGATTTGAAATTACATTATTGAATCGTTCAATAGCTCAAGAACGGAAAGCGTTCAAGGTTGGTTACATCAATCTCATATGATTCAATTTAATTGTATAGAACAGATCCTAGGCTCCTTGGGTTTTATGTTATTTGATGCTTTATTCCGCTGCGCATGGACCCGTAAAACCCAACAGTGCTATCAGAGCCCCGTTCGTATCATTAAGTTTGAATTAACATGCTAAGAAAAGTGATATAAATTGTTTATATATGTTCCTTGCATGTTTTGTATGTGATAGACTAATTGTTTTTGAGACAATATGCCTAAATCGTGTTCTATTGATATTGAATCAAATCTGTTAAAGGTCGTTTGCATGATTTAATTGCTCTGTGATTTAGAATTGATTGAATTCTGCAAATCTGCAAAACTGGCCTCATGGTGTCACGCGACATAGTAGGTCTATGTCACGCGACAAACCATGACTGATGGCCTCTCTAGGTCGTGCGACATATCGTGACTCTGGGAGTCTCTGTCACGCGACAAAACATGTCCAATCTGGGCAGAATCAGTTTGTTAGACAATTCTGCTAATCTGTGAATGTGTTTTACAACCTGATATGTTTATGTATTGATCTAGATGCTATAAATTAATGGAATTAAGTTTATAGGGTTATGATATATTAATTCAAGATTTGTGCATGCTTAATTGTTTAAAATATGATTTTATTAATTGTTGCGATGCATGATCTATGTGTTCTTACATGCTAAGAATTTTAATTGGATTTTAGTTGAAACATAATGTTGTAATTTCCTATTTGTTTAGACTTAAACGTTAAAATTTTGGTTTCATGATTGTTTACGAGAAACAAGTCATTTTACACAAGATTTAAAAGGAAATTGATCGTTTATGCAAAGTGTTGATTATGTTGCAAATCAGAGTTGATTTCTGATTGTGCATGTCTAGGAAAGTTCAGTCGAAGGAGAGATTTGGTATTTAAGTAGTCCTTGTGGCTCACCTATCTTCCTGGGAACTTACCTGGTGCACGATTATGATTATCTTTGCTGATACGCTTATAATCTACTTTGAAGAACCTTCATTTAACTTTTAAGTTCTTTATGCCAATTCATGATTAAAACACTTGAGACCATTCGGATAGTTTTGGGTGGGCTTGCCATAGCAAGGTACTTTGATTCTATTCGTATGCGAGCAAGATGAGGAAATGGTGGTTCCTATACGTTTAAAGTGAATGAACTTAATTGGGTTATCAAAATGGTTTTGGACCCAAGGCATAAGATGAGATTAAAATATGCTTAGACATATGATGTCTTGAATAAAATCTCATAAAAGATCTAAGAGTCATATATGTGATATGATTGATGTTTCTACCTAATTAATTTAATTTTGAGCGGTTTGCCATAGCAAACTTGATTAAATTAAAGTTGGATCTTAGCCCATTAAATGTATATTATGCTTATTTGCATTGGAAGGTGTATAATTTAGTGGGAGCATTTATTTGTTATAAATGCATTATACTTTTCATATAATATGTGTTACTTATATGAGCTCATATTTTATGCATATCTTTTTGTAGAATAAATGGCATCAAACAATAATCATCTGTCACTTCGATCTGTCCTTGAGAAGGAAAAGTTGGAAGTGAACGGTACAAACTATATGGATTAGATCCATAGCGTGAGAAATGTTCTCAGACAAGAGGAGAAATTGTACGTTCTCGAGGAACCTATTCCACCTGAACCTGCTGCCAATGCTACTAGGGCAGTGAGGGACCAATATATGAAGCACAAGCATGATTCTACTGATGTTGGTTGCCTCATGCTCTCCGCCATGTGCAAGAGCCTTCAGAAGGATCTTGAGCACTTGGGGACAGTTGATCTCAACAATAGACTGATGGAAATGTTCCAAGTTCAAGCTAGGCAGGAAAGGTACAACACAGTTAAGGCCCTAACCTTATGCAAGATGAGTGAAGGGCAAGCTGTTGGTCCTCATGCTTTAAAGATGAAGGGCCACATCGAGCATCTTGAAAGGCTCGGTTTTCCGATTAGCCAAGAGTTGGCTACTGACTTGATATTGAATTCATTACCCGAAGGTTTTAGTAATTTTATAATGAACTATAACATGGGGAACATGAATAGAAACCTTTTCGAGTTAGTTCAAATGTTGAACACTGCGGAAACAAATATTGTCAAAAGGAAAACCGCTGATCAAGTGTTGATGGTCAACAAGGGGAAGGGTTTCAAGGGTAAAGGAAAGGCAAAAGTTGCCAATCCTAAGGCAAATGTTGCCAAACCCAAAGAGGGTGCCAAACCCAAAGAGGCTAAGCCCAAGTCCCAAGAGGACGCAGTCTGCTTCCATTGCAATGAGATTGGTCATTGGAGGAGAAACTGCACAAAATACAAGGAAGCGCTGAAGAAGAGCAAAGGAGTTGCTTCGACTTCAGGTATCTTTGTTATAGATATATTCCTATCTACTTCTAGTTCTTGGGTATTGGATACCGGATGTGGAATTCACATTTGTCTAAATGTGCAGGGTCTAAAGAACAGAAGGATGCTTGAGGAAGGTGAAGTGGACCTACTTGTGGGGAATGGAGCAAGAGTTGCTGCATTAGCCGTAGGAACTTATGAAGTTACTTTACCTAGTGGACTAATACTTGTTTTGATCACCTAGTGGACTAATACTTGTTTTGAACAATTGTTATTACGTTCCAGCTTTGAGTAGGAATATTATTTCGATTTCATGTTTGGATAATGAAGGTTTTAATTTTCTTATATGTGATAAGAAATTTTCTATTTACAAGAGTGATATGCATTATTGTACTGCTATTTCATTCAATGGCCTTTATATCCTTGATGTTGAAAATTGTGATAATGATATCAATAACATTAACAAGAAATCTAAACCCAATGATGTAAACCACACTTACTTATGGCATTGTCGTCTTGGCCATATAAATGAGAAACGCATTTCCAAACTCCACAAAGATGGATTTTTGGACTCACATGATTATGAATCGTATGAGACATGTGAATCTTGTTTACTTGGCAAGATGACCAAGGACCCATTTACCAAAACCGGTGAAAGGGCGGGCGACTTATTAGCACTCATACATACCGATGTATATGGGCCTATGAGTAGCGATGCTAGGGGAGGATTTCGGTACTTCATAACATTCACTGATGATTATAGTAGATTTGGATATGTTTATCTAATGAAACATAAAAGTGAATCGTTTGAGATATTTTGAATATTTCAAAATGAGGTGCAAAATCAACTTGGCAAAACTATTAAGGTACTTTGATTCGATCGAAAATTCTAAAAGAGGAAACTTGCCAATGTTGCATGGTATATCTCTTAGCAAGACTCAAAGTCCTAAGACTAATGATGAGCGAAAGAGAATGAATGGTATTCCATATGCTTCGGCTATTGGGTCTATCATGTATGCTATGTTATGTACTAGACCCGATGTCTCGTGTGCTCTAAGCATGACGAGTAGGTACCAATTGGATCCCGGCGAACCATATTGGATAGCAGTCAAGAATATCCTCAAGTACTTGCGAAGAACTAAGGATGTATTCTTGGTCTTTGGAGGAATGGAAGAAGATCTTGTAGTTAAAGGCTACACAGATGCTAGCTTCCAAACCGATAAGGATGATTTCAGATTGCAGTCTGGATTTTTGTTTACGCTGAATGGAGGCACTGTGAGTTGGAAAAGTTCCAAGCAAAGTATCGTCGCTGATTCTACAACCGAAGCTGAGTACATAGCGGCATCCGATGTAGCTAAGGAAGCAGTTTGGATTAAAAAGTTCATTAGTGATTTAGAAGTCATTCCAAGCATCAGAGATCCTATTGAACTTTACTGTGACAATAACGGTGCCATTGCTCAAGCAAAGGAACCAAGGTCACACCAGAGATCCAAACACATACTTCGGCATTTCCACATTATCCGTGAGATATGCGAAAGGGAAGTGTACCATTGGAAACGTGAACTCTTACGTTATATTATTTGGGTAGACATAATGGCTTGCTAGAGTCCGCTTATGTCTTATGAAGGTTGATATGATCGAGCTCATTGCCAGCATAATATAATCCTATTGGGTCACACACAATTAGAATGAATTTGATAAACCAAGGGAAGAATGATTGAGAACTCCTCAGTGACCTTGTCTGGTCGTGCGACACATCAAGGCCATGTGCCCCGTGTGGTCGTGCGACACAAGAATAAGGCAGTTTACAGAGCTGGTTTCCTAATTTGATTAGGAAACATATTTTGTACTAAAGTAGTATAAATATAACAGTCTGTCAACCCTTTAACCCTAGCCAAAATTCTCAAAAGAAAAACACTATATTCTCAATATTCTTCCAAGGTTTAGAGATCTAGCAATCTTCAAGAAAAGTTCTTGGATTCATTCAAAGGTGTGGATACCGAAAGAGGGTCTTCGCTCATTCATTGATCAAGGCCTAGAGTTCAAGCAATCTGAAGAACGAAGTTTGTGATTTGAAATTACATTATTGAATCGTTCGATAGCTCAAGAACGGAAAGCGTTCAAGGTTGGTTACATCAATCTCATATGATTCAATTTAATTGTATAGAAGGGATCCTAGGCTCCATGGGTTTTATGTTATTTGATGCTTTATTTCGCTGCGCATGGACCCGTAAAACCCAAGGTCACACCAGAGATCCAAACACATACTTCGGCGTTTCCACATTATCTGTGAGATATGCGAAAGGGAAGTGTACCATTAGAAACGTGAACTCTTACGTTATATTATTTGGGTAGACATAATTATGTCTTATGAAGGTCGATATAATCGAGCTCATTGCCAACATAATATAATTCTATTGGGTCACACACAATTAGAATGAATTTGATAAACCTAGGGAAGAATGATTGAGAACTCCTCAGTGACCTTGTCTGGTCGTGCGACACATCAAGGCCATGTGCCCCGTGTGGTCGTGCGACACAAGAAGTCCTAAGGCGGTTTACAGAGTTGGTTTCCTAATTTGATTAGGAAACATATTTTGTACTAAAGTAGTATAAATATAACAGTCTGTCAACCCTTTAACCCTAGCCAAAATTCTCAAAAGAAAAACACTATATTCTCAATATTCTTCCAAGGTTTAGAGATCTAGCAATCTTCAAGAAAAGTTATTGGATTCATTCAAAGGTGTGGATACCAAAAGAGGGTCTTCGCTCATTCATTGATCAAGGCCTAGAGTTCAAGCAATCTGAAGAACGAAGTTTGTGATTTGAAATCACATTATTGAATCGTTCGATAGCTCAAGAATGGAAAGCGTTCAAGGTTGGTTACATCTATCTCATATGATTCAATTTAATTGTATAGAACGGATCCTAGGCTCCTTGGGTTTAATGTTATTTGATGCTTTATTCCGCTGCGCATGGACCCGTAAAACCCAACACTTTCTACTATTAAAAGTATAGGGAGAATATTGAACGAGAGGACCACGAACTTGAAGTGCTCCTAAGCCAAATTGTCAACAAAATTGGACTTTCTTGAGTCATGGAATTTGTCCAGTGCAATTCATCAAGGCCATGATGAGTCTCCCCCAAGATAAGAGGGATAATATTATGGGCATGTTTTCTAGCTGTCAAAACCATCTCCACGAATTGGGAATCAACCAAACCGCTTCGAGAAGTAATGAAAACTTTAGCAAAAAGGCAAAGAGCCAAGAGGTTCTCTTGAAAGGCATAGAAATCTTCATCCTTCGAATCCTTGTCAAACCTCATTGGCAAAGAAGGGCAGTCCACCCAATGACGGTGCACCAAGGCATAGCCTTCATCAAGGGTGATTCCCAATAATTCACATAAAACACATGATTCCTATCATACTTGGGAAATGTTATCTTACCGGTTAATGGTATATCCAAGATAGCCGCAAATTCTTCGAATGTTGGCACCATCTCGTTGAGAGAGAAGTTGAAAATATGGAGTGAGGGATTCCAAAAGTGAGCCGCTCCACGCAAAAGATTCCAATCCGGTTTGAGATTCTTCAAGGTGAAGAGCATCTAGAATCCATACCTTTCCCAAACCTTTCTCGAAAATGTTCACGGTAAGAATGAGCGAATCTTGTCAAGTCATGTTTGTAAGCGCGTGCCATTTCCTGATCATGAGAGAAATCATCAACGATCATGGAAGACGGAACAACTTCTTGGGAAGCCATGGAAAGAATAGAGGAAGAAAATCTCAAAACTGAGTCTTAAGAAGGGTTCTCTAAAAGCCTAGGTTGTTGAATAAGATTTGAGATGCGCTATGTGTATTTATATAGGGTTTATATGCCAAATCCTACAGATAAAAGGAGAAAAATGTGTCAAATCAGCAAGCTTGTCTTGTACGAGACACGTCATCTCGTACGAGATAACCCCCCAGATTACAGCAATAGTTTTGCAAAAATCTTGTTCAATCCCAACTTGACAAAACAAATTTCAAACCTGCAAACACCAAATCCAATACAGTTCATACATCCATAAAACTTTCCACACACAGATCATCACCCAAAATTGACCAAAAAGAACATCTCCAAAAAGCAGTCGACACCGCCACATGAGTCAATAAAAGATTAAAACTAGAGAAAAATGAGTTATGGAATCAACTATGTGCTAACAGGTACTAAAAACAAAAACAGAGAAAATGTTTAGGCCAACCTATGGCCAATAATTACAAATCCTCAAAAATATAAAGGGGAGTAGGGGAATCTTAAACTATGATGCCTCTTGAGCCACTCACACCATTATCGTCATGCTCATCATTATCATCGCCCTGAGTTCGGGTCCTCTTCGAGCCACAAGTAGGTATCACCAACGCTACCGCTGTTGCCGCCGCAGGGGCCGCCTTGTTAAACAACTGCTCCGAGAGATGTCGAATAGAAGCCATCAAACCCCCCATCCGACTAGCACCCCAGCGGTAGTCCTCAACAGACATGGACACATACAATTGATACAAAAAGTTTCTTAGAAAATTCTCTATGAAGATAAAATAATCGGCTACAAATGAAAAATAACATACCATCGTAGTATGGGGAGGCAGAAGGAGTCCCTAAGGTATCGACTCCTGCTAACTAATGTATCCCGTCATCACCATACTCCATCATATAAGTGTAGCTCAGAGGCCCACAAATTGGAATGAATGGAATAGGACCCATTGACTGATATGAAGAAGTCGGAGTGGAAAATCTGGAAGTAGAAGCTTGCTGGTGTGGTTGACGGGCACCCATCACAAAAGGACCCATCAAGCAAGGTAGGAAATCCTAATAACTATCACCTGGGAACATGTACTCTAAAGTAGGGATACATGCAACAAAGTTATCATATCGGTCATACGTAAGGCTAGTTATCGTATGCATCTCACTTGGACGATTCCAAGTTACCACCTGCATGAGGAAACCTCTGTCATGTTGATGCAATACTCTCTCCCCCAAATAGAAGGCATTGTCTATCAGAGAAATGATAATGATCCTCTTATTAGTCACCACCCACGTGTTGCTCACATGCTCCTCAATTGGCCCCCACGGGAAGAGAACTTAGCGATTCAAGTCAAAATTATCCAACGTGGACCGAGCATGCTCAACGGTGATAGCCCACTCCTCTTCTTCACTGACGGTCCTGTTAGAATGAGACCATCTCTGAATGTCCAGATACTGAACTTCATATTGATGAGCTCAAAATTGTAAAGCCCAAAGACATCATACCCCCACATCTACACCATTACCCTTGACCTTGGGGGTAAAACCAATAAGCATGTTCATGTCCGCCACAGAAGATTTGTAACCTGGATTCATAAGCAAAGTCATGCCCACACATTCCAAGCCGATGATGGCTTGAAAGTCAGTATGGGTCATGGTAGCTTCCTTCCCCAAATGACATGTAGACAATGTGGGTAGTATCCCACCACCTCTGCCTGATGGCCTATAAAACCTGAGGAGACCGCCTCATTCCTTAAACATTATCGAAGAATGTATAGAACCCCATCGCGCTCATTCGGTCCATGACCACATCTAGCTTCTTAAGGTCGTCCAACTCCTCGACAGTTTTGGATCACCTTGTATGGATGCAAAACAGAGGAGACAAAGGAAGAAAATCAAACTTTAAAGCCAAAAAGAGGTAAAATGCATCACTTTAGGCATACATTCCCAAATCATGTCAATAGGCATCCAAAACATGCTATCACATAGGTTCGCATTCATATACTCATATTGTGCATTAGAGAGCATTCATGAGAGAAAATACAAGAAATGAGTAAAAATTCTTTATTGAGGCATTTCATCAAATATCTAGCATGCGTACTAGAAGTTTATGCACAAACTACCATTTGGCTACCAAAATCAAGCCCACATACAATCCTAAACAACTAGGATATTCATATATGCATAAAAGCATCATTCAAAACCTAGAAAATCTAAAGAATCTAGCATGCATTGCATAAACCCTAGCATTGAGAAAAAGGGGGAAATCCAATTTTGATAGAGTTGAATAATGTAAACATGAAATCGATGGAGTTCAAGAATAAAATTGAGTTCAAGAAAGAGTTCTTACCAATCCATGACAAATGTGGTGAGAGATATGAGTCTCTCTCAAGACAACGAGGTCGTTGGAGTCATATGTCTTCCCCTTGAGAAAATCGTTCATTTGGTGCGATCGCCATTTATTTTTCATGAATTCGATGAAGTTTGATGACTAGAAAGGATTAAGAAATAATTTGGATAAAGAAATCATGTTTTGCAGGATTGTTCTTAGATGTTGTTTTTAGACTACATTTTTATTTGATGTTTATTAAGAGTTTTCTTAACTGTTTTAAAAAAAAATAGCTTTCTATGTTCCTTTTTCCTGGGGAGGATTCGAACAACGGTGACCTGAGCCCTTTATTATAGGTTTTTGCCTGCTTTAGAGAGGACGTAAGCAGCTCCGCTGCGGTCAAAAGGTTTGTTAACATTTTATGTTTTATCCCATGATTGCTTGTTTCTCCTAATCACCCGTCAATGATGATATGTTCGTTAATGTGAACACTTGTGAATTGCTTTGCTTGTTGGGTCCTTCTTTGCACTTAAACCAAGGTTGTAATTGAGTGTGAGCCTCCCCAATTTTGCACTATATGCTTTATACTTGATCACTGGGTTTCTTGGAGGAGCACTCTCTAGTTAGGAACCTATTGCACTCTTGGGGACGCTAGAACTTGTCTGATTGGGACTCAAGGCAAAAAATTTGGGATTATGACTGGCTGAAGGTATGACGCAGGCATTCTTTCATAGTCAGAAATATATGTCTTAGCCACCCTTTTATATACTATTCTTAGTTACTTATTTTGGGCCTTAGATAGAAAAATAATGGCGTGTGTTCATTAAACACACAACGACCCCCATTCAACATCATTTCTTAATTCACCTTTCACAACCCATTTATGCATGTACACTTTTCATGTATCTATCAAGAGAATATAACTTAAGAAAGTAAAGGAAAGCGAAAGTTTGAAGAACTTCGAATGGGCAATATTGTGTTAAAGATTCGAAGAATTCTTGAGGAAGTAATGAAGGAAGAAAAGTGAGAAAGAATGCCTCAATTTTTTTAAAAGAAAAAAGAAAGAAAGAGGTCCAAGACTCAAAGAGACCTCACTAAAGTGCTATTAATGAAGAAAAATAAGGGAGGAAATAGAAGACAAAAGAATGCAATCAACCCAAAAGTAATGCAAGTAACGATTCAAGTTTGGGGGTTGATGCATTAGCAAAATGGAAGGGATCCAAGGAGTTGTGCAAGAAACAAGAAACAATATATTGTAGACTCTTTGGTTATTCTCTATACTTTGTATAAATATGTGTGTGTGTATATATATATATATATATATATATATATATATATATATATATATATATATATATATATATATATATATATATATATATATATATATATATATGTATATATATATATATATATATATATATATATATATCTCCCTCCGTCCCACAATACTTGACACACATTTCTATTTTGGGCGTCCCACCGATAAGTCACACTTCCTAAAATGGCAAAGAATCTTTACTATTCCCTCCACTCATTCTCTCTCCTACATTATTTTAATACTCACAACACCATTATAATTTACTATTCTCTCCACTCATTCTCTCTCCTACCTAACTATCTACACTCACAACACATCAACCTTTTTACTTTTTCCTTAATTCCCGTGCGGAACAGTAACTGTGTCAAGTATTACGGGACGGAGGGAGTATATATATATATATATATATATTAGAGAGTGGATAATACTTGACTTTAGGGTGTAGTTCGGGTCTCTCTATTATTTTTGTTAGTGCATGCACATTACACCACAAAGACTCATTACTTGATTATTTTCCTTTTGGAGTAGGGTATTGATTGATTTCAACTATTGAGTTTGTTCACGTTACTTTATCTGATCTGAGGCACTTGGTAAATATGATCCATGCAATTGTAGGGAATAGAAGAATGTGGACACATAGTTAACTATAGGGTAGAGTAAGTAAATGTATTTAGTTTTATTTATGTTTTAGTTTAGTTTTATTTTATCTTTAATATTGTTTTGATTTTTCTCGAGGACTAGCAAAGAGTAAGTTTTGGGGTATTTGATGGATGAGCTTTATACTCATTTATTGGGTATTTTCTAGACATTCTTAGTGAAATCCTTAAGTTTATTGGTATTTGATGTGCGTTTTAGTGTTTTTATTAAAGGCGTGATTAAACAGGTGGAAAGTGATTAAACAGGTGGAAAGTGTAAAATACAGACCAAACATGACAAAATTTGGAACTCCAAAGACTTAAGAGAAATTTACAGAAGTTTAATGACCGAAGTGGAGAATCTGAAGACAAGTGACCAATCTGCAATTTTATAGAAGCTCAAAGACATGTTGGCAATTATTTGAAGTTGAGGACTATTCTAACATTTCTAGAAATTTGAGAACCAAAATGGAATTTATCAAAATATTAGAGACCTTTTGGGAATTCGGATTTCCAGCCTTGCAAGGAGAATTGAGATCACGCCACTTCCCTAGTTTTTAGGATATTTAGTATTTTGTTATTTCCTTTTTCCATTTCAAGTATAAATAGGAAACCTTTACATATTTTCTAGGATAGAGGAGACAGTTTTAGGGATTCAGATTGAAGATTGTGAGAATGATTATTTTCTTTTCATCTTCTTCAAGTTTTACGAATTATTATTCATCTTCCATTGTTGTTCATCAAGCTATGATGAACTAATTTTATTTTTCCATGGAATGAAAGTAATATGTTTTGTGACCTTATGATTCTATAATAAACCCTACTTTCTTATTCATTGATTTATCATAGGTGATTTAATTCTTCCAATTATTTCTTGCACCGATAGTCGTGAATATTGGTGTTTAATTAGATACATATTGGGTGTAACAAGTAATCTGACCACGATATTTGTTGCATGTTTAGCCATCCTATGATAAGTAAATACTATGTTTATCTGACCACGAATGCATAGGATTTAAGTTCATTATATTCTTGAGATCTAAATGAGTTCTAGGTTATATTGTGGAGTACCTGACCATGAACACATGATGTGCTTAAAACAATAGGTTTAAGCCCGCGACGCGTACGATATAAATCTTTACCCTAGTGAATGGGCATCAATAATAAGTAACATATTAATTTGAAAGAAGCAAAAGTGATCAATACATGTGAATCAAATCCATAGTCCTTTCTCCTATTTGAATTTGTCTAATCTGCTCTCTCCTATTTAATTACTTTCATAGTTAATTTAGAATCATAATCTTGAAAATCCCCCCTTATTTACTATTTTCACGGCTTCTCTCCAACGAGTCCATGAGGTTCGACACCCTACACTACATATACTACACCGGTAACTTGTGCACTTGCAAGGGTTATAATTTGACACATCGCTATCACTCAGTTGCTGCAATTTATTTTATTGGCGATAACCCAGAAAAATATATGTACAGTTGGTTAATTGTTGAAACAACACTCAAAGCATATGAATATGCATTGCAACCAGTGAATGGGGAGAGGTTATGGACTATGATAACTTGTAAAGCCTTGTTACCTCCAAAAATGACACTCAATACCTCCACTTTCGAAATGCAAATCGAA
Source organism: Adenophora triphylla var. japonica (assembly GCA_022495995.1). Classification (NCBI taxonomy): domain Eukaryota; kingdom Viridiplantae; phylum Streptophyta; class Magnoliopsida; order Asterales; family Campanulaceae; genus Adenophora; species Adenophora triphylla. The sequence continues at coordinate 462,370 of JAFEMH010000054.1, read as the reverse complement.
CTCGTATTCTGTCTCAATGATTATTTCTACTTGATGTTGATCATTCCTTCTTGCATCCATCTTGATTTTGGTTCAAAGACCTTCAATTTCACATTCGATTTGAATCTCGTCGTTTTCCCCCAATTTAAAAGAATGATTTATCCATATGTTATGCTCTAATTTTCTCCGTTCAATAATATAAAGACTAAAATCCAAGATGATGTCATTTCACACAACATAAAAACGATGTAGTAATGTAAATTCCCACGTCATTGTGTTTATTTGGGTATTTTATTTCCATGTATTTATGTAAAATTTCCACATAAGCTACTTAGTTATCAAAATTGTTAGTTTTTTGATAAAACTTTAATGGAGGTCAAATTTGCCCTCATTTTCCCTGAGTTTAGTTTAGGGACAAATATGCCAACTACTGACATTAGGGACATATTTGCATCCAATTCCTAAGTTTCGGGGCATATTTCTATATATTCCCTTTGTGTTTTAATATGTTTGTTTGTTTTCCTCCATTAGTTGTGTGTCTTTTGATTTCTCTCCTTGTTGTGAGCCTCTTCAATTCTCTCCTTGTTGAGAAATTTTGTTTTTTGTTATTAATGTTTCTTGTTGAAATGTTTAATATGTTTGGTTGAAATACATTGTCGTCCCAAATATTTTAATTTGTAGTGTCTTCAAAGTTAAATCCTTTTCGTGAATGCCCATGTTGGGTAGTGTGAAAGTTCTACTTGGAAAAACATTTGTGAGTCCCAAAGCATTGTTTGTCAAGACATTGATAGAGATTTGGTTCCAAGCAAGTGCGAGTACAAGAAGGTGAAGCACTAAGGCTATTGGAATTTTGTTCATGCTTGTTATAAGTTTTGCGAATGTTGCGCACCTTAATATTTGGGACGAGCGATCAGTAATACAAGTATGTTTTATTTGCTATAAAAAAATCCTCCATCCCATATGAAATTACAAAAATTGTCAGTTTGGAAGTCCCACTAATAATAAATTGCAAAGTCTAGAATGAAAAGTTTTGATGATGCAAGAATCGTCCGGATCGGCCTTATTACAGCAATAGGTTGCAATCCAACTACTAGGACCTGAAACCACGAACAAACGACTAGCTGGGATGGTCTCCGGCTAAGACCCTCCCGCGTGATGATGAGATAAAGTGTATGTGTTTCAAGAAATTGTATAGAAACAACGGAAATCTCAAATAGCCAAAATGACATTAACTTTTTCTGTTATGTATGGATTGGTATTTATAGTGTTGCATTAGATGTTGATGAATTCCATAAATCATGGAAGGATTGTAGGCGTAATCATCTCCGAGAATGTAGGAGGCGGTTATGTATGGCGACGTGGATTTACGCATGTTTGGTTTGCTCAAGGTCACCTAATTGATCGAGGTCGACCTGAATTCATGCCTTGGCTAGGCAGAGACTGAAGAAGGGGTAGATCGTGTGTTAGACCAAGCTAGGTCAGGACCAAGGAAGGTCGGACAATAAGCTTGGTCAACTGATCTAATTAGATGAGAGCATGTGTCTTAGTGATGCCATAACGGTCCTTTACGCTTGATAGGACTTTGGGCCCGTTTGGACGTAGGGCCAGCCCGTTGGTCCTGTCCCATCACTTTTATTTCGTTCAGTGGCCCCCAACTTTCTAGCTCGACTTGGTCAGGTAGGAAGTTATAATAAATTTTTGATATTGGATGTAGGCAACGCTTACAGCTCGACTTGTAAGACGTAGGTTACTTCTCGACATTTGACTTTTGGCGGTTGGATGAGTTGCATTCAATACGCCATAATTTCCGCACTTAATGGAACGATTTCTGTAGATTGGACATTCGCCTTAGAAACTGGTGTGGGCATTTAATTCGACCTATGATTTGACAATAATCCAACCATTATCCCAACCTTTCCAGTTCAGGTAAGGAAAATGGAAATATAAAAGGAGCAATTTCAGTCATTTTCAAACTTTATCATCTCCATATTTTTAAGAACCCAGCAAGAAGCAAAGGCAAGAAATCCGTCTCTGACACTAGCAAGCTTTTTTCCGGTGATTCAGTATCATCCCCCTCTTTGAAAACTTCAGGTATTCTTCAGTTTTGATCTTTCGGGTTTGATTTTGAAGCTTTTTTCTCTGTTTTGATTATTTTCGCCATGGCTAGGAATTTGAGTTTTGAGATGGGAGCAAGGTATGGGTATAATTATATAAACCTTAAGGTTTACAAAAGGTTAGAGAAACCATGGAAAGAGTTAACCTTAGAAGAGTGTGTCGCCATCCTGAAACGATGTAACTTATTTTTTGGTGAGGTTGGCTTTTCTGCGGGTTGGTGAGAGTATAGGGGACCTAGTTGTTGACGACCCACGGGTTGTCTGCTTTTGTCTCTTTAACAAGCTCATTGACCATCTAATTATTTTTTACATCAAGTCAAATAAACCTCTGTTTCCTCGTTAGAGGCTAGATTTCCCAAGGGAATCTATGTCATCCCTAGGTAGTTCAGATCCCTCTTTATCTAGGACTGATTCCCCTATTTCTTTGTCTTCTGTAGAAATGGGAGCCAACGATTAACAAGCTGGGAGTAGTCAGAGTGAGATGTCGAGCTCCTTCTTAGGAAGAATAGTGAACATATTATATTCCATGGTGGTCGTTGATCATAACGAAAGGGGTAACGTGGTCCCCAGGCCCCAGGTCGGCAAAAAGTTAGCTGAATCTCGCATCAGAATCCTCCACAAGAACTTTGAGGTATCAAGGGAGGTTTTCCAGTTAAACCCCTTCACATAGAGGCAAAGGAAAGCCCAGTCTTGGTCGCATTGGGCTCTTAACACGAGCATAGTGGCCTTATATTATGGTCAGTTTGAGGTGGGATTGAGACTTCCTTTAGATCCTTTCATTTGTGAGTTCCTGGAGTGTATGGCTGCTGTCCCAATGCAACTAGGAGCCAATGCAGTTAGGGTGTTGGTAGCCTTTGATATGGTGTGTCAGTTCGTGGGGTATGAACCACATATGCAAGTCTTTAGGGACTCCTTTAAGGTGATAGTTAATGATATGACATGGGGGATTAGTACCCCGTCCAAAGCTAAGGCCCCCAAACTCTTCTCCAATTTGGCCAACAAGGTTTCGGGGTGGAACAGCCACCTAAATCTGGCGGAGAGTAGAAAGGGTTGGGAGTTCCCATTGCCAGAAGAGGACTCCAAGCCCCTAAAATAGGATGAATATTGGGTCCTAGAGTGGAGTGATGTGTTGATTCGTAGACTGGCAGTTGTTGCTCGCAGGAGCAGATTTAATTGGGAGAACTTGGAGCCGAGCAAGGACTATTATGTCCAAGCTTGGATGATAATGGGGGATGACATAGGGGTAGCTCCTTTGGTTCCAATAATAAGGAACCTTAGGTATCAGATTGGGTTATCCACGAAAGAGAGAGAGATTTGAGACCCAATGCCACTTCTTAAAAGAACCTCGGGCTACTACAAAAACTTGTTTCACTATAGCGGTTAAGTATTTTCTCTCTACTGTTTTTCCTTCTGCTTAAGTTTTTGATTGTCATTCTTATACTAACCATCTTTATTTTAGTATGTGCAATTCTTACCCTAGCTCAAGAATCCCATATGGATCGCATCGTTGACTTAGGAGATCGCTGTAGAAGTCGTAAGAGTCATAGCTCTGAGAATGCTCTAGCAAGTAGGGAAAGTAAGGCCACTGCGATAAACAACTTGCTCCCAAAAGAAGGAGTGGGGATGGTTCCGATTGACAGCACTGAACATGTTCAACCCATAGAGCAGGATGCACAAGTGGAGGCCTCCAGGTCAGAGGAGGGGGAAGATATGCAAGTGGAGCAAAGGTCGAGCTCTGACTTACAAGTTGAGAGGATGGCTGGTCAGGAGCGCCCAGCCACCGTGGTTGATTTGGAGCATGAGCAGGAGGGGCACGATGACACTGAGGGTACCTTAACCCTTAATCGGACCAGGAAAAGGTCCGAGGTTGAAGTGGTTATTGATGAGGCCGATACTTCTAGGCTAGTGGGCTTTATCTCCAACCCTCCTATTGTTCAAGCTCCCCCTCCCCCACCAGAAATGTCGAGGAGGTATAAACCTTGGTGCAAAAGCTAAACGATGTTCCTCCCCTCTCCGGGGTAAACTCCTTATATCACCAATATCCCAAGCTGGGACTGGGTCAGGTTATCATAAGGCGGATGGGCGATAGGGACTTGCTCACCACCTTTGACAAGGAGGGACTCACTCCTGAAGAGTTCAGTGATTGCTCGGGTCTAATTGCTTCTGAGGTAACACTTCACACTTTTTTCTCAATCTTTCCTCTTACTTTTAGTTTCATCATTTTAATCGTCTTGTTTTTATCCCACAATCCTTGGCGCTAGTTGAACAAGCCAAATATGGGTGGAGAGCGACCCTTGAAAAAGAGAAGGTTATCCGAGCAAACTATTCCAAAAAGGCGAGAGAGGCTGAGGAGTTGAAGAAGAAGCTTAACGACCTAGATTCTCAATATCGGCTCTTCAAATGGCCCACTTCAGTGCGGAGAAGGAGAGAGATGAGGCTTACTTGGCCTTGAGGCAGCAAAGGAGCAGCTCGCTTTGATCCAAGAGCAAGTCGATGCTTGGTTTCTACCAAGGCTGCCCTAGAAAATGAGGAGGCTCAAGCCAAGCAAGACAAAATCAAGCTGGAGGGTCAAATTGAGCAACTATCTGAGCTAGTCCAGGACCGTAATAACCAGATTCTAAAGTTGGATGAATACCACAAAGCTACTCGGGTCAAATGGGAAGAGGAGGCCCAGGCAAGGGAGAGAGCTGCAGTTAAGAGATACAAAGCTAGTAACTATTGCTACAACATCATCGTGTCTCGAGCTCAGGACTTCTTTGATGTAGGGAACCATCACATGGCTTGTCAGGCTATAGCGGATCTGGCTGTCGACTTGATGACATAGCTCACACTGGCTACTCGCTAGTCCCCTACAACTCCACTGACTTGGTAGTTATAGCTAAGCAGGACATAGAAGAAGGGATTGAGCCCCGGGCTGCTTCAGCTGTTGAGCCAATGAACTTCAATACAATTGTTCAGGAGCTCTTCGAGGCCGATGATGCAGAGGAAGAGGAGGTCACCCAGGACCAAGTTTTTTAGGATGCAGAGCAGCAGCTACAGCAACAGTAGAATAGGTCTTTTAATTTCCTTGCAATGAATAAGTCTAAACAATTTACATGCTTTATTTGGTCGTTATGCCTAGCCCGGTTTGGGAACGAGATCGAGATCGACTAAGACTTTAGTCGGATCTATTTAGGGAATGGGGTTGACTAAGGCTTTAGTCGAACCAGAATGATATTGACTAAGGCTTTAGTCGAATCTGTTTAGTAACAAGACAAACAAAGGTTTTAGTCGAGTTTGTTTATAGAATAAGATTGACTAAGGCTTTGGTCGAATCTTTTTAAAGAACGAGATTGACTAAGGCTTTAGGCGAATCTGTTTAAAGAACGAGATTGACAAAGGCTTTAGTCGAATCTGTTAAAGAACGAGATTGACTAAGGCTTTAGTCAAATCTGTTAAAGAACGAGATTGACTAAGGCTTTAGTCGAATCTGTTTAAAGAAATGAGATCGACTAAGAGTCGAATCAGAGCTAATACATAGAAAGCATGAGACAATAACGTTGGTAGAACATTCAGAGAACAAGCCCTTTTTATTGAGTATGCAACTTATTACATATGGAGTTCATCAAATTTTACATCAACATAATAAAGCTTTCAAAAATAATACTTAATCAAATGACTCACGTGCCACGGATGTTTCAGCTCGCTTCCCCCAGGGTTGCCAATCATGTAGGTCCCTTCCTTGACTACCCTTGTGATAATGTATGGACCTTTCCAAGTGGGTGACAGTTTGTTTTGCTCGGCCTTACACCCCATCACTTAAATCTTCCTTAGGACATAGTCTCCGACCTTGAAGGACCTCTTCTTGACCTTTCTGTCGTAGTACCCCTTGGTTTTCTGTTTGTAGTTAACCGTTCTGAGCTGGGCAGTCATTCGTCTTTCATCAAGTAAATCAAGTTCGATCAACCTGTTAGATTTATTCCGAGTCTGATCAAACAGTGAAACCTTGGTTGTTGGAATCTGTCACTTGGCTAGAGCCATGGCCTCCAACCCATAAGTAAAAGCAAATGAGGTTTCCCCTATAGGCCCTCGGGTGGTTGTGCGGACTGCCCAAAGAGCAAGTGGGAGTTCATCCAACCATCTTCCAGCTCGTCCATCTAAATTATTACTCAAAGCCGACAAAACCAACTTGTTGGCCACTTATGCTTCTCTGTTTCTTTGGGGATAGGGGACTGAAGATTTCCAATGCTTGACTTCCAATTTGTGCATCTCTGTCTCAAAAGCCATTGAAAACTAGAGGTCTTTGTTGAAAACAATTGATTTTGGCATCCCAAAGCAACATCAAATGTAATCATGGATGAAGTTGATGGCGTTTTCCTTAGTTATCTTGGCCAGTGGCTTTGCTTCTATCCACTTTGTGAAGTAGTCTATTGCAACGATCACATACTTGCAATTTTCACGGGCAGGTGGGAAGGGCCCAATCAAATTTACTCCCCATATATCGAACGACCAAGTAACTATCACAGAAGTTTTCTCGGTGGTTAGTAGCTTAGGCAGATCGACATACCTTTGGAACTTGTCACACTTTTGCACGAACTCACGAGCATCCTCCCTAAAGTGTGGCCAATAATACCCCAAAGTGATTATCTTGTCCGCCAAAGTTCTGGCCCCCGGGTGTCCACCACATACACCACTATGTACCTCGAACAAAAGGTTTGGAACTTCTTGAGGATGGACACACCTTAAGAGTGGTTTGATGAAGGACCTTCTGAATAAAGCTTCCCCATGAATAGTAAATTTAGGAGATTTCTTCTTGATCTCTCTAGCCTTTTTCTCGTCCTCTGGTAGCTCGCCCATCTCGATGTAATCCTTTATCTTAGCACTTAGCACTATTCCCCAAGCATAGAACCTGAACTCCCTCGTATGCTGGTTGTTCTAAGTAAGAGATGGGTTGGTTGTGTTCTTTCTCTGTCATAGCTAACTTTGAAAGTAGATCGGCCAACTCGTTGTCTTCACGACCTACCCTCTGAATTTCCCAAAACTCCAAGTCCTGGATCAGTTTCTTGACTAAGCCGCAATACTTGACTAGGGTCAGATTAAGTAGCTCGTACTCACCTCTGACTTGATGAACAATCAACTGAGAACCACAACAAGCCACTATCTTGGTCGCTCCAAGGCACTTGGTGTACTCGATGGCTGCTATTAGGGCTTCATACTCGGCCTGGTTGTTGGAGGCTTGAAATGTGAACCTTAGTGCTTCTTCGAACACTTTCTCAATTTCAGGCCGACCAAGACGATTCCAACCCTACTAACTTTTCTTGTTGCAAATCCATCTGAATACACCTTCCAGTAGTCAATGGGCAAACTATTTTCTTGCTGGCTCGACAGCTCTTTCCCTTTAGAAGCCTTTTGCTTAGGTGCCTCTGGGTCGTCTTTATTAGGAAAGGATAACTCGACCAAAAATCTGCCAAGGGATGTGCCTGGAGTGCCTTTCGAGGCTGATACTCAATATCAAACTCTATTAGCTTGATTGCCCAATTGAGTAGTCGACCTTAACTTTCTGGCTTGTGTAGTATCTTCTTCAAAGGTGCATTATTGAGCATGACTATAGGATGGGCGGAAAAGTAAGCCCTTAGCTTCCTCGCAGCGATCACCAAGGCATAAGCCACCTTTTCTGCATTGAAACACCTCCCTTCCACATCTTTGAGAGCCTTGCTCACTTATCAAACTGGCTTTTGGGTGCCATTTTCCTCTCAAATCAACACCGCCACAACTGCACGATTGCCTGTTGATAAATGCACGAACAAACTTTCCCACTGAACCGGACTGCTAAGAAGTGGGGGAGAAGCGAGGTAGCTCTTGATCTGTTGAAAGGACGACGAACATTTGGTCGTCCACTCAAAGGCTTTTGTCCCCTTTAGAGTCTTGAGAAAGGTAGAGATCTCTTGGCCAACTTGGCTATGAAGTGAACCAAGGGCGCTATTCGACCATTCAAACGTTGAACCTCCTTGATACAGGTGGGCTCCTGCATTTTGACCAAAGCCTTAATCTTCTCAGGATTGGACTCAATACCTCTCTGTGACACCATGAAACCCAAAAACTTTCATTCTGCCACCCCAAACACACACTTGCTCGGGTTCAACTTCATGTCGTTTGCTCGCAAATTGGCGAACGTTTCTCTTAGGTCAGATACACGACGTCCTGACTTGGTTTTGATAAACATGTCATCGATGTAAGCCTCCATGTTTTGGCCAATTTGACTAGCAAAGACTTTGTTGACCATTCTTGGTAGATAGCCCCGACATTCTAGCCTGAAGGGCATTTATGTGTAACAATATACTCCACTGGCTACTTGGAAGGTTGTTTTTTCAATTTCTTCCTCATACTTTTTAATTTAATGGTAGCCCGAAGAGGCGTCCAAAAAAACTCAGAGTATTATGACCAGCAATGGAGTCAACAAACTTATTTATGTGGGGCATAGGGTAGCTTTCCTTTGGGCAAGCTAAGTTCAGGTCCGTGAAGTCGTCACACATTCTCCACTTTTCATTTGCTTTCTTGACCATGACCACATTTGCCAGCCAAGTTGTGAAGGTGGCCTCCTTAATTATGCATGCGCTAAGTAGCTTGACGACCTCTTGCTTGATGGAGACCTCTTTATCACGAGAAAAAATTCTCAGCTTCTGGCTTTTAAATTTGATAGTAAGGTTCACCTCAATTTTGTGCACGACGACCTCCTCTTTGATTCCCTTCATGTATTCGACTCTCCAAGTGAAAACATCTAAACTTTCTTCTAACAAGGCGACGATTTCGGCCTTTTCTTCGGGTGACAGTCGCCCACCTATCTTGATTCTTTGCTCGGGGTAGGCCGCATTGATCTCCGCTTGTTCTAGCTCATCAACGGGTTCAAGCTCTGGCCCATCACTAAATTGTAGAGTTTCTTTCTCTAACCCATCTTTTTCCTTCATCTTCAAGGTTTGGACCTTCTACCCCGATCTGTCATCTAACTCTGTAGTCAGCTCGTTAGCAGCAGTAGCCCCCGAGTTTTAGTCGAATGAGAGACAAAGGCTTCCAATGATGACTTGATTGACAAGAATGTATCAGATGCACCTTCCTGGTCGTTTGAGGAACGTGTCACCTCAATGATGACTTGGTCATGCGAGGGATAGGTCACCTCGTACTGAACCATTTCCATCTCCTCGTCCACACATTGGATAGTTGCCATCCTCGAAGTCGTTGAAACTGACTTAGAAAATTTCCAGCTTGCTTCAGGTGTCTCAATTTCAATTTCTCTCTTCTTCATGGCCCTGAGAACATGGTCGAGGTATTCCCTAGTTGTTCTCAATACACACCCAACACCAGGAGGGGTGGAGAACTTAGCCCTTTGAGGAGGGATTGATGGGATCATTCCCAAAGAGACCTACCCAGGAATTCCCAAGATAGCATGGTAATTACTTATTACATCATTGACTACAAAGTTTACCTTGGCCGTTGTCCTCAGAGGGCGCTACCCGACATCTACCTCAAGCTCGATCTGACCATTTACATCGACCCTCTAGTTGGTGAAACCCTCCAGTCACCTGAGAAAGGTGACAATCGAGTATTTGGGAGGCCCATTTCCTGGAAAGTTTTGTAATAGAGTATGTCCTTGCACGCTCCCGTGTAAACTAAGATCCTATTGGACGTGCAATGTCAATGATCTCCTGGATGATTAGACTTTGTTCTCAACAGCCATGCTGGTAGCCAACTCGTAAGGATAAAAACTGATAATCTCCTCTTGCACGCAACTCCTTGTGGAAAATACAGAGCCTTATTCAACTAAAATTTTTTGTGCTTGAGGGATGTATTGCTTGTCTCCTCAACAATTACCCCAAGAGTCGCTTGGCTGCCTTGGCTCAAGCGGGCCCTTTATAGTTCGATCCCCAGTCGGAGGACAATCTCCTTTCACGAACCGATCCTGCCTGCCCTCATTAACCCATTTTTGTACGATCCCTTAAGGCTCAAGCAATCTTCAGTATTATTGCCGGTATATTTAGGATACTCACAATATTTGATGTTGTCTCGTCAAAACTTGTTTTGAGGGTTCATAGGCACGGGGGGAGCCAAATCGTCCGTGTTCATTATCTTAGTTCGGCTAACAGTGATGGGATTGAAGTTTTCGGGGACTCTCTCAGTCGCCCTAGTACACTTTTTCCCCTTACCATTACTTGGATCAATCCTAGTAGCCATCCCTTTAGATGACTCTCCTGGGTCGGCATTCTTGGCACCCTCTTTATTTCCTTGCGCTCCTCAGCCACAATGACATCATACACCCTCTCAAATAAGTTCTTCCTTGTGGTCACTCGCCTGACTTGGAACTCGTGATCTAAGCCAGGGGAGGACACCCCATTTCTGAAGCAATTGATGACTTCCCTGTCCGTAAAGTCCTCCTTAATTTGGTCTACCAACTCCTTAAATCTCGTAAAATAGTTTATAGTACTCTCCATTTTCCCTTGAGCTATGTTGATCAGGTCGGTTATCGTGTTCTTACGTGCTCTAGTGGTCGAGAATCTTTTCAGAAACTTACGTCGCATATACCTCCAAGTGTTGATACAGCCCGTATACAATCCACGAAACCAAGTTAAGGCGTCACCCGTGAATGTGCTCGTCAATGCCTTACAAATCACGTCATCGGGGAGGCAAAATACATAGATGCCTCAAATGTTACATATGATTTAAGGCATTGGTTGTCCCAACATACTTTTCTAGGACAGGTAATTTGAAACCTGGTTCAGGAGAACTTTCATCCAACATCCATTGAGATAGAGGTTGAAGAGTGCTATCATTTCGTTCGACCCTGTCATTGTCATCTGGCGGTCTGCCTCCATATCATCCAAACTTCTTTTAAGTTTTAACAACTCCCTGTTGGTGTAGTTCCCTAGGTGTTTAGTTATGTTTGACTTATTATCTAAATCGCTATGTAATCGTCTTTATCATTTATTATAGAAAAAGTATTATTTGGTTAATTATATGTTTTGCATGTTTATTATATTGAACTGCGTCCCTATTTGTTAAGAACAACTAGTATAAGTTGGTAGTGGATAATCATGGAGATGATTATATGCATGTGATGCACATTACACTTATGGATACTTGCTAGAGAACAAGTATTGGACATGACCTACCGATGAGATTTATGACATGGTCAATAGTCATATGTGTCATGAATAAATCTCATGATAGTCGTGTTATTGAATCCTTAGTACCTAATATTATCATCGTCTTCCACATGACGAAGATCGTGTTTGATATAGTCTAACACTATTTTTAATCGGATAGCAATAAGGGTTATGTTAGCACGATTGGACTCATGTAGGGAAGAATGATAAGTCAAGATGGGATTTGTCCCTCTTATGAAGAGAGATGTTTGCTCGGGCCCCTCGATGAATGATGTTGATGAAATGTGTGGCCGCACTCAAATGATTTGATAGAGATCAAATGCATTTGCATTATCAACATATTCGGAATTGAGAAAGCATTGAACGGAATGAGTTGACTTAAACTAATGTGGCGGATTTTGTATATATTATTTCCCTCATTTTCCTATGTGTTTTCATTCATTTTAATGTACCTTAGACTAGATTTGATGTAATTGGGGCATTATTTATCATTTGAGCTTTTATTGTAATTCGAGGGTAAAATAGTCATATTTATTTAGTTACTTTTCCGGATGTAATTTTGGTGAGCTTCAAAGTCATGCCTCGAGTATCAAGAATAGTTAAAGTCAACCGAAGCGGAGGAGTATAGGTTCAAACTGCAATTTCTGGAAGTTGAGATGCTGTTCTGCATTGTTGAAAAGTCCAGGGATTGATGTGAAGAATTAAAAGACTGCAGGGTCCAAACTGCAAAGCAGCAGAGTTCGGGGGCCAGAAGGACATTAGGAGAACTTGGAGGACCAAATTAGAAATCAGAAAGTAAGAAATTCAAATTCTGTGCACATGGGTGACAAGGCGTGTGAACTGTGAAATCCAAGGGAAGTTGACCGAGGCAAGGAGTGTTGACCGGCTTGAGTTTTATTGTTATTTTTATTATTTTATCTTTTTCTTTTTTTCTTGAATTAAAATTTGTTTATTTTTATTAGGGAGGAAATATAAATACTCCTTTTTGAGAACTGAATTAGGGTTCATCTTTTTAGTTTATTTTTCTTAGAGAGAGTTGAGCTTTTTCATGGAAGCCTAATTCCATTGCTTTGGATTTGAGATCTTGATCCAGATTTTGATTTCTATTGAGGTATTTCTTTTTCCTAATTAATTCTTGTTCATAATCTTGCTTGTATTGATTTAGATTAATTTCTAGGGTTTGTGGATTTGGCCAATTCACTTGTCCTCTTTATTGATATTTGCTAGATTACTCGTTCTGTGCCAGAATTAGGGTTTTCATTGTAGCATCTTCACGAATTGTGTATGTGCCATAGCAATTCGGGAAGTAGGCAAGATTAGACGATTATCTAATTAACCTTAGAAAGCGTTCTTGATTTTAGTCTCTTAAAGCATCATCAATTAATCTTTAGACCTTTTCTGTGCTAGTTTAGGTTTAATTTTAATTAGGGTTTATAGTGAGTGTGCTACTGCTATAAACTAAACTGAATGAAGAGGCAGAGATTGAAATACATCTCGTAATCAAGTGAATAAAAATTACAGGGAAAGAATTATCAGTGATAATAGAATTAAAATCCGGTGACAGTATCAAGTCTGAAGTTTCTTTAAATTATTATTTCAATCGCTTAGTTTATTTTTCACGTCTTAGTAATTAATTAAAAATCCCAATTAAACCCCCCAATCTGGTCAAGTGACTGTTCGCAAATAATCACTGTTCTTCGTGGATCGACCCTGACTTACCCTAATTACATTATTAGTGGCCGAGTTTAGGTCTAATTTAGTAGGCGTGCAATTAAGCTTACCAAATTTTGACCATGACTCATGTTCAATTAGACATCGCGGACAAAGGGATTATAACATTGGATCTATTGAGGAATCAAGCTTTAATGTTATATTAATTGGGTGGACATAATGATTTGCTAGAAGTCACTTATGTCTTGTGAGGTCGATGTTTCGACTCACTACCAACATAATATAATTCCTTTTGGGTCACACACAAAGAACGAATTTGATTCGGGCTGAAATTATGGATTCTGGACACTTGGGCGACCGCCGAGGTTCACCATGGGCGACCGCCCACAAGTCAACCGTTGACTTGGGCGACCGCTCAAGTGGATAAGGGCGACCTCTCATGTGGGATTCGAAAATAGTACATTAGGGACTGTACATGTGGGCGACCGCCCAGCCCCATATGGGCGACCGCCCATGTGGATTTTCGAATAAGGATTTAAATGTTGTACAACTGGGCGACCGCCCAACCCTTGGTGGGCGACCGCCCATGTCTCGTTTCAGCAATCCGTTTTTACTTCGAAAAAGGACTTTTCTTCCTAATTGTTAGGGCTATTTATAAAGTATAAATAGGTCCTTTTTCCCCAGCAATCACACACGAATTTAGGGCCTTTAGAAACACAAATTCCTTGATTTTGATTGAGAATCAAAGATCAAAACACCCTAGATTCAATTCCATAATCAGCCATAGATTATTGAAAAGTGTTTCAATAATCAAGAGGATCATCTAGAAATCCAACAAGAAGGTGTTCTTGGTTAGTTCGCATGTGGATTACCATTAGAGGGTGGTTACGTTATCACCTAAGGCTTGGATCAATTCATCACATTGAAGAATAAGGAGAAGATCAAAACCTTCATCAACGGTTTTGATATTCGTTTTGAGATTCGATTTTCAGATTCGAATTCAAGTTAAACTTTATCGCATTCAAGGTACGTAAATTCTATCTCATATTAATTTCTAATCTCTTCATGCTAGATGGATCTTAGGGCTAGGGTTTTGATGTTAAAATTAAATCTTCCGCTGCGTTTGTAACCCCAAAACCCAACAGTGGTATCAGAGCCCTGTATTGCTATGATTAGGATTGAAATTGCATGCTAGATTTAATATAATTATTTGATGCCATGCGATATGAAATAGATCTAGATTCCATGTGTTTTGTTTCTATGAAAAACAAGTATATTTGATATGCCATGATTCATGTTTAATGATAAATTAATTATATTAGTTTATCAGATAGGTTATTAATCTTTTAATATGATTAAATTAGATTTTTAATTTCTCAAAATTGAATCAAATTGTTTGTATGATATTTTGTGAAGCCCTATGTTCATGATTATGTTCACATGAGATCTATGTTACAACCATGCGATGTTTGTTACATGTTGAAAACCTTCTAAATATTTAAGTCTTATGCCATTCCTTGATTAGAACAGTTGTGATATTTTAGGGCATTTGATGTAATTTCGACTCAGTTTGGTGCATCTTATATCTTAATTTGTGATCAAGGTGAGATTATGGTTGATGTAGTTTTGACTCAGTTAGGTGCATAGTTCCATGTCTCACATGTTTGAAAAAGGTTTTGATTTAATTGGTCCTTTCAAATGAGATTTGATCCAAGGCATAGATGAGATTTAAAATATGCTTTTGATATGTGATATATGTTGAAATCTCATAAAATATCTAAGAGTCATATAGTGATATGATTGATGTTTCTACCTAAATAGCTTGATTTCGGACATTGACTCAGTTAAACCAAAATCAAGTGAAATATGGATCTTAGCCTACTATGATTATATGATACATGTGTTGTATTTGAAGGTGTATAATTTAGTGGGAGTATTTATGAAATACATTATTTGCTCTTAGATGATAAATGTATTGATATTGATATATGTTTATATTGTTTGCATATTTTATTGTAGAATGGCTACACACAATAATCAACCCCTGTCACTGCGATCTGTCCTTGAGAAGGACAAGCTTGAGGAGAACGGTACAAACTATTCTGATTGGATCAGAAGCCTTAGAATTGTTCTAAAGCAAGAGAAGAAACTGTATGTTCTCAATGAACCCATTCCACCTCAACCTGCTCCAAATGCTTCTAGGGATGATAGGGATGCACGTAAGAAACATAATGATGATTCTATGGATGTTGCATGCCTTATGCAAGCCACTATGTCTAAGGCTCTTCAGAAGGACCTTGAGCACATAGATGCAACATTTGATCTTGCTGAGCGCTTAAAGGAAATGTTCCAAGTGCAAGCAAGAAACGAGAGGTATGATGTGGTTAAGGCCCTAACTGCATGCAAGATGCAAGAGGGGCAATCGGTGGGAGCTCATGTCCTTAAGATGAAGGGTTACATTGAGCGTCTCTATAGGCTTGGAAATCCGTTGAGTTTGGAACTCGCCACGGATTTGATATTGAATTCATTGCCTGAAAGTTATAGTCATTTTATTATGCACTATCACATGACTGCATGGATAAGAATCTCTCAAAATTGCATGCGATGCTTAAGACCGCAGATATGAATATCAAGAAGCCTAAAATCGATAATGTGTTAATGGTTAACATAGGCAAAGGGTTCAAGAAGGATGGCAAAGGTAAGGCAAGTGTTGCTAAACCTAAGGCAAAAGTTGTCGATGCCAAAGAGGCTCCCAAGGCATCTCAAAAGGATGTGGTTTGCTACCATTGCCAAGAGGTTGGACATTGGAAGCGCAACTGAAAGGCTTACAAGGAAGGCCTAAAGGTGAAGAAGAGCAATACGATTGCTACTACTTCAGGTATCTATATGATAGATATTTTCCTTTCTGTTTCTAGTTCATGGGTATTAGATACCGGATGTGGATCTCACATTTGTTTAAATGTGCAGGGACTGAGAAATAGGAAGCTACTCAAACAAGGTGAAGTTGACCTGCGTGTTGGGAATGGAGCAAGAGTTGCTGCATTAGCTGTAGGCACATATGATGTAACTTTACCTAGTGGCTTAGTACTTGTTTTAAGCAATTGTTACTATGTTTCGGATTTGAGTAGGAATATTATTTCTGTTTCTTGTTTGGATAATGAGGGATATAATTTTCTTATTTCGAATAAGAAGTTTTATATTTATTTAAATGATATGCTTTATGGTATTGCAAATTCATTTAATGGCCTTTATGTTCTTGATGTTGATGAGAAACAAGATAATGTTGAAAATGTTTATCATGTGGATAAGAAATCTAAACCGAATGACGTGAACAACTCGTTCATGTGGCATTGCCGACTTGGTCATATAAACGAGAAACGCATTTCTAAACTCCACAAAGATGTAATGTTAGACTCACATGATTATGAATCATATGAGATATGCGTATCTTGTTTATTGGACAAAATGACCAAACCACCCTACACTAAGAGTAGTGAAAGGGCTAGTGACTTATTGGGCCTAATACATACTGATGTATGCGGACCAATGAGCAGCATTGCTAGGGGAGGATTTCGGTATGTCTTTACATCACCGATGACTTATCTAGATATGCCTATGTCTATCTAATGAAGTCAAAGTGTGAATAATTTGAGATGCTTAGAACATTTCAAAATGAAGTACAAAATCAACTTGGCAAAAAAATTAAAGCACTTCAATCCGATCGTGTTGGTGAGTATTTGAGCCAAGAGTTTGACAATCATCTCAAAAACTGTGGAATTGTTTCAGAGTTGACTCCACTTGGAATACCACAATGGAATGGTGTTTCTGAGAGGAGGAATAGAACCTTATTAGATATGGTTCGTTCGATGATGAGTCAAGTAGACCTTCCTATATCCTTTTGGGGACATGCATTAGAGACTGCTGTGTTCACACTGAACAGAGTCCCTACTAAATCGGCTCCTAAGACCCCACATGAGATGTGGCATGAAAGAAAACCTAATTTGTCTTTCATGAAGATTTGGGGTTGCGAAGCTTATGTGAAGAGACTTGTCTCTGATAAGTTGGCACCTAAATCTGAAAAGGTTATTTTCGTTGGTTACCCTAAGGAAACCAAAGGGTATTACTTTTATAACCGCACTGAGAACAAAGTATTTGTTGCTCAATATGGTACTTTTCTTGAGAAACAGTTTCTCAATAAAGCATCTAGTGGGAGTAAAATTGATCTTGAAGAAGTTCAAGAACCCAAAAATAGCATGGAACCGATAGTAGAGACTGAACCAATTCCACAAGAAGTTGTGGAACCGGTTCAAGATCCACAAGTCCATCGTAGATCGGATAGGTTACGATCCGCACCCGAGAGATATGGATTTCTCGTATCGAAAAGTAATGAAGTGGAAGTTATTGAGAATGACGAACCTACTTCCTATCAAGAGGCGATGTCCGATCCCGATTCGGATAAATGGTTAGAAGCCATGAAGTCCAAATTGCAATCCATGTCGGATAATCAAGTTTGGAACTTGATTGAGCCACCCGAAGGTGTAGAAACCATGGGGTGCAAATGGGTCTTCAAGAAGAAGACTGACATGGATGGGAAGGTGCATACTTATAAGGCTAAGCCTGTATCAAAGGGATATAGGCAAACTCATGGTGTAGACTATGATGAAACCTTCTCGCCTGTTGCCATGCTTAAGTCTGTTAGAGTTTTGATTGCCATAGCCGCATATTATGATTATGAGATATGGCAAATGGATGTCAAAACCGCTTTCCTTAATGGAAAACTGCTTGAGGATGTGTATATGACACAACTCAAAGGTTTTGTAGATCCACAAAATTCTAGTAAGGTGTGCAAGTTGCAAAGATCCATTTATGGATTGAAGCAAGCTTCTAGGAGTTGGAATCTTCGGTTCGATGAGAAAATCAAAGAGTTTGGTTTTATCAAGAACGAAGATGAACCTTGTGTATACATGAAATTTAGTGTGAGCGTTGTGCTATTTCTTTTGTTGTATGTCGATGATATCTTACTCGTTGGAAATGACATTCCTGCGCTTGAGACTGTCAAGTCTTGGCTAGGGAAGTGTTTCTCAATGAAATATATGGGCGAAGCCGCTTACATTCTTGGTATCAAGATCTATAGAGATAGATCAAAGAGGATCATTGGTTTGAGTCAAAGTACCTACATTGACAAGGTTCTTAGAAGATTCAAGATGGAAAATTCTAAGAGAGAAAACTTGCCAATGGGTCATGATAGATCATAATGTTGATGCGGATGTGTGAATGTGTGCCCAAATTCTATTTTTTGTGTTTTTTTAGTTTGGATTCACGCGAGTTTGAAAACATCCGGTTTAATTTGAAAAACGGAGTCGCCACGCCATTTTGATTTCCTCAAAACTTTGAAAAAAAGGTTTTTTAGGGTTCGGAGGTTAAGTTACCCCTTGGGAAGAATGGATCATCGTTCACCCAAGGTGCCTTGCCGTAGCAAGTCTCCCTAGATTCCATTTTTTGTGCTTGCTTGTGTGCTTTCTTGTGTGCATGTGTTGAAAAGAGGGGGGGATGTTCCAAGTTGTCTTCCGGATGTACAAACCATTTAGTTGGTTGTCGCTCGGGATTCCTTGGATTTTATGTGTTCGGGACTTTGATCCCGTCCTCATCTTGGATTTGTGATCATCGCTATTTGACCTTGAGTCTTTGCGTGATCGAGAGAAGGACTCTCTTTTATAGTCCAAAATGAGGTTCTTTAGAAAGGAGTGTCCTTAGCCCATCAATCCTACACCTTGAGACGATTGAGCTTATATTGGAGCTATCATGCTCGTCTCAAGTGATAATCGAAGATATAGGTTCAAGATTTATCCCTTTCTAAAGAGATTGTGGCACCTTTAATGGAAGAAACGATGTAAAGATAGGATCTTTACACCGGTTCGTTCCGAAGATTGCATCAAGTACCAATTGGGGACTAGGGGAATGCATGTTTTATAATAAAAATGACATTTTTGATGAAAAGATGACATTTTTGGGTGCAAAGGATGCTCTTTGATTGCAAAGGATGCTTCTTATGTAAAGAAAGGATTTTTAATGCAAAGGATGCATCTTTATGTGGAAAAATAGTGTTTTATATGCAAAGGATGCATAAAGACTACATTTTGAAAGCAAAGGATGCTACTTTGATTGTAAAGACATGATTTTTAGTGCAAAGGATGCATCTTTGTACATGAAAATGGGTTTTTGGTGCAAAGGATGCACCTTTATTGTAAAGACATGATTTTTATATGCAAAGGATGCATTTTTATTGTAAAAAAGGGATTTTTAGGTGCAAAGGATGCATTTTTATGAGCAAATGATGCAATGGTAATGCAAAGATCACATTTTTATGAGCAAAGGATGCAATGGTAATGCAAAGGATGCAAAAGGGAAGGGAAAATGATTCACATTTTCAAAGATATGATCTTTAACAATAATATACAAAGTCCCAAATAATATATAGCAATATATAAATGCAAGGAGCAAGAATTACATATAACAAATATAATGCAAGATAAGGGAGTGAGAGGTTACCAATGGTGGTGACCTCTTCTTCTTTGGAGTTTGCCTAGTGGATGGACCAACTTTGAAGGCTTCAAGGAGGAGGGAGGTGGCTTCTTGGCACTCTCAGCTTCCTGATTTTCGTAGGGGTGTTTTGGGAGAGTTTGTATGCTGAAGATTGTTATTGTTGTTCTTGTTAAAATGGGTAGAGGAGGCCTCTATTTATAGGCAGTCTGGATAGAGCAAATGAGGCCGTGCGGCTAGGAGTTCCCTCCTAATGCAGCCGTGCGGCATTATCCCTTGTGACTCAGCATGTTTCTAGAATCATGCAAGGTGGCACTTCTAGAAGGGTGTTCATATTAAGAAAAATGTGTTTTTTTAATTTAAAGCAGTCCCTTCATTCCTCGAAAGGTTCGGAACAGTTTCGGAATTGCTCCCGGACTTTAGGAAAGTCCGGGAAATTGCCGGAAAACTTAACCGGAAGGCATGAGCCAGATTTGGGTACTTACAGAAGCCCCTCGACAACGTCACTTGCAGGGCGAGTGGGGTTGTCGATAGAAAAGGATCCGATCTGGCGAATGCCGAGACGGATTAGGTGACCAAGGTGGTCGAGTGGCTGAACCTTTGGAAGGCTACCTACGTATCCCGGAGGAATCAAGCCAGGTCATAGTTCGGAAATATGATCCGCAGGGGAATGGCGAAGAAAGAACTGGTCTCTTGCTGGGGAAATAGAAGGGAAAGTGACCTAGGAGGTCAAGTGATTGATCCTACTTGGGATATGCTAGAACTGACCGATGTGATCGGATATATGGACCTCTACGAGGGGCTACTTTACCACTGAGGAGTGATGAATGACAAAGGGGCGACCAATGTGGTCGGATGGCTGGACCTTTATGAAAGGCTGCCTCACCACTGAGGAGCGATGATGGAATAGGGTGACCACTGCGGTCGGATGGCTGGACCTTTATGAAAGGCTACCTACGTATCCCGGAGGAATCAAGCCTTGATCGTAGTTCAAGCATCACTAGATAGTTAGGAACGATGTCTAGGATCCTTGAGGTTTTGACAATTAATGGAGGTTGTCACCTGATTGACAATTAATGGAGGTTGTCACCTGATTTGACAATTAATGGAGGTTGTCACCTGAGGAAACTAAAGCTGACGTCACTATCGAGGAGATAGAGGTAGCTAAAGTTGGAAAAACTTGAGCGTACTTCTCAATCTATGATAGAGGTAGCTAAAGTTTGGAGAACTTGAGCGTACTTCTCAATCGGTGATAGAGGTAGCTAAAGTTGGAAAAACTTGAGCGTACTTCTCAATCGGTGATAGAGGTAGCTAAAGTTTGGAGAACTTGAGCGTACTTCTCAATCGGTGATAGAGGTAGCTAAAGTTTGGAGAACTTGAGCGTACTTCTCAATCGGTGATAGAGGTAGCTAAAGTTGGAAAAACTTGAGCGTACTTCTCAATCGGTGATAGAGGTAGCTAAAGTTTGGAGAACTTGAGCGTACTTCTCAATCAGTGATAGAGGTAGCTTAAGTTTAGAGAACTTGAGCGTACTTCTCAATCTGTGATAGAGGTAGCTAAAGTTTGGAACTTTGACAATTCGGAGGTTGTCACCTAGCGTCATTCCGTTATAACGGAAGTAACGGAGGCGACTGGGGAGGAAAGTCTATTTGCTTAGGAGATAACGGATATCTTTTGGAAAACGACGTTATCCTAGTTAAAGGATAACAGGAATTATATGCCCAAGTGAAAAGTCCAGGGGCAAAACAGTAATTCCTGCTCAGGGCAAAAGAGGCCGCCCGGCATGAGACGGGGGCAAAAGAGGCCGCACGGCTAGAAGTTTAATTTTTCCAGATTATTTAAAATCAGATTTGAACGGGCATTGGGCATTGTTGCCGCCTTCTGTTGCCGAGGAAGAGAGAGAGGAGGGAGAGAATTTTTTCAAAAAATCCTTCAATCCCTTGCTTCTACTGATCTAGATGGATCCGGAGGGGAATCCGATGCCAAGGCAAGCAAGGAGGAACATCTCCGAGACCACTCGAAGGAGGAGGAGAGAGCTTGTCCGAATGGAGAGGAAGTATGACTTCCTTACGCCTCCATCGGAGCTTTATCCGGGCAGGAGGGAGCACAAATCGACGAATCCTCAATCGGTTGGGGTAAGCATTCTTAATTTGCTCAATTCCGTCGATTTTGATTGAATTTTGATTGATTCTAGGGCTTGACCCAAATTTTAGGATTTTCTCGAATTTTCCTAGGATTTTTGATGATGATTTTGGAATATTAATGATTAACCTATGAGGCTAAGAAGATAAACGAACATGCATGTGCAATTTATTTGAAAAATAATGAGAATGACCCATTTTTTTTTTCGAAAATAGATAATTGTCTAAAATGTGATGGAGTTCTTGCATGTGCTAGAACTAGGTCAATTTTTTATCATGGATGATAAAACGGGATTTTGGACGATGAAAAGGATTCATGCATGCCATATTTTTGAAAAAATTAATGCTTATGTGAAAATAATTTTGAAAATCAGAATTTTATGCTTAGGAGAGCAATGTGCTTGACATGACGTGTTTCAAGTGATGAAAGACACGTTTTCTATGCATAGGATGCTAAAAAATTTTATGAATGCTTTTCTTTTCGAAAATATGTGCACTTTTGAATATATGCATGCTTTTGAAATGAGATGAAGGACTGACACTTTTTTTTTGTTGTGCTTTTCTACAGGAGAACAAATCTAGGGGGCCTTTCGAGATTGCCATGAGGCTGTGGGAAAGGATGCCCGACTTTGAGAAGGATGGGGTGAACCCCAAGCAGCTAGTGAGGGCTACCGGCCTTGATTTGTTTGTTGAGGCTATCGGTAGAGGCATTCATGTGACCTCGAAGAGCAAGGGCTTGATCCAGGCCCTTTCGGAGTTTTGGTGGGATACCACCCACAACTTTCACCTTAGCTGGGGAGAGCTTACAGTGACGCCTGCAGATTTTACTGCTATTACTGGCTTACAGTTCACCGGGAGGCCTGTGACTTGGAGGGACCATATCACGGCAGATGAGTTTAGAGCTCTAGTTGGGTTTGATCTTTAGCCTAAGGGGCTGGGAATGGAGACGAGGAACGTCAAGGTAGCAGTCCAGAACTGCATGCAGGGATTTGCTGCTAATGAGGTGACGGCCCACCATCTTGGAGAGCTTTTCTGTGGTTGATGTTGTCAGTCACCATCTTTGCCAGTTCTGGGACTTTGGCTTTGGTTTGCCTTCTTGACTCCTTGGAGGATGTGGACGGGATTGGGACGGTCTCTTGGGGCGAGGCCGGATTGGCAGAGCTTTACTTCTCCCTGGACCTGTACAGCCGGAATAAGGCTGCTTCGATGGACTGCTTCTCCTTTGCTCTTGAGGTATTCTCACCTTCTTTCTCTCTCTTATCTTTCGTCTTGAGATTTTTATGAGAGAAAATGACCCTTCTATGTTTTGAACATGCAGGTCTGGTTTTGTGAGGTGATCAGGTTCTTTCCGTGGAACCAGCAGAGTGATTCTACCATCTTTCCCGCTATGATCCGCTGGAGGGGAGATGCTAGGGATAAGTTCACCGGGAAGACCCAGATCACCTTTGACTACAAGATGGTGAGACCAGTCATCAACAGGGATGGGCATGATGGAGTGGATTTTTACCCCTGGGGGAGGTATCTAGAGATTCTGCTAGGGGAGGTCATAGAGGCGACTAGACAGAGGCGATGGTTAACCGGGCTGACATGTGATGTCATCTATCTGGGGGACCGTTTCTCTAGGCAGCATAGCCATATCCCTCCATTGGATGCCATTACTCCCCTCGATCCTCCAGCATGGATGCTGCAGCCCAGGGACTGGCCGGCGGATGAGATAGCAAGGTATCAGGCAGGTGTAGCAGCTGAGGAGTATTTTGATCTGGCTACCCCGTATGCTACTTTTGTGGAGCAGCGATTGAGGATGCCACAGAAGCTAGTGAAGCTGGCTGTCACTCAGGGGTATGGGGAGGCCGAGCCTACTAACCCACTGATGCCTCCTGCTTATCTCTCTTATGTGGTCAATGGGGTACCGAGGAGGTTCAGGATACATGTCCCCGACACAAGGGAGCCCCAGTATACTCTGCCGCCGGACAGCACTGTGAGTACACTTTAGGGTCTTTTTCCTTTTTCAGACTTCTTTGCTTTTTCTGATTCTGAGATTTTTCTGAGATTTTCTTCTCTTTTTCTCAGGTTCCAGCTCGCACTTATGACGGCTTGGTCAGGCAGAATAGGGGCTGGAAAGATGTATGCCAGTCCCTTTTGAAGAAGCTGGCTTGCGCTTCAAAGGCTGCAGCGAACGTGCAGGAGCCCGTGCGCAAAAGGAGGCACGTAGGGGGCACGGCATCCACCTCATCGGCTTCAGAGTACTCCTCTAGTGCCTTGCCTCGGGGACAGGGACCTAATGCCGGCATCCTGGAGCAGCTAGCTGAATATGAACATGTGAATGTTCATCTTTCTGATGTGAGCGACAGCGAGGATTTGATGAGAGAGGCGAGTTTCTATGAGATGAGTAGTGATGAGGAGGGATCAGAGGCCTAGGAGGTCTTTAGAATCGATCTAGGAGGAAGAAAACAAACAATGAACAATTTTATGCACATTTTGTTTATTTTTTGCTTTATTTGGGCGCCGATGGGGCGAAAACAATGTATTAATATTTTATTTGCTTTTTAAATTTATGCTTTATGAATTTGCATATTACTTGAGCCTTGGGGCTGCTTTTTTGCTTGAAATTGAGGCTGAAACTGGGCCAAAATGATTTATGATTGTATATAACTGCTTGGATGGCCTTTGGACATGTTTTGGGACAGGTTTCATTTGAGAAAGTGGGGTGAGAACTCCTCTTGGGCAGCAACTTTGATTGCTGCAGATTGTTTTCCACATCAGGCAAATGAAGTCGTGCGGTCTGGTCCAGGGAGCAAAAGAGGCCGTGCGGCTTACAGTTCTGTCTGGACTGGTCTTTTTCAAAATAAAATCAAGGCTTGGCCATTTCATTTCATTTTCACTCTAGACTTGTCCCAACTGTTCCCAGAGCACATATTTGACCTAAAGACATCAACTTTGATCATTTTGCAATGGAGAAACCCGTTAGATTGCAAAAGGGGAAAAGAGACCGTTTTCTGTCCGATCTTCAATCTTGGGTGAGATATAACTTTCAATCTCACAAGGGGTTGTTCGATTCTACCTTCAAGATCAAATCTTTATGGCATTTGAAGGATCTCCGGCCTGATTGGGACCTTTTGAGAGCAGCAGCAAGGTTTTGGGACGTCCGGAGACACGTTTACTGCTTTTCTTACAATGAGATTGTCCCAACCTATGAAGACTTCCGAGCCTTGATTGGGGGTCCAGAAATTGAGGCTATATCGATTCCTCTGATCGAAGACGTGCCGGTGGCGGCAAAGCTTGCATCTTTTCTGCAAATATCTCTGGTAGAGGCTGAGGGGATGATGATAGCTCTGGATAGGATTGACCTTTCTGATATCCCGAGCAGGTTTGGGTCCTCGGATATGGCCACGACCACGGCGTCTATGGATGCATTTATCCTCTGCATATTCTCGTCCCTGTTCACTGCTGAGTCCGTGGGAGTCTGTCATGGTGGTCTCTTGGACATGGTTAGGGATTGCAGGGCTGGGAAGGACATTGTCCCATTGGTTTTGGGTGAGACCTGCACGGCATCGATAGGATGGCTAGAGGAGACCATTTCATGAGGTGCGGGAGTCCGGCCGTGTTGACTTTATGGCTGCGGGGAGAGGCTCGGGGCTTTGCCGGGGCTTTACCGACCCGGTGCCCTTGGGTGATTTCTCGGAGGATTTGCCTAGACGGCGGGACCGGGGTGGCTGGGAGGCGATGATGGCTAGGTTATCCACTTCGGATATTTCTTCAGTGGGTACCTCACTTTGGAGGTTACGGACCGGGAGGACATTTGAGTCCTATGTGGTGAGGGTTCCGGGGCTTTGTTGGTCATCCTTCTACATACCCCGATTGGTATCCAGCGGTTCGGGGCCTTACGGGAGCCGTTGGGCGGTGGGAGGACATCCGTACCATGGAGGTGGTGTCCTTAGACATGAGGGATCCAGCCAGCTTTTCATTCTTCTCGAGGGCTTGGACATATAACATTTTCCCACCCAGGGCTATCCTCAGGAGCAGGAAGAGTACCATCTTGACCACGGCCTACTTGGATTGGTACAAGAAGGAAATGGGAGCGACTCAGGTCATATTGGGAGAGAGACGTCAGGCTTTATTGGGCGGCTGTGACTCGAGTAGGACTACGAGGGCGAAGCTAAGGCGAGTCGCCATAACCGGTCGGGTGACCTTATCGGAGATATGGAGGCTCGATATAAGAGGCTTTACGAAGTCGCTCCCTTGGCGAGGCTCAGAGGGAGGAAGTGCGGACTCGTGCCCGTATTGAGAGGGCACTTATTGACACAGGTTTGATGGAGGCTCCAGTGAGGATACCGGAGATCGGGATGAGGGAGACCGACATCATGGAGAAGAAGAGAAAGAAAACTCGACGGGGTCGAGGTAAAGGGAAGAAGACCAAAGAAGACTCAGTGAATGACAGCTGACAGATCTTTTCTTAGGATTCCCTTATTGCCATTTGCAAACACAGTAGTTTATTAGGCATTTTATTGTATCTTAGATCTTTGTAGCAGGTTAGCAGAGTCAAGAGTAGACCGTGCTTGAACTCATCAAGAAATTTTTAACTTGTAATGAACAAGAGATATTATCTTAGAAATTAATCAAGATACAATTTCATGGAAATTTCAGATGTCTTATTGATTAGGACCCATTTTATGAAAACTTGAATGCCCTTCATTATTTATTATTTTAGGACGCATTTCATGGAAACTTGATCGCCCTTTTTTATTGTTTAGACCGAACCATAAATGGCTGCCTACGTTCCCCTTTTATAAGAAAGACTAAGGGGCTCAGGTCTTCGTAGTTCATTCTGGTGAACTATCAGGATTAGGTCTTTTGGCCTTTTCTTTTTTATTTTTTTTTTGTGTGCAGCCCTGTTTTTTGCCTAGACCGCCCTTTTTGGGTTTTCAGCCTAGCTGGGCATTACTCTTTTTGCACTAAGATTTTTTCTTTCTTTTTTTCTCTTCTTTTTTTTTTATGTGCAACCCTGTTTTTTGCCTAGACTGCCCTTTTTGGGTTTTCAGCCTAGCTGGATATTACTCTTTTTGCACTAAGATTTTTTTTTTATTTTCTTTTTTATATTTTTTTTTATTTTAGACATAGTACCTTCGGAGCTTATCACCGTTGACTGGGTGGACAAAGGGATTGTCGTCCAGGTCTGCAAGCTTCATTGCTCCTCCCGATAGTATCTTCTGCACCACATACGGGCCGATCCAAACGGGTTCCCATTTCCCAGGGGGTTGTCTCTGGTAGGGGGCTTCACTTTCAACACTAAGTCACCCTCTTTAATGTCTCTGGCTTTGACTTTCTTGTCAAATGCTCTGGCCATTCGCCTCTGGTAGGCTCGAGTGTGCTCCATGGCTTTTAGCCTTCTTTCATCGAGCAGGGCCAACTCATCATGCCGGCTACGTAGCCATTCTACTTCGTTGACACTGTTTTCCAGGAGGACCCTTAATGACGGGATTTCCAACTCCACTGGTAACACTGCTTCCATCCCGTAGGTTAGGGAAAAAGGAGTTTCTCCTGTGGCTGTTTTGACAGACGTTCTGTAGCCCTAAAGTGCCAGGTGCAGCTTTTCGGGCCAATCACGACCACGGGTGGCCATTTTTCGGATGATCCGTTCGAGCGTCTTATTAGCAGCTTCCACGGCTCCGTTAGTCTGAGGTCTGTATGGGGATGACTTGTGGCGAGTGATTCTGAATTCTGACAGTAACCCATCGCAGTCTCCTTCAAAGTGCGACCCATTATCAGAAATGATCTCATTGGGCACCCCATATCTACACATTATGTTTTCCTTGATAAACTGGGCCACCTTCTTGGAAGTGAGGACCTTGTAGGACTCGGCCTCTACCCACTTGGTGAAGTAGTCGACGGCTACTAACACAAATTCATGCCCATTGCTTCCTTCCGGGGCTATCTTCCCTATCACGTCAATACCCCAAGTTGCAAACGGCCAAGGAGTCGTCATACAGTACAGGTCATGAGGCGGGAGATGGTTAAGGTTGGCAAACCGTTGGCATTTGTCGCACGCTCGGACATGTTGGACATAGTCTGTCTCCATGGAAATCCAGTAGTAACCCATTCTGAGGATCACTTGCATCAGGGCTCTAGCATTCATATGAGGACCGCAGGGACCATTGTTGACTTCGGTCATCAACTCTCTGGCCCTTTCTTGAGTGACGAACAAGAGGAGTGGTCCTTGGTACCGCTTCTTGTACAGGTTACCTCCTAAAATGACATAGGTCACAGGCCTCCCGATGAACTGTAAGCCAGTGATAGCAGTGAAATCTGCAGGCGTCACTATCAGCTCCCCCCAGCTAAGGTGAAAGCTGTGGGTGGTGTCCCACTAGAACTCCGAGAGGGCCTGGATCAAGCCCTTGCTCTTCGAGGTAATGTGAATACCTCTGCCGATAGCCTCAATAAATAAATCCAGGCCGGTAGCCCTCACTAGCTGCTTGGGGTTCACCCCATCCTTCTCAAAATCGGGCATCCTCTGCCACAGCCTCACTGCAATCTCGGAAGGCCCCTAGACTTGTTCTCCTGTAGACAAGCACAGCAAAAGAAATGTGTCAGTCCTTCACCTCATTTCAAAAGCATGCATATATTCAAAAGTGCACATATTTTCAAAAGAAAAGCATTCATAAAGGATTTCTAGCTTCCTATGCATAGAAAAACGTGTCTTTCATCACTTGAAACACATCATGTCAAGCACATTGCTATCCTAAGCACAAAATCACAATTTTCAAAATTATTTGCACATAAGCATTAATTTTTCTCAAAAAAATGGCATGCATGAATCCTTTTCATCATCCAAAATCCCGTTTTAGCATCCATGATCAAAAAATTGACCTAGTTCTAGCACATGCAAGGACTCCGTCACATCTTAGACAATTATTTTCTCAATTTATTTTCAAAAAATGGGTCATTCTCATTATTTCTTAAGAAAATTGCACATGCATGATCGTTAATCTTCTTAGCCTCATAGGTTAATCATTAATATTCCAAAATCATCATCAAAAATCCTAGGAAAATTCGAGAAATTCCTAAAACTCGAGTCAAGCCCTAGAATCAATCAAAATTCAATCAAAATCGACGGAATTGAGCAAATTAAGAATGCTTACCCCAACCGATTGAGGATTCGTCGATTTGTGCTCCCTCCATCTCGGATAGAGCTCCGATGGAGGCATAAGGAAGTCATACTTCCTCTTAGGGAATCTGCGAATCTGTTCTTTTCCCTTGGCAAGTAGTGGAAAGTCACTTCTCTGAACTGTCCAGTCAACTCCTCCATATAGGCATGATACCGCTGAAGATTAGGGTCCACAGTCTTCCATTTGTTGGAGACCTGGTTGATGATCAGGGCTGAGTCTCCATAAACTTCAAGCTCCTTGACATTCCTTTCTAAGGCAGCTTCTAAACCAGCAATGCAGGCTTCGTATTCGGCAACATTGTTCGTGGCAGGGAAGTTCAACTTAAGGGCTATGGGCGTGTGCTCATCTTTCGGATCGACCAGTAGCATCCCTACGCCATTTCCTCTTTTGTTAGCAGCTCCGTCAAAGAATAGCTGCCATCGGTTTTCAGGCTCGACTACAAAGATCCCTTCATCTGGGAATTGGGGTTCAGGCCCACGGTCCTCATTACTGGGGAAATTTGCCAGATGGTCTGACAATGTTTGACCCTTGATGGCCTTTCTGGTCACATAGTTGATGTCGTATTCAGCTAAGAAGAAGGACCACTTTGCTAAACGCATCGAGAGGGAAGGCTTGTCGAAGATGTACTTGATGGGGTCCATTTTCGAGACCAAGTTCACAGGGTGGGCTTGCATATAATGCTTCAGCTTACCGACTACCCAGACCAGTCCTGCACAAGTCTTTTCACATGCTGAGTAATTGAGCTCACTCCTCTGCAGCTTCTGGCTGACAAAGTAAATGGCATTCTCTACTCGAGAGTCTTTCTTTTCTTGAGCAAGCATAGCCCCAACTGCCATATCAGTGACAGTGAGATAGAGCAGAAGAGGTTTCTGTCTATGTGGGGGGCATAGTACCGGAGGATGTACTAAGTACGCCTTGATCTGGTCAAAGGCATCCTGGCATTCTTCGGTCCATTCTGAGTCTACATTCTTCTTCATGAGCTTGAAGATGGGCTCGCACATAGTGGTCAACTGATTGACAAAGCGGCTGATATACTGCAGTTTGCCCATAAAGCTTTTGACTTCTGTCTGGGTTTGAGGTGGCCTCATGTCCATAATGGCTTTGATCTTTCGGGGGTCGACTTCGATACCTCGCTCCGTGACCATATACCCGAGCACTTTTCCCCTTGTCACTCCGAAGGTGCATTTGGCAGGGTTTAGTCTCATGGAATGTTGTCTCAGCCTCTCAAAGAACTTTCGTAGGTCAACAAAATGCTGTCCGTCCTCGCCTTTGGAGTGGATTATCATGTCGTCGACGTAGACCTCAATCTCCTTGTGGATCATGTCATGAAAAAGCGCGGTCGCTGCCTTTTGATAAGTAGCCCCGGCGTTCTTAAGCCCAAATGGCATTACTGTATAGCAGTAAGTTCCCTACGGTGTGGTGAAGGCTGTCTTTTCTTGGTCTTCTTCGGCCATCTTGATCTGGTTGTAGCACCGCAAGCCGTCAACGAAGGATTTGACTTCGTAGTTGGCAGTGGAGTCCACCAGGATGTCTATGTTTGGCAAGGGGTAATCGTCTTTGGGGCTGGCTTTGTTCAGATCCCGGAAATCTACACATCAGTGCACCTTCCTATTGGCCTTGGTTACGGTCACAATGTTGGACAACCATGTCGGATATTCGATGACTCTGATGAATCCTACCTGCAGTAGCTTCTCAATTTCTTCTTTGACCTGTAGAGACCACTCTGGCTTAATTTTTCTTAGTTTACGCTTTGCGGCTTAGCATGCGGTGCTAGAGGGATTACGTGCTCTACTATTGAACTATCTAGCCCCAAGATATCCCTGTATGACCATGCAAACACGTCCATGTATTCTACGAGCGGGTGATCGATCTGTCCCTTTCAACCCCCTGGAAGAAGTTTCCAATCTATGTCTCTTTAGGTTCCTCGACAGTACCCAAGTTAACACTTGTCAAAACCTCCTCGGCAGCTTGGGCCTGGTTTTCCTCTTTTTCTGTAACCTGCTTAAAGATTTCTTGAATGTATTGTTCGTTTAGTATGTTTGCATCATGTTCAAATGATTCATTATTAACTGTTGTTAAGTTTTGAGTTAATTTATCATTTGTTAAGTTGGAAATAAGAGGATACTCAGAAACATCTGTCATTTCATTCAAAGCAAGGGGAAAGATGACATTGATTACATGTTCATAATCCTCAGGCGTGAGGCCTTCGGATGACTTAGAGGACTGGAATTCAAAGATTCATGACTCAACTGACTCTTGACCCTACTGACTCTGGACCCTACACTACTTATTGACTCGAAGTGTTTGACGCGGGTTGGGTAGGGTTTACTCTTTCCTGCTTTGTTGCCACAGGGAGTAGCGGTCTTGTCGGCGTTCTTCGAAGTTGGAAACTTCGAACCGATCGAAAACTTGCCGAAATCATTGGTAGGCCGGTGCCGTGGAAAGATGGTGAGGGGAGCTAGAGTAGCCCGATGCAATCTCTCGGCGAGCTCGTGCGTGACAACCTGGAACTCATTGGTGAAGAGTCCGGGCTCATCTTATCAATACACTGCTGATAACTCATTTTCTCTTTACTGATCTTTGATACCACGACCTTGTCAGTATAGCCAATGGGAGGGTTGGCCTGGATAATACTGATGAAGTCTTCTTCAGAAGAGACCTTGACTCTTCCTTGATTGGCCACGTATTCTATGGGTTTTCTGTATTCTGCTTCCAAATCTGCTAGCTTCTCATTGAACTTCACGATGGCAACAAATTCAGAACTTTCTGCCTCGAGAGGGTCACTGACCACAGGGGTATCAGGCTGGACTGCGTTTTGAATGACGGGTTCCTTGGTAGGCTCCTTGGCATAACTGACGTAGTAGTCAAACTTGCCTGAAGGCTCCCCTAAAGTTCCAACGCTCTTGTCCCCGGCTTCGTACCTTTCCTTTAATTTTTGTTGCATGGACTTCCTCTTCTTCTTCTTTCTTAAAGGAGCGTCTTCGTTAATCCATTCATTATACTCATATTCCAGACAGTCTTCACAATCACACACATCATATCAGATGTGGGGCCTGGGTTGAACTGGGATGGCCTCTCCGACTACTTGGTCATTACCATTGTTGACTACCACGTTGGCCATTTTGACACTGGAAAGTTGAGACTTGAGGATTTTGACGGGTTATCTGAGATCTCTCTCTGCGCCGACAAACTGCTGACCTGATGTTCTCACCCACTTCTTTCTCGCTGCGGGAAAGGGATAGGAGAGGTTTAGACTCAGGGTAGATGTTTAGGCTGAAGGCTCAAGCAATATGCAAATTAAGAATCTTCCAGTTTACTTAAAACAATGTCTTTTATTAATTTCTATTTGGTTGGAAAAGGGTTCTGCCCTTCTTTTTCGCAACTACTCTAGATCCTGGATCAGTGGGTTCCGTCACTACGTCTATAAGCCCCTCGTGTTCCACCTGTATTTCGACCTCCCAGGGTGGACAGCCCCGGGCGAGGGTCCTATAGGGCACGCGGATCCCACCGACCGAGAGAGAAGAACGCTCCTAATGGGTCTAGCGGGTCATAGGAACTTTTAACGCGCGAGCGATGCGGATTATAGTCAAGGCAATACCGGGAAAGTCTCGTCTTTCAGCCTTAACGGAATTTTGGCAGAATTTCTCTTGCGCGAATGACGTTTTGACTTTTCGGTAATGTCCGAGAAGATAATAGGCATGGGTCGGGCGGTAAAAGCCGGATGACACAGTGTCACATTGAACTTCGTTGCATATGCCGTGCGTGAGTCAAAATCGAAGTCAATGCCGGGTCAAGATCTTGCCAATTTTTCCTTGTCGAAATTTCGGCAGAGCTTCGCTTGAGCGAAAGATCTTTGGATTTTTGGCAAGGACTCGGTCTCGACTCTTACGCATTTCGTGCGGGTCAAGGTCAAAGTCAATGCCGAAGTCAAGGTTCTACCAATTTTTCTTTGTCGGAATTTTGGCAGAGTTTCGCTTGTGCGAAAGATCTTGACTTCCGTTATGAACTAAGGCTTGACCTTTACGAGGATATGCAACTGGGCTATATGACACGGACTAGACCAAAAACCAACCAAAAGTCACGGTTTTTTGAAACGTGTGACACGGACTGTGCATTGGTCGACACTGGCTGCCATGGGGAGTTTGGGGTGATTCCGTGCGCGCCCGGGAGCATCGTAAGGCTGTCCGTGACTGCAACTGAAAAATTACCCCGGGTTTAAAGGGACGTGCGTGCAAAGTGTACAGGATATATAAGGTGCGCGTAGTGTGCGGCCTCCTAAAAATATTCCTTTTTGAGTTAAAACAGAGATTTTCAGAAATGTGTTTTAAAGGAATGATTTTTTTGGGACGGGGGAAAATGCAACAGTTAAGGCACGTAAATTTTCTGGGAGCCCCAGACAGTCTTAAAACTGAATAGCCCCAAGCTGCCAAGACTGCCAGATTAACTTCAATTGTCCTAGTGGAATTGCCAATGAGGCCGCCCGGTTAGAATCCAAGGAGGATTAAGCCGTACGGCTGCATGGATCAATTTTCCAGGTTTCACTCCTTTGCAATTTCAGGTTGCTTCCCGAACATTTCAGGCACCTTTTTAGCTTTTAGCAGGCTTCCTATACAGAGTATGCACAATTCCCAAGATGCAAGATGCAATGCAATGCAAGGAAAGAAAGCAAGCACGATAATTGGAATCCGTGACGGGAGGCTAACCCGCTCAAAGGAAAAAAGCTTTCTTTTTATATTTTTTTTTCGAAAAGAGATAGCGGTACGTGGGATTGTTAGACCACCATTTATCCCAAGCCCCGGGTTAGGAAGCGATACAGGAAGGTTAAGTGGTTTCCACCTATATACCGGGTATCATTTATTTTGAAAATAAAAGCTTTTCTCCTTTGGGATTTCCCCAGCGGAGTCGCCAAACTGTGAATGTGTGCCCAAATTCTATTTTTTGTGTTTTTTTAGTTTGGATTCACGCGAGTTTGAAAACATCCGATTTAATTTGAAAAACGAAGTCGCCACGCCATTTTGATTTCCTCAAAACTTTGAAAAAAAGGTTTTTTAGGGTTCGGAGGTTAAGTTACCCCTTGGGAAGAACGGATCGTCGTTCACCCAAGGTGCCTTGTCGTAGCAAGTCTCCCTAGATTCCATTTTTTGTGCTTGCTTGTGTGCTTTCTTGTGTGCATGTGTTGAAAAGAGGGGGGGATGTTCCAAGTTGTCTTCCGGACGTACAAACCATTTAGTTGGTTGTCGCTCAGGATTCCTTGGATTTTATGTGTTCGGGACTTTGATCCCGTCCTCATCTTGGATTTGTGATCATCGCTATTTGACCTTGAGTCTTTGCGTGATCGAGAGAAGGACTCTCTTTTATAGTCCAAAATGAGGTTCTTTAGAAAGGAGTGTCCTTAGCCCATCAATCCTACACCTTGAGACGATTGAGCTTATATTGGAGCTATCATGCTCGTCTCAAGTGATAATCGAAGATATAGGTTCAAGATTTATCCCTTTCTAAAGAGATTGTGGCACCTTTAATGGAAGAAACGATGTAAAGATAGGATCTTTACACCGGTTTATTCCGAAGATTGCATCAAGTACCAATTGGGGACTAGGGGAATGCATGTTTTATGATAAAAATGACATTTTTAATGAAAAGATGACATTTTTGGGTACAAAGGATGCTCTTTGATTGCAAAGGATGCTTCTTATGTAAAGAAAGGATTTTTAATGCAAAGGATGCATCTTTATGTGGAAAAATAGTGTTTTATATGCAAAGGATGCATAAAGACTACATTTTGAAAGCAAAGGATGCTACTTTGATTGTAAAGACATGATTTTTAGTGCAAAGGATGCATCTTTGTACATGAAAATGGGTTTTAGATGCAAAGGATGCACCTTTATTGTAAAGACATGATTTTTATATGCAAATGATGCATTTTTATTGTAAAAAAGGGATTTTTAGGTGCAAAGGATGCATTTTTATGAGCAAATGATGCAATGGTAATGCAAAGATCACATTTTTATGAGCAAAGGATGCAATGGTAATGCAAAGGATGCAAAAGGGAAGGGAAAATGATTCACATGTTCAAAGATATGATCTTTAACAATAATATACCAAGTCCCAAATAATATATAGCAATATATAAATGCAAGGAGCAAGAATTACATATAACAAATATAATGCAAGATAAGGGAGTGAGAGGTTACCAATGGTGGTGACCTCTTCTTCTTTGGAGTTTGCCTAGTGGATGGACCAACTTTGAAGGCTTCAAGGAGGAGGGAGGTGGCTTCTTGGCACTCTCAGCTTCCTGATTTTTGTAGGGGTGTTTTGGGAGAGTTTGTATGCTGAAAATTGTTATTGTTGTTCTTGTTAAAATGGGTAGAGGAGGCCTCTATTTATAGGCAGTCTGGATAGAGCAAATGAGGCCGTGCGGCTAGGAGTTCCCTCCTAATGCAGCCGTGCGGCATTATCCCTTGTGACTCAGCATGTTTCTAGAATCATGCAAGGTGGAACTTCTAGAAGGGTGTTCATATTAAGAAAAACGTGCTTTTTTAATTTAAAGCAGTCCCTTCATTCCTCGGAAGGTTCGGAACAGTTCCGGAATTGCTCCCGGACTTTAGGAAAGTCCGGGAAATTGCCGGAAAACTTAACCGGAAGGCATGAGCCAGATTTGGGTACTTACAGGATGGCTTTACTATGGTAAAGCCTAGAAAGAATCGAAGCAAATCTGTTTCTCCTCCTTCCTAACCTCATCCTTGGTGAGTCTTCCTGTACTCTTTCTAATTGTTTCCCAATGGTATCGTTGATATATTGGAATATTAGAGGTATTGGTAATAAGGCTTCTTTTCGTCGTGCAAAAAGGTTATTCCGTTTGCATGGGTCTTCTTTTTTTGCTATTTCAGAGCCTATGCTTCCTAATAATCAGATTTCCAAATACAAAAGGTTGTTTGGGTGTGGTGGTTGTGTAGCTAATGCTAATGGTAAAATCTGGTTGTTTTGGAAGCATGATTTTGATTGTAGGGTTATTCGAGACTCGACCCAAGAAATTACTCTTCAGATTGCTCATCCTCATTGGGAGTATAAAATTAATATTACGGTGGTGTATGCTAGTTGTG
The DNA here is from genome assembly GCA_022495995.1 of Adenophora triphylla var. japonica. Taxonomy (NCBI): domain Eukaryota; kingdom Viridiplantae; phylum Streptophyta; class Magnoliopsida; order Asterales; family Campanulaceae; genus Adenophora; species Adenophora triphylla. The sequence continues at coordinate 426,528 of JAFEMH010000054.1, read as the reverse complement.
ATAGATATATTCGTAGAGAGCTTTGGGATGAAATTATGGATTTGAGCTCTTGCAAGGATCCTTGGTTTGTTATTGGTGACTTTAATTGTGTCCTTGATCAATCTGAGAAGTTGGGTGGTAGACCTATTAAGAGAAAAGTTGTTGCTGAATTCTCGGATATGGTGCAATATTCTGGTCTTATCGATGCTGGTTATATTGGTAATATTTATACCTGGGTTGACAAACCTAAAGGGAAGCCTTCTATATTTCAGAGACTAGATAGAGCCTTCTATAATGCAGCGTGGTTGGATAAATTTCATGCTACTATGGTTTCTCATATTAATCGTACTTGCTCTGATCATGCTCCCCTTGTCGTTCAAGTTAAAGTGTATGGTGATATTATACATGGGAGTTTCAGGTTCCTAAATATTTGGGCTAAGCATGATTCTTTCCATTTTGTGGTTGAAAATTCTTGGAAATCGTATATGGATGGGAGGCCGCTTGTTCTTTTTGCTAAAAAGCTTGCTAGATTAAGAAAGGATATTTCGAAATGGAATAAAGAAGTTTTTGGTAGGGTTGATCAACAAATTAAAGATGCTGAAGATGAGGTGAGTCGCTGTGAGCTAAACCTTCAAAATGATCTTAATGATAATACTAAATCTGCTCTCAGCCTGGCACAAGCTCGGCTTCTTGCTAAGCTTAAGATTGATGAAGATTTTTGGCGTCAAAAGGCTAATATCTCGTGGATAAAGGATGGAGATAGGAATTCGAAATTTTTTCACTCTTATGTTCGAAAGAAGAAACAAAAATTATTCATACATCAAATTCAGAATAGAGATGGTAATTGGATTTCCAAGAAAGATGATATCCAACATGCTGCTGTTGATTTTTTCTCGGACCAACTTCAAAGACCTGTCGATAACCCCATGATGATATTCTGGATGTCATCCCTCGCCTTGTCAATGATGTTGATAATGATAGGCTCACAGCTGTTCCGTCTATGGAGGAGATCAAAGATACGGTTTGGTTGATGAATTGCCAAAGTGCAGCGGGTCCTGACGGGTTTAATGGTTTTTTCTATAAGGAGTATTGGGACATCATCAAATCTGGTTTTTGTAGGGCTATCACGAAATTCTTTATCACGAAATTCTTTTTAGGATTTTCTCTTCGTCGGAGTTGGACAGCCACTCTTATTGTTATGCTTCCTAAAGTAAGTGTTCCTACGAGATTCAAGGAGTTTAGGCCGATTAGTCTTTGTAATTTCTCTGATAAAGTTATTACAAAGCTACTTACTTGTCGGCTTGCTTCTCTTTTTGCCTCGAATTATCTCTCCGCAACAAAGTGGATTTGTCCAAGGTCGTTTAATTCATGAGAATGTTCTTCTTGGGCAGGAGATGGTCCAATCTGTAAAGAAAAAGGTAAGAGGTTCTATTGTGTGTTTAAAGCTTCATATGGCAAAGGCTTATGATAGAATATCTTGGTTTGCTCTGATTAAAGTCATGCGAAAGTTTGGTTTCTCTAAAGTCTGGAATGATTTAATTTTCCCTTGTATCTCTTCTTGTTGGTTTTCTGTGCTTGTCAATGGAGAATCGTGTGGTTTTTTTTCATTCTTCTCGAGGGCTTCATCAAGGTGACCCAATTCCCCTACCCTTTTCATCATGGCTGCCAAGGTTCTTAGAAGGGGCCTTAATATGCTTCATTCTGATTTTCCTCGTTTTAGATATCGGGCTCACATCAATACTCCTATGATTTCTCACTTAGCCTATGCCGATGATATCATTATTTTCTGCAATGGGTCGAAAGATTCTATGGAAGCTCATATGAGCTGTCTACAATGGTATCAATCTTTCTCTGGGCAATTGGTTAGTATAGCGAAATCTTGTTATATTTTAGGTGTGGAAGATGAAAATAGAGATGCAATCATCACTGAAGCGACGGGTTTTGTCAAAAAGACTCTTCCGATCACTTATCTTTGCTGCCCTTTATATGTGGGACGGAAGAAAATATCTCTCTTTGATTCGGTTATTGCTAAGATGGAAGATAGACTGGCTTCATGGAAAGGAAAAATTTTATCTTTTGGTGCCAAGCTTACTCTTATTCAGTCTTGTCTTCAAGCAATTCTTTTATACTATATTTCTCTCCTGGAACCCCCAAAAAGTGTTATTGCAACAATGTATCGAATTATTGCCAATTTCTTTTAGAGTGATGAAGATGGGAATAAAAAATGCCATTGGGTTCGTAGATCTCTTATGTTTCAGCCTACTTGTGAAGGGGGTTTGGGCTGAAGGAAGTTTGAAGACATCGCCAAAGATTTCGCTATGAAACTTTGGTGGCGGATTCGTGGTCATAACTCTTTATGGGCAGATTTTATGCTTGCCAAGTATTGCTTTGGTACACATCCTATGGATGCTTCTCAACCCTCTTTCTCTTCTCATATTTGGTGTCGTATGTTACAAGTTAAAGATATTGTTGAAGCAAATATTGGTTGGAGAATTGGGCGAGGGGAAATTTCTGTCCATGAAAATTGGCTTGATGGGTCTCGGCTTCTTCTGCCTGGGAATCACTTTGAAGTTTCTTCTTTGTTTGAAGATGGAAGTCCTTGGGTTGATCATATTCTTGATGTTTATGGCCCGCAGCTTTTGCAGTCTATACAAAATCATCCTATCTCCATCTCCAATGTTCTGGATCAATTATATTAGCTTCCATCTAGTAAAGGTCAGTTTACTATTTCTTCTGCTTGGCGCCTTTGTAAGGATGCTGGTACGCATGATCTTGTTTTTTAGCATTGATGGCATAAGCATGTCCCTCTCAAAATCTCGGTGTTTATATGGAGACTTTTGCATAACGGTATTCCTACTGATGTTGCTATTCAACGAAAAGGTATTTATTTGGCTTCGGGATGTGACTGTTGTTTGGCTAGATCCCTTGAAGATGCTGATCATTTATTCGTTCATAGCAGAATTGGAATTGCAAGTAATGTGTGGTCTACATTTGCTAATATGTTGGGGGTCCCAGTCATTTCTTATAGCATTCGATCTATCCTTTCTAGCTGGTGGTTTGGTAAATCTAGGGTTTTAGCCTAGGATTAAAGTGGCTTTGTCGGATTATGCCTTGTTTCATTGTTTGGGAGATTTGGAAAAGTCGAAATAAAGCTAGATTCGAGAATATTGCTATGAATGCCGAGTCTATCATTGGGGCTATTAATGATCAAGTTTCTCTCGTAGTCAAGGCTTTCCAGATTAATTTCAAGTTTTATCATGGAGATATTGATATCCTCAGGTACTTTTCCATAAGTCACAGCTCTTCTTCTTTTCGGCCGATGAGATTTGTTTTTTGGAAATCTTCGTCCCTTGAGTTATTTAAGCTTAATACGGATGGAGCTGCAAAAGGTAATCCTGTTCTGATTTTAGGTGGGGGTATTTTTCAAAATTCTCATGGAAATATGCTCTTTGCCTTTTCAAATTTTTATGGAGTTGGTACAAATATGGTGGCGGAAGCAAAAGCTGTTTTGGATGGTTTAAAATTTGTTGTTTCTTTTGGTATGTCCTCCCTTTGGCTTGAAGTTGATTCGGAGATTCTTTTGAAGATTTTGATATTGGATTATCATATTCCTTGGTCAATTTGGTATGAAGTTCATCAAATAAAAAGGATTATGATGCAGATTCGTGTTCGTGTTACTCACATTCTTCGTGAAGGAAATCGTGTGGCCGATGGATTAGCTAATGTTGCTTCTTCTTCTAGATCCAATTCAGTTTTCTACTCTCCAAAGGACCTCCCTCATGATTGTCGTGGCTCTTATAGATTGGATAGAGCTTCCATTCCTTATATTAGACTCTAATTGCTTGTATGGCTAGGTTTTTTTGCTTTCTATGTATGGTTGTATCCCCTCCCATTTTTGTAGAGGACCTTACAACTTGTGTAAGGCCTCCCCCCATTATTTCCTTTCCTGGTGGTTGAGGTTGTCATGTCCCCCACCTTGTTTGTACTTATTTTCTTTATTTAATAAAATCTAGGGAGGTACCTGAATGTACGCTCGTCGAAAAATTCATTTTAAAATGGGAGTCGCCACGCCGTTTTAAAGGAAACATTGAAAACCTTTTGAAAATAGAGTTTGGGTTCGGGGTCATGTTACGTGTTGGGAAGAACCGAGAGTTCACCCAACACGCCTCGTAAACGAGTCTTTCTATTGTTCAACATCCAATTCATTCAATAAGTGTGTGCAAATTGTGTGAGACAAAATATGTAATGAAATGCATATTGATGCTTTGTTTTATTGCTCAACGAAGGAAGATACATCTTGTGAGCCATTTACTCCGGGAGGCCACATCCCAGATTACATCGAATGAGACAGATTACAACTGAAATGGATTAGCTGCAGACTGGCCAATTGTGTCGCCCGACACAGGACCTGGGATGGTCAAGTGTGTCGCGTGACACACCATGCCAGTTTGCAGAGATCTTACAAAGTTGGGATTATAGAGGAAACCAAAGGATAGTCTCAACCAAAATCAACAAATTGCAAAGCCATGAGATAACAGAGATCCACACAACCACTTCAAATGAGTGTGGATATTGAGGATCCACACTCTATTTTGAGTGACAAGTAAACCAGATGAATGAATTACAACTGAAATGATGACTTCTGCAGAGTGGCTAGTTATGTCGCACTACACAGGACATGGCTTGGCCAGTTCTATCGCGTGACACAACGTGCCAATTGCAGAAGCTCTTACAACAGATTGATTACAGAGAAATGAAATGGCAATTGAACATTGACAACAGGTCACATAGATCACGGAATGTGAGATTAACACTCAGACGAGTGTAGATATGAATGATCCACACCCAATTTGAGGTTTAATCAACAAACATCATAGCTTATACCATGCAAATGATTTGGAATTGAGCAATTAGCATGAACCAACAGATGAATCACAGAAGATGAGATTTAAACAGAGAGATTGCGGTTTAGAATTCAACCATTACATCAAATTGAATGGAATTAACATCTTGTGCAAGAGAGAAGAAGGGAGAGTTACCCTTGTAGTCCACACTCTCTATACCACGTCGGTATAGGGAGCCTTCAGATCAGCTCCAACAGCTGGATTCGAGCTCCAGAGGGCGCTACAACCTGGAGTTTCAAGCGTATGTGTGAGTGTGTGTGGGATTAGTGAGATAGAGAGTGAATTGGGTGAGAGAGGTTGAATTGATAAGGCTTGGTAGGTGTTTTGTGTGTGTTTGAGGAGAGAGAGAGGGTTTCTGACGTAATTTGGGCAAAGTGACGCTAAGGGTCGAAGAGGGATCCAGAAATGAGAGGGGGAGGGTCTAATTTATAGGCTGCTGATGAGGGGTGAGTTGTGTCTCACGGCGTTGTTGGGTTTTACGGGTCCATGCGCAGCGGAATTAAGCATAAAATAACATAAAACCCAAGAAGCCCTAGGATCCGTTCTATATAATTAACTTGAAAAAGTATGAGATAGATGTAACCAACCTTGAACGCTTTCCGTTCTTGAGCTATCGAACGATTTGATTATGTGATTTCGAATCACAAACTTCGTTCTTCAACTTGCTTGAACTCTAGGCCTTGATCGATGAATGAGCGAAGACCCTCTTTCGGTATCCACACCTTTGAATGAATCCAAGAACAATTTCTTGAAGATTTCTAGATCCTATAAACCTTGGAATAATATTGAGAATATGTTTGTGAATTTCTATTGAGAATTTCGGCTAGCTGTTTAGGGTTGACAGACGTTCATATTTATACTACATTAGTATAGAATATGAATCCTAATCAAATTAGGAAAGGATTCTGTCAAACCACCTCAGTGGCTTGTTGTGTCGCACGACCACACACAGCACATGGCCTGTGTGTCGCACGGCCTAACAAGGCCAGTGAGGAGTTTCTCAATCATTCTTCCAATGGTTTAATCAATTCATTCTAGTTGTGTGTGACCCAATAGGATTACATTATGTTGGCAATGAGTTCGATCATATCGACCCTCATAAGACATAAGCGGACTCTAGCAAGCCATTATGTCTACCCAAATAATGTAACGTAAGAGTTCACGTTTCCAATGGTACACTTCCATTTCTCCCTTTGTCTCGCGATGTTATATTGAACACAAGTCATGGTCCTCGTCAACTTGTCTTTGTTCAATGCTTTCTCGATTTTGAGTATAATGATAATCCAATCGTATTGGGGTATGGCCATACACTTTCATCATTATCACTCATCGAGGGGCCCAAGCAAAACATCTCTCTATCGAGGGACAAATTCCATCTTGACTTATCATCCTTCCCATCATGAATCCGATCATGCCAAAATTAGCCTTTATAGATATCTTGTTAAGATATCGTTTGACTAAAATCAAACATGACTTTCATCATATGTAAGGTCATGATAATCTCAGGTCTAGGGACTAAATGAAGTAACCTTATGAGATTTAATTATGAAATTTGACCATGACATAAATCTCATGCGGGTCAAGTCCAGTCACTTGTTCTCTAACAAGTACCCATAATTTCAATGTGCATCTCTATGCATATAATCATCGTATGATTATCCATTGACAATTATACTAATTATTCTCTTAATAATTAGGGACGGAGATTATTATAAACAAATATACAAAACATATATAATAATCAAATGATAAACATCTCATATAATAATAAATAATGTCAACACATAAGTCTATCAATCATAGGCCTAGGGCATAACATTAACAGTCTCCCACTTGCACTAGGCCCAATCTACCATGTATCGAATACCTATGGACCTAACATGACCATCATGCTTATCTTGCGGGAGAGCCTTAGTTAATGGGTCCGCCACGTTGTTATCAGTGTCTACTCTGCATATCTTTACGTCTTCCCTTTCACATATCTCTCGGATAATGTGGAAACGTCGAAGTATATGTTTGGATCTCTGGTGTGACCTTGGTTCCTTTGCTTGTGCAATGGCACCATTGTTGTCACAATAAAGTTCAATAGGATCTATGATGCTTGGAACGACTTCCAAATCACTAATGAACTTTTTGATCCAAATTGCTTCCTTAGCTGCATCAGATGCCGCTATGTACTCAGCTTCGGTTGTAGAATCAGCGACGGTACTTTGCTTGGAACTTTTCCAACTCACAGTGCCTCCATTAAGCGTAAACAAAAATCCAGACTGCGATCTGAAATCATCCTTGTCGGTTTGGAAGCTAGCATCTGTGTAGCCTTTCACTACAAGATATTCTTCCATTCCTCCAAAGACCAAGAATACATCCTTAGTTCTTCGTAAGTACTTAAGGATATTCTTGAATGCTATCCAATGTGGTTTGTGGGGATCCGATTGGTACCTACTCATCATGCTTAGAGCACACGAGACATCGGGTCTAGTACATAACATAGCATACATGATAGACCCAATTGCCCAAGCATATGGAATACCATTCATTCTCTTTCACTCATCATTAGTCTTAGGACTTTGATTCTTGCTAAGAGATATACCATGTAACATTGGCAAGTTTTCCCTTTTAGAATTTTCCATTTGGAATCTTCTAAGAACCTTGTCAATGTAAGTACTTTAACTTAAACCAATCATCCTCTTGGATCTATCTCTATAGATCTTGATACCAAGGATATATGCAGCTTCACCCATATTTTTCATCGAAAAGCACTTTCCCAACCAAGACTTGACAGTCTGTAGTGCAGGAATGTCATTTCCAATGAGTAAGATATCGTCGACATACAACACCAAAAATAGTGCTACGCTCCCACTAATTTTCTTGTATACACAAGGTTCATCTTCGTTCTTGATAAAGCCAAACTCCTTGATTGCTTCATCAAAACGTAGATTTCAACTCCTAGAAGCTTGCTTCAATTCATAAATGGATTTCTTCAACTTACACACCTTTTTAGAATTTTCTGGATTAACAAAACCTTCAGGGTGTATCATGTATACATCCTCAAGTAACTTCCCATTTAGGAAAGCTGATTTGACATCCATTTGCCATATTTCATAGTCATAATATGCGGCTATGGCAATTAAAATTCTAATAGACTTAAGCATAGCTACAGGCGAAAAGGTTTCATCATAGTCGATGCCATGAACCTGCCTATATCCCTTAGCTACAAGCCTAGCCTTATAGGCGTGCACCTTCCCATCCATGTCGGTCTTCTTCTTGAAGACCCATTTGCACCCTATGGTTTTTACACCTTCGGATGGATCAATCAAGTTCCAAACTTGATTATCAGCCATGGATTGTAATTCGGACTTCATGGCCTCTTGCCATTTTTCCGAATCAGGAGCGGACATCGCCTCTTGATAGCAAGTAGGTTCATCGTTTTCGATTAACTCCACTTCATCACTTTCCGTAACGAGAAATCCATATCTCTCGGGTTTGGATCGTGACCTACCACTTCGGCGAAGAACTTGTGTATCTTGAACCGGTTCCACAACTGCTTGTGAACTTGGTTCAGTCTCTACCATTGGTTCAATGTTGTTTTCGGGTTCTCGAATTTCTTCGAGATCTATTTTAATCCCACTGATTCCTTTGTGAAGAAACTCCTTTTCTAAGAAAGTACCATTTCGAGCAACAAACACTTTGTTCTCGTTTCGGTTGTAGAAATAGTATCCTTTGGTTTCCTTAGGATAACCCACGAAAACACATTTATCAGACTTAGGTGCTAGCTTGTCAGAAGTTAACTTCTTGACATATGCATCGCAACCCCAATTTTTTATGAAAGACAAACTAGGTTTTCTTCCATGCCACATCTCATATGGGGTCTTTTGAACCGATTTGGTAGGAACTCTGTTTATAGTGAAAGCAGCAGTTTCTAGTGCATGTCCCCAAAAGGATAAAGGAAGCTCAACTTGACTCATCATAGAACGAACTATGTCCAACAAGGTTCTATTCCTCCTCTCAGACACACCATTCCATTGTGGTGTTCTGGGTGGAGAGAGTTCTGAAACGATTCCACAACTCTTAAGATGACTGTCAAATTCTTGGCTCAAATATTCACCACCTCGATCGGATCGAAGTACCTTAATAGTTTTGCCAAGTTGATTTTGCACCTCATTTGAAATATTCGAAATATCTCAAACGATTCACTTTTATGTTTCATTAGATAAACATATTCAAATCTACTATAATCATCAGTGAATGTTATGAAGTACCGAAATCCTCCCCTAGCATCGCTACTCATAGGCCCACATACATCGGTATGTATGAGTCCTAATAAGTCGCCCACCCTTTCACCGGTTTTGGTAAATGGGTCCTTGGTCATCTTGCCAAGTAAACAAGATTCGCATGTCTCATAAGATTCATAATCATGTGAGTCTAAAAATCCATCTTTGTGGAGTTTAGAAATGCGTTTCTCATTTATATGGCCAAGACGACAATGCCATAAGTAAGTGTGGTTTACATCATTGGGTTTAGATCTCTTGTTAATGTTATAGACATCATTATCACGATTTTCAACATCAAGAATATAAAGGCCATTGAATGAAACAAAGCAATAATGCATATCACTCTTATAAATGGAAAATTTCTTATCACACATAAGAAAATTAAAACCTTCATTATCCAAACATGAAATTGAAATAATATTCCTACTTAAAGCTGAAACGTAATAAAAATTGTTCAAAACAAGTATTAGTCCACTAGGTAAAGTAACTTCATAAGTTCCTACGGCTAATGCAGCAACTCTTGCTCCATTCCCCACACGTAGGTCCACTTCACCTTCCTTAAGCATCCTTCTGTTCTTTAGAACCTGCACATTTAAACAAATGTGAGTTCCACATCCGGTATCCAATACCCAAGAACTAGAAGTAGATAGGAATATATCTATAACAAAGATACCTGAAGTCGAAGCAACTCCTTTGCTCTTCTTCAGTGCTTCCTTGTATTTTGTGCAGTTTCTCCTCCAATGTCCAATCTCATTGCAATGGAAGCAGACTGCGTCCTCTTGGGACTTAGGCTTAGCCTCTTTAGGCTTGGAAGCCTCTTTGGGTTTGGCAACTTTTGCCTTGGGATTAGCAACTTTTGCTTTTCCTTTACCCTTGAAACCCTTCCCCTTGTTAACCATCAGCACTTGGTCAATTTTCTTTTCGACAATATTGGTTTCCGCAGTGTTCAACATTTGAACTAACTCGGAAAGGTTTTTTTATTCATTCCACCCATGTTATAGTGCATTATGAAATTACTAAAACTTTTGGGCAATGAATTCAATATTATGTCGGTAGCCAACTCTTGGCTAATTGGAAAGCCGAGCCTTTCAAGATGCTCAATGTGGCCCTTCAACTTAAGAGCATGGGGACCAACAGCTTGTCCTTCACTCATCTTGCATGAGGTCAAGACCGTAACTGTGTTGTACCTTTCTTGCCTAGCTTGTACTTGGAACATTTCCATCAGTCGATTGTTTAGATCAACTGTCCCCAAGTGCTCAAGATCCTTCTGAAGGTTCTTGCACATGGCGGAGAGCATGAGGCAACCAACATCTGTAGAGTCACGCTTGTGCTTCAGATATTGATCCCTCAATGCCCTAGTAGCATCGGCGGAGTTCGTGGAATAGGTTCCTCGAGAACGTACAATTTTTCTTCTTGCTTGAGAACAATTCTCAAACTACGGATCCAATCCATATAGTTTGTACCATTCTCTTCCAACATTTCCTTCTCAAGGACAGATTGCAGTGAAAAGTGATTATTGTTTGATGCCATTTATTCTACAAAAAGATATACATAAAATATGAACACATATAAGTAAACATATCATATGAGACGTATAATGCATTTATATAAAATGCTCCCACTAAATTATACACCTTCAAATGCAAATAAGCATAATATACATTTAATGGGCTAAGATCCAACTTTAATTCAATTTCAAGTTTGCTATGGCAAACCGCTCAAAATTAAATTAATTAGGTAGAAAACATCAAGCATATCACATATATGACTCTTAAATCTTTTATGAGATTTATTCAAGACATCATATGTCTAGGCATATTTTTAATCTCATCTTATGCCTTGGGTCCAAAACCATTTTGATAACCCAATTAAGTTCATTCACTTTAAACGTATAGGAACCACCATTTCCTCATCTTGCTCGCATTCGAATAGAATCAAAGCACCTTGCTATGGCAAGTCCACCGAAAACTATCTGAATGGTCTCAAGTGTTTTAATCATGAATTGGCATAAAGAACTTAAAAGTTAAATGAAGGTTCTTTAAGGTAGATTATAAGCATATCAGCAAAGATAGTCATAATCGTGCACTGTAAGTTCCCGTGAAGATAGGTGAGCCACAAGGACTACTTAAGTACCAACTCTTCCTTAGACAGTAACTCTCCTAGACATGCACAATCGTAAATCGCCCGATTTGGCAACATAATCACTACCTTTTATAAACAATCAGTTTCTTTTAAATTTCGCGTAATTATGACTTGTTTCCATAAACAATCATAAAACCAAAATTTTAATGTCTAAATCTAAACATATTAGGAAACTATAATGCAATGTTTCAACTAAACATAAAATTTCTTAGCGCGTAAGAGCAAGTAAATCATGCATCGCAATAATTATTAAAATCATATTTTAATCAACTAAGCATGCATAAACAATGAATTAACCTAGCATAGCCCTATAAACTCAATTTTATAGCATCCAGATTAACATAAAAACGTATCAGATTGTAAACACATTCACAGATTAATCAGATTGTTCATCAAACTGATACTGCCCAGATTGGGCTAAAAGTGTCGCGTGACAGAAGCAAGTTCTCTCGCATGACAGAAGCTAGTTCTGTCGCGTGACACAGGATGACAGTTTTCCAGATTTCCAGAATTCAATCAATTCTAAATCATAGAGCAATTAAATCATGCAAACGACTTTTAACAGATTTAATTCAATATCATTAGAACACGAATTAGGCATATTGTTTCAAAAACAATTAATCTATCGCATACAAAACATGCAAAAGAACATATAAACGATTTTATATTACTTTTCTAGCATGTTAATTCAAACTTAATCATACGAACGGGGCTCTGATACCACTGTTGGGTTTTACGGGTCCATGCGCAACGAAATTAAGCATAAAATAACATAAAACCCAAGAAGCCCTAGGATTCGTTCTATATAATTAACTTGAAAAACTATGAGATAGATGTAACCAACCTTGAACGCTTTTCGTTCTTGAGCTATCGAACGATTTGATTATGTGATTTCGAATCACAAACTTCGTTCTTCAACTTGCTTGAACTCTAGGCCTTGATCGATGAACGAGCGAAGACCCTCTTTCGGTATCCACACCTTTGAATGAATCCAAGAACAATTTCTTGAAGATTGCTAGATCCTAAAAACCTTGGAATAATATTGAGAATATGTTTATGAATTTCTATTGAGAATTTCGGCTAGCTGTTTAGGGTTGACAGACGTTCATATTTATACTACATTAGTATAGAATATGAATCCTAATCAAATTAGGAAAGGATTCTGTCAAACCGCCTCAGTGGCTTGTTGTGTCGCACGACCACACACAGCACATGGCCTGTTGTGTCGCACGGCCAAACAAGGCCATTGAGGAGTTTCTCAATCATTCTTCCAATGGTTTAATCAATTCATTCTAGTTGTGTGTGACCCAATAGGATTACATTATATTGGCAATGAGTTCGATCATATCGACCCTCATAAGACATAAGCGGACTCTAGCAAGCCATTATGTCTACCCAAATAATGTAACGTAAGAGTTCACGTTTCCAATGGTACACTTCCATTTCTCCCTTTGTCTCGCGATGTTATATTGAACACAAGTCATGGTCCTCGTCAACTTGTATTTGTTCAATGCTTTATCGATTTTGAGTATAATGATAATCCAATCGTATTGGGGTATGGCCATACACTTTCATCATTATCACTCATCGAGGGGCCCAAGCAAAACATCTCTCTATCGAGGGACAAATTCCATCTTGACTTATCATCCTTCCCATCATGAATCCGATCATGCCAAAATTAGCCTTTATAGATATCGTGTTAAGATATCGTTTGACTAAAATCAAACATGACTTTCATCATATGTAAGGTCATGATAATCTCAGGTCTAGGGACTAAATGAAGTAACCTTATGAGATTTAATTATGAAATTTGACCATGACATAAATCTCATGCGGGTCAAGTCCAGTCACTTGTTCTCTAACAAGTACCCATAATTTCAATGTGCATCTCTATGCATATAATCATCGTATGATTATCCATTGACAATTATACTAATTATTCTCTTAATAATTAGGGATGAAGATTATTATAAACAAATATACAAAACATATATAATAATCAAATGATAAACATCTCATATAATAATAAATAATGTCAACATATAAGTCTATCAATCATAGGCCTAGGGCAAAACACTAACAGGCGTAACGCTTCCGTTTTTCGTGGCTCGTTGTGTCGCGTGACACAACATGCCACTAACCATTTCTGGCGTCAACAACTGATTCTGGAACATTCTGAATTAATTCCCAATAGGTCCAAAACAATTAATTCTCTGTAGGTCCTTTGGCATGGGAAAAATACTTAAAAGTACTTCCTTCGCGAGAAACTTATAAAAAGTTCCCGAAAGTCTCGGAATGGACCGGAAATTTACCAAAACGCAACCTAGTGCAATTTTATTATATTAAAAGGCACCTGTAAAGGGTCGCGAATTGGATTGGCGTACTCACAGAGCCCCTCGGCAATGTCACTTATGGAAGAAGTGAGGTTGTCGATAAGAAGGACCCCAATCCCAATGAACGGCTGGGGAAATGGCAGATGGAGGAAAATGATTGATAAGGTTGGATGGCTGGACCTCTCGAGAGAGGATTCCTACGTATCCCTAGGAGGGAATCAAGCCTGATCATAGTTCGAAGATGCCAACAAGGAGCAAAATGGTAATGCATATAGAGATAGGTTTTCATACCTTTGCTGTGTTTACCTGTAGCTGCCGGAAGGACTGAGGCTAGGACTGATGATGATGACCTGATGATTCGCCGTCCAACACGGGATTTTGATGATGATCTTCCATCCAACACGGGATTTTGATGAGGGATCGCCATCCAACACGGGAATTTGATGATGATCTTCCGTCCAACACGGGCTCTTGATGATCTTCCGTCCAACACGGGATTTTTGATGAGGAATCACCGTCCAACACGGGAATTTGATGGTGAATTGTCGTCCAACACGGGATATTGATGATAATTCTCAGTCCAACTCGGGCATTTTGATGATGATCCTCCGTCCAACACGGGCAATTGATGAGGAATCTCCGTCCAACATGGGAGTTTGATGATGAATCGCCGTCCAACACGGGATATGATAATGACTCTCCGTCCAACACGAGATTTGATGATGAACCTCCGTCCAACATGGGAATTAGATGATGAATCGTCGTCCAACACGGGATATTGATGAGAAACCTCCGTCCAACACGGGAATTTGATGATGAATCGCCGTCCAACACGGGATATTGATGAGGAATCACCGTCCAACACGGTAATTAGATGATGATTTGCCATGCCAGATGGACTCTGTTGATGATTCAGCCTAGCAGAACTGGCTTTTAACGATGATTTGCCGAAGCTGATGAGCACTATTGCTTGGAGATTGAGGCAAGCTCTCTTTTAGACGATGCTGATGAATCCGAAGATGATAAGACTGATGAAGATGATGAGGGCAGAACATGCCACCTGCAGGATTTGAAATCCTTGTCCAGATTGTGATTGAGGAACAACTCCTACCCTCAAATTATGATCACTTGATTATTGTACCCTGTGGGGGGAAACACAACACTCTAGACACTTTGCATTTTATTTGAGCTTGATTTGAAATTTTATGCATTATTAATATTGATGCACGAGTCCATCTCAAGGATAAAAATGAAGTGAGGATTTTGTATGGCTTGACGAGCAGATATCTATATGTAGCAAATGATGGATTGTGTATGGATGGCGAACCCTCTCCCATAAATTTGGGAAGTGTATGAGTGATGATTGAGGGATATATGGATGACATGGTGCAGCCTAGGCAAGTCGGGGATGCTCCCGGGTGAGTGCAAATTGCAGCCAGTTGATTGTTACTGATAAGAACAAAGTATGTCGCGCACCCGAGACGACAAGTAGCAGAGAAAGTGCAGAGAATGCCCTGGCTCTGAAGAGATGACTAGGCAAAGCCCCAGTTGATAATGCAAAGCAAACCCGAAGGGAAACTGGTAAGGAGAGCATGAGAGAACAGCTTAACAAAGCCCAGCTTGAAGAGCTGATACGGGAGAGCTTGAGAGAACAGCATAGCAAAGCCCCAGCTTGAAGAGATTCAATGCAGCCTTATTGCAGACAGAGTAATCTTGTGGCCGAGGAGGTATCCATCTTTCAAACTTTAGTCAATCAGTCATTGGACAAGACTTGGAAATGTATACGTGCAGGGGCACATCTTTCGAAAAGTGGGAATGAATCCTGATTTTGTATAACACACTTGTTTTGGGTTTAACTCTTTTGAGAGAGTATAAGCATAACAAGGTGTGGAAAAGTGTATGGAAGCCCCTGCTGACAGAAAGACAGTGTTTGGCTCTATATTCCTAGAATGTAGAAAGAGAAAACTTATCGAGACATTTGAAAACTTGTCTTATTCATGGTGATCACAAGGCTGCTTAAAACCCTTTATTGATGCTCGGGTTATTCAACCACTAAGCTTGATATGAACAAATATTTTGATTAATCACGAAGAGAAAACCAACTAATATCAAGAATCAAATTTGGAAAGGTGGAAAGAGGACTTGTATATGGGGACGGCCCATGAGGAAACCGAATTCTGAGATTTGAATGTATTTGTGACCGGACCATTTCTGGTTGCCTACGTTCCTCCCATGGCGAGGAGCTCAGGTCGCCGTAGTTCGGGCTTATCCCGATTGAAGAGAGGAGGAATGCGAAAATTCGAGATTTTGAGGACCTTTGAGGATTTTGAGGATGGGAGAGTTGAAGAACATGTCCCCTTGGAGTGTCCATGAAAGACACGGATGTGAAGCCCCAATGAGGCATCTACGGCAAGTGTTTGCGGAGAAGAAATGAAATATGCTCACATGAAGTACCAAATGAATGGTTTGAATTTGCACAATCTTTGATTGATGATCTTAAACCGAGATAGATTAGGTTCCAACGTAAGCAAGCAATGAAGCATTAATTTGATTTAGATCTCGAAGATATTAGAATGAAACTGCTATCCGGTAGGAACTGGAGCTGGGTTTCAGGGCTTCGATCGGCCATCGGGTGATTTGGAATATCATGACCTCTTAAGATGAGAGGTCGGCTGGGATTTTTGCTGACTGAACCTCTAAAGATGAGAGGTTGGTTTTCAAGGATGTGTTTTGGATCTCTATGGCGAGGAGGTTGATTGCCTCTAATAATGAGAGGTCAAATTTGCTTCGGCCAAAGGCAAGGGTAATGATAATGGGAATATCCTCTAAAATGAGAGGATGGCTTGGGATTGGTTTTGGTGGATTTTGGTGAGAGAAAATCCAAGCTATCGAGAAATTTTGTGAACTTGCGAGGATTCGGGCTCCTTTTGAATATTGGAGAGCTTCTTGAGAAGTCGGGGACTTTTGCTGAATTGTGAGAATCTAAAGTCCTTATTTTGAAAAGCCTCTTGAGAAGTTGAGGACTCTTGCTGAATTATGAGGATTTAAAAATCCTTCTTTTGAGAATTTGGAAGACCTCTTGAGGAATTGAGGATTATATCTATCCTTCCTTCATGACTTGAGTATTTTGTGTACCACCGATTCTTGAAGCTAACTTCTTGGCATTGCTTGGACTTCTCTCAGCAAGGAGCAAAGATGACGGCTAAATGGGGTTTCAAAACATGCCGATCTTGAAATGAAAGGGTATTATTTAGTGAGGGTGAGGTAACGGCTTCCCTAGGGTGAAAGACTTCAACCACAATCCCTACCGGATGACCTAAACGAAAATTAAGGCTTCATTGCTTGCTTAAGCTTAATTGAGGAAGATTCATGCAAATTCATTGAGCAACGGAACATTGAGTATGATGAAAGAGATGTGAGCATATGAGATGCGAGATGGGGAATTGATAAGCCCAATTTGAGAGGGATATCAGTGGATTTTCTCGCTTCGATTAGTTTAAATATTAATTATTTCAATGCATTAGTGATTGAGCAGCACAAGTGATCATATAGAATAAAACTGTTTCAATTAAGTGTAATGTGGGTGTGCAAGTGATGTCTCAACTCTAGCAAGAAAAGAAACAAAGACTTTTATTATTGAAATAAAACAGACCCAACAGACTCAAACCCAAAAAGGACATTCATTAATAACATGAAAAACAATCTAGACCCTACGATGACTGAGTGATTGACTTCTTCAGATGGGAGACCCTTAGGAATCACGGGAGAGGATTGGTAACTACGTTGGGGTGAGCCTTCTCAACCTTGCCCTCATCGATAATCTTTTGGATGAGCACCTTCAGAGGGGTGCAATCATTGGTGATGTGGCCAGGATACTGATGGTATCGGCAGTATTTGCTTGCATCCAGATTGGGATTGGGTTTAACAGGGTTGTAATTCTCGAGGGGCTTGATCATCCCAGTCTTAACCAAGCCAATAAATGCCTCCTCAGTAGTCATGCCAAGATCATCATACTTCATCTTTTGACGGAATCTCCCACTGGTTTGGCTAGCGCTTTCTCCCTGAAGGTTGTTGATACTATTGTCCTTTGGGACCAGGGAAACTAGATTGACCATCTTGTAACTATAACCACTAACATTACCGGCCTTGGCATCTGGGTTAAGATTGAAGAGTCGATTCTCGCTATGAGCTCCCATGCCTACCATCTCCCTTAAATTGGGGTACCAACCATTCCCTACAGCTTCGTGAAGAACTGGCTTTACACATGAAAGGAAGATATCTTTTTGGTCTTGCAAAGGGATTGGCTCAGAAAGCTCATTCAATTTAGCATTCCACCTTTTATAGAACTCGGTGATTGATTCATCCTGCTTCTGGATTGTACCAACCAAGTCGTCTCTAATCGTGCGCCACTCGAGGTTTCCACGGTACTTATCAAGAAAGGCCTCAGTGATCTGACTCCGAGTAGAACGACTCTCTTGCTTCAAGGCGAGGAACCATGTAAGTGCTGGGCCCTTAAGAGTGAGATGGAAGTGCAAAGCCATGAATTCGGGAGTACAACCCATCGCTCCCATGGTCATCACATATGTGTCAATATGAGTTTTCGGGCAAGCTGAGCCACCAAATTGCATTTTGGGCATCTTGAATTTATGGGGGAGGGGTGTCACCTGACTCGGATCAACTACATTGAGACCACTAGACCCCATTGTCAACTTGTCGATCTGCTGCTGCATCTGTTTCAACAACGCAGTCACCTCTGGAGTCATCCCGGGAAGCTGAGGAATAGCAGGAGCAATAGTTGAAGAAGGCTCAGAACTGGCTGATTGGAAGAGAGACGGTGTAAGTGCTCCAATTTGAGTTGTTAGTATTTTCGTTAGAAAATTAACGAAAGCCCTAACATTCCTAACATTTCTAACAATTCCTAACTTTTCTAACAAAGCAAGGGTAAATTAGGCATTGCTATTTAAAGTTAAACCAAGAAAAGAATCTTAAAAAAGAGAAAAACCCGAAATGGAAGCTGCTGGAACACAAACTGGTTGCTTAATTTTGAAAATATTCCTTTGGTCCAAAGCCTGCAGCTGCATTTAATGAACAGTGCACGCTGCAGGAACCATCCGCGCGGATGGAAATGTAAGTTTTCAGAGGCCTATAAATTGAGCCCTTCAGTCTCAGAAAAAAAAAGGAACAAGAAGCAACAACAATTCACTCACAGCACCTTGGCGAGAATACTAGAGAAAACAGTGGGAATTCCCTTGAATTGCCACCTTTTTCTTTGGATTATTTTCCCAAATCACACTCACTAAATACTCTCAAATTCAAGCCTCAAACACTCTCAAATTCAAGCCTCAAACTTAAAAATCAAGGAAAGATAGGTATAACCTCTTTCTCCCTACCCTAAATCTCACTCATCCATGCATGCATCTCATACCTTGAAGATGTAACTTGTTCTTCTCTTGCCCTAGATCCAAGAGGATCACCATGGAAGTTCATCTCCATGGATGATCCTCTACAAGGATCAACATTTCTTTCAAATTGTTTTTACTTACTTACAAACACTTTTCTAAACCTAAAAATCATTTTCATACATAAAATCTTGATTTCAAAGTTAAATCTCCCCCTTCCCAAGCAAATGAAGTGCTTTAAGTCCTAATGTACCCTAAGGATGGCTTGATATAGTAGATCACCACTAAAAAGTATAGTGATCACTAATCAAAGCCTAAGAAAATGGGGACAAAGCATGGATGCAAACCCCTTTCTAAATCACATTTTCCTTCAAGAACATCTTGCTGTCCAGTAGCATTGTTCTAAGACCTCAGTCCATTGTCTAAGTTTTTGGACACAGAAGAACTTGGAATTGGGTGTTGACTACAAAATACTTTTTGTAGCCAATATCCGTAGAATTCCATATATATTTTTACTTTATTTTTTGAGTGAGTCTAACTCCCTTTTTCAAATTATTTTCCAAAGGTTAGTTCAACAGTCTCTGGAAATCCAGATTTCATATCTGTGATTTACAGAAGGTTTTGCTCCATCAAATCATCTCCAAATGGAAAAGTATTTGGCAGTCACCTTATTTAAGATGTTTTGAACAACTTTCATTCTTGTACTTTCCCCAGATTCTGAAGTTTTAAAGCTCTTAAATCCATTTCAAAATCAAGTGTCCACTGCCTTTTTCATTCTGACAGAATTGATTTTCAACTTCAAGGAGTCTTTTGAGTACCAAAACTCAACCCTAAAATCATACCAAAAATCATGGGACTTGTTTTATGTCTTACAAAGAGTTCCCAATTTTTAAATTTCTCAGTTTACATTTATTTTAACCAAAACACACACACACACACACACACACAAATGGTTTCAAATTAGGAAGACTCGTTTTACGAGGCATTTCGGGTGAACCCTAACGTTCTTCCCGGCGTGTAACGTGACCTCCGAACCCAAATCTCTAATCTCGGGCATTTTTCAAAATTTTGGCCCTTAAAATAAAAATGGCGTGGCGACTCCGTCTCCGTTTTGATTTTCAAAAAGAAAGGAAAAATCGCGGTGGCACATTCATCACAGTGGCGACTCCGCTGGGGAAATAAAAATGAGCTTTATCTTTTTCAAAAAAAAAAACCTTTTTTCAAAAAAAAGAAGAAAGAAAAGCTTTTGTGGGTCAAGCTTCCGTCCCGGCATTTGAAACCATTTGTACTGTGTGTGTGTTTGTTTTGCACATTTCGTGTTGTTTTGACTGTCCCGAAAAAATCGGTATTTTGATTGTCGGAATCAATTTCCTAACTGTTTGAATTTTCGTGCTTATGTGCTTATGTGTTATTTGCTTTCAAAAAAAAAATTCAAAAAAAAAAATTCAAAAAAAAAAAATTCAAAAAAAAAAATCAAAAATTCAAAAAAAAAAGATTTTCAAAAAAAATTATATTTTCAAAAAAAAAAAAAATCATTTTTTGCATGCATCATACTTTTTAAGACACATAAAAATTTCTATTTTACTCAGAAAAAGAAGATAGACTGCTTGCACACTACGCGGACTTGGCCTTACACTGCACACTACGTCCTTAACCCGGGGAAATCCCAGTAGCAGCCCGTTTGGCCTTATTACGCCTCTCGGTGCGAGCACGGGACTACCCAAACATCTCTTGGAGCCTCGTGTCGACCATGCACTTGTCCGTGACACACTTTGTCCGAGACCCGGTTGGTTTTTAGTCTGGTCCGTGTCATGCCCGGTCTGTGTATACACCTTTCCTTTCAGGCCTTAGTCGGCATACCAAGTCAATATCTTTCGGGGACCCTTAATCAGTCGAAGTCATGCTGGTTTTTCGCCGCAAACTTTGACCAGATATTGACTGGTGCCTTGACTTTGACTTTGACTGGCACAACTTATGCACCGACTCCCGGCATGACACTGAGTCATCAAGGATTAATGATTATTTCATGTCTACTTACGGCCTAACTAACGACGGGTCAAGATCAATTATGGACGTTTATCAGTCCGAGCCATGCCGACTTTTCGTCGAGCCCTCCGGACATGATCTTGACCTTTGACGTCAGCTTTGTCCGTAATTTACATCGAATGCTCGTTAAGACTAGATTACCCGCCAGACTTTAGGATCGTTTTTCTTTTCGGTCGGTGGGACCCGCTTGCCCTACGGAACCCTTGTTCGAGGTTACAGGTTGAGGGTCCGCAGGCGTAGTGATGGGGCCCACTGATCCAGGAATCAGAATAGTTTGCGAAAAAGAAGAGCAATCTTTTCCAACCGATTAGGTTAATAAAATACGTTTTAAGTAAACAAGAACAAATAATTGCATGTTGCATGAGCCCTAAGCCCAAACACCTACCCTCCTTCATTCCCAAATATCTGAACCCTCGTGTCTTTCCCCCCACAGCTCCTCACAAAGCTTGGTTTCGGGCGCCGGGTCACCGTTTGATCAGTTGGGAAGAGTCAAGCGCGTCATCAGCTTCACCGTTTGTTCCGACTCCGGGTTTCAGAATGTCTGCATCAGCTGGTAATGATGGAGACAACATCACTCCGCCTCCCGGGACTCCCCAGACAGAATAGCAGTGGAATCAGTTAGCAGAACAGATGAGATTGCGACAGGAAGCACAGATTAATAGCCTTATGGAAGCCATTAAAAGCCATGGTTTGGCCGCCAGTCTCAATCCCGATGGCACCTTCATCGTGGAAGAAGAAGAGGATGCCAATCCCACTCTAAGTCGCCCCGACTACTCCAGGATGCCACCACCAACCTCCTACGGTACTACTACCAGGGCCCATGCTCCTCGATCTCTGGGACAGACCACTGGATCCATACAGCCTGACGGCACAAATCAGTTCGCAGTTCCTCAGTGGGGGCAAAATCAGTACGGAATGTCTTCTCATGGTTGGGGTTACCTCAGAATGCCACAGCAAATTGGAATCCCACCTCAGTTTGGAACCGATCAATCCGGGCCTTCGCGAATAGGTTCAAAGTGCCACAAAGAATAGCTTTGGGATGCCACCACGGTTTGGTTCGGGACAACGATCGGGAGCCCCTCCTCGAGAATGATGCCGGTTCAGTGCTCCTAGCACGGCTCATACAAACCCATTTCTCACTCGGGGACCAATGGGCCACCAAGTCCCTAATCCCGGTTTCATCGAATCCCTCGGACCGCAATACCCTCTTGGCTACACACCCTCGCCACGGCTGGCATACGGTTCAACAACCAGGGGACAACAGCCCGCACCTAGGCCTACCTATGAATCTCAGCTCGGAAAACCAAGCTACCGGCTACATCGGGGTTGCCTCCACCCACTCTGCCGGTTGAAAGTCAACAAGCCGCAAGGTTCTATCCCTAGTGCCCACTTCGAGCTCCTACTCACGCTCTCCAGGGTAATTCGGGCCAAGGACAGGTTTTTACCTATGTCCCCGGATCCGCCATTCCCTCCACCCGATCTGCCGCCGATAGTAGCTCCTCACTCTAGCTCGCCGGTCCGAATGCCATGGCTCCACCACAAGACCCTAACTCCGGCTCGGTTCATGGAGCAAAGACAAAGAAATGAAAGCGCAGATTGCTGAATTGACCGCTAAAAAGTCTGCCTTCCGGCCTACGGACCTGAACTCCATTGTTCCCTTGCCCCACAAGTTCGTGATGCCTAATCTGGACCTGTTTGATGGGACTGCCTGCCCGAAAACTCATCTGGACACATATACCTTGGCAATGAAGGCCAAAGGATGCACCAATCAGCAGTTGGCTGACTATTTCAGTCTTTCCTTGAAATTCAGTGCTCTAAAATGGTTCTTCCGCTTAAAACCCGAGTTCAGGGCTACATGGGATCAGATCACCAGTGCCTTTACAGAAAAGTACAAAGCTAATTTGGAATGGAAAACAAATAGAGTTGACTTGCAGACAACCGTGCAGCGTCCCGATGAGAATGTCGGGGATTTCTACAAGCGGTGGAATCTGAAACTCAGTGAGATGGCCATCCCTCCTTCTGAAGAGGAACATTGGACATCTTCCAGTCATGCCTGAAGTCACATTTGAGAACCTCCCTCAGTCATTTCCCGTACTCAGACTTACGGGCCATGGTTAACTCCGCAGCTAAGTTTGAAAAGGCTTACAATCAACAACCGGCTGCTGCACCTGCTTACAGATACAGAGCTCCTCCCTCCAACACGGTTCCGACTCCTGCTAAAGGAAAAGAGATGATAAACTACGTAGAGGGCGAGGTGAATGTAATAATGCAACTCCTTTTGCTCCCGGGAAACAGTGAGCCCAAGCCTCGGGTCATAAACCTCGAAAGCTTTGGAATGCCTCGAACGACATCTTTAGAGGATTGGTGAAAGAAGGCTTGTTTGCGGCCTTTGGAAAATTTCCAACCCGAGGAAATCCGAATGCTCCCGTGGATACTTCTAAGTTACGTGCTTTTCATCGGGCCCACGGTCATCTAACAGGATAAGCGCTTTACTCTGAAAAAGGCAATCCAGGGATTGATAGAGCAAGGGAAGTTGGAAGGCCCCGAGGGGCCTAATACAGTCAAAAATCCCTTCCCGAGAAATCAAAACCAGGTGAACATGATTGAAGCCGAAGAGCTTTCGCATGTCCAGGAGGATGCGAAAACTGATGAAGACCTCCAAATACCCATGGCCAACCTTGTCGAGGATCCTGAATTCGGATTCCCCCTCAGCCTTGAGGATGGTGAACAAACCAACCCTCCTTGGTCTCATGTTAGAAATTTCTTGCAAGAATATGAAGCCCGCTATTTCTCGGAGGAAGGAAAAGCCGATGCTGAAGAACTGGGGCTGTTCCAGTCAAATCATGAGAAAACCATTTACACGAGATGGTTAGAGCAGTCAAGGAAGATTGAGCAAGAAAGCTTCAGACGGGCGCCAATATTGGGTCTTATAAGCAAAGAGGCCGAAGAGCACTTGGAGTTAGTACACTTCTGCAAGTTGGCCTTGGGGGAAACCAAATATGATCCCGAAGACAGTGAAAGTGAAGAATCGGAAGAGGAGGATTGCTTCTATATCCTTCCTGGAGTCAAGTACGTGCCGCCCCCTCTCACTCTTCCCCCACAGTTTCTGGGAGGAGAAGCGGAGTCGCAATTGCCGCTTCCGGCAATGGGGGCATATGACAATTTCTGTGGCTGCACGCATCCGTCCTCCCCTAACAGATTTGACCGGCGCTCTCTCTCAGCCGAAATCCCAGTAGTATGGGAAGACGATTCTGATGACAGTGATGATGATGACGATGAATGTGAGGAGTCAACTGAGGCCCAAGATCCGGAATCAATCTGGAACAATCATGCCATAATGGGAGCCGGACACAATGGTTGGTTGTCAGCAAGCGACGATGAAGGACCGCCGGAAAACGCGGGTCAGATACCGCTGAGGACGGACCCCCACAAAGTACTCCTCGTAAGATGCACTTGTGGTCAGTGCCCGGATACCTCAGAGGATGAAGGACAACAAAGCCCACTTACAGATCCATACGTATCCAAAATCCTAGAGCACAATGTTCCCTACAAGGACCTAGTAGGAGAATGGAGAAGGTTCATTGAAGTGCTGGTTGAAGAGGGAGGTTTTTAGCAACCGGAAGACGATGAATTCGTAAACGTCATCGGTTCCTTTTCTTCTTTCCCTAAAACAGACAACATCACAACAGTAAGGGTCACTACCGAGCCGCTTGAACACACCAAGTGCATGGAGTCACTGAAAAGGGTTATTGATCTAAATGTCTCCCCAGTCGCCTTCATACCCATGGACCCACATGACGCTTTCTTAATTGCTCCTGTACCCGACAGTGGACCCGGGTACTCCTCATTTGGACCCAGATCTACCGAGCTGTTGCATCAAACTATGAAGGGGAGCGTTGTCTATCCTTTACTTATGGTTGCCCTGCTTGCAAGGGCGAAAGAAAGAAGATGTATGATGAGATGGAGGCTGACAGCCGTAAGATTGAGGAAACTTCGGAAGACGATTATGAAACCAAAGACATGAAAGCTATGAAATTTCCTGGGGCTGAGCACGTGGATGTCATAGAGTTCAACACTGCCTACCATGCTTTGGGGAAAGGGTTTTCAGACACCCGATCCAAGAAGATAGTTGAAGATTTGTTAGAGAGAGGGAAACTGACTCCCATCCTCCCCAGTGAGAAAGTAACCATGGTCAGATCAAATCCGCCCCGAAACAAAGTAACAATCCTTGTCAGGGTTACCCAAGAAGAGGTCACCTTCCCCGAATGTATTTCAGCTCTCAGAGAAGTCCTGGAAACCGGCATGATACCCGATGCTCCTCCTACGCAGAATGCTATAATCGTCTCCAGCTCTGAGTATTATTGAAAGGAACCAGAGTGGCTGCACTATACCGGAGATGAAATCGAAAAGCCGCCAAGCCCTGAGAACAGCAGTTCTTGTTGCATGATAACTATGAGCAAGGTAGGCTATGAAAGCGAATCGGAGGATGCCCTAGCTCTATGGGCCATCCAGGGGACAGTGACACAACCCCAGGTTCAGAAGCCTGTGACATGGGAAGCAGTTTTAAAAGCTGCCCGGGGAAGGAGCCGATGGCACTCAAACTCGGCCCCTCACCGTCGCTAGACTCCGTCGAACCCGGTGGCCGATAGCCAAAAAGGCTCCCAGTTGACCTTAGCGGCGTTGAAGAAATCTAGTCAAGAAGCGGCCCAGATGAGGAAGTCAACTGTTGACCCGATCCAGGCAGATCTACCGGGGGAACCCCAAAGACAGATAAGAAGGTGGCGGATCAAGCACGAAAGGAAGACCGTCTCCCACATGCCAAGGGCGGAAACTCTGACCTCGAGAAGGAGGATCCGGTGCTCACCCAGTGAAACAAACCCGAGCCAACATCTCTTTGTGGTCCTGCTACCTCATCGTACCCTCACAAGCTAAAAGTGGAAGAAAGCCTAGCCCGCACGCGGTCCCTATTGACGCTACTCCCGATGATGTGGTGCGGTTGATTGGGAACATTCATTATGGGAATATAATCACTTTCACGAGATCTCGATCTCCCTCAATTCGAGCCGATCACAATGAGCCCCTCTTCATCAGATCCAGTTTGGATGAACGGTGTCTTCCAGAGTTTTGGTTGACAATGGGTCGGGATGAATATCCTCCCGGCTAAGATCATGAGTGCGCTCGACATCAAATCCACTGATTTAAAGCCTTCCTCCCTCACAGTCAAAGCTTATGACTCTACATCCCGCACAGTACTTGGGGTTGCTACTTTGGCCCTCTGGTTTGGCAAGAAGATGATACCTGTAGAATTCCAGGTTATCGACATCCCGATCACCTTTAATGCCCTGCTGGGAAAACCTTGGCTGCATCAAGTTAAAGGGGTTGCCTCGAGCCTCCATCAGTGTGTGAAGTTTGTTTCGGATGGGGATTTGATAACCATTTACGGAGACCTAGTCACTTTGGAGGGCACCGATACGGGTGGGATACCTATTCTGGAGATCAAACATGACGAGGAAGGTCTCATGCTAACAGGCTTCACGGTCGAGCCTCCCAAAGCCCAAGTTTGTAACATAGATCTGACAATCACTCGGGACAAGATCCCTCCAGTCTTGAAGATGATGAGAAGAATGAGCTACCTGCCCGGTCTCGGTCTGGGGAAGCATCAGCAAGGAACTCACAAAGTTATTAAGGTGAAAGGACAGAAAACTCGCCACGGCCTGGGATATGAGGCCACCTCGGTGGACACCACGAAAGAAAAGGAGATTGCCCGGAAAAGGGGAGAAGCTGCCACAGGAAGGGTCCCAGTCAACAACCCTAAATCTCTCCCTTTCAGTCCTAATTTGGGTGACTACTTCGTGAAAGGCCCTACACAGCAGGGTAATGCCACAGTCAAAGAACCTACAAAGGGATGGCTGAAGCTACAAGATGACCTCAGAAAGTCCAGGGGAAACAAAGCCAACCCAGTCCGTAGGATGTTTGCAGACCTACCCAAGATACCTGGGGCTACCACTACCATGGAGAGCGAGTACACTTTCAAAGGCGTTCCAAGCCTAGTAGAGCAGTTCGAGAAGCTTGCCACTGTGGTCCCGACTGCCTAGGAAGGCCCAAAGCCTGAGTTCGAGCTGACAATGCCGAAAGCCAAAGCCACAGAAGTCTTTTCAGATGATTGGGAGGGTCCGATTATGCAGCAGTTATTCGGAGAAGAGGTTCAGATGCCAGACCTGATTGATTTCGGTTCAGTCAAAGAGATAATAGCAATGATTGAGAAAGGAGAACGGTGCAAATCCCGAGTCATGAGGCCCCTGACAGCAATGCCATTGAAGAATTGGGAAACTCTCTCAGGCCCGTCCGCGACCAAGGAGGAAATGATCACAAAGCTTGGATTGGTTCCCCGTCCCCTTGTGTCAACCTGTGTAAAAGTCCTCCGAGTCTCTCATTATTGAGTTCGAGTCTCTCGAGTCGTCTGATGGCCTTACGCCTGAAGACTACGAGGTTGTAGCAAACGCTGTATCCCCTTTCGATCTCAATGAAATGATGAACCTTTCTGAGTATCCCTTGATTGCCACTTTAACTAATGATGAAATAACTAATAACTTAAAAAAAAAATAGTTAATAATGATTCACTAGATAAAGAAGCAGACACCTTAAATGAACAATATTAAAAAAAAAATCTTTAAGCAGGATGTTCGGAAAGAGGAAAATCGAGCCCAAGCTGCCGAAAAGGTTTTGACAAGTGTGAACTTGGGAACTGCAGAAGAGCCTAAAGAGACGCAGATTGGTCGTTTCTTTGAAGGGACTGAAAAGATGCCCTGAGAATTCATGGACGTGTTTACGCGGTCCTATAAAGACATGCCTGGATACCGCTCGACCCGGGAGTCAAAGAAAACATCATATGCAGATACGGGTTGCCGGCCGAAATCATCTCAGATAATGGATCCCACTTTGAAGGGGAATGCGACAGGCTACTAGCAGAGTTCAGAATAACCCGTCACAAGTCATCTCCCTACAGGCCCCAAACTAACGGAGCCGTTGAAGCAGCAAACAAGACTTTGGAAAACATCATTCGGAAAATGGCTGTCCGAGGTAGAGATTGGCCTGACAAGCTGCACCTCGCTCTCTGGGGATACAGAACATCCGTCAGAACGGCAACCAGGGAAACACCATTTGCTCTTACCTACGGAATGGAAGCCGTACTCCCAGTCGAGCTAGAAATCCCCTCACTCCGGGTACTGTTGGAAAGTCAGATCAATGAGGTCGAATGGCTCCAGAGTCGCCATGATGAATTGGCCCTGCTAGATGAACGCCGATTGAGAGCCATGGAACATATCCGAGCTTACCAAGGAAGGATGGCCAGAGCCTTCGATAAGAAAGTAAAACATCGGGAGATCAGGGAAGGTGACCTCGTTTTGAAAGAGAAGCCCCCAGTCCGCATCAACCCACTTGGCAAATGGGAGCCTGTCTGGGTCGGGCCATATATTGTTCAGAAGATCTTCTCCGGAGGGGCCATGCAACTTGCAGATCTCGACGGAAATCCTTTTGTACACCCGGTGAATGGCGATAAGCTGCGCAGATACTACGCATAAAACACTGAGTCAAAAAAAAAAAAACAAAAACAAAAAAAAAGAGTGCTAAAAGAGTAATACCCAACTAGGTTGAAAACCCGAAAAGGGCGGCCTAGGTAAAAATGTGGTTGCACAAAAAAACAAACAAAAAAAAGAGTGCTAAAAGAGTAATACCCAACTAGGTTGAAAACCCGAAAAGGGCGGCCTAGGTAAAAAACAGGGTTGCACAAAAAAAACAACAAAAAACGAGTGCTAAAAGAGTAATACCCAACTAGGTTGAAAACCCGAAAAGGGCGGCCAAGGTAAAAAACAGGGTTGCAACAAAAAAAAAAAAACAAAAACAAATTAACTGGGTCGAACTACGGAGACCTGAGCCCTTTAGTCCAAGGGAACGTAGGCAGCCGGAAACGGTTTGGTCTAAAACACAAATAAAAGTCATACTTTGTTATCAATACATTGATCAAGCCATAAAGGCGTTTCGAAAAACTCTGAAGCAATTCACATATTCATTACAGTTAAAAACTTTTTGATGAGTCTAAGCTCGGTTCACTCCTACGAATTACAACCTGCTGAAAGAAACTAAAATACATAATAACTAATGTGTCTGCTACGACAAGAAAGGGATACTCGGAAACCTCAAAGTCACTCCAAGCCACTCGTACTGGCTTCTCCCCTCTTCTTCCCTCCTATTCGGGTCTTCTTCCTCTGTGCGGGAAAAATGTCAGTCTTCCTCCTACCAAGCTCTGGTGTAGGGACGGGATCTATCAAACCAGCGTCTGTCAGGGCCTTAGTAGATCTAGCCTCGTCTCTCATCTCCTGCAGTCGAGCCGGTAACATAGGAATCTGCCCTTCCTGTCTCTTGACATAAGACTCGTAGTCAGTCACGGCATCCCCGCTCCTATCATGAGGGTTGGCCCTCGCCTCAGCCCTCCTCCTCTCATAAACAATCATGTCTTCCATACCAACAATGGCCTCACGCCGTCTCAAAATAGCCACCTGAGTCTCCCCCAAGTGCCTCTCGTACCAATCCAAGTACCAAGTGGTCAGAAATACATGCCCCGGATGCCTGACGATAACCCTAGGAGGAAAGACGTCATACCTCCATGCTCGGGAAAGAAATGGGAATACAGAAGGATCATTCATCGAAGCAGAAGCCACCACCCTGGTAGCTATATCCTCAAAATCCTCCAAAGGAGTCTGCTCCAAGCCAAACCGCCGCCGAACCAGAGCTGGAATATAAAATCTGGACTGGGAAAGCCCCGGAAGCATAATCACATGAGAACCATCCTGAAGCACTCTCCGAGTCTCTACCCGCCAATGAGGTACCAACCATCTGATATCCACAGTCTGGCGACAAGCCATCCAATACTCCTATGATCCCTGATCATCGAGGTCCACAGTAACCCCTCTCTTGGCAAAAGTCCAAGGTTTCACCGCATCAGAAGTTTCGCGAAGAACCCCCAGATGCTCCATCAGCCACATAGTCAAAAGAAACGGGTTGCCCCCGTGCATATACCGCCTCCCGGTAGCCAACCTGTCAAGAGCATGAAGGGTCTCTCCCAGGATTAAGGGCACAATATCCCGGCCCAAACGGCAGTGTACAACCACATCCAGCAAAGCCCGATGACAAATCCCAAAAGAGTAAATCATAAACAAGGTACCAAGCACGCAGAGTGTAAAAGCATCCCAATAGGCATCATCAATCAAGCCTAAGCCCCTAAATCTATCAGGAAGACCAGAAATGTCAAAATGGTCAGGACCACGGGTCATACCTTGTGCTTCCTCCGGAGAATAGAAAGTGAGCCTCTTTAGCTTGAGCACGATCTGCTGCGGATGAATGGAGGGTTCTTGCTGTGCCCGCTTTAGGTACCCCTGAGAAAGTAGGGCTTCGAGACAGTGCTAAGAATGTGCAGTCGAGTGAATAAGTCCGGGGTTTTCGACTTGTAGTTTGGTAGTTCAATCGTAATTGTTTTAATGGAAATGAATATTTCCATTATGAAGAAGGTTGCACAACTTGTCAACAAAAGAAGCTCCTCCGGGCAAAGGAATCGCAATCTCCTCCACCTCGGGACCACCAATCAAAGCCCGGAATTCCTCAACAGTCGGAGCCACTTCGTTGTAAGAAAAGCAAAAGACATGCCTTCTAGTATCCCAAAATGAAGAAGAAGCCCTCAAAAGATCATAATCCGGAATCAATTCTTTGAGAGACCACAAGCACTTTATCTTGTACCTTTCTTCGAAAAATGACCTCCTCTCGTGCATAATCTCCCGGCACCACTCTTTGAACTTGGTGAAGAATGACATTTGAGAATCTTGGGATAATTTGGATGGATTCCTCATGCTCACAATTTTATCCATGGATTTTCTCTCCTTCTCCCCGAAAATGGCTGTTTGAATGAGCAGATGGAGTGGTTGTTTGAATTAAAAGAGGGAAAACCAGATCTGAAGCAAAAATTAAATGCCAGTGTCAGACCTCGAGCCCATCCGCGCGGATACAAGTGTCACCACCAGAAAAAAATCTGCAGCAGTTTAAACTGCTGCACCACGGAGGAATATTTCATCCCAGCCGCTCGAAACCTGTGCAAAGCCTGTTCAAACAGTCCATATACCAAACATTCACACCCTAGCCAAGACTGGGGCTCATGCAACATTGCATTCATAATAGAAAAAAAAAGTAGATAACAGTAATTCTAGATCATTACATTCCAAAAAAAAATGTGTGCATAAAAAATAAAACTGTATCTGTCAAAATAAGTACAGTCCCAAAATCAACCAAAAATCATCAGTCAGAATCCTCAGTGGCTGGCCCTTTCCCCCGGTCCCTCTTGCGACTCGGGCCCGCCTCCTCAGTAGCCATGAATATCTCGGGCTCGGAATCGTCATCCTCGTCTCCAGAGAGAGGCTCGCCTGGATCAACCGGTACGCCACGATAAGGCAACCCGAGGTCCGCAAAGAAGTCGTATCCGAACGTGAACGCGTCGGATTCCTGGACATGCGAAGAAGACCCACCATGGTGCCAAACATGTCCCTGCCCATGCAAATCCCCGAGGATGACGTGGTCCGGAGGAAGCTCCATGCCGGGGTCTATGAGAGGAGAAAGAGGAGTCTCGGTAGAATGCTCGAAAGGAACAGGGGAAGTCTCCCGCTCGACAGGCGCCGGCTGTGCCCGTCTAGCTCTGCCCTGAGCAGCCCCACAGGCAACCATCCTCCTAAGGAACCTCTTGGCCCCAATCACCTGCTTCGTCAGCTTCTCCACAACCACAGCCGGGAACTGCACGGAGACAAGAGCGTCAGAAATAATTGATGCAAAAAATGATGATGCGAAAGAAAAGAAGAAGAGACAGAAGCAGTAAAAAGTCGTACCTTCATATCTGGACGAGGTCGGAAAGCTCGTGGAACCCGCTCAGGGACAGGAATCTGCACCCTCAATCTGACCCTATCCTGGACATATGAAAAGTCTGATCGAGGGTACCACACGACCCCCAATCCCTCTCTCTCAAGAACCTGGGGCATCCTTAGCCTCCTCAAGATAAATCTCGAATATTCCTCGATCGCCACAAACATCGAGAAGTGCTGGCCACCTCGATAATCACCCCAGGTCTCCGATCTCTCACTCGGATGCATCATGTCGGCGGGAGGCTCCACCGGTGCCATCAAAGGCGCACCCTCGCCATGCTGACGCGTCACACTCTCCCCCAGATAATATGCGTCACAGGTCAAACCCATCAAAATCCTTTGCGTCACAGTCCACCTCTCCGCACCCTTCAGCTGCTCCACATCGAAGCGGCCCCAGGGGTAGAACCTCATCTCCTCATCCGACTCAGCTCTCACCAAAGGCAGGCAATCCCTGTACTTGAGGGTCGTGCGCCCCCTAGAACCTATCTTCTCCCGAGCATGCATAGCCGGATATGCCCCGATGTGCTCCGCCGGCTGCCGCCACATCGTGACATGAAAGAACTCCAGAGCCCATACCTGCGAAAGGCAAGGATCACATCAATTAAGTGCAAAAAAAAAGGTGCGTGCTTAAGGAAAAGAAAAAGCAGAAGCTTATACCTCCAGAGGGAACTCAAAGCACGTCAGAGAGCTGACAGCCTTTCGGCTATACCGAGATAAAGCAAAATATAGCTCTGCCAGCCCGGCCTCTCCCCAAGACACCTCTCCGGCCATCTCCACATCCTCCAATGTCCTTAGAAAAGCGAACACCGCCGTCCCCTCGGCGTGTCCAAAAAGTGTGCTCGAAAAAGCGAACCACAGAAAAGCCCTGGCAATCTTCACCGCAGCCACTCTCTCATCCCCAGCCTCATAACTCTCGATGCTCTCCACGATTTTCCCGTGGACCGCAGCATACTCCATCCCCATCCCCTTTTTGGGAATGGGGGTAAAGCCCAGAAGATCCTGCAGCTCCAGGTCACTGTAGCCGTCTCTCCACTCAATGCTTAGTCCTTTAAAGGACAGGCCCGTGATCGCAGCATAATCGGAGGGTGTGACCGTGGCCTCGCCCCAGAAGAAACGGAAGGTGTGGGTCACGTCCCACCAATGCTGTGCCAAAGCAAAAGTCAGGCCCTTACTCTTGGGGAACTTGATCAACCCCCTCAGGCACTCAATGAACTCATACAAGCCGATCCCAATGACAATCTGTCTCAGACTCATCCTTCCCCTCGACAGCAGACGTAAGACCAATCCCTTCAAATGAAGTCCACCAAATGACCATCTTTCCCAGATCACCGAAGGAAATCACTTCAAATCAAGGTTCGAGGCACCTAAAACGCCATCATCAAGGTTCGAGGCACCTAAAACGCCATCATCAAGGTTCGAGGCACCTAAAACGCCATCATCTTCAAGGTCTGAGGTACCTAAAACGCCATCATCATCAAGATTCGAGGCACCTAAAACGCCATCGCTCACCAGGTTGATGCCTCAAAATAGTCATTCCAGGGTCAAAGACCCGAACTACGACTGGCTTGATTCCTATTAAGGATACGTAGGTAGCCTATCATTAGGTTCAGCCACCAGACCAAAATGGTCATTCCTTTCCCCAGCAGAGCGGATATACAGCTCTAGCCATCAGACCAAAACGGTCATATCCTATCAGAGTTTCTTTCAGCAACCAACTGTAGAACTCGCTCACCAGGTTGACATCCTAAAATAGTCACTCCAGGGTCAAAAACCCGAACTACGACCGGCTTGATTCCCCAATCGGGATACGTAGGTAGCCTATCACCAGGTCCAGCCATCCGACCAAAGTGGTCATTCTCTTGTCAAATATGGAGCCTTACTCTTATCGACGACCCCGCTTCCTTCGAAAGCGTCGTCGCCGAGGGGCTACTGTAAGTGCTCCAATTTGAGTTGTTAGTATTTTCGTTAGAATATTAACGAAAGCCCTAACATTCCTAACATTTCTAACAATTCCTAACTTTTCTAACAAAGAAAGGGTAAATTAGGCATTGCTATTTAAAGTTAAACCAAGAAAATAATCTTAAAAAAGAGAAAAACCCGAAATGGAAGCTGCTGGAACACAAACTGGTTGCTTAATTTTGAAAATATTCCTTTGGTCCAAAGCCTGCAGCTGCATTTAATGAACAGTGCACGCTGCAGGAACCATCCGCGCGAATGGAAATGTATGTTTTCAAAGGCCTATAAATTGAGCCCTTCAGTCTCAGAAAAAAAAAGGAACAAGAAGCAACAATAATTCACTCACAGCACCTTGTCGAGAATACTAGAGAAAACAGTGGGAATTCCCTTGAATTGCCACCTTTTTCTTTGGATTATTTTCCCAAATCACACTCACTAAATACTCTCAAATTCAAGCCTCAAACACTCTCAAAT
The DNA here is from genome assembly GCA_022495995.1 of Adenophora triphylla var. japonica. Taxonomy (NCBI): domain Eukaryota; kingdom Viridiplantae; phylum Streptophyta; class Magnoliopsida; order Asterales; family Campanulaceae; genus Adenophora; species Adenophora triphylla. Next base: position 392,069 of record JAFEMH010000054.1, on the reverse strand, counting down.
TCAAGCCTCAAACTCAAAAATCAAGGGAAGATAGGTATAACTTCTTTCTCCCTACCCTAAATCTCACTCACTCATCCATGCATGCATCTCATACCTTGAAGATGTAACTTGTTCTTCTCTTGCCCTAGATCCAAGAGGATCACCATGGAAGTTCATCTCCATGGATGATCCTCTACAAGGATCAACATTTCTTTCAAATTGTTTTTACTTACTTACAAACACTTTTCTAAACCTAAAAATCATTTTCATACATAAAATCTTGATTTCAAAGTTAAATCTCCCCCTTCCCAAGAAAATGAAGTGCTTTAAGTCCTAATGTACCCTAAGGATGGCTTGATATAGTAGATCACCACTAAAATGTCTAGTGATCACTAATCAAAGCCTAAGGAAATGGGGACAAAGCATGGATGCAAACCCCTTTTTAAATCACATTTTCCTTCAAGAACATCTTGCTGTCCAGTAGCATTGTTCTAAGACCTCAGTCCATTGTCTAATTTTTTGGACACAGAAGAACTTGGAATTGGGTGTTGACTACAAAATATTTTGTTTAGCCAACATCCGTAGCATTCCAGACATATTTTTACTTTATTTTTTGCGTGAGTCTAACTCCCTTTTTCAAATTATTTTCCAAAGGTCAGTTCAACAGTCTCTGGAAATTCAGATTTCATATCTGTGATTTCCAGAAGGTTTTGGTCCATCAAATCATCTCCAAATGTAAAATTATTTTTCAGTCACCTTATTTAAGATGTTTTGAACAACTTTCATTCTCGGACTTTCCCCAGATTCCGAAGTTTTAAAGCTCTTAAATCCATTTCAAAATCAAGTGTCCACTGCCTTTTTCATTCTGGTAGAATTGATTTTCAACTTCAAGGAGTCTTTTGAGTACCAAAAATCAACCCTAAAATCATACCAAAAATCATGGGACTTGTTTTATATCTTACAAAGAGTTCACAATTTTTAAATTTCTCAGTTTACATTTATTTTAACCAAAACACACACACACACAAATGGTTTCAAATTAGGAAGACTCGTTTTACGAGGCATTTCGGGTGAACCCTAACGTTCTTCCCGGCGTGTAACGTGACCTCCGAACCCAAATCTCTAATCTTGGGCATTTTTCAAAATTTTGGCCCTTAAAATAAAAATGGCGTGGCGACTCCGTCTCCGTTTTGATTTTCAAAAAGAAAGGAAAAATCGCGGTGGCACATTTATCACAGACGGTTGAACTGACCAAGATGCTGATGGTAGACCGAAAGATGCTGGAGCTTACAAATAATTAAACCAACCAGTTGGAGAATTCTGATTCTGCAAAAAAGCACTAGTAGGCAAGTAAGGAGCTGACTCCGGATGTTGCATAGGTGATGAGCCAAACCCATAAGCCGAACCCATTAAAGGCTGAGACATACATCCCTGAGGTTGAGGCTGGTTAGCAGGGAACTGCAGAAATCCATCTTGGCTGAACTGATTCCCGGAGCAAGGGTGTTGACTCTGATACTGGGATTTACCTTGGAAGTGAGGACCATGAAACTCACCCTGTTGATACTGAGAACCCGAAAACAACAAGCCCTGACTGTTCGGAGGCTGGGACCCAAATTGGCTTAGAGGCGCAGAAGCATTGGGAATTGGTGAGGATGTCAAGTCATAGAAGCTTGGCTGAGGCATTGGATAAGAAGTCCCGCCTTGTGAATACACATTCAAATCATTCATCTGATAAGCTGGAGGAGGTGTAACTCCACAAGTAGGCTGAAAAGAGGGAGAAATATTGGCAGCCCCTAACTCGATATCATAAGCCTCGGTAATCTCCTCATAAGAACCATCATCCCAGCGAAGCACCGCAATTCCACGGGCGCGCATAGACTCCACAAAGCGAGCTTGCGCTTCTTCCTCCCGAGCCTTAGCAGCCTGGGCAAGCAAATGAGACTCACGCTCTCGAGCTAGAGTAGCCTCCAAAGTAGCTCTCATCTCCTCCATAGACATATCGTTCAGACCTGACTGACCCATAGCAGATGAACCCCCAGATTGAGTAGTCATACCATTCTCTGCACTTGACATCTCTGAAACTGTGACTGTTTCGGGAATGCATACCAAACGAAACCCAGGAGCACGAACCCAACTTGTCGTAGCTGCAGGGGTGAAGAGGTTGTATAAGGTGTAGGAGAGGAAAGGACCTTGGGAAGGTATGGGAGAGGGAAGAACAGGAAAGGAGATGGACTCATACAACATCTTATTTATGTTCAAGTAGAAATCAATGACTTTTAAGTCCTAGGAACAGTTGGAAAAGGATAAGCCTTTATTCACGCAATCTAAACCTCGGGGGGAACCTAGGGACACACCATCCAAAAATACACCAAATGTATTGATTAAAATAAATAATAGGCAATAATACCTAAATAAAACCGAAGCATTTATGGAATGGACGAGCGATCCCAATTTCTGGGGAAATTTGGGTAGCATAACGGGTATTCCTGAAGAAATTCAAGGAAAAATTCGGCATGACCTCTCGTCGGTGCACGTTGACAAGGCGACATGATCTCTCGTTAGAACATGCCATGGGAACGACATGTCCTTACGTGAAACCATGTTGCAATGGCAACATGCCCTTACGTGCTAGATTTTGGGATAGGTACGAAATCCTTTTATTAACTTTGAAATAATTCATTTTAGTATATTTTTGAAAATGTCGTGTCAAAAACCAACCGTTGGGTAAGATTAAAAGTGTGGCTCCACCTATGATGCGCTAGGGGGATAGGATTAATTTCAGGCGCTCAAGCGTAGGCGAACTACATCACCGTCCGCGATGCCGTCAATCGCACCAAATGGGTTCTAGATCTATGTGGCGTAGTGTGCGAATGACTAGATTCCTTTATTTGCGAAAAATGATTTTTTTTGATTTTTTTTAATTTTTATTTTTGGAAAAGGGGGGAGAAATGAAAACAACACACACACACCCAACCCCACAAAGCACAATAATAAAAAATGATCATAATTTGATCATGGGGGACTGCCCCACAATCACAACCTGCACTAAGAAATCGAATCATGCAGAGTGACCACAACTGTCGCGTGACACAGGACAGCTATGGCAAGTTCTGTCACGTGACACCATCAGCCAAAGTTCCAGAATCTCAAGCAAACTGAGCCCCAGCCTCCAAGCAAGATAAACATACAAACCCAGGCCTCACAGAGAACAACAGAAGCTACATGGAGTACAAAGACAACAAAGCACATAAAATGCATTTAAGCATATAAAATGTCACACAACAAAGCACACACAAATGAATGAAATGGACTTTGAACAAGAACGAAAGTTTGACCCACTTTTTGAAAAACAAGTTTCAAAGTCCCCAAAGGAGTCGCCACTGAATGTACGCTCGCCGAAAAATTCGTTTTAAAATGGGAGTCGCCATGCTGTTTTAAAGGAAACATTAAAAACCTTTTGAAAAGAGAAATTGGGTTCGGGGGTCAGGTTACGTGTTGGGAAGAACCAAGAGTTCACCCAACACGCCTCGTTCTTAAACGAGTCTTCCTATGTTCAACATCCAATTCATTCAATGAGTGTGTGCGAATTGTGTGAGACAAAATATGTAATGAAATGCATATTGATGCTTTGTTTTATTGCTCAACGAAGGAAGATACACCTTGTGAGCCATTTACTCTGGGAGGCCACATCCCAGATTACATCGAATGAGACTAATTACAACTGAAATGGATCAGCTGCAGACTGGCCAATTGTGTCGCCCGACACAGGACCTGGGATGGTCAAGTGTGTCGCGTGACACACCATGCCAGTTTGCAGAGATCTTACAAAGTTGGGATTACAGAGGAAACCAAAGGATAGTCTCAACCAAAATCAACAAATTGCAAAGCCATGAGATAACAGAGATCCACACAACCACTTCAAATGAGTGTGGATATTGAGGATCCACACTCTATTTTGAGTGACAAGTAAACCAGATGAACGAGTTACAACTGAAATGATGACTTCTGCAGAGTAGCTAGTTATGTCGCACTACATAGGACATGGCTTGGCCAGTTCTGTCGCGTGACACAACGTGCCAACTGTAGAAGCTCTTATAATAGATCGATTACAGAGAAATGAAATGGCAATTGAACATTGACAACAGGTCACATAGATCACAGAATGTGAGATTAACACTCATACGAGTGTGGATATGATGATCCACACCCAATTTGAGGTTTAATTAACAAACATCATAGCTTATACCATGCAAATGATTTGGAACTGAGCAATTAGCATGAACCAACAGATGAATCACAGAAGATGAGATTTAAACAGAGAGATTGCGGTTTAGAATTCAATCATTACATCAAATTGAATGGAATTAACAGCTTGTGCAAGAGAGAAGAAGGGAGAGTTACCCTTGTAGTCCACACTCTCTATACCACGTCGGTATAGGGAGCCTTCAAATCAGCTCCAACAGCTGGATTCGAGCTCAGGAGGGCACTACGACCTGGAGTTTCAAGTGTATGTGTGAGTGTGTGTGGGATTAGTAAGATAGAGAGTGAATTGGGTGAGAGAGGTTGAATTGATGAGGCTTGGTAGGTGTTTTGTTTGTGTTTGAGGAGAGAGAGAGGGTTTCTGGCATAATTTGGGCAGAGTAACGCTAAGGGTCGAAGAGGGATCTAGAAATGAGAGGGGGAGGGTCCAATTTATAGGTTGCTGATGAGGGGTGAGTTGTGTCGCACGGCGTAACGCTTCCATTTTCTGTGGCTCGTTGTATCGCGTGACACAACATGCCACTCACCGTTTCTGGCGTCAACAACTGATTTTGGAACATTCTGAATTAATTCCCAATAGGTCCAAAACAATTGATTCTCTTTAGGTCCTTTGGCATGGGAAAAATACTTAAAAGTACTTCCTTCGCGAGAAACTTATAAAAAGTTCCCGGAATTCTCGAAATGGATCGAGAATTTACCAAAATGCACCCTTGTGCAATTTTATTATATTAAAAGGCACTTGTAAAGGTTCGCGAATTGGATTGGCGTACTCACAGAACCGTCCTCTTTTCGCCAAAAAAAAATCTGATGAACGAAAGAGGATGAATGATATTCCATACGCTTCGGCCATTGGTTCTATCATGTACGCTATGATTTGTACTAGACCCGACGTCTCGTATGCTTTGAGCATGACAAGTCGTTACCAATCTGATCCGGGTGAGAACCATTGGATGGCAGTCAAGATGATCCTAAAGTACTTACGAAGGATTAAGGATGCGTTCTTGGTATTTGGAGGGTTGGAAGAAGATCTTGTTGTAAGAGGTTGCACAGATGCTAGCTTCCAAACCGTCAAGGATGATTTTCGATCGCAGTCGGGATTTGTGTTTATGCTTAACGGAGGTGCGATATGTTGGAAGAGTTCCAAGCAGAGTACTATTGCCGATTCTACTACTGAGGCCGAATATATAGCGGCATCCGATGCAGCTAAGGAGGTAGTTTGGATCAAGAAGTTCATTAGTGACTTGGAAGTTGTTCCAAGTATCACTATCCAATGGAACTTTATTGTGACAACAATGGTGCCATTGCGCAAGCAAAGGAACCAAGGTCACATCAGAGATCCAAACATATACTTAGACATTTCCATCTCATTCTAGAGTTCATTGATCGGGGAGACGTTAAGGTATGCAAAGTATCAACCGATGATAACATTGGGGATCCACTTACAAAGCCCCTCGCACAAGCTAAGCATGATGGTCATGTGAGGTCCATGGGTATTAGATACATAGATGGAGCCTAGTGCAAGTGGCAGATTGTTGGTGTAGTGCCCTAGGCGTTTAGTTATGTTTGACTTATTATCTAAACCTCTATGTAATCGTCTTTATCATTTATTATTGAGAAAGTATTATTTGGTTCATTATATGTTTTGCATATTTATTATATTGAACTGAGTCCCTATTTGTTGAGAACAACTAGTATAAGTTGGTAGTGGATAATCATGGAGATGATTATATGCATGTGATGCACATTACACTTATGGATACTTGCTAGAGAACAAGTATTGGACATGACCTACCGATGAGATTTATGACATGGTCAATAGTCATATGTGTCATGAATAAATCTCATGATAGTCGTGTTATTGAATCCTTAGTATCTGAGATTATCATCGTCTTCCACATGACGAAGATCGTGTTTGATATAGTCTAACACTATCTTTAATCGGATAGCAATAAGGGCTATGTTAGCACGATTGAACTCATGTAGGGAAGAATAATAAGTCAAGATGGGATTTGTCCCTCTTATGAAGAGAGATGTTTACTTGGGCCCCTCGATGAATGATGTTGATGAAATGTGTGGCCGCACTCAAGTGATTTGATAGAGATCAAATGCATTTGCATTATCCACATATTCGGAATTGAGAAAGCATTGAACGGAATGAGTTGACATAGACCATGACTCATGTTCAATTAGACATCGCGGACAAAGGGATTATAACATTGGATCTATTGAGGAATCAAGATTTGATGTTATATTAATTGGGTGGACATAATGATTTGCTAGAAGTCACTTATGTCTTGTTAGGTCGATGTTTTGACTCACTACCAACATAATATAATTCCTTTTGGGTCACACACAAAGAACGAATTTGATTCGGGCTGAAATTATGGATTTTGGACACTTGGGCGACCGCCGAGGTTCACCATGGGCGACCGCCCACAAGTCAACCGTTGACTTGGGCAACCGCTCAAGTGGATAAGGGCGACCGCTCATGTGGGATTCGAAAATAGTACATTAGGGACTGTACATGTGGGTGACCGCCCAGCCCCATATGGGCGATCGCCCATGTGGCTTTTCGAATAAGGATTTAAACGCTGTACAACTGGGCGACCGCCCAACCCTTAGTGGGCGACCGCCCATGTCTCGTTTCAGCAATCCGTTTTTGCTTCGAAAAGGACTTTTCTCCCTAATTTTAGGGCTATTTATAAAGTATAAATAGGTCCTTTTTCTCCAGCAATCACACACGAATTTAGGGCCTTTGGAAACACAAATTCCTTGATTTTGATTGAGGATCAAAGATCAAAACACCCTAGATTCAATTCCATTTGAAAAGTGTTTCAATAATCAAGAGGATCATCTAGCAATCCAACAAGAAGGTGTTCTTGGTTCGTTCGCGTGTGGATTACCATTAGAGGGTGGTTACGTTATCACCTAAGGCTTGGATCAATTCATCACATTGAAAATAAGGAGAAGATCAAAACCTTCATCAACAGTTTTGATATTCGTTTTGAGATTCGATTTTCAGATTCGAATTCAAGTTAAACTTTATCGCATTCAAGGTATGTAAATTCTATCTCATATAAATTTCTAATCTCTTCATGCTAGACGGATCTTAGGGCTAGGGTTTTTATGTTAAAATTAAATCTTCCTTTGCGTTTGTAACCCCAAAACCCAACACTCCCTGTCATAAAAACCAGGTCCTTCCTCCCTATGGTGACTTCTGGCGTTCCTCCCTTTGATGTATCCTTCGAGAAGACATTCGCTCCCTTTAAATCCTATGAGGGGACCTTTCCCTCCTATCTCTTCTTGGAGGTGAGTGACCTCCAGCTGAGGGTGCACCTCTTGCTCTGGGAGATGACATGCCCCTGGTTTTTTCGGCCTCCAACTATCTTCTTTGGGCAGAGTCAGCCTTATGTTCGCTATTATTGTTGAGCCTATCTAATAGGTCCCCTGTGCGATCAGTCGAATTACCGGCTGGGCGATGTCTTTCATTTCTCCCTTCTCCCCTTGAGAGCCTAGGGGCCCTATTCTTAAGTCGGTAAGAATTTTGTGACGAAGCTATCTGGTGGGACCAATGGTCGTCCTTTCTAGGGGACTCCAGCAGCTTAAGAAACTTGTCATAAACTTCTAACAAACTCTGCAGCACCTACGTCCTTTCCAAGAGTATGTCTTTCCTACTAGGGTGAAGGGCTGAGGGACTTGGTAGGTCGCTTGCAGTCGTTCGACCCGTTTGGTGTTTCTTACTCTGTTGACTACCTCCCTGGATGGCCATTGGCCTTTTATTTCTCCTTCTATCTTGGATTCCTACCCCGTCTGCCACACTGTTTGAACGAGTAGGTCTCCTAAGGGGGTTTCTAGATGGAGGAGGGGGAATGTTTGCCGTGCAGTTTCTAGTGCCAACATCCATGCCTGTACTGTTCCTGCCGCCGGCGTTATCATTTGCATGATCACTTGAGACAGTTGTGGTATGTCCGTCTGATACCATGTTAGCAAGTTTGCAAGATTTCAAGGTTTAGTATTCAATGTTTCCCGCCAATGGAATCAAATTGATGATGCAGGAATCGTCTGGAACAGACTTAGTACAGCAATAGGTTGTAATCCAGCTAATTGGACCTGAAACAAAGAACAAACGACTAGCCGGGATGGTTTACGGCTAATACCCTCCGGCGTGATGATTAGATAGAGTGTATGAGTTTTAAGAAACTGTATAGAAACAACGTAAGACATTTCCTTTTTCTGTTGTGTATGGATTGATATTTATAGTATTGTCATTGGATGTTGATGAATCCCGTAAATCTTGGAGGCATTGTAGGCGTAACCGTCTCCGAGAATGTAGAACGCGGTTACGTATGTCGACGTGGGTTTATGCACGTTTGGTTCACTCGAGGTCGCCTAATTGATCGATGTCAACATGAATTCGTGCCTTGGTTAGACAGAGACTGAACAAGGGGTAGATCGTGTGTCGGACCAAGCTAGATTGAAAGCCAATGAAGGTCGGATAATAAGATTGGTCAAGTGATCTTATTGGAGGAGAGCACATGTCTCAGTGATGCCATAATTGGCCTTTGGTCCCGTTTGGACGTAGGGCCAGCCCCAACACTTTTATTCCATTCAAGTTTTAATATTTTTTAAATAATAAGTATCACTTGTTATATTTACTACAATAACTCATTTATTATTTTCTAACATACTTTCTCTCTTTTATAACATTATTCACACTCACCCCACCTTATTAGGCCCTGCTTTCGAGTTTAAAAATGGAGAGAAAGGGAAAGAAGGGGAAGGAAATTTATAAAAATTTCCTTCCTTAGCTTGCTTTCGAGATTTTTTAGGAAGGAAATGGAAAAAAAGGGAATGAAATTTTTTAGGATTTTCCTCCCAAAATTTTCCTTTCAAAATTGAGAGGAATTGGAAGGAAAGAAATTGGAAGCTTAACAATTTTTATTATTATCCCACCTTTACCCTCACATATTTTTTGTAATCTCAATTTCCCCCAATTCTCAAACAAAAAATCAATTCTTTACTCACTTTTACACCCATGACTGAAGTCCTCTGCTCACCCTCTTCTTCTTCATCTTCTTCATTGCCCACACCTACCCACAACAATGACCCTCTTCTCCAATTTGTAAACGAAGAACAGGAAGAGGGGATTTCTGATGGCCAAGTGAAAGATAAAGACAAGGGGGATAGAGACCAGTTGCCATTGTTGGGTCTTTTGTTAACCCTTTTCAAGAAATCTTTATGGGTTGCTTGTAAATCAGAAGAAGGTGGGAATAGTAATAGTAGGCAGGAGCTTTCTGGGATGGAGATCGGTTGGCCTACTAATTGTTTTGATTTGGATCTTAATCAGCATTAATATATCTTGTGTCATTATTTTTCTAACAGAAGGTCATTTGGAAAGATTATAAAGTTTCAGTGGCCTTAGAAATTCTTGGCTCAACAGTCAGGTTGCTCCAGTCTAATATTACAAAGTTGTGAGAAATATTTAATCACAACTTTGTGTTGAAAAGGAGTGCAATGCTTTTCAACTAATTTTTTTTTTTATAAATAAGGGTATAGAAGTCATTTTCTTTTTATTTTCCCTCATTTCATTCCAAAACTCGAAAGTATGAGGAGAGAAAATTTTATTTTTTCTTTCATTTCCTTCCTAATTCAAAAGTACATCGGAATGAATTTAAATTCACTTTTCTCCCTTTCTTTTCTCTCATTTTCCCTCACTCCCCTCACTTTCTTTTCTCTTCATTAAAAATTCGAAAGCGTACCCTTACTTCTTCTTTTAATCTGCGTGTGACGTTTCTTTTTTTAATGAGAATTGTTATTTACCCCCTCATCATTACTGAATACCCCCGCACTACTAAGTCTACCCAACCTTCAACCCTAGTCACACCACCCTTCTCCCTATTTTACCCCTTTCTTCTTTGGCCCACTTCAACACCACATCCTCTCCATCACCATGTCGGAAAACCTCCCCTAATCTATATGTTGTCTCTAGAGCTCCGCACCTCCATCATTGGAGTTTTCCATTTTCAGTAAACAAGAAGTATATGTGCAGAGCAAACAAATTTAATTAACCAAAAATTTCCAAATTAGCTGGATTGCAGCGGGTCTCTTGGCTAAAAAACATTCATCCTTCGCTGCCAATTCACACGTAAAAGGCTTCAAACACACAAATTTGATTTTCTTTCTTCTGGGCATGTTGGTGCAAGGGTAAGTGAACAGACCATCAAATTCATGGAGGACAAAGAATCCAAATCAAATTAATTAATGAAATACAAAATTTATGAATTTACAAAATTCAAATCTGAATTTTTGTTCCTCTGTTACTGCCATTGTTTGTGATTCGTATTACTCTATTCAGCCATAAGAAACTCAAACCAGATCTGGTGGGTTTGACTAGATTCAAGAGATATGGGGGTTTAGCTACCGTTCTAAGTTTGACTAGATTCAAGAGATATGGGGGTTTAGCTACCGTTCGTTCTGGTGTTGGATCGGCTGGAGGTGAAGGGCAGAAGGGGTAAAATAGGGAGAAGGGTGATGTGACTAGGGTTGAAGGTTGGATAGACTTAGTATTGCGGGGGTATTCAATAATGTTGCGGGGATAAATAACAATTCTCTTTTTTAATTTCAAATGAGAGTACGTTATTTCCCCTAAATAAAATAACAACAATGACGATAGTTTTGCCAAGAAAAGTAAAAGAAATGCTACTCGTCTGTCATTCCCAAAATCGAACAATCTTACTCAAAAGCGTGAATTGTTTGGTTCAATCAAACCCTAGATCGTCGTCAGACTAGAACGAGCAAGAAGAAGCACTAGAATTAATGGCCGGCGGGGGCTCCATTACCACCAGGCTTTGTGTTCTAATTTTACTAGTGTCATCCTTTTCATCAGTATCGGTAGACGGGAATTCAGAGGGCGACGCACTCTACGCATTTCGCCGGAGCTTATCTGATTCAGACAAAGTATTACAGAGCTGGGATTGTAATCTGGTCAACCCGTGCACCTGGTTCCATGTCACCTGCAATCAAGACAACCATGTTACCCGCGTGTATGTTTTTATTCTTGAAAATCACGATTTTACTTGTTCTAATTTCACTAGGAACATTGTTTCTATGAGCAAATCAAATGTTTCTGAATGGATACCCTATGAATGAAATGGTCTTTTGTAGTCAGCAGATTGTTAGTATTGAAGACAAACCAAGTAGGGAAGGATTGGGGCTGCGCGGGAGAAGAAGAAAATTAGAGTAATTTTCTGAGTGGTATGTGCCCAAGTGCTTAGGGCGCATAGGAGCAGCCTATGTGGCTCAGAGCCTTACACATAGCGATCTGTGAGCACGAATTATGCATTGGGGAAAATGAGGGCGCATAGGAGCAAATATGACAGTTTCCTAAATGTTTCTGGTTTCCTTCCTACAGCAGATTTATTTCTTGAAGGGGAAGTAAAATACTATCTTGAGGAGGAATTCTTGTAAATCCTAGGACTAGGTTTGTTGTTTCCTATATAAAGTCAAGCCTCGGGCCAAAAACATGTTGCAACTTAACGGAGAGATATTATTGATAATAATACTGGCTCGGTAGCGCCCAAACATAGTAAAAAATATTGACGAACCAAGATTATCAAACCTTGGTGTTCTTGTGTGTGATTTATCGTTTTCTCTTGTCTTTCCTTGTTCTTAATTGCTTGGGTGCTTATTTCCTAATAACTTGTATCATAGCTTTGGCTTTATCGATCCGGGATCGAGGGCTTTAGTAGGGAATTTCACGGAAGCAATCGAGATGGTTGGAAAAACTTTGATTGGAGTGTTTGATGGAACAAACTTTATTGTTTGGAAGACTTGGATCGAGGACTACCTCTATGGCAGGATCTGCATCAACCTTTGGGCGAGAAACCAGAAGAAATCAAAGACAAGGATTGGGAGGTTTTGGATAGGAAAAGATGGGGTTTGTTAGGCAAACGCTAGACATGAGCGTGCTTAAGAAAACCCTGGAGGCCACAACTACGGTGGAGTTACCGGAGATGTTGGCAAGCATATGTACGAGATGCCATCGGCTACAAACAAGACTCATTTAATGAGAAAGTTGTTGAACCTGAAGATAGTGGAGGGCATGTCTGCCACAAAGCACATAAGTGAATTCAAGTCCATCTTGAAACAACTTTATTCGGTCAATGTTACTTTTAACGATGAGGTACAAACCCATATATTACTGCATCTTTAATGGATAGTTGGGTCACAACTCTGATCGTGATGAAAACGTCGGTTGAAAAGGTAAAGTTGACTTTTTCTGATGTCGTGGATGTTTTGGCGAAGAAGTTTGCAGGAGGAGCAAGGGTGAATCGTCGGGGCTTACACTAGGCGTTGGAGATAAGGGTGGGGCAGGGAGATCTGGAGCCAGGGGTCCAAGAACAAGGAATAAGAGTTCGATCATCTGCAACAACTGTGAGAAGAAAGGACATGTTAGGAGTGCATGTCCGAAGCGGTTGAAAGATGGAGGGAATCGAATGTCGCAGAGAATATCACAGATGCGTTAATTATAAGCAAGAGCCGTTCGGAAGATTCGTAGGTCTTAGATCCGAGCGCGTCATTTCATTCAAGCACAAGTGCGGAAGGGATGGAGCAATACACTTCAGGCGTTTTGTGGTTGTTCATCTTGGTGATAATAATCCGATTAAACTTTAAGGGAAGAGCGATGTTCGGGTTAAGACATCGAATGGAACTGTGTTGCAACTACGTGATGTGCGACATATTACGGATTTGAAGAAAAACTTAGTGTCGATAGGGAAGCTGGACAAGGAAGGTTGTGTGGTCGCCTTCGGTCGTGAATCGTGAAAAATCACCAAAGAAGCTAACTTGGTAGCTCGGTGTCGGATGGAAAGATGTTGTATATCACAAACAACATGTGCCGCTTGGTGGTTCGGGGGAGAAACCAAGGAGCGAAGGGGGCGAAGTCAAGGAGACCACATTGAGAAAGAAAAATTTCTCAAGAAATCGGTATATTGCGTAATGAGTTGATGGCTCAAGCCGGCAGGTGATGAAAAATAATCCTCTTATAATAAAAACCTTGCAAGTGTACAAGTCACCGAAGTAGCAATGTACAAAAGTAAGGGTCGAACCACAGAGACTTGAGTGAATACAAGTGAATCTAATTAGCGTAATGATTAAGGATCACAAAATAAAGCAAGGATTGAATTCAAAATTTGACAATAAGATTCACTAATTCAGTTTCACAATACATTCACTTTATGCTATTTTATTAATGAAGTCATCAATTTCATTCCAGTGTTCATTCACAAAATTATGAGTTGGGACGATTTGGTGTGCGATTTGCAACTCAAATATTCTATTTATATTATACTCCAGTTACGTATATTTAATAGTTGAAGAATTCAAGAAGATCAAAAGAATATATGAACCTAGATCCAATTAAATTCAGTTACGTCCTCAATCAGATCTAATCAGATCTAAGTAGTAAAATAATGGTCAATGTATCTATGTCCGAATTACTGTAACAATGGATACCCACAAATTCTAGGGCCAAAAGTATCTTACCATAAATCTGAAACCCTAGAACGAATTAAGAATATTTTACTACGCTAGAATGATATTGAATTAAGAATTAAAAACTACTCCCTCCGTCCCACTATACTTGACACTTCTTTCCATTTTGGGCCGTCCCACTTCACTTGACACCTTCCAAAAATAACCAAGTTTTTATATTTTTATATTAATGGATCCCACCACTCATTCTCTCTCTTCATTTTCCACCACTCAATTTATTCAACCAACACTACTATTTATCCCACTCATTTTCTCTCTTCATTTTCTACCACACATTTTCTTTATTTAATTGTTTCTTCTTAGTTCCCGTGCCCACTCCTTGGGTGTCAATTATAGTGGGACGGAGGGAGTATAGCATAACGATCATGTATTGTTACTACCAATCCGCAAATCAAATAACTTAGCCTCGAAGGGTCATTAAAATAAATAAATACAAACCTTGATTTAAATCTTCAATCCTTGTAAAAACCTAAACTATGTAATAATGTTAAGGGAGAAGAAAAGATAGATCAGATCCCCCAAAAACTTGTCTAGGGATCCTTTATATAGGCGGAGGGAGGAGGGATTCCTAATTTACAGCCAAAGGTAGTCAATTTCTTAGTCAAATTACGATTCTGCTGAAAATCCGACACAAATCTGTAGCAAATCTGCCTTTTAATTATGTGACGGACTAAATCTGTCACAAATGTCCGTTACTGATGCCTTGGCCGGCCATGGGCGCGGTCGCTCGGCCTTGTGCCCGTGGTCACCGTGACTTTCTGCCTCTGTTGCGCGGTCGCTTGGCCTCTACTGCGCGGTCGCTCGGCCAATGACCTCCTGGCCCTAGTTTTGCGGCCATGTCTCAGCCTTGGTCGTCCATCTCTCGGCCTTTGCTCATTTTGTGTGGCCAACCACGGCCAGCTTGCCTTGTCTTTGGCCAGCCTTGCTAAAATTCCAGTTGTAGCCTTCCTTCTTCCAATTAACTGCTGTTTAGCCCATGGACTTTTATCGTTTGCACTTTGGTCCCTCCTTTTCCAGTGAATTGCAATTTAGCCCTTGAACTTTATAATACCAATTTTCTCCCTAATTTTCCATAATTGCAATTTGGTCCCTGAACTTCCAAAACAAGCTTATATCCTTCATTTTCTGTCTAATTGCACTTCAACCCCTGTACTTACAAAACACTACAAAACACATTAAATTTTCAAGGTTTTGAGCATCAAATAAGCTTGGAAACATATCTTTTGGATGGGTAAAAACACATCCATCAAATACCTCCAAACTTATCTTTTGCTCGTCCTCGAGTAAAACAAAACTAAAGCAAAATAAAAACTAACTAATTAAAACAAAAGAAATATTTTTGGATGGTTCAATTCATATAATAAGTTGTTGCACAACAAGTCTCAGATTCTTCACAACACACATAATCTACAAGCATTATCATGAACATGAGATTATATTTACATGGATACATCTAACTTACAATTCTCCACCACATAATGAAAGATGAATGAAATATGAGAGATCATTGTTTACCAAAATAAGATATTTTATAGGTTCACTTATATCATGCTAAAAATCAAAGATAATAAGCTAAATTTCTGCACAAGGACACTCATATGTATGTTTAAACACAACTGTCAATCCGGCTATTCTTTAGGGATCAAATATGGCTCTATGGCTTGTAACGTATCGCGAAAATCGCGGGATAGGGTCACGGTTAAAAAAAGAAGATAAGGACATACGAAGTCAAGTAGTGAAACTAGAAAGTCTTCATCATACATCCTCCTTTTGAAATTTATCACTCCGCTCCATGCCAACCCATTGGTTCAACCCCTAAACTTATAATTTTGCATACTTCACACTTGGGATTGATCACTTTTCTTTCTTTTTGGTCACTTTCTACTTCAACATTAGAGAGGGCAAGGCTATTCAGATTTTTATTCTTTTCTTTATTTTTTTTTTCTTTTCTATGCGCACACACACACACACACACACACACACACACACATATATATATATATCACGAAGAATGCGCATTTAGATACTCTGCTCAAGCCCCTCTTTCCAATACATTTATAACCCTTTTCTTTCTTTTCATGACCACTTTTCACCCTTGATTTTTCAAACATGACTCACAATTTTCATTCATTTCCTAGTTTCACTTTCTTGAAAAGGTGAGAAAATAGTGTATAAGTTAAAAGGGTAGGATAATAAGGGTACAAAAGAAGGCGATGTGGTCTAAGATAACCTCCCACTTTGTGAGACATTCCATTCTTTTTAAAGCTCAAAAGGGGTTCTAGCGGAAATTTTTATTAGTGACTAGAAAGTTAAAGGCTCACAAATAGGGTTCAAAGAAAATAGCCAAATATCACTTCCCGAATAGCCTAATTGATGTGTTATTGACAGTCATGCAAACATGTTCTAGGGACCCCGAAAATGCCAAAGTGATCTTATAAAGGTCTCCTAAATTGGTAAAAATGATAAAAAAATATAGCGTGGAAGTGAAAGGTGGAGTAATCATACTTTACATATTGCAGTGTAGTTATATTCCCATATTGATAATAACACTCAAGATTTTACATAAAGCACTCTCAAATCATCATGGACTCTTGCCAATATCCCAAAATATGAAAAGAACAAAATTTAAAAATTTTCTATTTATTGGAGGGTGACACTATTACACTCCCCTATAAACCCACAAACTCGGAGAGATATCTACCCACAAACTCAAAACATGCTATGTCCTCATAGCAAAGAGAACTAAAACATGCCTTGGATTCAAAGGATGATATGACACAAAAAAAAAAAAAACAAAATAAATAAAGCAAATAAAACATACCTACTTGGGTTGCCTCCCAATAAGCGCATTTAGTTAAGGTCGTTAGCCCGACCGTAGTCCCACTTTCAATTGGGATTGGATGTGGCCATCTCTTCCTTGGCCTTAGCTTTTCTTCCCTTGGCCCACCTCGCACATTCACGGGCACAAACGCCCACAACTTTCCACATGTATGTACCATTCTTTATAAGCTCGGGTGGAGCCCAATGTATTTTTGTGGCCTTTTCTCGGCCTTTTTCTTTTTCTTTTTTTTTATGGGGGTCTCTCCCCCAAACTCATTTGGTGTCTTGGTCCCACGGACATCAAGCACCTCATCTTTCTCAACATAATCATAAGAGGAGCTATCTTAATCATCAATATTAACAATAAAAGAATCAGATATATCAAGAAAATAGCATTCCTCAATTTGAGCACATGAATTTTCACTTTCAGCTTTTAGAGAAAAAAATGATTTTAATTTTGACACCGACTCCTTATAGGGTCGGTCTAGGGGGTGATACGGTCTGTCACTCAAAGAGTGTTTGTCGGCCTTGTT
Source organism: Adenophora triphylla var. japonica (assembly GCA_022495995.1). Classification (NCBI taxonomy): domain Eukaryota; kingdom Viridiplantae; phylum Streptophyta; class Magnoliopsida; order Asterales; family Campanulaceae; genus Adenophora; species Adenophora triphylla. Next base: position 374,925 of record JAFEMH010000054.1, on the reverse strand, counting down.
GTTACTAGCCATATCATGGACGTCCGCTTTATCCCTAGAATTCTCACCGTCATTCAACAACAACTCAAGATCATCACACTCACTCACATGCCATAAATGCTCTTGTACACTCTTCTACCCTATCAATGAAATAACATGAATTATCATCATCAATTGGGTTTTGCATGGCATCATAAACACAAATCTCAAATTTTTCTCATTTGCTACAGTCATAGACAATGTCCCATCACCCACGTTAATAATAGTGTTGGTCGTCGCCATGAATGGACGCTCAAGTAAAATGGGTGAGTCACGACGACTTCCTTCACTCTCAGGCATTTCAAGCACAACAAAGTCTACATGCACAATGAGCGAATTTACCTGAACCAAAACATCCTCCACAATGCCCAAGTGTTTTTTAATGGACCGATCTGTAAGTTGTAAGGTCATTGTGGTGGGTTTTAATTCGGGTAAACCCAACTCCAAATACACATAATAAGGTAGCAAATTAATGCTAGCCCCAAGATCTAACATAGCCTTCACCCTATTGGAATCCCCCATAGTGATAGAAATAATAAAGCTTCCGGGATCTTTCAATTTGGGTGGAAGACTATGTTGTACCACGGCACTAGCATTCTCACCCATCAATATCTTCTCATTCGTCCCATACTTATGTTTCTTGAAATTTAATTCTTTGAAAAACTTGGCATAAGCAGGAATGTTTTTAATCACATTAAGTAAAGGGAGATTGATGTTCACTTTAGAAAACATGTCCATCAATTTCGACATTTGCTTATCCATTTTATGTCTTAAAAACCTTTCAAAAAACGGTACGGGAGGTACAAATAGTTTGGGGGTTGGAGAATAAACTTTAGAATTTCCACCTAACTCATTTGTACTTTTATCACCAACATCATCATTTTTATCTACAACAGGAGGGAGAGGAGAAGATGAAGAAGAATTTACCTCACTACCTCACTACCTTCCTGTTTGCCATTTCGGAAGGCGATAATGGCCTTGGCTTGATGTCCTTGACTCGAAAAAGTTTCGGGCTTATGACCTTGTAGGGTTTCAACGATTTGCCCCATCTGAATCTCTAGTTTTTTTAGAGCCGCCTCATGGTTTTGAGCCGCTTGTTGACTCTCGGCCCTCAACTGATTATTCTCTGCTCTCAATTGATTCGCGACCACTTCCCACGGTTCCTTCTTTTGCTCCTACGGTCCCGGTGGAGGTTGAGGATGGAGAGACTTATTTTGTTGTTGATTACCTCCCCATAAGAAGGCTGGGTTTTGCCTCCACCCCGGATTGTATGTATTAGAATATGGATTGTTGTTTGGAGGGAACCGTTGGCCATATCCTTGCATCGCATGTGCCTGTTCAGAATCAAACTGCACACCACTTTGACACATATTAGTAGCATGAGTGTTAGGGCCACAGTTCGAACAAAAATCATTTATAACATGGGCATTTGATGAAGCACCACCACTGGTCAATTTATCAATTTTTTGATTCAACATTGTTACTTGCCTAGCAAAGTCATCGGCAGCACTCAACTCATGCACTCCCCTAGTTTTACCCCTAGAGCCTTTTTGTTGAGAATTGGCTCCTAACATTTCAAATAATTCTTGGGTTTGAGCAGCTGTTTTAGACCCTAGAAAACGACCCGCTGCGTTGTCAACCATAGCTTGGTCAACTTGACTCAACCCACTATAAAATGTTTGATGGAGAAGTGGCAGGGGAAAATTGTGATGGGGACACTGCACTTGCAACATTTTAAACCTATCCCACGCCTCATGAAAAGGCTCACCCTTGATCTTGTGAAAACCCTATGATTTTCTGTCTAAACGTAGCTAGGGTGGCATGTGGGAAATACTTACTAAGGAAATTTTCATGCAGTTTGTCCCAAGTTTTGATACTCCTAGAGGGAAGTAACATAAGCCAAGTTTTTGCCGCCCCTTGTACAGAAAAGGGGAAACATTTCAGTCTTAATTGTTCGTCAGTCACCTCTTCCTTGGGAAGCTTGCAACAGTCATCATGTATTCTCTTGAAAAGTTTAAAGAGTCCTCAAAAACCCTGGAATTTAGGCAACATATTAAAGTACTGCCCTTTGACTTCATATACCTTCGCTGCATCAGTCAAAACAATGCAAGACACCGATGTATCCACCTTGGGCCTAGCATATTCGTTCGTCGTGGGATCTGCCATATCCCCTACTGATTCTTCTCCCTCGGTGGAAGAAGTTTCTAGTTCGCTTAACACTACCTCTGTCTCGGTGACAGAAGTTTCAGAATCCGTTCCTGACTCTTGGATAGAGGGATGCTCCTATCAAGCCTATCAATGCTATCGTTCACGGGGACCAACTCGGGATACCAGGAACGTCTACCAAACATACACCGATTAAATTAACTTGTACTTCACAACAAGTCTCCGGCAACGGCGCCAAAAACTTGATGAAAAAAATTCTCTTATAATAAAAATCTTGCAAGTGTACAAGTTACCGAAGTAGCAATGTACAAAAGTAAGGGTCGAACCACAGAGACTTGAGTGAATACAAGTGAATCTAATTAGCGTAAAGCAAACAAGGGGGTTTTGTTTTTGAATGATTAAAATAAACTAAATTGAAATTGCAAATAAATTAAACTAATGATTAAGGATCACAAAATAAAGTAAGGATTGAATTCAAAATTTGACAATGAGATTCACGGATTGGGTTTCACAATACATTCACTTTATGCTATTTTATTAATGAAGTCATCAATTTCATTCTAGGGTTCATTCACAAAATCATGAGTTGGGACGGTTTGGTGTGCGATTTCCAACTCAAATATTCTCTTTTTATCAAAAGAATATATGAACCTAGATCCAATTAAATTCATTTACATCCTCAATCAGATCTAAGTAGTAAAATAATGGTCAATATATCTATGTCCGAGTTACTGTAACAATGGATACCCACAAATTCTAGGCCAAAAGTATCTTAACATAAATCTGAAACCCTAGAACGAATTAAGAATATTTTACTACGCTAGAATGATATTGAATCAAGAATTAAAAACTATAGGATAACGATCATGTATTGTTACTACCAATCCGCAAATCAAATAACTTACCCTCGAAGGGCCATTAAAATTAATAAATACAAACCTTGATTTAAATCTTCAATCCTTGTAAAAATCTAAACTATGTAATATATGTCAAGGAAGAAGAAAAGATAGATCAGATTCCCCAAAAACTTGTCTAGGGATCCTTTATATAGGAGGAGGGAGGAGGGATTCCTAATTTACAGCCAAAGGAGGTCAATTTCCTAGTCAAATTAGGATTCAGCTGAAAATTCGACACAAATCTGTAGCAAATCCGCCTTTTAATTTCTTTGACGGACCAAATCCGTCACAGATTTTCGTCACTAATACCTTGGCCGGCCATGGGCGCGGTTGCTCGGCCTTGTGCGCTCGGTCGCCTTAACTTTCTGCCTCTGCTGCGCGGTCGCTCGGCCATTGACCTCCTGGCCCTAGTTTTACGGCCATGTCTCAGCCTTGGCCGACCATCTCTCGGCCTTTGCCCATTTTGTGTGGCCAACCACGGCCAGCCTTGCTAAAATTCCAGCTGTAGCCCTCCTTCTAATTAACTGCTGTTTAGCTCATGAACTTTTATCGTTTGCACTTTGGTCCCTCCTTTTCCAGTAAATTGCAATTTAGCCCTTGAACTTTATAATGCCAGTTTACTCCCTAGTTTTTCATAATTGCAATTTGGTCCCTGAACTTCCAAAACAAACTTATATCCTCTATTTTCTGTCTAATTGCACTTCAACCCCTGTACTTACAAAACGCATTAAATTCTCAAGGTTTTGAGCATCAAATAAGCTTGAAAACATATCTTTTAGATGGGTAAAACCACATCCATCAGCAGGTCAAAGGGACATAAAATCAACAACACCAACATTAAACTAGGATCCAGAACGTTGAAGTGATGGGTTGCTAAGGGGACATAGAAAGACCAAGACTGTGTCGAGTATGGATCATGGGGTTCGTGGATGAAAACTGGACGGGTTTGTGGGGATGGTAAGGAGGTTCACTAGAGGTGAAGATCCAAGGCAATGAGATCTGGGCTACAAGGTTGAAGCCTTGCTCAACTTCAACTCAACTCGTAGGATAGAAGAGGAGGTGGGCACTATCAAGGGGAGACATGTTTGGAGAAGTCATACTGTGGTGGGAGTTTCTCAAGGGAGTTGGTTCGTCTGGTGGGAGATTGTTAGTTTTGAAGACAAACCAAGTGTGGAAGGATTTGGGCGGCGCGAGAAAATTGGAGCGGTTTTTTGAGTGGCATGCGCCCAAGTGCTTAGGGCGCATAGGAGCAGCCTATGCATCCCCGAGCCTTGCACGCATAGCCATCTGTTGAGCATGAATTTTGATGTGGGGAAAATCTGATCCTTGCGCCCAAAAGTGTAGGGCGCATTGGAGTAAATAGGAGCGAATCTGGCAGTTTTCTAATTGTTCCGGATTTCCTTTTTGTAGCAAATTTCCTTCTTGGAGGGGGAAGAAAATTACTTTCTCGAAGAGGAATTCTTGTAATCCCAGGACTATCTTTGTTGTTTTCTATATAGAGTATAAGGCTCGGGCCATAAACATGTTGCAACTTCACTAAGATATTATTGATAATAATATTAGCTTGGTAGCGCCCCAAACGTAGTAAAAAATATTGACGAACTGGGTGGGTTACAAACATTGGTGTTCTTGTGTGTGATTTATCGTTTTCTCTTGTCTTTCCTTGTTCTTAAATGCTTGAGTGCTTATTTCCTAACACATATGACTACTACCTTCGTCCCATAATAACCAAAATTGAATGGACGAAAATTAAGAAAAAGTAGTATTAATATTGATAGCAGAGGAGGTGTTATAAGTATGAAAAGTAAAGTAGGAGAGAGAAAGTAAGGTAGGAAACAGTAAGTGGATTGTTGTTGTGGCCCATTGAATTAAAAATTAATAAAAGTTGGCTATTTTGGGTAATGTCACTTGTTATGTGACAATCAAAAGGGAAATAAGTGTCACTTCTTAGGGGACGGAGGGAGTACATTCTAAGAAATTGTTGTATTTACATTCCAAGAAATTCATGGTTTGGTTCAATTATCGACTTAAACAAGAAGGTAGCTATGATGATGCATGTTATTTTTTCCTTTTTTTCCCCAACTATTTCTTCTTTTAACTTAATTTTTTTCTTGCATTTTTCTTTCACGATGACATATGAGGATTCATGTTAGCCAACCCCAAATTATTTTGGGACTAAGACTTTGTTGTTGTTTGTTTGTTTGTTGTAGAATTTTGTTATGGTCACACTGGAGTAGCTTGTTGTAGGTTAATGTGTAAAGTTTAATAAATTGACAATGATAACCGTAAAGCAAAGTTATAGAGAAAAACTAAAAGTTAGATATAATCACCCACTATTCATGAGCATTATAGTAAAGGCAATATGGCTTTTGCCACAATCTAATTCTCTATTCTGAGATGTGGCTGATCCTGTATTTTAGTTGGGAAAGAATGTGAATTATTATGTAAAGTATTTATGATTGTAAAAAATCATGCTCAAAGTACCGTAATGAGTGCTCTTCTTTTTGTTCTTCAAGGAAAATAGAGGGTTGATAGTTAGCAACTTACTAGCGCTTAAACATGAAAACTGCTAGGTCATTAGGTGTCAACACTGACGCTTTGCTTCTAACATGCTTAAAAGGGGGATGTTGATGAACTTTAGTAGCTTCATTAGAAAGGTTGCTCATTTCTGGATAGTTGCATCTGTATAGTTGTTATACATTGATAAGAAAACAACAATCTTTTTCTGATGTATTATATGACTGCTGAAACATTCTTTTATGCTGATATCTGTAATTTATCTGGGTGAATCCAAAATATTTTATTTGAAATTTAGAGGGATGAATTATGTACTCTTATCTTTGTAGGTTGTGCAACTTACACCTCTATTCATCATGCTTGTAAGGTTCTCGAAACCATACACAAAAGAACTTCATGTAGCAATCTATTCATGCCAATCCATACCAAATCTATGCTTAACCTGAACTTCCTTCCATACTTGTCTCTGACCACTACCAAATGACCACATTACCGATCCTTACATTTACCATTCCGAAAATTTTTACTAGATGAAAATTGTTTGGACGAAAGAAGAATAGTTAAGGGCTGTCTTTCCGAAGATTCATACTTAATTTTGGAAACTTTACCTTAGGCACTGAAGTCAATTCAACTCAGCTTTAGTCTCGTGTATTTCTCTAGTATATTTCTCTTTAATTTTTTGCACACACTAGCCCATAGATAGGCACTTTTATAATGGATACCTTTGGTCTCACTCTTCTCTTCTCTTAAATCATTATTGTAGAAATAAATATTAAAGTGGAACTTATTAAAGTGTTATTATTGCTCTACAGGGATTTGGGGAATTCAAACTTGTCTGGTCATCTAGTACCTGAACTTGGAAAACTTGAACATCTGCAGTATCTGTGAGTCTCTCATGACGGTTCCCTTTTGTGTATATAATTAATAGAAGTTAATGTGGGTTAAGGCTAAGCTGAATGCCATATGACTATTTTATTCATTCTATCTCTGGTCAATCTGATAACCACAACCTCTTAAGCAAACTTTACCATTCCTTTTTCTTTTGATGCAGAGAACTTTACAAAAATAACATTCAAGGTACAATCCCTCTCGAGCTTGGCAACTTGAAGAACTTAATCAGTTTGGATTTGTACAACAATAATATCTCCGGAAGCATTCCAAGTGCAGTGGGAAAGTTGAAATCGCTAGTGTTCTTGTGAGTGTGTCTATTTCTATATTCGAGTAAGTCTTGTGAAAAACGCGTTTTTCGTAGCTCTTAGGAAAAAGGGGTTTTTCAAAATGCATGCATTTCCTTCGTAAATGCGACTGCTAATGTTACAAAGTGTCAATCATTTATACGGGGACTTATAAACATTTAAACTGACACTTATAAATATTCAATTTGGCACTTTTAACATTTGTTTAGAGTGTGTGTTAAAGAGTGTCAGCGTGTGTAAAAAGTATTAGTGATAGTATTAAAGAGCGCTAGTGATAGTGTTAATAAGTCCTGTGAGTTTTAAAAAGATTGCTAGTGAAGAGTGCCAACGTGTGTGTTCAAGAATGCCGGTAAAAGTGTTGAAGAGCATCTGTGTAAGTGTTAATGAGCGCCGATGTGTTTTAATAATTTTCGGTTATTTGCTAAAATGTCACCGCGTATCCTAAAACAAGTTCCGTTATTTACAAAAAATGTTATCGCATGTTTTTAAACAAGTACTAGTTACTTACAAAAATGTCAGAGTTGGTCTTATTAAAAAACGCGTTTTATGGTAAGGGTTTTTGAACCATGCTTGTATTGGACCGGTGACATTAAACCGGTATAGCCAGTGGTAGCGTTTTTGAGTGCCAGATACATGCGATACATGCGCTGGCAGTCCTTATAACTAGCACTGGTTATGCCGATTTAATGCAAGTGGTAGTGTTTTTGAGTGTTAGGTACATGCACCGTACCTGTTTTTCCTAGTTTTTTCTGAGATTTTTGCTCTATACTCGCACCTTTAACTCCTCCCCATAAGACTAGATGCTTACAAGTACTGTAATAGAGCAAGACGTATTTTGTAATTTTCTTTCTTCGTTACTGTCACTTGCAAGCTGCACAAACCTGGCATATCTCTTCTATTTATATAAAGGTTACTGACTCCTCTTTTAATCTGGTAGGCGACTTAATGATAATCGTTTAACTGGGAAAATTCCCCGGGAACTTGCTGATATTTCAAGTTTGAAAGTTGTGTAAGTGAGCAGGCTTTCTTTTCAGTTAAATTAGTTTGTATTCTTTATATGGAGGCAAGGTTAAAAGAATTAAGTTTTCTTTTATTTCCAGTGATGTCTCAAACAACAATCTGTGTGGAACGATTCCTACTGCGGGTCCATTTGAGCACATACCTTTGAACAAGTAAGGTCTCCTTGGTTTGATCTTTTCCATTTGTTTTTTTGTCACTCTATTTATGAATTTGACCACTAAATCCAATGGGATTTAAGCTTGAAATATTAAATGTGTTATTTCATATTTTCTAACATATGCTTCCTTCGGCCCATTTCAAATTGCAAAATTTTCCACTTGGGTTTCCCACTTAAAATTGCACACGCCCAAAATGGTAAGCTTATATTTTTAGTATGTGGGACCAACTTGTGATACTTATACCAATAGATTTACTATTCCCTACCCCACTATCCATATTCACATCACCTTAATATTTATACTTCTTAATTTTCCCATGCACGACGTTTTTTTTTTTGCAATTTGAAATGGACGGAGGAAGTACTTCTTTATGTCTATACCTCTTGAATATCAGGAAGTACTCATACTGTCACATTGACATCAAGTGTTTGAAACCTTATTTGGTTTTTACAATAATTGGACATGTATACCTTGACTGCATACCAAGCACATATTATCTGCCTATGTCTGGTCATTTGCATCACATCTAACTAATTCTTTGTTGCATTCATGGTCACTGCCACTAATGCCATCCAATTTTTTGTTATCTTGTCATTTGTAGTGCATGTGACCAAGTTTGTAAGAGTATAGGAAATTAAAGATAATTAAGTTAAAACAACACTAAAGGTTCTAAATGTAAAATAGTAATGTAAAAGTTAATTTGAATATTAATCAAAAATGGTTTCTTGTTAATGTCATCAAACATGTGCGTTGAAAAAACAAAAAGCAAAACAAGATTTAATTTGTCTTCAATTCCCCCAACATGTGTACCGAGGTTATGTCCAATACAAAATCGACAGCTGTTGTGAGGATTGAGACTGGTGCTGAACTGCAGCCGACCATTCTTGCCCTCGTCACACCCCCAGTCCCCCACCCAACCCAACCCCCATGTTTCTCTCTCTCTTTCTCTCTTTCTCTCTTCAATCCCCTATCTAGAAAATCCAAAACAGTATCTCTATTTCGATTTAGGAGCGGCAAGATTCAGTCTTAGGGATGGAGCAATTGGCCTTCTCTGTCGATACCTAGCGGTGGCAGTAAACCAGAAGGCCATTCCTCTGTTGCATCTCATTGATAGGCACTTATTGGTACAAATCTGCAACATTTTCAAAGTCTTTGTGGAGTCAATTCAGTAGGCTGACTGCAAAACTTCATTTGCTTAATTCAAACAACTCCCTCATAAACATAATCCAGCCACATAGCTGGAATCTTCTCAAAAGGAAATTAAATTGAAAGCTTTTCAACCACTTCTCAGTGGTTTCAAGTTGAAGCGGGGGGGGGGGTATAATAATATCTCAATTTACTATAACTATTGTTAATTCATTTCTAGTTATTGTTAAACGGTGGTTAACTGTTTTCTTGCAATGTTGGTGGGGGTAGCCGTGGTGTTGGTGGTGAGATTAGACGTAAACAGGAGAGAGAAAGGAGGTTGGGAAAAATACAAAAGAGACTCTTTTTTATTAGTTTATTTCACGTTTCACTTTATGATTTTAAATATTAAAGCCAAATATATACTTTTATTTTAAAATGTCATGATTTTCCTATTTTACCATTAAAAATATAGTCTTGTGCGTTGCACATGCCAACTTAACAGCTAAACGTTGACGGCATTAGTGACAGTGACCAATTGACCATAGACGCAACAAAAAAGTTCGATGTGTTGGATGGATGCAACAAAAATCAGTTGAGTGACTAAAAATACTAAGATTTGAGTGGTTTTCTTGCAATTTTTCCTTTATTTAATTTACCGGTCATAATTTGCGATTGCACCAGCTTTATGTGGAAAGTTTCTTGGGGTTAAAAAAGGCTCATATGTTAAATCAGCTGTCTATATGGGGTCAATGCTTTACTTAAATAGGTTCTTGATCAGTCAGCTCTAAAAGTTCTTACCTTTCAAAATAAGAAAATATGAATTTACAAAAGAATTTTGCCTTGAAATAAGCTAAGTGAACCTACTCATTAGAGAGCGTTGGCGAGAGAGATGGCCAGGCAAAGGTTGTCTACATTCCCTTTATGAGATATCTGCAAGCCTTTTGATCCTTGCGTTGCCACTACTGAGACATTCCATACTCCCGTCATGCCTAGTTAAGAACACCCAAATGACAAATGGATCAAATAAAAGTCAAATCGATGTGCTCTAGAAGCTTCTTAATCTTCTTGAGTTCATAGCAAACTGAAGTTATTATTTTAGTGAAGTCTAATTGTAGAGTATTATATACGTGTTCATTAGTTTCTAGTACGTTTTATTAGCTTTTCTAAAGTCCTCTGCTCTTATATAATTCGTGCATGTGCTGAAGTATTGATCCTTGATTCTTATTATATGATGGGGACAATATGAATTCCTTCCTGTGATAACCTCAAATTTGATGGCCGTTTGCTCAAATCACTAATCACTGTTTGTTGAACATTTAAATAGAGAAAAGTAGTAATTTAGTGCATGGTTCATAAAATGGCTGAAATAGTGTGACTACTGATCTAGCAGCTGCCCTATTTTTTACTCCCTCTGTTCCGTAACAACTTATCCATTTGCTTTTAAGAATAGGGATTAAGGAAAAATGTTATAAAAGTAGGTGTTGTGAGTGGGTAGGAGAGAGAAAGCAGGATAGGAAATAGTAAGTGTATAGTTGTTGTAAGTATGACAAGTAGATCCTATTAATAAAGAAGTAGTATACAACAACAACAACAACAACAAAGCCTTAGTCCCAAAATAATTTGGGGTCGACTAACATGAATCCTCATATGTCATCGTGAAAAAAAGGTTGTTGAAAAAAAAATTAAAAAATTAATAAATAAATAAATAAATAAACAAATAAATAAATAAACATACAAATAAATATCAAAAAAATAAAATAAAATAAAAAATAATAAAAAAAAAAAATCAACCCTCCACATGGATTTTTGCCCTCCACTCCGGCCTCTTCAACACCATACTTTCATCCACTCCAAGTAAACTCATATCATTTTCAATTACTCTAATCCAAGTTTGTTTGGGTCTTCCCCTACCCCTCGCCATTTTATCATCTCTCCACTGTTAGGCCTCCTAGCAGGTGCATCACTCGGTCTCCTTCTCACATGTCCAAACCACCTTAGACGATTTTCCCTCATTTTATCCTCAATGGGCGCAACTCCTACTTTACCTCTGATCACCTCATTCCCCAATCGATCCTTTCTTGTATAACCGCACATCCATCGAAGCATACGCATCTCCACCACATTCATCTTATGCCTGTGAAACTGTTTCACGCCCCAACATTCGGTGCCGTAAAGCAATGCTGGCCTAATTGCCGTGCGGTAGAATTTTTCCTTTAATCTATTGGGCATGCCGCGATCACATAGAAATCCTGTGGCACTCTTCCACTTCAACCAACCTGCTTTAATCCTATGAGCCACATCTCCATCTAATTCTCCATCCTTTTGGATAATGGATCCAAGATAGCGAAAAAACTCAGAAGCTTGGATAATATTTTCATCAAATGTGACCGCCCCTGCCTCCCTACTTCCAACTCTGCTAAACTTACACTCCAAATATTCAGTCTTGCTTCGCTAATCGAAAACCTCGAGATTCCAAAGTGTGTCTCCACAACTCCAATTTACTTTCAACACCCTCTCTTGTCTCATCAATCGGACAATATCATCTCGCGAACAACATACACTTTGGTATATCATCTTGGGTGACCTCGTCGGTCGTCCATTATCAAAGCAAAAAGAAAGGGGCTAAGTGCGGAACCTTGATGCACTCCAATCTTTATAGGGAACTCTTTAGTCTTCCCAACACTATTCTGTACACAAGTACTAACTCCATTATACATGTCCTTGATAATATAAATATATTTCTTTGAAACACCTTCTTTGCTAATGCCCACCAAAGTACCTCTCTTGGCACTTTATCATACGCCTTCTCCAAATCAATGAAAACCATATGCAAATCTTTCTTTTGATCCCGATATTTCTCCATGATTTCTCTCATAACATATATTGCCTCCATAGTCGATCTTCCCTGCATAAACTCAAATTGGTTATCCGAAATATCCACAATTTTTCTCAGCCTTTGTGCAATCACTCTTTCCCAAAGTTTCATAGTATGGCTCATTAGTTTGATCCCCCGATAGTTGGCACTATCTTGGACATCACCTTTGTTCTTATACAAAGGGATCAAAGTACTCTTCCGCCACTCCAATGGCATTGTGTTAACTCTCCATATCTTGTTAAATAGCGTTAACCAATCTATTCCCCTCTCCCCGAAACATATCCAAACCTCAATTGGTATACCATCCGGTCCTACAGCTTTCTTCAATCTCATCTTTTTCATTGCCATTTCCACTTCACTCTTTTGAATTCTCCGCATAAAATCTCGATTAACCATACTCGAAGAGATATTTAAATCTTCAATATCCTGCTCTTGACCGCCATTGAACAAGGTACTAAAGTACGAACTCCATCTATCTTTTATCTCTTTATCCCCGACTAGAACTCTTTGGTCTACATCCTTCACACATTTAACCGTCCCAATATCTCGTGTCCTCTTATCCCTCATACGAGTGAGTCTGTAGATGTCCTTTTCCCCTTCTTTTGTATCCAACTTATCATAAAGTTTCTGATTCACCTTTGCTCTTGCGTCTCTTACTGCTTTCTTAGCATCTCTTCTAGCCTCCTTATACTTCTCATAGTTCTCGTCGCTCCTACATTTCCCCAATAATTTGTAGCATTCTCGCTTGCCCTTTATTGCTTGTTTTACTTCCTCGTTCCACCATGATGTATCCTTACTTGGTGGCCCATTTCTTCTAGATTCTCCAAGGACTTCTTTCGCCACCTCTTTTATGGTATGTACCATCTTAGTCCAAGTCGAATCTATATCCATATCCTCCATATTATCCGACCAAATACCGGTATCGACCATCTTAGCTACAAATTTCGGTTGATTCTCCCCTTGAAGTCTCCACCACTTGATTCTAGGGTCTACCTGTGGTTTTCTCTTCCTCGAAATTCTCTTACTTCGAAAATCAAGTACCACTTTGATCTATGTTGAGTTGCTTTGTGCTCTCACCCTAATAACCTTGCAATACGTATAACTCTTTCTACAAGTATTTCTTACTAAGAAGAAGTCAATCGACTCGCATTACCTCCACTCTATGGGACACCTGAGTGAAATTCTCTCTTCTTGAACCAAGTGTTCATTATACTCAAGTCATATGCCAACGCAAAGTCGAGGATACTATTTCATGCTTCATTCCTCTCCCCAAAACCAAAACCTCCATGTATGCTCTCAAAGCCGTATCGATTAGACCCAGCGTGCCGTTCAAATCACCACCAATCACTAATTTCTCACCACTAGGTACTCGTTGTACTACCTCCTCCAAATCTTCCCGAACACTTGTTTAATAGATGCGTCCAACCCTACTTGTGGTGCATAGGCGGAAATAATAGTAATAATCTCATCACGTATCACCAGTTTAATGCCCATAATTCGATCACTCTTCCTGTACACTTCCACCACATCATTAATATACTCCTTATCAATAATGATACCCACTCCATTTCTACCCTTATCCTTTCCTGAGTACCAAAGCTTAAAACCCCAAGGCGATATTTCTTTTGCTTTCTCTCCAACCCACTTAGTTTCCTGTAGACACATTATGTGAATCTTCCTCCTCCTCATAACTTCCCCCACCTCTGTGATCTCCTGTCGAGGATCCAATGTTCCAAGTTTCAAAGCGCATCCCACTACCCTTACACCTACCATGGACTAGCTTCTTTACTCCGCACTCGTCATGATGCGGGAACCCTTGCATATTTGACACCATCCCCGGGCGAAGAGATGGCGCGTCGCTTCCGGGCGATGACCTAGCAACCTTTGCATACTTATCACTACACCCAGGTCTTTGAAGTGTAGCGCGTCGCTGTTGAGGAAACGCCCCAACAATATTCATATTTAGATTCATGTCATGATAATGTGACAAATTTTTTACGCTGGCTGTCACATGCCTACCGCAACCCTCACCCTTTATCTTGACTTGGGACAGGCAAGGATAAATCCTTGGTGGGTTTAATAAAGAAGTAGTATAAAATTTCATTTTTTGTTATCATGTTACGAAAAATCGTCCTTATTTGCCATTTCAAAAAAGGCTGTTCATACTTGTCTAAAGTATGACAATGACAACACAGTGATACTTAGACATTACAACAAGGAGATACATGTAACAAGCTCTACCTGGACTCAAATAGAGCAGATCAATGTGTGGATCCAACTGCCATATTTTTAAGCCATACCTATGTCACGAGGATTGGAAATGCGAGTATTTGACACAATAAATGATCAATGTTTGGTTCCTCAAACTTGCAGCCATTGTGGGCCACCATTTGCGAAGAAATACTATATATTAGATTTTAGTCTAGAAGAGGTTTTTGGATGGAACCATTACGATAACAAGAACCATTTTGGTTGTTTGTGTTCGGTTCTCGTGGATAGGGCATGTGGGTCTAAAACTGGGGTTACACGAACCATTAAATAGCATGAAGATGAGGAGCAGGAATAGGCGACTAACTGGCTTGGGAGAAGACAAGCATTACGAGATAGGTCTGAGGAGTCACGTGCGGTCTGTAGCACATGATGGCTCCTTCTCATTGTTATGTTAGGATTTGCGGTATCACATCGCTTGTCATTGTCAGGATCATCCTGTAATTTTCCCTTATGAACCAAGTTAGCCACATGTCGTCCTATGATTGGACATCTGGCTAACTCTGCTATTCCAACCACTGCTCCTTGGCGATTTCCAATCTACGAACGAAGAGAACGTTCCTTGACCTTGTCTGATTTGGAAACGTGCAATAGAACACCGCGCTACTAATGCAAGAAAGACGACGCATGCAAGAAACGCATACGCGGGATAAATTCTTTGCTTCATGTATCGTATGTTCAACCATAAAGGCTTACTAGTTTGACATGTATGTAAGGATGACAATTTGTTTGAACCCGATCTGAACCCGTGACTGATCCGCCCAAAAAAATAGGGTTTGGTAATCATTTTTGAAAACCCGAACGAGTTCGGGTTAAGCCATTTCTGCCCCGTGACTTGACCCGCATATATTGACATTTGTTAAATTTTGACTACATATATAAACCAGGGTTGCAGGATACTCTCATCTAGACATCGAATCGCGTATCGATTCGCAGGTATCGATTCGCGATTCGATACCGAATCGATACGCTGGAATTCGCGAATCGTAATCTTCGATTCGTGTTCCGATACCTTGAAAAACCGAAGTGAATTCGCAATTAATGTCCTCTAGATATGAAAAGGCATTGTTGCAATGAATGCTGTCCATTAACTATTGATATGTTCCAAGGTGGAAGAAGAGGAAAATGTTAAGTGAAGATGAAAAGCCTTTGCTGGCTTTCATTCAGTATGTTAACAAGGAGGAAGAAGATAAAGTTGCCAAAAATTCGAATAGGTCATGGATATGCAACTTTTGTAAGTGCAGATATTTGGTGATGTAATAGAACATTAAAATATTTTCTATGAAAAGTAAGTCTATTATTATTGTATACTCCCTCCGTCCCGCTTGAAACTGCACAGTTACTGTTTGCGCGGGGATTAAGGAAAAAAATAATGATATAAATGTTGTGAGTGTATAAGTAAAATAGGAGAGAGAATGAGTGGAGGGAATAGTAAATTATAATGGTGTTGTGAGTATTAAAATAATGTAGGAGAGAGAATGAGTGGAGGGAATAGTAAAGATTCTTTGCCATTTTCGGAAGTGTGCAATTTGTAATGGAACGCCTAATAAGGAAAGTGTGCAATTTGTAGCGGGACGGAGGGAGTATTTTTAATATTTATTTAAATCAAACATACTAATATTGCGAATTCGCGAATCACAATAATTGTAATACTCTACGTATCGGATTCCATGGATTGAGTGAATCGCGAATTCGAATCGGAAGAACTACGAATCGTGCAACCCTGATATAAACTGTCCAAACGTCTAGGGCATGGACAGAACAAAGAGCGCATATAACCGCATAAAAAGTAGCGGCGCTTACCCCTCTTTCCCATCCACTCCATCTTCATTTTTCAACCAAATCGACAGTGGTTGGTTGACAGTTCTTACCTATGGGAACCATCCGTCCCCCACCGTTGTAGATCTCCTGCGCTCTCCTGAAATCTAATATTCATATGCATATTTTCTACCCATGAAATAGTACTTTTAAAGCAATTTTTTTTTTTGTAGATATGAAGAAGAGGGGTAGTGTGTGAAGTTCCAGGAGTCTTTTTTCAGATTTGAAGAACGCGACTGTTCTTGTGATATTTCAAGGTTTTCTTTTGGAGATTTGAATATGTTGGTTTTTGTGGGTGAGATTTCTTGGTGTTTTTAGGATTTGAAGTTGGGTTTTGCGCATAGTTGTTAAAGGCGAGTGGCGGGCGATACACACCTAGAAAAGGCGAAAGGCGAGGCGATAGAAAAGCGGCAAAAAGGCGAGCAAGGCGGAAAAATAAAATAAATAATTAGTAAATATTTGAAAAATATATAAATATACTTGTAACATATGAACAAAAATTCAAACATGTTAAGGACTAACATAAAACATTTAATAAATGTCATTTCACTTATAATAATATCCTAAACATAATTTAGACCCCAAAAGAGATAATTTTAAGGCAAAAGGAGCATAAATTTAAACCACATAGTTCAAATCAACAAAATAAATACTAGTTTAAGAAATTGAAATGAATTTAAAGTATAAAACACTAAAGAAAGGAAATAAAGTTCTAAAATCGTCCAAAAGCAAGTCAAGCAAGGGTTAAGGCCTACAAATCTTAGCCTCGACCCCAATCCATCCCCCCGACAGAAACACTATCCTCTTCATCTTCATCCTCATCTAGTATCTCAACATCTTCATCGTTATCATTTACGTTCCCATCCAAGCCGTGTGCTTTCTCAAGGAGCTCTATATCTTCCTCTTCTTAAATCATCTTAAGTGAAGGTGTAGAGGTGGTGGTGGTGGCCTACTTGGCCTAGGAATCTCTGAAGTTTGTACTCCCCATGTCGTTGTAGTTGTCTTCTTCCTTGAGCTACTTGGACCCCGTAAGTCGCTTCCGCGTGATGGAGTTGATTTGGTTGGCCTATCTCTAGTTGTATAAGCACGATCCTCGGCGCCGCGCACATTACTAACCAAATCCCGAGTTAATCCGCACCATTCACTATCGCATCGTCTTTGGTATACCATTCCATCACATTCATCAACTTAAATCCAAACAAATTGGATCAATTGTATATCGGGATTAGGTAGCGTCGTCTTAAAGCTCTGTTATATTTTACGAAGACCAAGTCATTTAATTTGGTTTGATCGACCTATTCCTCTTCTTCTGTGAACTGTAATTATTTTAATCCAAATTAGTCTAAGGCTACATGAATTAACGTTTATATTATTGCTAACTCACACTTTTTAAATTTTGTATACATACGTACTCGAAGAAACTCCAATTCCTCTCGCATCGAAGCAGCTACAAGTCAAGTTAGTGATTTTCATGGCAAACTCTCGCAGTGCAGGTTGATTTACCATAAAGCCTCCACCACTCACCTACGAAATGAAGGAACAACAAGTTAATACTCATAGTTGTGACACTATAAACATGAAATCTATCAAATTATAAATAAAATATTACCTGGAGCAATCGTGTATCGTTACCTTTTAGCCGTCATTTGACCCGAATGATTCTTACTGCATTTGTATAAACCTTGAATTATCTGGTTATTTGATCTTGAGTATTTGTGTCGAGTATCGATCTCTCGAAGACATTTAACGAACCCGTCCCGAACCTCTTGGTCCTCGTGAATATTCTTATTCGTGTAGTGAAACTACGGATTCAAGTAGTAAGCGGCGGCATGTAAAGGTTGATGAAGTTGATCTTCCCAACTGCGATCGATGATGCGAAAAAACTACGAATACTCCTCCTCTTTGTCTTCAAAATTCTTTGCAATTTTTCTTCTATCCATACAGGCTTCATAGATATATGGCATAGGAGCCTTTATCTCACCATCGACTAATCGAAGGACATTAAAGAGGACCGGCGACCAAAAGAGCCTCTTTAGCCACCTTCGAAAATCTAGCATCCGCTGATGGTTTTAGTTGCTTGTTTACCTTTTTCTTCCTTTGCCCATTTGCTATTCTTCAGAACATCGAAATAAACATTGCCCTTAACTCTTTCTTTACCTTCTCATTACCTCGAGAGAGTAAGAAATCTTGCATTGCAAATCGAGTCTTTGGTCTCGCTAAATCCGGCTTGGTGAACTTCCTAAATCATATTCACGACCCCAGGACGTCCATAAATGTAGCTATTCAACCGTAGCCCGTTTAAATACTTTTTTCATTCTTGGAATGTTAAAAATATCCTCGACATCAAGTCCATTACGATGAAGCGGCGCATGGTGTCGAGAATAAATGTGTATATTTTTTCATTAAATTCTACTTTATGTAAAAGAGAATAAAATAATAATTAGAACAATTACATAAACATACTAATTATGATATCAAATTGTACTTACCGGCGCACTTTTCGTATTGGAAGCATTATCGGTTATAACTTGTATAACATTCTCGGACGATTTCCTCATGACTTAGGTGAACAAATCACATAGCCTATCTCCGGTTTGCAATAATGAAGCATCAGTGACCTTAGAAACATACTCCCTTTAGGGTGTTGACTAGAAAATTAATCAAAGTTCGCTCTCTCTTGTCCTTCCCCCCATCGACATAATAGAGCAACCGTATGTCTTCGCTCTTGTCGATGATCCTCCATGCGTTGTTTCTGACTTCCTTCTTTCTTCGGTAAAGGAACTCTCAATTCATGGTAACTCGGAGCTTTCATCACACCAGCGTCTACCGGCGTCATTGATTGCTTCTTGGAAACTATCATATTTATTGCATTAAATGGTATCCTGCATCATAAAACCATCTAGCTAAAGATGAACATGCTTTGTTTCTAAGCACTTTCAATGCTTCCTCATTCTCACTCTTTTGTTTCTTCATGTTTTTTGTTGTTGAGCCACCATGACTAATAAAATTATCCATTGGCCCTCTAGTTTGTATCTTTGGCTTTTTAATTGAATGACCTTGTTCTCCGCCATCCTCACCATCAAGTTCATCCCCATAACTTCTCATAGTTTCTTCTCTTATCCTTTGCTGATGAATATCTTTATTGAAAATTCGTTTTTCCTTAACTTGCTGCTTTATGCCCATAAATGTTTTAATTTCTTCAACATCATCTGGCACACTCTCACAATCCCTTACATTAGGATTTCCACCAACGATATGATGTTTGGCTCTTAATATCCCACCTCTGAACTCAAGTCCACAAAAATTACATGTTGTATTATTTGTGTTTTTTTCATCTTTTAATGTCACGTACTTCCAACATGGATCCTTCCGTTTAGAATTAGTAGAGGAGATGTTCGACATTGTTAATAATGATCTCACGGCTGAAAGAAAGAACATTATTTAAAAAAATAACAAAAGTATTTTCTTGTTTTATGAAAAAATAAATTTAAACATCAACTTAAAACTAGAAAAAAGCAATAATTAAACAATTAAACAAAGGAAAAAAAAAAGACTTAAAAACCATTAAAGGAAGACAGGCTATTAAAAAAAAAAAAAGAAAGGAGAGTAACACGTTGTTTGCTGTTGAAAAAAAGAAAAGAAAAAAAGTAAGAAATGGAAAATAAAAGAGACAGACGCTGAGACGCAAGTCGCAAACAAAGACGCCGAGACGCAAGTCGCAAACAAAGACAAGAAAAAAAAATACACAGACGCTGAAGTCGATGCGAAACAGTGGCTTGATTTGCGGTCGTCGTCGTTCGTCGGCGTCGTCAAGGTGAGTTGGTCGTGAATTGCTAGGTTTACTTCCGTGAAATTGATTTCATAATCGATTTTATAATCGATTTCATAATCAATTTCCTAATAGAACTCGGATTTCCTAAAATTGACGTTGTTTCCATAAAATTGGAAACCCTAGAATCCCAATTGGACACTTTCTCGATTCCTATTTTGACTCGGATTTTTCTTAGCGTTTATCGCTTTTTCAAAACGACCGCCAGAGTCTGCAGAGGCGGTGTAACCTCCCAGGCGCCAATATGGCGAGGCGGGCGAGAGAAGCGAGCGCCTTTAACAACTATGGTTTTGCGTAGGAATTCATGAATTTAACGATTGTAATGTTTTTTTTTCTGTCGACTCATAGCTTCGTGGCGGGTCGGATCGGATACGGGTTTGTGTCCTTGGGGTTGGGACAGGTCCTGATCATCGATTCGAGTATGCGGGTTGGGTTCGGCAATTGCTAAACCCGTCCAAAACTAGACCTGTTGCCATCCATACCAATGTGGGTTTCACATATCCCGCACGTGCACTTCACGCAGGTATGCACATGTGCGGACGAGACATGTTTGTGTAAAGTTTCCCGATGAGCTTTTCACGTTTACACTTCACGCGGGTACCCCACAATACTTGTCTTCTTCCGAGCCAGTTAGTCTCCTATTTTCGCTCCTCCTCTTCGTTCTTTGGTGGTTCATGTAACGCTAGTTTTAGACCCCAATATCCTATCCCTGAGAACCGTATATATGCAAACAACTTTAAATTCTTTCAGCTCATAGAGTTTGGGTGCGTCCTCATAAGAGGCTATGGAATTAATTTAAATATCTCATTTACTCTTAATGTCTCTCGTTCAGATTCAATATGCAATTCATCTTCCTTTCCATGATTTTATTTGGAAGTCCCAAGCTCCATCAAAATTGAATGCTTTTGTGTGGTCTTTAGTGGTTAATGGTTCAGACACGAATGATGATATCCGGCTATGATGATGCTCCTGCAAATCTTTGTCCCCATGTATTTATGTGATATGTTGTAGTCAAAGCGAGCCTCACGATCATCTCTACTTGCATTGTTCGATTGCTTGGAGACTCTAGTGTGAGTTGTTTTTTATATTGGGGGATTATTGGATTTGCCTAACAATGGCAAATGGATTCCTTTAAATTCAATTTTGTCGATTATGGACTGTGATGCTAATAGATTAAGGAAGTGTATGGTATTTGCGACGTGGTGTATATGGATGGAAGGGAAGCTAGAATTTTTGAAAATAGATCTTTATCATTTCTTCTACTCGAGGAGAGAATTGTATTTATTGTTTCCTTGTGGGCGTCAACTATGGGAGCTTATCGATGATTATCTATGACGGACTTGTGTACACTACTGACTGGATAGTTGCTTTACATAATTTTGGCTTTTGTAAATTGCTAGACTATTTTACATTTTTTTCTCTTTTATATTTTAAGAGGATACTTCGTCTTCTATTCTTTGTACTTTAATCTCCTTTCTAATAACTCGTCTTTTACCAAAAAGAAAAAAGAGTTGATGCTAGAAAGCGTGAATACGGTTGGCCTACCAAGGCTGGTCCAAAAGTTGATGTAGATCTCAGCAGAAAAATGCTCCCAGACAAGTAGTCTATAAGTAAACTTCTTAAGAATCATGTCTTTCAATGATTATTGACTTTTTTAATTATATTTTCTTATTTTCTTAAAAGGGTATTATATAAAAAAAGAAAAAATCAAGTAAGATTACTGTTTTTTGTAGGGACTAACCAAAAAGAAATGTAGGACTATATCTATTTTTTATTTTTTTTTGAAGGAGGGTGTATGAGTTTAGAAGGCTTTATTTAGGGGTTTAGGCAAAGTGAAAGATTAGGGTTTCAAGATGTTGGATGTCAAAGGAAAACGTCATGTGGGCTGTTCAGGCAAGTATAAACAGTGCTCGTGACATGAACAGTTAATAGCAGAACATGAATGGTTTGGGTCTAGGAGACAACTAGGGTTGGTAAATAGAGATTTTAAGGGTTGGAAAGAAATTGAGAAGTCGAATAATGGCCGACATTACAAGAATATCAGAAAGAAAGAAGGCTCATGGCTATACACCATGGCAACTTTTGGGCATCACACCTAGGTTCTTGACGTCAGACCAACCGGATTGCATCTCACAATTTAGGAAACAGAGGATAATAACTGTTGAGATTCTCTATTATTGATCGCCCAGCTAATAAAATAATCGTAGTATGACATACTTATAAGCCACTATTAATCCTAACTCTGCATCTAACTAAAAAAGAGCAACATGAAAATTATGCACGCTGTTCAGGGAAGGGCCGGGTTTACTAGGGCTAAGTATGTGGAAAAATCTCCCTTGGCGAATCTAGAGATGGCCGTAATAGCATAGACTACTAAAAATACTCTCTCCGTCGTAAAATGAATGACCATTTTTCATATAAGGATCATTTTGAAAATGTTGATTTTGTAGTAGAAAAAATGCATAAATATTCTTGCTTTTCACTTTCAAACTTTTTTGCTAATGTGTAAAAAACATTTAGGGTAGTTTTGGTAAAAAACATGAAAATAATTTTGGTAAAAAACATTTAGGGTAGTTTTTTGGAGAACATTTCAAAAGGTCATTCGTTTGAGACAAAAAGGTATTTTTAATTTGGGACAGAGGAAGTAAGTAAAAGTTAAAAAAGTGCAACTTAATATTAACATTGTTCTCCTTAATACACTACAAAGAATGTAGCAATATAGTAGCTTGATTTATGCTTCACCTTGAACTGGTGCAGGTTATGGATCCTCTTTATGCATGATAGGTTGGTTTTAGCCTTGGTAATTTCTCGGTTTTTTCGGACATTTTATAACAATTTGGTTACATTTTGTGTTTATTATAGTTAAATTGCTATATTTTGTATTATTGAGGAAACCTTGTAATAGAGATATTATTATTGATATTTTATGGTAATATGAGTTAGTCCTGTTTTGGAATGGCAAGGAAGCCAAAAAGTCAACTGCATGTTCAAGGACCGAATTGCAGAACAGGAAAGTTTGGTGACCAAAATGAGATTTTGGAAAGTAAGAGGATCAAAGTGAAAGAAGAGGATTAGGAAACATATCCAAGGTGAATCACTGTGCGTGCGTTGACTGAAGCAAGGCGCGTTGACCGAGAGAAAGCAGTTGGACCGTGAAGGAAAAGGCTTTAATTTAATATGTTATTTTCTTTTTCTTTTTCCTTTTTAATTTAGTTTTAGTTTATTGGTCGAAGGATATAAATACTCCTTTCAACTTCAGTTTTAGGGTTGAACTTTTTATTATTACTTTTTCCTAGAGAGTTGACAACTTTTGATGGAGAACTAAATTTCTTGCGTTGGATTCAATTTTTGGAACCGTCTTGAATTCAATTGAAGTTAATTTCTTTTCATCTATTTTATCCTATTCATATTTTCTTCTGTTTTAATTGATTGATTTGATTTATAGAGTTTTTCAATTTGGCTAATTGTTTAATCTTGGATCTTAATTCATTGCTAGAATCCCCTAAGATTGTGTCAATTTAGGGTTTCATAAGTAGCAAATTTATGATTTATGCATGTGTCATGGTAAATTGTGAATAGGAAGAAAATAGACAAGTATCTAATTGAAATAATATTAGAACGTGTTCTTGATCTTAATCTCTTAAAGCGGAATCAATCGATATTGTGAATCTAGATTGTGTCAGTTAGGTTTAGGTATTGATTAGGGTTACTAGTGAATGTGTCATTGCTATTAACTATTATCAAAGGAAGAGATAGAGATTGAAATAAATCTTGTGATCGAGTGAATAGGGTAAAAGTGAAAAGAGTTAACCAATGATATTTGAATGATAGATGGGGAAAATAATTGATCCAAAGTGCTTTCCTTTAATTGTTTAAAACTTAATTTTTTATTCCCGTCTTAGGAATTAATTAAAATCAATCTTAGACCCCCAATCTTGTCAAGTGACAATTGTGCAAATAAATAACCGTTCTCCAGTGGATCGACCCTGGACTTGTCCTAGCTGCAGTTTTGTAGCCGAGTCTTGTCTTGGTAATTAATTTGTAGGCGTGCGACTTTAGCCTGTCAAATTTTGGCGCCGTTGCCGAGGAACGGTGTTTATTTGTTTGCACTCTTATTCTTTTCTTAATCTATTTCTTTTTCTTTTTCTTGTTTCCTGTCTAATTGAGCTTTATTATTATTGTCGTCTTGTGGTGCGGAACCTTTTATGGTCCATACCCGTTCTGCTAATCAACTTGTTAGTCCTTTTGTTCCGGAAATCGAAAGATATTTCGGGTGAAGGAGAAATTTGCAGCGGAACGAGATGAATAATAATAACGGCATGGGTGATAACGATCCGGAGGTTGTGAACAATGGGGGTAATTGAAGAGGTAATAACAATCCCCCACTTCGGACATTGAGGCAAAGGATTGCCCCGAACTGGAATGAGCAACCACAAGCAGTGCTATTTCCTGATTTGCCGGCTGGGGTCACTTTTGAGTTGAAGCCGGGGTTGCTGAACCAGTTGCCCCATTTTAATGGGATACCAGGGGAGAATCCTAATCAGCACATAGCTCAGTTTGTGCAGATATGCAAGAGCATGAAGCCGGCTGCATTGCCTCTTGAGCAATTATTGTTGAGGGCGTTTTCCTTTACTCTTAAGGATAACGCGAATGCGTAGTATTATCACTTGCCACCCAATAGCATTACTTCTTGGCAGCAGTTGAAGGAGGTGTTCCTTGATGAGTTTTTCCCTCCAGATCAGATTAATGTTATGAAGAGGGATATCAGCAACATGGAGCAGCGGTCCGATGAATCGCTATATGACTATCACAAGTTCTACAAGTTTTGCAGAAGTTGTCCGTATCATGGTTTTGATGATGAGCAGCTTATTGTATACTTCTATGGGGGATTGACTGTGCAGGACATACGGTCGGTGGATTCTGCTTGTGGAGGTAGTATTCTGAATAAAACTACCAGGGATGCAGAGCAGTTGATAGAAGAATTAGCCAAAAGCACAAGGACTTATGGGAGGAGGTCTAGCATTAGACAAGTCAGTGCAGCAGGATCGGGTGATACAACGAGTGATTTGAAGATCAAGCTAGCGGATGTTAAGAGTCTGTTGAAGACATTGGTTTTGGGTCAACAACCTCATCCCTGCGGTGTATGTGGTGATGTGACTCACCCGACTGATTCTTGTCCCACTCTTCAGATGGATGAGGTGGTAGATGTTAATGCTATAGGGTTTAATCAGCAGGGTCAGGGGCCACCGCAGTTCAATTACAACGCTGCGAATAATGTTCATCCGAACCTTAGGTATGGTCCACCACAGGGTCAACAAGGTTTCAGGCAGCCGTTCAATAATCAACAGGGATACCAGCAGGGTCAACAGTTTCAGGGCAACCAATTTAATCAGTATAGAGCACCCGTTGGACAGCAGCAGCCGCAAGGACAGTCTACAGTCTACAGAGGACATGGTCCGATCACTAGCGCAGAGCATGTCTACTATGAATGGGAATTTTCAGCAGTTCCAGCAGAAGACTGAATCGAGCATTAGTAATTTGGAGAGGCAAGTGAGTCAGATTGTAGAGGTTGTGGTAAAAATTGAGGCTAGAGAGGCAGCAAAGACTGTGCAACCTCCAAAGCAGAATGTTAGCGCAGTATATGTGAGGCGGAAAAAGAAAGTTGATGGGCGAATGGTGTCTATAGAACCTGAACAGAAGGTTGAAAAGAGTGTTGAGCCAGAGTTGGAGGTGGAGAAGAAGGTGGAAGAGAAAATTCCTGAAGAGAAGTATATTCCACCCATATTTCCTGTTTATGAGCCAGTCGCACCTTTTCCGGAAGCATTGAAGAGAGACACCTCAAAGGAGCCTGACAAGGCTATTTTCGATACTTTCAAGAGATTGGAGGTGAACATTCCGTTTCTAGATCTTCTTCAATCAGTTTCTAGGTATGCGAAGTTTTTGAAGGAGTTATGCACTATGAAGAGGAATCAGAAGGAGCGGAGTCAGAAAAAGGTGAAAATTTTGGAGCATGTATCTGCAGTTTATCAGAAAAAGATGCCAAAAAAATGTAGTGACCCTGGTATGTTTGTAATTCCCATCTCGTTTGGGGGAAGTAGTTTTCATAGAGCCATGCTTGACTTGGGGGCTTCAATTAATGTTATATCCTATGCATTATTTGAAGACCTTAAATTGGGTAAATTGGAGGATACTCGAGTGGTTATCAGTTGGCGGATAAGTCCAACGCATACCCCAAGGGGGTAGTGAGAGATGTTGAAGTCCGGGTTGGTGACTTGATTTTCCCGGCAGATTTTTATGTGCATGAGATGGAGATGGATTCTGAGGCTCCCATTCTGTTGGGGATTTATGTCTACTTTTGAAACTAAGCTTGATGTGACAAAGGGCTCTTTAACCATGGAGTTTGATGGGAAAGTGGTGAGTTTTAATGTGTTGGGTGATAAGACCCTTCCCAAGAATGTGCGCAAGGTTTGTGCCATGGATTTGAGAGAGCCAATTATCCAGAATGGGGCAAAGGTAGAGAATGATGATGTGGAGTCTCCAAAAGTGAAGCCAGAGAAAAATAAGAAAGGAGAGCCACCACACGGGAGAAAAAGAAAGTGAAGTCGAAAAAGAGGAAGCTTAAATGGTCTCTAACGGGGAGGTATTTCGTTGAACCGAATCATCTTTTAGAGGTAACTCAAAAAGATTACTTTCATCCCCCTTACATTGATGAGTCTCGTGTTTGTGGGGCCTCCCGTCCCATTACTTAGTTATTTGGAGTATGCTATGCCGGGGGCTTATCCGGCATTTGGTCTAGCTAAAGACGGTAAAGAAGGACGGCTTACCGGGAGGCAACTCGGGAATTTCGTTGTTTTTATCTTTGTTTTATTTCTTTTTACTTATTTATTTATGTGGAATTGGTGCTACTGAGGTATTCTTTGCGTTGTGGTGTTGTGTAGGAAAAGCATGGAGAGGGAAGCAAAACGTCATGCGGCCTTTTCAAAAAAAAAAAAGTTTCTGGAACAGCGGAGCGTCCGCTCCCAAGGTGGGGGAGCGTCGCTCCCAAACTGCTCAAAACCACGTAGAGTTACTGTAAATTGGGAGCGTCCGCTCCCATGGAGGGGGAGCGTGATCCCAGGGCTGGCGTTACTTTTCCTGGTCGGAGTTGGAAACCAAAATACGTAACCCATCATAATTCCCCAACCCAGCAGTATTCTACCTCTTTCTCTCTCTCAAATACCGCCCCCTTCCTCTCTCTCTAAAAATTCAACCTAAACCCTCGAAATCCTTGCCCATACCCACCAAATCAAACTCCCCACTCCCTAATCTTTAGCCAAACCCAATTTCAAGCCTAAACCCCCATTAAATCCGGCCATTTGGGAAGATTCTAGGTTTCTTCAAGGAGGTGAATTTGTGTTGAGAAACTCTTGATTTGGGGTAGTTTTGAAGGAAGAAGTAGTGGGGAAGGTTGTGTATTGTTCAAGGGCTGATTTTCAAGTTCATCCCCTCCAACTCCGGTGGCATTCCGGCGAGTCTGTTCTGGACACCAAGAAGCTGTAGCAGTTGTAAGAGCAAGGCATGGAATATCCTTCAAAGATTGTTCATATCTATTAACAGTTAATGTGGCAACCTTTATTCCATTCAAGCTCTCTAGGACCAACTACAGCACGTGGGTTGAGCAAGTTATTTGTCTCCTTCGTAGTCAAGGTTTATTTTCTTTTATTTTTACCTCCGAACCATCTCAAGTTGTAAGTAGCCCAGATGATGACAAATTAATCGAAGACCTGGACTGCGAACTTTGGGAAAAATTAAATCTTCTGATTAAAGGGTGGATCATTGGTGCCATCACAGAAGATCTCCATCCGCTTGTTGCATATTTGCATACATCAAGGGAGGTTTTGGCACATCATTTTGTTTTGGTCCGCCCCACCAATGAGTAGGCTGAGGTATTCCCCCCCCCCCTTTCTTATCTCATTTGTTTTGTAGTAATGCATATGGGACTATGCATGTTTTAGTGAGGGGGAGGGGTATGCTTGTGTTTGTATATGATTGTTTTGAAAAAAAAATTAATAATAATAGTAAAAGAGAGGCTAAGTGGAAACCCGAGAGGGCACTTAGGCAAAAGGAGAGGGTGTGTTGAAAAAAAAAAAAGAGAGGCTAAGTGAAAACCCGAGAGGGCACTTAGGCAAAAGGAGAGAGTGTGTTGTGAAAAAAATTGAAAAAAAATGAGAGGCTAGGTGAAAATCGAAAACGGCACCTAGGCAAAAGGTGAGGAAGTGAAGCATTGTCTATCTTTTATATATCACCGGAGTTTGAGACCTAAGGGAGGATTGGAGCGTCGGGTAGGAATTGTTTATTCTTGGAGTAGGAGGTTCGGTTAGAGGCGTTAGGTTAGAAAATCCTCGCCTTCCTTTTGGTGATATAAGGGGGGTTGATGTATAGCAACGAGGTAAGTCTTTGCTTGGGCATTGACTTTATTTTGAGGGAGTAGTAGTGCAAGGATAGCGTGGGGGAAGGTTAGGTCATTTTTAGTTTCCCCTAGCTTTTTGTGTGTGGGCCTTGGTTTGGATGTCCCTTTACATATTTGGGAGTTGGGATCAAGCTAAGGCCATTGTTTCCATTTTGTTGGAGTAATAAGGAGCGGAGTTTTATTCTCCGAATATGTTTTGTTGACATGATTGAGTTTGTTGGTGTAGAGGAGTTAGGGAAATCACTTTCCCCTTGCGCGCCTGTTTTAGACCTGGAGTTAGCGAGGAATTAGAAATTTACTCAGGGACGAGTAAAGGTCTAAGCGTGAAGGAATTTGATAGGTTGGTTTTAGCCTTGGTAATTCCTCGTTTTTTAGGGACATTTTATAGCAATTTGGTTACATTTTGTGTTTATTATAGTTAAATTGCTATATTTTATATTATTGAGGAAACATTGTAATAGAGAGATTATTATTGGTATTTTATGGTAATATGAGTTAGTCCTGTTTTGGAATGGCAAGGAAGCTAAAAAGTCAACAAGTCAACTGAAGGTTCAAGGACCGAATTGCAGAGCAGGAAAGTTTGGTGACCCAAATGAGATTTTGGAAAGTAAGAGGATCAAAGTGAAAGAAGAGGATTAGGAAACATATCCAAGGTGAATCACTGTGTGTGCGTTGATTGAAGCAAGGTGCGTTGACCGAGAGAATGCAGTTGGACCGTGAAGGAAAAGGCTTTAATTTAATATGTTATTTTCTTTTTCTTTTTCTTTTTCCTTTTTAATTTAGGTTTAGTTTATTGGTTGAAGGATATAAATACTCCTTTCAACTTCAGTTTTAGGGTTAAACTTTTTATTATTACTTTTCCCTAGAGAGTTGACAACTTTTGATGGAGAACTAAATTTCTTGCTTTGGATTCAATTTTTGGAACCGTCTTGAATTCAATTGAGGTTAATTTCTTTTCATCTATTTTATCCTATTCATATTTTCTTCTGTTTTAATTGATTGATTTGATTTCTAGGGTTTTTCAATTTGGCCAATTGTTTAATCGTGAATCTTAATTCATTGCTAGAATCCCCTAAGATTGTGTTAATTTAGGGTTTCATAAGTAGCAAATTTATGATTTATGCATGTGTCATGGTAAATTGTGAATAGGAAGAAAATAGACAAGTATCTAATTGAAATAATATTAGAACGTGTTCTTGATCTTAATCTCTTAAAGCGGAATCAATCGATATTGTGAATCTAGATTGTGTCAGTTAGGTTTAGGTATTGATTAGGGTTACTAGTGAATGTGTCATTGCTATTAACTATTATCAAAGGAAGAGATAGAGATTGAAATAAATCTCGTGATCGAGTGAATAGGGTAAAAGTGAAAAGAGTTAACCAATGATATTTAAATGATAGACGGGGAAAATTAAATAATTGATCCAAAGTGCTTTTCGTTAATTGTTTAAAACTTAGTTTTTTATTCCCGTCTTAGGAATTAATTAAAATCAATCTTAGACCCCCAATCTTGTCAAATGACAATTGTACAAATAAATAACCGTTCTTCAGTGGATCGACCCTGAACTTGTCCTAGCTGCAGTTTTGTAGCCGAGTCTTGTCTTGGTAATTAATTTGTAGGCGTGCGACTTTAGCCTGTCAATGCACTTGCTTTTAGTTTTCCTTGATCCTCTTAGTGAAATTATTTTTTTACTAATAAATAATTAAACATCTGACATCGATTCTCATTTTTTTTTCAAATAAATATAATTTAGTGAATATTTATTTTTAAAAAACATAATTAGTGAAATAATTTATCCTTCTTTAGTCCCTTATCTACGAGTTTTATCCTACGAACAACCACCATTACTTAGGCCTTTATTTGTCATTTCCTTGATCCTTTTATGGGCTGCATCAACAGTTGATACTGAACGGATATAATGCATGTAATCAGAGAACAAACCCCATTTCATGGAGCAAACGAAATTATTCTCCAAAAATTGGCAAGCAATTGAAGTGTCAAGAGTTAGTGAGAGATGTAAACTCTGCCGAATTTCATAAGCATCAAGATGAGTATCAGTACCCTCACAAGTGTTGCAGGGCAAGCATGTAGGTTTAGCCTACAATGTTGGGCCAAACTTGACTTACAACATTGTGCAAAAGAGCTATAAGAAGGCTATTAGCCACCAAACTTAGTATTTATGGATTGGACAATTGACAAATTAGGGCATGAAGTTTGGAGGTCGTTTGTAGGATGGTGTCTAAAGTTCTAAAACTCGTATATAAGGGCCTATAGGTTGGCAAAACTAGCAATTAAGGATTTTTTTTTTTACAGAAATATAGATGTTCTAGTTAAATCTGCATGTGTCGTGCACATGAGGGCTAAATTGAAATTAATGTTACTATTTAAGGGGTATAATGAATATTTTAAACTTTTTAGGACAATATGATTTTTTTTTCACTAAATTAAGATTTTTTTTGAAAAATTATTTCACTAAATTAATTTAACTTTTCATTTTTTAAAATATGATTTCTCTAAACTTTTATTTTATTTAAAAAATATTTCACTAAATTATTATTATTATTTTTTTTAAAAGTAATTTACTAAAATAATCTAGACTAATATTTCAAAAAAAAATTCAGAAAAATTAATTTAGTGAAGTACTTAATTTACAACATGTGACGAGGGTTCTCATTTTCTTTACAAAAATTTAGTGAAATATTTATTTTTTGAAAGTTAGTGAAATAATTTTTTTACTAATAAATAATTCACAACATCTGACATGGATTCTCATTTTTTTTTTCAAAAAAATATAATTTAGTGAATATTTATTTTAAAAAAACTAATCTAGTGAAATATTTTTTAAAAAAATATAAAATTAATTTAGTGAATTATATAGTAGTGAAAATTTTACTTTTAGACCTTTAAAGTTTAAAATATTAATTTTACCCATAAAATAGTAATATGATTTTCAATTAAGTCCACATGTGCACGACACATGTTGATTTAACGGAAAAATCTAACATTTATGTCAAAAAGCCATTAATTGCTATTTTTTCCTTTCTTTAGTCCCTTATATGCGAGTTTTAAAACTTCATACCCCATCCTACGAACAACCCCCATTACTTCAGTCCCTTGTCATTTCCATGATCCTCTTATGGACTGCATCAAGAGTGGATAATGAACGGATATAATGCATGTAATCAGAGAACAAACTCCGTTTCATGGAGCAAACAAAATTATTCTCCAAAAATTGGTCAAGCAGTTGAAGTGTCAGAGTTAGTGAGAGATGTAAACTCTGCCGGATTTCGTAAGCATCAAGATGAGTATCAGTACCCTCACATGTGTTGCAGGGCAAGCATGTAGGTTTAGCCTACAATGTTGGGCCAAACTTGACTTAGAACATTGTGCAAAAGAGCTATAAGAAGGCTAATTAGCCACCAAACTTAGTACTTATGGATTTGAGCATTTTTGGGGAAAGAATTAGGGTTTTAGATGGTGTAGATTCACAAATGAAATGCTGAAGGACCTGTATGAAAGATACCCATGAGTTGCTCTTGTGCAGAAGCTTGCTAATTTATGTGTAGGGTATGTGAAACACTAGGGTTAACGGTTGTGAATGGAAGTATCTATATGGAGAACTTAGGAGATGTAGAAAACTGCTGCATCATGGAAGCAGCAAAAAGGGAGAAACCTAGCTTCACACAAAGGCAACCTTAGGTGTCACACGTGAGTTCTTGAGGGTCAGATCCAAGGCAATTAAATCACTCAATCAAATATAGCGAACCTATCAGCTGGTGCGAAAACTTTTATTATTCAACTGTGAATAAACAATTCAAAGTATACAAACTTTTTTAGCGTGATAGTCCCTCCGTCCCAAAATGAAAGACTATTTTGAGTATAAGGGTTGTTTTTGAAAATGTTGATTTTTAATAGAAAAAAAATCATAACTATTATTACTATTTACTTTCAAACTTTTAGTTTTGCAAAAATATAATGAACTCTAAAAAAATCATTTGGAGACAGTTTTTTGAAGGAAACGTTTCAAAAAGTCATTCATTTTTGGGACATAAAAGATCATTCAATTTGGTATGGAGGGAGTACTATTTATCAAGCCAAAAAGGATTTGATATCACTCAAGGCAACTGAAATATTAATCCTGCAAGTGATAGCGGCACACACAATGTGCAGGCATGCATGTATAATTTTCACGGTTTCTGGTTTTCTTCGAATTCGATTTTTTGGGACTTGTTAGTGGGACTTGGCAGTGAAAGAGATGCCAGCAGATTATGACAATGTTGATTTTTTGCGACATTGTTTATGGATGGAATGGGAGTTCAGGTTTTTTGAGGACAAATCACTTTCTTTTCGCCCACGTAAGGAGGGGATTGTGCTCCTAGCTTCCTTGTGGGCATCGGCTTCCGGAAAGGTTTATCTTTGACCACTTTGTGTCAAATATCGGAAAGCTGCTTTGCATTAGTTTGGTCTATGTAGTCTATAAATTTGCTTTGTGCTTTTCCTTCTACTTCTATTTTATTTTGTTTTTCTATTTTATTTTGTTTTTTAAGCGGACACATTGTTCTCTTCTCGCTGTCGAACAAACAATCGATCGGATGAATCTATTATCAACAACTGTAAAACAATCACCATAATTTTCCAAATGTTATCACTTAATTGCAAGTAAATGAGAAAACCCCAATTCGAAGAGGAACTGATTTCGAAAACTTAGTTGCGCAGTGACAAAAAACTCAGAGTTGATAAAGAGGAAAAATCACCAGCGACGAAGAGGAAGAATCAGCTGCAGATTACAAGGAGAGGGAGGGATTGTGTAGACTATAGAGAAAGGGCATTGCTGTCAATATGAGAGAGTGAAAAAAAGAGAACCCGATTTCAGCGTGTTATTTGGGCTAATGCGTACGGATGAGTGTGTACCAGAACCCCCCCTCTCTCTCTCTCTCTATATATATATATATATATATATATATATATATATATATATATATATATATATATATATATATGGTCACGCTCCAATGAGAACCGTTTAAAATGAGAACCGTGAGAACCACTTGTATACACTTGTATACAGTTGTATACAGTAGATATTTAGCTATTGTATACATATACAATAGACTGTATACATGTACAGTAGATACTTAGCTACTGTATACAAGTGTATACGTATGGTTATACATTTGTATACAGTAGATACTTGACTACTGTATACATATACAGTAGACTGTATATGTATACAGTAGCTAAGTATCTACTGTAAATAAATGTATACAAGTGGTTCTCACGGTTCTCATTTTGTTATGGTTCTCATTTGAGCACCTATATATATATATACTCCCTCCGTCCCAGCGAAAGAGCCATTTATTTCCTTTTTGGGCGTCCCATTTAAAAAGCCACTTTCCCAAAATGGAAACCTTAAATCACTATTCTCTCCACTCATTCTTTCTCCTACTTTACTTTTACACTCACAACATTCTCTTTCTTACATCACCTCCCACTCATTCTCTCTCCTATTTAATTTTTCATACTCACAACATTTAAACTTTTTCTCTTTCCTACATCACAATTCTTATTTTGCGTGCCGGACAAATTTTGTGGCTCTTTCGCCGGGACGGAGGGAGTATATATATATATATATATATATATAGTTTGTTAATATTGAACGTTTTAGTTGTACGACAAAAAATGACCAGGGTTCAACTTGAGTATGTGACATAGAATGATGATACTAAAAAACAAAAAAATAGATTGTATCAGTGGTGTATGATATCGTGTTAATTGATAAGATAAAAAAAGGTGTTAAATTAAGATGGAATTATGGAGACATGTTTTGGAATCTCGAGATTTTGGAAATTAGAAGAAGCAAGACGGAGTACATAGCATGGAAGCAGGGATAATCACCTTAGATGGGAAGATTGTCTAGGGTATAGACTTTTTTGCTATCTTATCTATTATCCGAAATAATGAAAAATTGGGTGAAGATGTGACTCATATAATTAAAGCAGGTTAGTTGAAGTGTAGGAGTGTCATAGGGTTTCTGGATGATCTTCGCATGCCCCATAATTATTTTTTCTATATGAGAGAGAATTTGTTAAGGTGGTTTGGTCATGTGATGCACCGATTAGGATGAATGAAGAGTGGAAAAGTGATAAGATGGTGAGAGATAGGGTAGAGACGTAAGAAATCTTTTATTTGACGATTCATGTTAGCTTACCCTATTTATTTTTATTTTTTTTTGGACTACGGCTTTGTTGTTGTTGAAGAAGGAAAAAACCTTTTAGGGACAAAGCATGGAAAATACTAGGTGGAAGAATGCTATCAGCAGGGTTAAGATTCTCACAATATTAGTTTGCATTATGGAATTGGACTAGTTAATAATATCTGGAACAATGATCATTTGTATACTATGAAGTTGTTGTTTGAGCTCATCATATATTGTGCTGCTGCTTCTTATTGTTTTTGATATACTATATAATGTGCACTGCAGCTTTGAGAACAATCCTAGACTGGAAGGTCCAGAGTTGCAGGGTCTTGCCGGTTATGATACAAACTGTTGATGCCTACCCTACCCGTCTCTTGGTTTGATGT
This sequence comes from Adenophora triphylla var. japonica, assembly GCA_022495995.1. Taxonomy (NCBI): domain Eukaryota; kingdom Viridiplantae; phylum Streptophyta; class Magnoliopsida; order Asterales; family Campanulaceae; genus Adenophora; species Adenophora triphylla. The sequence goes on along the minus strand of JAFEMH010000054.1, from coordinate 340,004 downwards.
ACAGTATTATCTAAATGTGAAGTTTGTATCAGACGATATCATCAAAACAATTACTTAAAAATGTAAAACTGTATTTTAAGTAAATTTAGATATTTGTGATTATGGAACAATTCATTGTACCCATTTCAACCGGTTATGTTAACAGGGCAATTTTTATTGGTTTGTTAAATAAAGAAAAATACGTGGATTAATTTGGGAAGAAAATAAAGGAGAGTTTTCATCTGTGGAGGGTGGAAACATCATTCACTGTACATACACGTTCGGGTCGAACTTGAACCAGCGGGGGACAAATTGTTATTCTTACTCAATTTATCTCTTTTTCAGAAGAAAGGCGAATCATTTTTTTGCATTGTTAATCTAATTAAGACTTCAATTAGAATATTTAAGCAACTCTAAAAATAAGTTTGCTTGATTAAAAAAAAATATAATAATTACCTAATTATTCAATTTACTATACCTTCTACTTCAATAAGGTAGTGTATGACCTATTGACAACATAATGCAATTTGATTGCATTATTTTAATCAAAATTAAAAAGCATTTTGTATAAAAATAGTATGTAAATATTTTTCTGTATGTTTAACCCTTCATTCTGTTGAAATACAAGTAAATGATCGTATGTCGGACGAAGCTAAGTCGAGACCAATGATGGTCTGACAATGAGCTAGGTCGACTGATCTTTGCCGTAGGGCCGTGTGCCTCGTGGCAAGCGGATTGGCCCATTCAATAGTAGTGTCTTGGTGATGTCTGAAATGTTGGGCTTCATTCGTTGGGCATGGCCCGTCACTTTTATTCTGTTCAGTGGCCCCCAAATTTCTGGGTTGACTTTGTCGACCAGGAAGTTGAATGAAAAATTTGTGATGGCCTGCACAGCTCGCTGTTGGATGGTCGACTGAATAGATGTAGGTCGATCTTGATTATTGACTTTCGACGGTTTGACACGCTATTCAATGTGGCGTAATTTCCGTAATGATGGTACGGTTCTGGCGATTGGACAACTGTTTTTGGGAAACGTGGTGCAGCAATAACTAACATAAAGAAACGTTATGTCCCCGCCATTTCCAATTCGGGTAAGAAAAAGGAGGAGCATAAAAGGTGAAATCATTTTCCTTTTCAAACTTTACAAACCTCAAATACTCAAAAACCCCGTCAAGAACAAAAGCAAGGCGGTCGATTTTCTGGCGTAATCAAGGATTCCGCTTCGTTTCTGAGTTCTTTCTACTTCAAATCAATCAAGGTACCTCTCAATTCCTCTGTATTTAGGTTTAATTTCAAGCTTATGTATGTATTCCGCCATGGCTAGGACCTTTAGATTCGAGCTAGGTGTTGGTATGGTTACAACTCCATAAACCGTAGGGTTTACAAAAGGTTAGAAGGTATGGGTGGAATTGACGAGGGAGGAGTGTATTACCATCTTAGATAAGTGGGGTTTATTTTATGGTGAGGTAGGGTTTCCTGCTGGAGAGAGTATGGACGATTTGGAGGCGGACGATCTACAAATTGTCCGTTTCCGTCTCTTCAACAAATTGATAGACCACCTCATTATCTTTTACATCAAATCCAACAAACCTCTCTTTTACATCAAATCCAACAAACGACTACAAATCTGTCGAAGTAGATAAAGATTTTGAAATGTGCATTCTCTGGAAATTAGTTTACAGTATAAATAAGCAAGAAAAATGGACTGGAAATGAGAAAAAATGCAGAAACTGTCACAGATGCAAAAGAGGATGTGTGGCCTACAAAAGGGGTCGTACGGGCTCTTATGCAGGTTAATGCTTTCTAACAGTCTCTTAACCCGAATTTGCAAAGATCCAAACAGGATCTGGACTGGAAAACTACATAAATGAATCAAATTTATGCAAAAACAAAAACCGCAAAGAGAAGAACAAAAGAGACATTTAGGTAAAGAAAGGGAATTTGGAATCATCATTCAGTACTTATAGCCATTTATGAATTTTGAATATTTATTGATATAACTCAATCAATCATGGGAGAATTACATGATTCTACAGGGGGAAAATACTAGAAAAGGTAAAAAAACAACATTAATAGAATAAAGATTGAATCTTGATCATTCATCCTATATTTTTTGATCTTTATAAGTCAAGAACGAGAGAGTTTTGATCAAGAAGCAAGGAAATAAAGACATAAAAGGGGAAAGACCCTTTGTTGTCTCAAGCCCCAAGTTGCTTGCAAGTGGTAGATGACTTTGTGAACAGGCTTGTGAGTCTGCTCTCTTGACTTGAAGATGATCGAAGAAGACTCTCCTTATTGATTTGATTTGAAGAGGATCGAATGATGTTCGATGAAGAAGGTTGAAGAATAGTCTCCCTTTCTCCTTGATTTTTTTTCTTAGTGACGCACCCTGGTTTTTGCCTAGACCGCCCTTTCAGGTTTTCAATCTAGCGGGCATCTCTTTTGCGTCTTTCTTTTTCTTTTTTTTTTTGAAAATAGTATGATAACTCGAAGAAAACTCAGAGGAGAGAATCTTATTGAGGAGAGAGAGACGAGATCTCAATTTAGTTGAGGAGAGATGGACTCTATTCTTTGGAAGGTGATCCAAGCATTGACTATTTGGAGAAGTGTATTCTCTGATGATGAAAGTGAGAAGCAAGGAGGAAAGCCCCTAATGCAGATTTGATTATTTTAAAGAGTTGAAGTAGAGATTGACTGGGGAGGAAAGGTTAGGAAGCCCCAGTTTTGATGCTTGGATTTCAAGAGTGTGTATGAGAGTGGCTAAGAGGAAGCCCCTAGAATCAACAAGGAACGCTATGTGGCTCAAGGATCTAGAAAAGTTGTTCTACCTTGTAATGAACCGTGCATCATCTAGAAGTTTCTAAATAAGTTTGAGAAGAAAGCCAATCATTAGTATGACTTAGGTGTAAACATTTTTCTTTGGCACTGAAAGTCTTCTTCACTTGCTGCAAGAGGATGTTGAATAATCTTCTTTTCTTTTGTTGGTATCACTTGACTCCTCTTCTTTGTGGGAGAGTCCTTCATGCATTTGAAATTTTCATCTTTGTTGTGGGGGTGACGAAAGCTTGAGAGTTTTTTTTTTGTACTCTCAAGCTTTGAATTGAGTAGCCCCCACTCTTCTTGGAATGAAGGTTGAGAGCAGCACCTTTGGCTTTCTTCGCTTGTTGACTTTTGACTTTCAGTAGGGATAATGTTTAGCCCTTAAGCCTTCTAAGGATAAATTTCTTCTTAAACTCGCTTAGAAGTCTCTATTTTTACGATGATTTAGGGAATGAAGGGTCCATTATTTTGTATGAATTAAATGGTATTCATGAGGTAGAACAACCTTATGGAAAGTGTTTAGGAAAAGAAAATATCTTTGATTAATTGGAGAAATTGAAACAGACTCGATAGTTTAGATGACACAAACTAGAGGAGGTGAGAAGTATTAGAAAGACAGAACGACTCTTCGAGTTCATACTTGGAAATTTAAAACCTAATCTACTTCTATCAAAGGAGAAAGGGAGAGGATAGTTGTAGCCCCAAAGTGGTAGGTGTAGATTTCTTCTTGGAGCTTCATCTTCTTTATGGATTACGAGGGAGAGGATTGGTGATGACGTTGGGACGTTCTAACTCTCCATTGTCAAAGAGGTCTTAGATGATGTCCTTCAAGTGGTGGCAAGTATTGGTGTCGTGGCCGGTGAAGTTGTGGTACTTGCAGAATAAGTGATGAGCGTGATTAGGACCCATATCCTTAGGAGGACCACATTCTCTTGGTTTGATCTTTTCATTCTTGACAAGCACATCGAAGAGTTCTTCTTGAGTGATTCCTTCAATTTTGTCATAGTGCTTCTTTTTCTTTTCGGGAGGAGGAACATCAGAATATTTGCCGGTGTTGGGATGGTTGAATACAATAGCGTTGACTGAAGCATCCTTACTTGTGGTGGGCTTGTTGTAGCGAAAAGTAATTTCCTTCTTTTTGCTTTTTAGGAAGTCATAAATCCTAATTCTGGACTCGTGGAGTTCATTGAAACTAGGAACGTAGTTGTCGGCGAGCTTCTCTTGAAATTCATCACGAAGGCATTGAAGGAAGATGTGGATTTGTTCTTTGAGAGTAGGCCTTTCGACAATTTCAGTGAGTTTGAGTCTCCATCTTCTAGCAAATTCAGCAAAAGACTCATTGGCATGTTGTTTGGTTTGTTCAAGATCCCTCCTAGTTGGGCAGTAAGTGGAGTTGTCTTCAAACTGCCTTTGGAAGACTAAACATGCAGACGACCAATCAAGCCTTGTAGTCATGGGGAGAGACATGTACCAATCTCTTGCAGCACCCTCCAAGGTTTGAGGAAAGCATTGGGCCAATATTGTGTTATCAACGCCCATTGGAAGCATGGCCCAAGTGTAGGTTTCAACATGAGCTCGAGGACAAGTAGTACCATTGAACTTGCCAATGTCGGATGTCTTGTATTTGCGAGGAAACTTGGTGATGGATTGTTGAAGAGCATCGGGATCAAATGGGACGAATGATCCTTTTGAGGTGTCAAGGGTTGCAAGTTTCTTCTCGAGGTAGTTCTTAGTAACATAGTCACCAAGTTTAGTAGTTTCACCACTGCCTTTTTTCTTTGTTTTAGCACCCTTGGAGGTATGTCCCTCATCATCGAAGGAGGATGAGGAAGAGGAGGAATCGGATTCTTCCTTTTTCTTGCTTGACTTCTTGGGTATCTTATTCTTTTTGGTGTAGGATTTCTCTTCATCGGAGGAGGATTCCTCTTTCTGCTTTTGTTTTCTTCCTTTCTTGACTTTCATGTCGTTGAGCTCTTGCATGAGGGCGGCCATTTGGGCATTTTTTTTCATCGATGTTCTTACTTTGTTCATCTATCTTAATCAGGGCTTGGATGAGTTGGGCCTTAGCTTCGTTGATTTCGGCCTCAGTGGTAGAAGGAGAAGCAGGCATCGTGTCGAGCTTTGGCGAAGAACTTAGACGTGTAGCAACCGTGTTAAACCATGATTGAGTCCCAACAAGTCAGCTGAATAGGGTGAATGAAGGCTTGAAGGTTTTGTTCATAACACGAATAGACCGAACGCTTATCTCGCACGGGACAAGTAGTCTCGCGCGAGACAACACCACGAAAAGTCACATTTTTTTTTATATTAATCCTAATTTTGGTCGTACGGAAAATCCTTTTTGGGGGTTTCTAACATTCGAAATCCAAACCTAAGGACCTAGGGATCAAAGTAATCTCAAGTAACATCAAGTTTTGTGCAATAAACTTGGTGAGTAATTTTTCTCTTTAGGGGCAAATCCGTAGGGACAATCATAGGGACATTTCCGAAGGGACAATTCTGAAGCGACAATTTTTTTTTTAATTTCTTTTCCATGGATTATTGCACAAAACAAGATCTTGACAAGGGATTACAAGGACTCCAAGATCAAACCGACCGGTCACGGAGTGTCCTAAAAAGTCAATCTACATGATATGTGGCGATGCAGGGCTGGAAGGCTAGGCTCCCCGCGATATGACAATCTAGGTGGATTGAATACGCAGAGTGGGATGATCCAACTTCGGAAAGACCGGTGACTAGGTGGTTACCGTCATCCGTCCTTAGTGTGGGTCCCGGGTTTAATCAGGATATGTAGTGCAATGACAATTATAATATGAGTGCTCGTGTGTGATAGTCGAATCTAGGTGATAGAGAAAAATAGAGAGTTTTTTTTGAAAATAAAAAGAAAACAGATAATCGCCGCACCAAGTGGTTGCCTACGTTTCTCCCAAATTAAGAAGACTCAGACCATCATAGTTCCACTTAAAGAGAGAGAGAGAGGGAGAGAGCGAGAGAATAAATAAACTAATTTATTACAAAGCCCGAGTCAAGCGATGACCGATAAAAATTAGAATAATCAATCTCACGCAAGTATATAGTTTAAGTAATTAATAATTACTCTACCCTGCAAAATAAAGTTAGTACAAGCAAAATAGAAATGATAATTTATTTTGACTTTTCTGACTTTTTAAAACTTTTCTGTAAAGTTTTGTTTTTTTGAATTTTTTTTTCATGTGGTCAAACCCTTTTTTTTTTAAGTCAACTGCTGCCACGCCACATGTTTTTTTTTTTGATGTGTTTGGTCAAAAAAGTAAAGTCTACTTTGACCTAATGATTAATCCCTTTTTGTTTTCCTTTTTTTTTTCAAGGCCGCCGCCGCCAAACAGGAAACGGAATTATTAATTTCACTCGAGACAAGCTTGTCCCGCGCTGGACAAGCATTCGGACAGTATTTTTTTTGATGAAAACGGTGCAGAAAAATTTGAAAAAATCCAGAAAAATCAAATTTTTGCAGAAAAATAAAAAGATTGATGATTCTCAATTGCACGCAAGTCTAACCCTCTTAATTAATTGTCCCCAGCGGAGTCGCCACTGTAGCGATGCGTGAATTTTTAACATCTCGGAGTCGCCACTTATTATTTATTTAGGAAAATATTAAGAAAAACCTTTTGAAAGATTTGGGTTCGGGGGTTAAGTTATGGAATGGGAAGTTCGAGTAGCACCCATTCCACCCAATTCGGAGATCGATCTTGCCAATTGAGTATTACCAACCTTTTCAATAAATAAGAACAAGAAAAACCTAATCAATTTCTTGATTAGGAATGTCGAATTATATGCTTCGAGATCACCTCCATGGATTGAGGGACTCTAGGCCAATCCTTTTGATGGGATTACACCACTCTAAAAGCCAATAGAGAGAGATTGAGAAGAAGAGAGTAAAAGTATAGGAATTTACCTAGCGTTTGGAAAGTATTTGGTTTAAAACGTGGTTCTAAGATGTCTTCTCGGTCGAGAATTGATTCGGGGAGTGTTTCGACTCAATATGAGAGTCAAATCTTGATGCGGACAGAGCTTCGCCTCAATCCTTGATTCGAGCTTTGATGTTTGTTGATCAACAAGGTTGATAAACAAACTTTAGGTGATTTTAGGGTATTTTAGGATGATTTTGTAGGAATCTTTCAGGAAGAGAAACCAACACAATGTGTGTGTTGTGTGTTTTCGATCGTGGATCGGGGACCTCTGAAATACTGAAAGCCTCCAAGTATTTATAGGGATTTAAGAGGTAAAGGTGGAAAGGGAAACAACCTAGGAAGGTTCCAGAACTCAGATATGATTGGAGAACCGGATTAGGTGATGTTTATCAAGAAAAGAGTTTGAAACGGAGAAGGATTGTGATTCTGCACATCCTGCAGAGGGGTTATCTCGCGCGAGACACGTATGTCTCGTGCGAGACAACTAGTCGGTTGACCATTTTGTCCTCTTCAGTTATTCCGTTAGTCAGTTAGGTCAAAAACTAACGAGGTTAGTTAGAAACTTAACTGATATGCTTTCATCAAAACACAAAAGAGAGACAAAGAGTAGTGTAATCATGAATTTATTGGTTCAGAATGGGGTGTCTACACCTGCTTACAAAACCGCTTGAAGTGTATCAAAACCGCAAGTAGGATTGCAAATTGCACAGCGGAATTTCTTTGAGTTTATAAGTGCGGTTTAGAGGTGTAGTTTTGTGTGTGGTTTCACAAAACAGTAAAGTGAGGTTTTGACAATGATTAACTAGAAACACAATTCACAACAATTGATAATCTATATAAAGATCAAACAGATAAGGACAAAATAATTAGTGATGAACAGTAAGTAAAAATGCAGAAATATAAGAACACAATATTTGGAGTGGTTCAATCGTAAATGATTTACATCCACTACCAAAATGGTTAGTCTTGGATTTTCTAATCCTAGATTTTATATTAGAGTATGAGAGAGATTATAAAGTACAAAAATCAAACTCAGATTTAAAATCTATTCTATGAAGATCAAATCCTAGACTATAACCAGTGTATCTCAAATGAATTAATCTATGTGATTAATCAAGTGAGGTGTGTGTGTGATAAACAAGAATCAAGGCTCTTTGAATCTGTATGATATAGAGCTCAAGAAATCTTGGTGATACAAGGCTTGATTTCTGGGCTGGAGATATTTTCTTGTAGGAAGAAGATGAAGATTCAAAGGGTTGAATATTTGTGGAAATAGCTTCAATCTTCTATTAACTCACTGTAAAATCAATTTCTCAAGCAATCTTCAAATGTTGAAGAATGGGGGTATATATACCCAAGCACCAAAAAGTAGCCGTTATGATACAGCTGTACAAGTACTGTACTGGTGCGGTCTGATTGGTCCACGTGTCCACTTTTGTCCCTTTGTTCAGAAGATGCAGATAATGTTGATCAGACCTCAGCTGTATTTAAGGAATGAAGGACATCTGTCACCTTTTCAAAATCCTTGCAGATCCTGTCTGACAGTTAGTCACGTGACAAGATTTTGTGGTTGACTTTTAATATTGCTGACGTGGATTCTAAGAGTCATAAGTGGTCCAACTTCAAGTCTTCAATCATTGGAGGCGGTTTGGTGAGAATTCGATTTAAGCAGTACGGTTTCACCAACCGAGGTTTCTCTGTGGTCTTCAAAGCGCAGTTTCAAGGTAAGAATTCCACATAGTGGTTTGCTGATGCGGTTTCATACGTGCGGTCTGAATCCTTTTGAATTGAAACCTCATGTCCAATGAGTCTTGTGCCAGTCTTCAAGCCTAAATAAACCTATTCTATAAAATAGACTTATACTAAAAAATTGAAGGATCTAAGCTTCATTACATATGTGCCTAAAGTTTAGAAAATAGAGATGAGGTTATGGTCTCAATCAAATTAAAGCTAAAGCTAGAAGGGTTAAAGTATGCATACCCAACAATCTCCCCCTATTTGATTGATGCCATTACCTACTATAACAAGAGCAAACATTGTCCTTGGTAAAAACATGTCCATAAGAATTAACATGGTAAGTCATGTCCCAAGTCAATGCACACACTAGCTTAAGTTATAGATTTCTATACTATTGAAAAATAAATAACTTACAAGTTGAAAGTATAGAAATGCATTCAGTGCATACATAGAAATATGAGTTTTAGTTTAAGTATGCGGTTTAAACCTCAATTCAAAAATATGATTTTTAAGTTAAGAATATTTGAATGAGGTTTAAAACCAATGCAGTTTCATTGTTCTACAAAGCTGTTTGAATGAACAAGGTTTGAATTTAATCAGTGATACATTTTTCATTACTACCTTTGAGGTTTACAAATTACAAGGTAGGAAAGCAAAATACAACATAGCAAAAAATAAACTGAGCAAAAAGTTAAACAAAACAAAAAAGGAAGTGCGGTTTAACTTTAAGGGTCCACCTGCTGAGCATCTTCATTTCCAGCATTTGGTGCAGGCGGTCCGTTGACAATTTGATTCCCTTGCGATCCAGGAGTTGTGAAGGCTGAATTTTTTGATCGCAAGGTTCTTCTCAATCTTCTAACCTCATCAGCGGTTCTAGCTTGGGCAGCTTCAACTGTTCTCAAAGCATTGACTGTATGAACTGTCGTTGCATTGTTGGCACCAACTGCTCTAGTGTTGACTACAGTCTCTTCCTTGAGTTCATTAAGTTGAAGATGGATGGAGGAATTGAGAGTGTTGTTGTTAGGTCCCAAATGGTAGGAATCAGGCTAGAGGGGGGGGAGTGAATAGCCTGTTAAAAACTTTTTCAAGAAACTCTTTAAAACCTTTGAAAATGTTAAGTCTCAATTTGCAATGACTAACCGATGAAAAGGATTGCACAACGGAAATTGTGTCGGTTAGGAAACTCACTCAAAACAGTTAAGACAAATCGGTTAGAGAAGTGATTTTCAAGGAGTAAGGTAAAATCTCATGCCATGGTTTATTTTCCAATAAAAACAAACAAGTATGCAGTAACTAGAATCAACAGGTTGTGACCAGTTGAGAGATTGTCAATCGGTTACAACAACACAAATAATAAACAAACACAACAAGAAATGACACGTTGTTTGAAGAGGTTCACAGTGTTAAATAACTTCTACGTCCTCTACCAAGTTTGGTCAGAACTTGGATTTGTGAAAGTGCACTGCTATTAATGAATCCTAACTATTACAAATTGCAAGCCCAATGATTGAAGGCTGCTAAAAGTAAAGTGACCACTAATGGATCGTGCTACAATAAAGACCAAGTGTTTTCTAAATATGTGCTCACAAATTGAGCTGATTTCTCTAGGGTGTGTGTGTGATTCAATCAATATGTTCCATTAGTAGTCTTGTTGAGGAACACAACATGAATTGATTGAAGGTGCTCAGTGTTTGTCCTAACAGAGATATGGTCTATTGAATGTGAGGACTTGAATTGAATGCCTTGAACTTGAGTTTTTGAAGGTTGGTAGTTCTTGGCAACTCACTCTCAAGGATCTTAAATGCACCAACCCTCTTCAATGCTCAGGGGAAGCTATTTATAGTGAGCTTAAAAAAGGAGCCGTTATCTTTGAAGGGGTTGTAATGATGACTTGGACTGACAGACATTAAATGGGAGTATCTTTTCATTTAATGCCTGAGATTTGATAGAGAGGATTTCCATTGAGTAGTTGAGGGGATGTGAGTACTGGTAACTTTGACATTCCACTTTGAGATTCTGACAGTATGCAGGAATGTCTTTTCAGCATGCTGCTTTACCAACTTCAGCTAAAGTTGGAGGCTGAGTAGTTGGGAGCAATAAATGCTTCGGCTAGCTGAAGGAAGATTGTAAGATAAGCCAGGGCCGGTTAAAGAATGAAGGACATGACCGGTGAGAGATTACATCGGTTAGGCAGATGACCGGTTAGGCATGACTGACCGGTTGAGTGGTCAACCGGTTAGAGAAGCTTCTTTATCAAGTAAACACATTTGCTGATAGGAAAATTTTCAGGTCTTCAAGTCTTCAAATCTTGAGAAAATTACATTTCAAAAACACTGGACACTAGCACTAAGGGAACCTAGCATACATAGAAAAATTCTATTTAGTCTAATTAAAATTAGGGGTCCTCAATAATGCTTATTGTAATTGGGATTAAGCAATTCTAAGCTAAACATATATTTGACTAACAATCTCCTCCTAATTGCTTAAGTCCAATCACCCTAGGTTAACATCTTCTTGACTCAGTAACAGAATGACTAAAAAATTATCTTTTAAAATATACGGCAGTAGAAGTCATTCAAAAATATACGGAAATTCAAGAAAGCAAAACATTTAAATTGACAAGTTAAGGGTCAAAGAGATTCTCATTGATAATCAGCAGACCGGTCAGAAAGAAAGACATTCATATCATCGGTTACATTCTATTCTTCAGCGGCAGGGTCAGCTGGAGGATCGGTTGGAGGATCTTTGACCGGTGGAGCAGCTGAGGAGGAAGGGTCTGAAGATTTGGATCTCTTAACTTCCTTCTTTGCTTTATTTTCTTTCTTCTCATCTCTTTTCCTCTTCTTCTTGACTAACTGACCATCAGCGAACATCTTCAACAAAATTTCATTTTGGACTTTGACTTTGGTCAGCTCGGTCTCAACTCCACATTCTTCTTTTCAGAACGGCTAAGAGCTTCGGTTGATTGCTTTAGAATGGCTTGGCCAGAAATTTCTTGCTCACATAAAGCTTTGTTTGTATAGTGAGCCTCATCAAGTTGCAATAGAAGATCTCTGATAGTAGCATCTCTTACGTTCAATTCTTCCATAAATTTTCCAAGGGACATAGCAATTCCAGTTTCCAACCTATCAAACTTTCTCTCATCCTCCTCCTGATTGGACTTAACAAGGGAGGTAACCAACTCAGCATTGACAGAAGTGACACTTTGAAGCATAGCATCATGAAGTTCAACAAGGTCATTGGCAACAACAGGCCTTTGAAGATCATCATCGGTTGAAGGGGCCAGTTGAGGAGCTGGTAGAGGGACCGGTAAGATAGCATCGGTAAGTAGATGAACGGTTGAAGGAGTGAAGATCTGAACGGTTAGAGGCTGGTCGGTGAGAGGCTCATCGGTTAAAGGAGTAGCAGGAGCATCGGTTGGGCGACCGGTGATAGACACATGACCGGTTGGAGAAATCTCAATAGCTTCATCCACTGATTCAGATGAGGAATCAGGTTGATCAATAGCTGGTGCATGAAATTCATTTGGCTCTAGACTCATCATTTGAGCAAAAGAAAGTTCCAAGAGTTCAGCAGCAGCTGGAGCCATCGGTAAGGCAGCTTGTCGTAACCGAATCAAAGGGATCACCCTTAAAGAAAGCAAGAGTAAAGAGGCATGTCTAATGTTGCTCCATGGCTGAGCATGACCATTTCTCATTACAGATAGCCTAGGCACTAATGGCATCAATCCAACTATGCGAGTGACATCAGAAGACCACCTGAAAATCCTTAATTCCAACACTTGGGTTATTCTGTTGTTGATCGAGAGATATCGGATAAATAGGTTACCGGTTGAGAAAGTGCTTTCAACCGGTCTGGGGGCTCTATGAACAATCTCTCCTTGAATCTGAATGTTGGGTAGCCATTGAGAAAGTAAGGCAGAATATTTTGGTTTCTGATTGGGAGGGAATTCAGTGACAAGTTGTTGGTCGGCTTTGCTAGGTTTGATGGTGACCCTTGGAAGGTGCAGGCCTTTTTCGGAGTTTTAGAATTTTGAGTCTCTGGCATCGGTAACTGGTTTCACCTGGGCTGTTGGTTTTGGTCAGTTGAGGAGGTGTATCAACTGGAGGTGATCCATGACCCATAACTTCAGCAACATCAACAAATGTTTCCATTCTGTCCTCTTTTCTTTTCTTCTGAAGCTCATCGACAATCGGTGGAGGCAAAAGAATAGCTTCAATCCTTGCTCGGCTAGACACTTTCTCATGAACATCAAAAAGTGGTATCCATTGGCTGACCGAGGAATAGAGGCCTTTGAGGTGTAGTAGTTCAGAGGAGAGAGTAAATCCTTCTGGTAAAGAACACAGTCAAGATAAACCGCTGGAACAGCAGGATCAAAATCAACTTAGTCATCATCTGAAACTTCTTCCTCTTCAAGAAAATCCGATGAAGACTCCTCCTAAAAAACAGGGTCAATCTGCTCCTTAACCGGTGACTTATCCTTGGAAACAGAAACAGCAGCTTGGCTAACCGAGAGAGAGGCTTGGATGGCTTGCTGAGTGGCCAACTCATCAACTGATAATCTTTACTGGTTTAAGTCAGCTTCAAACAGACTAGCAGCCAAGGCTTTTTGCAATTCAAGATCATCAACATCAACAAATTTGCTCTCCTTAACCAGTTCAGTAGATACATCGGTAAGGGGAACATCGGTAGCAGGCTGGCTAACCGGTAAGACGACATTAACCAGTAGAGAAGATGAGTCGGTCAGAGGATCGTCGGTTAAGGGCTCAGTCATCGGCTAGTCATCTCTAATCGGTTCAAGGGATTCACCGGTCAGAGGCATCGGTTGAGTAACCGGTAAAGCATCCAAAAATACATTTCCACCTCCTCCTAAGGCTGTAACCGGTGAAGTATCGGTTAAGCCTCCTCCCATATGTCTAACCATAGCCATCGGTTTGGGAGTCAAAAAATCAACTTTCTCTGATTGGTTAATGGCAGCCTCAGATTGGTCATTATCATTATCAGAATCATCATCAGAATCACCAAAAGAACAGGAGCTGGAGGCTGACCGATCATCCTTATCATCTTTTGCTATATCATCAGACCACTATCTTTGAACATGTCTTCAATCTCCTCATCGGTTACAGAAGCCCACATATTCTTATTGGATTGAACTGAAGAGAAGAAATCAGATAGAGAAATGTCTCCCATGGCTTGAAAGTCTCTATTCATATCCAACAGATTCTGAACTAGATCCATCACGTTCTTAATAAGTTAGATTCGACGAGGACCTAGATTGACAATTTCGAGATCAAAAGAGGGAAGATCATCCTCAGGTAACTCATACCTCCCTAGCTGGTATGGATCAGATTCTTGAAGGGTATCTTGGGCATTGTACAGAAGAGCAAAATCAGCCCATACAGCGTGGACCATCATGTCTTGCCTTAGCCCATCTTGAGCCAAGTAGATAGCATTCCACATAGGAGGCAAAAGATCGAAATATCTGTTGTGTCGCTTGATAAGGCTGTCTCTAGACAAAGAGATGTCATAATCATTCAACAGACAAGGCTTGCTGTAATAAATCCCCTTTTCTTCATGAAAATTATCAAAATCCACATAGTCCATCATGTCATCGACTGAGACTGAGTTCTTGTTGATTTCATGGAATTGCAACAATCTCCTGATAAATGGAGGCAAATGATCTATGGGATAAACCCAATTTGGAGAGGGAGCAGACTTGGGATTAACCGACCAAGGGTTATAGTGATAGATATGAAAAGTTGGGTTTTTGATGGGTTGGCAACAGCTTACCGGTCGGGAAGAAGACTGACCGGTAAAGGGAACATTGTCGGTAAGAAAAGTATGATCAAATAACCGTTTTGGGATAAAAGGAATGAAAGTGTCCAAGTCGGTTTCGATTCTCCTTTTTCTCTCAGCATTCTCTCTTGCCAATTGATAGGAAGATTTTGGGGTAGGCTTAGATATATGGGAAGGTGGAGGAGCAAACTTTCTGGCTGTTTTCTTTTGTCGATTAGGGGAGAGAACAGTTGCAATCAGCTGATCATCGGAAGAAGTACGTTGAGGAGCCCTAACCGATATGGGATCGGCTGAGGATTCATCGGTTAGCTTTCGCTTGATCGGTAAGGTAGTGGTCAGTTTAGGAGCAGCATTGGTTGATTGTCTTACCTTTGGTCAGCTAGATATCTTCTTTAGGTGTGCAGCTGACTTACCGGTTTTCTTACCTGTTGGCTTAACGGTTGTAGTAGCAACACCGGTTGAAGGTTTGGCTTCTTTGAGGATTCTTGCTTGATCAAACTTATCAAATAATTTGCAGAAAGACTGAGGGTATTTTGGTTGACTGGCTGAGGCATTAAGCACGGCTGGAATTTTCCTCAAGGCACGACTAATCAACAAATAATGGCACGGTTTGGCTTTGTTGGGCTTTGAAGTAGGCTTCTCCTTCTGATACTTCTTGAAGGCTATCAAGATAATCCGATATAGGAATGAACACCAATTGAAGTCACTCTGAAGAATAATAGCTGCAATGGCTTCCCACTGTATCATAGTGATACAATGATGGGAGCCAGACCGACAGATGAAGCACCGGTCAACCACCTCGGCTAGAGCATAGTAAACGACATCAAAATCAGCTTTCTTAATACCCTCACCGGTAACGAAGGGGTCAGATCCTCTAACTCTAGACCAAGCGATATCTTTCATCAACACAGAAGATGAACCGGTTGAAGGGAGATCAGGGAAGGCAGATGCGATAGTTGCAGGGCTGAAGGTTACTGGAACGCCGGCAACGGTTGAGATAATATTAGACAGATCTCCATCTTTCACATCATCATCTAGAACTCCATTATCGAAAAGCTCATTGACCAACTCATAGTAGATATCTTCATTTCCCTCTGGCATCAAGAACGGGAGAACTCCGACAGAACAAATAAAGCTTGAAGAAGCTTTCCTTCTTCGGAGTCAAGGAAATTTGGAAGAATGTAACCTCCATAAATGTCTTTCTTGATAGTTGATGGTTTAGGAGCCATCTGTGAAACAATCAAACATCAAACCAACATTTTAAGTTAGAATCGAAGAAAATAAACATTATAGGCGAGGTTCATAACTTAGGGTTTGAAATATCTGGGCATCTTCAAGATTTTGAAAAGATTTTAAGTTTACGAAGAGTTACCAGAAATCTTTGAGAATGGAGAAACGAATTCGAGAACACAGATGAATTTGAAGACAAGGAGTCCTTTGCCAGTTGCTATTTGATTTGCAGAGAGAGATAAAATCTAGGATTCGAAAGTTTGAAATGTTGCTTTTGAAAATCTTTTGTAGGGTGTAAGAGAGGGAAGACGAAAAGGTGTGTTGGAAAAATAAAAGGCAGTTCAAACGTTTTTAACTGGCACGTACATATATTAATAATATTAATTCACGATTTTAAATATGAGACATGAAAATAGAGAACGTGTGTGCAGCAGTTATACTTAAATGTAATAATGAACAAAAAGATAACCTTTTGGATAAATAAGAATGATACAGAGATTACCTTTTTGATCAAAATTAAAATTGATCTACCTCGAAAAGGAAAGATGGGGGACAGGTCAAGGAGTTGTCAGTCTGAAGCGGCTGAGGAGACCTGATATGGCAGCAGGGATGATGATAACGAGCCGGTTAAAATGGATTGGGAGATACGATCCGGCCGCAGTTCGTCGATTAAGCGATTAGACATGTTTGATGGCTAACCGGTCAGGTGCAATGACCGGTTAGAGAGAACAACTTTGCACCGGTTAAAGGCCATCGGTTAGAGACATCTCTTACCGGTTAGGGATACAAGTTAAGTATGCCGGTTAGAGGTGTCGGTAAGGAATTCTTGCCACACCGGTTAGATGAACCGGTTAGGGGCACCGGTTAGGAATAGTACATGAGGAATCACCTTGATCAGTTGAGAGCTTACACAAGCAGCAAAGTTAGCACAAATATCAACGAATATCAATCATGCCTAATTCTCCTGTAAGGAATTCAAATCTTTTAATATCTAATGGTTTTGTCAAAATATCAGCTAACTGATAATCAGTATGTACTTTTAAAAGAACGATATTACCCTTTTCAACATGATCCTTGAGGAAGTGATATTTAATGTCTATGTGCTTAGTCTTTGAATGCATCACAGGATTATTGGAAACTGAAATGGCTGAGGTGTTGTCACAGTAGATGGGACACACTTCTTGGAGAATTTCATAGTCCACCAATTGTTGCTTCATCCAAAGGATTTGTGAGCAGCAACTCCCAACAGCTATGTACTCAGCCTCAGTTGTAGAAGTGGAAATTGAAGCTTGCTTCTTGCATGACCAGGAAACCAATCGGTTACCTAGGAATTGACAAGTTCCACTAGTACTTTTCCTGGTGACCCTACAAGCTGCAAAATCAGCATCTGAATAGCCAATCAGCGTAAAGGATGAATCTTTTGGATACCACAAACCTAAGTTAGCAGTTCCCACAAGATATCTAATTATTCTTTTAACAACTTGCAAGTGAGATTCTCTAGGGTCAGCTTGAAATCTAGCACATACACATACGGCAAACATGATATCTGGCCTACTGGCTATTAAGTAAAGTAGAGATCCTATCATACCTCAGTAGAGTATCATATCTACTTTCTTACCGAACTCATCTTTGTCAAGGTGTACATTTGTGGCCATTAGAGTGCTTTTAGGATGAGCAGAATCAAGACTAAATTTCTTGATGAGATCTTTGGTGTATTTGGCTTGATTGATGAATATACCTTCTTGGGTTTGCTTGACTTGAAGTCCAAGGAAAAATGTTAGCTCACCCATCATGCTAATCTCAAACTTGCTCTGCATAAGTTTCTCAAATCTCTTGCATAATTTTTCGTTAGTAGATCCAAAAATAATGTCATCAACATATATTTGAACTAACAATGAATGTACATTATGCTTTGCACTAAATAAGATGTTATCGATTTTACCTCGTTCGAACTTCTCACTAAGTAAGAATTTGGAGAGAGTTTCATACCATGCTCGGGATGCTTGCTTGAGGCCATACAACACCTTGTTTAACTTGTAGACATGATCAGGCTTCTTGGAATCTTCAAATCCTGGAGGTTGCTCTACAAATACAAGCTCTTGAAGTTCTCCATTAATAAGGGCACTTTTCATGTCCATTTGGTACAACTTAAATTCTTTAAAGGCTGCATAGGCAAGAAATAACCTAATGGCTTCTAGTCTAGCTATGAGGGCAAACGTCTCATCATAATCTATGCCTTCTTCCTGTCCATACCCTTTTGCCACTAGCCTTATTCCTTGTTATCTTTCCGGACTCATCCAATTTATTCCTATAAACCCATTTCGTTCCAATCACTGTTTGATAACTAGGTCTAGGCACTAACTCCCATACTTTGCATCTATCAAACTAGTTAAGCTCTTCTTGCATAGCTTCTTTCCAACAAGGGTCATTAAGTGCTTCTTCAGTCTTCTTTGGTTCTATATTTGAGACCATAGCAGAGGAGAATAATCCATGTTGTTCCTCCATGCTTCTCAACTGGCCTCTAGTCATTCTTGGACCAAAAACATCACCAATTACATTTTCCAATGGATGATCTCTAACTGTTCTCACTTCCCCAGGAAGGTCTTGCCTGACCGATTCTTGTCTTAAGGTTTCTAATGGATGAGTAGATTCAGCTGAGGGAGGTGTGACCGGTTGAGGAGATCGGTTAGGAAGAGGTAAGGCTGACTGATGGTGATCGGTTAGTGGAGAAGGAAATGGTAAGTAAATGTTTGAAATTGGTTCAAGTTAGGTGATGTAATAGGAACAGTAGTAGAGGGGCTAGCTGGTATTGGATCGGTTAAAGGAATTTGAACATTAGGTTGTCTGACCGATTGAGAAAAGAAGGAGTCATCAACTAGGGCTCTACAGGTTACACCACTAGAGACTGAAGGCTGAGCTGGAGATTGATTTGCATTGATACTGGTGGTTTGATTGGAGTTTTGATTGCTGGATTCACCTGTCTCAAAAATACCAGAATTATCAGTACTATTTGGAGCCTTATCAGATTCTAGCAAATCAAATTCATCAAATGTAACATGAACATATTCAACAATTTTCAATAGACATTTATTAAAAACTCTAAATGCCTTACTGTACTTGGCATAACCAACAAAGATGCCTTCATCGGCTTTTTCATCAAATTTACCTCGACGCTCTTTACCATTGTAAAGAACATAACACTTGCAGCCAAAAATCTTGAAGAAACCAATGTTGGGAATTCTGCCACGCCAAAGCTCATAAGGAGTCTTGTTGTGAAATTTGTTGACCAAAGATTGATTTTGAGTGAAGCATGCTGTATGGATAGCTTCAGCCCAAAAATACTTGGGTAGCCTAGCTTCAGATATCATTGTTTTTCCGGCTTCGATCAAGGTTCTGTTCTTTCTCTCAACAACACCATTCTATTGAGGTGTTCTAGCAGCTGAGAAATTATGATATATTCCGTGATCATCACAGTACTGAGAAATTCCAATATTCTTGAACCCCGTTCCATTATCTGATCTCATATTGATGATGTCACACTCTTTTTGGGTTTGAAGTAGACGTAATAATTTGGTGGCAACTTCATAGGTATCATCTTTTGAAGCAAAGGTTTCCACCCAGGTATATCTTGAAAAATCGTCTACAACAACCAATGCATATCTGTTAACCCCTAAACTGGCAGTTGTTGTGGGGCCAAACAGATCCATATGTAGCAGCTGGAGGCACTTAGAAGTGGACATTCATGGCTTGCTATGGAATGATTCTTTATGTTGCTTTTCTAACTGACAGGCTCTGCATTTCCTTCCATGATCAGCAGACACTTGAGGTAGACCGGCAACTAGATTAGTATTAGCTAGCTTGGATAGGTATTTGAAATTCAAGTGACTGAGTCTCTTGTGCCATATCCATAAATTCTCACTGATGTTCTTTGCTACAAAACAAACGTTAGTAACATTCGAAACATTATTTAAATCTATAGCATAAACGTTACCTTTTCGATATCCAGTGAGAAGGGTTTCTCCTGTAGCAATGTCTTTCACATAACAGTTGGAAGAATTGAAAATACAGTGCATACCTTTATCACAAAATTGTGATATGGAGAGAAGGTTGTGTTTTAGACCATCCACCAAAGATACCTTCTGTACACTAACTGTACCTCTTTTGATAGATCCACAACCAATAATTTTACCCTTTGCGTTGTCACCAAAGACAACTGGAGGACCATATGCTTCTTCAAGATCAGTTAGGAGATCATCATGGCCAGTCATATGCCTGGAGCATCCGCTGTCCATAATCCAAACATCCTTACCGACATCGGTTGAGGCCATAAAGCATTCCATAAATGAAACAATAAGCTTATGGTCCCCCTTATTCTTTCGGGTCCAAAGAGTTAGTTCCTCTTTGGCAGCCATACCTGGCCACCACCTGAGCTTTGAGACTCAGTGGGTCCAGATAGGTGCTTCAAGAGGCATTCATAAGCCTTGTGACCGATAAAACCGCAATTTGTACATTTATTAGAAGATGGCTGTGAGGACTTGGATGAGTTGATATTCAATTTGGCCAATG
Source organism: Adenophora triphylla var. japonica (assembly GCA_022495995.1). Taxonomy (NCBI): domain Eukaryota; kingdom Viridiplantae; phylum Streptophyta; class Magnoliopsida; order Asterales; family Campanulaceae; genus Adenophora; species Adenophora triphylla. The sequence continues at coordinate 319,926 of JAFEMH010000054.1, read as the reverse complement.
CTTCAGATGGATCAGATGATTTGACAGGAACAAAAACCTTTGGAATAAATGTGTTGGCTTTACCTTTGTTGGCCGGTTGCATAGGCTTGGAAATTCTTTTACCGGTTGAGGAGCCCTTACCGGTTGGAGCTGTGTGACCGGTGACGGTTGTCTGACCGGTCGCTCCTTGACTGGTTGAGGCTGCTTTACCGGTTAAGTTTTACGGACCTGCAACTTGGCCAGCAAGTTTAATTCCAACTTTGCTGTCACCATCACCAAGCGGGACATATTGTCCTAGCTCAGGATCAGCTACCTTGGTCCATTGGGATTTGTTCTTGTCAATATTGACCTTGATCTGTTCCTTCACCTTGGGATAGGTGTGTGGGACAGCACCAAAAGGTCTAGGTGAACCTTTCTTAAGCAGGTTAGATTGAGTATCATCAAATTTGTCCATCAAGTTCTCAGTGACAGACTCAATGACTGGCTTGTCTTTGCTGTCATTACTACTGGAGCCAAAACCTATAACTGATAGATCTCTTACCTGATAGATCTCGATTAGGAGACATCTGGTCTTGTATGATAGTCTCCACAGCATCTCGGGGTTTTGAAAAGGTGTCAATTGTTTTGGAAAGAGAGTTGTTTCTTGACACAAGATCAACAATTTGACAATCATAGACTTTAAGTCTCTCAGTGAGTCTTTGATTTTCTTTTCTCAACTGATCAGACTCTTGCTTACTTTCTTTCAAAACTTTTATTTTAGCTTTTAAAGAGTCATTCTCAGTTGTGACTTTCTTGAGATTAACAGCCATAACTTTGTGAGCATCATTTAATTTTTCAAAATCAGTGAAGAGCTCATTCATCACCTCTGCCATTTCAGAATTTGACATATTGGGCATAGGGTCAATGGTAGGCTGAGAGGTTGAGGATGATGGTTCAAAGTTAGGATCAAAATTAGGTCGGGATGATATCGGTTGGGAGCTTGGCTTAGTTAAGGTCTTCAAAAATTGAATTGGTCGAGACTCAAGTATCGATTGATGGGAAGAAATCGGTAAATCTTGAGTTTGGTAGGTCTGTTGAATTGGTTGCATCAGAAGCCTGAGAGTGGGAATGGTTTTACACTGACCGTAGAGAGCTTCACCTATGTTCTGAATTTTGAAGCTATAAGGATTATCTGCCTTAGGAATGGGTTCATCAAAGTATGTCAAAGGAGATCTCATAGGTAGGGTCTGGTTGTTGTAAGATGATTGTTCATTGGAGTTAGGGTGTCTAAAGATTGGTGACTACAAGGAGATGGGTTCATCATTGGTTCCATCAATAGCAACAAAACTGACATCAGCATCTTCATCTGAGTTAGCATCCTCATTTTCAGAATCAGTCTCAAACCAGACTGGCATAGCCTTTTCGGTTCCTTCCTCGGCTACTAAGCTCTTAGATCTTGGGCATTCTTACCATCTATTGAGGTTGAGGTTTGGCCTTTCCTTTGAAAGTTCCCATATCTTTGGAATGATGAGGATTTGGGTTGGAAAGATTTGCTGTGGGATTGTTGAGATCTCTTGAAATCCTTAAACTTTCTATAGTTTCTAGCAAAGGCAGGAAATTCATCCTCTTTCTCAAAAGGCATACTAGATGTGGTATTGGTTTGAACTGGTTGAGGCTGAGAGATTGAGGGAGAGTCATTGGTAGGTTGGTTGTTAAGCATAGAAGAACCAGGGAAGATCTCAGTCTGAACTGGAAGAGATAAATTTTTAAATTGTTTTTGAACTCCACTCAGCCGGTTGAGCTCTTCCTCATATAGAAGCAAAGTTGACACAATATTCTGAATATGAGTAGTGTTCAAATCTCAGCATTCTTTCAAAATAGCGAACTTGACATGCCACACATCTCCAAGAGAATTTAGGAATCTCATGTTCAGGTCTTTCATAGTGTAAACTCTACCTAAAGAAGCACAAGAATTACTCACCTCGTAGAAACGGTCGTACGTTTCCTTTAACGTTTCACTTGGGTTCTTCTTGAAGGACTCGAACTCAGCAACACTTTTGTAGAGTCTGTTGTCCTTAGCCACTTGATCTCCTTCAAAATATCTGAGCAGACTTTGCCACACTTATTGAGCAGTCTCATAGCATTGTACTTGTTTGTACAGTCTATCATCAGTGCCTGAGGTTAGAATGTGCATAGCTTTTCTGTCCATGGAAGCACAAATCTTGTCATCCTCAGTCCATTCTTCACGGGGTTTTGGAACATATGTTTCATAAACCTTGAATTCTTGTTCATAAGATCTATCGACATGATCTATGAGAGGAGTTTTGGGTGCTCTAGGTGTGGTGTTGATTTTTATGGGTGTCATGAGACCATCTCCGACTACAGTCATTAACTTATCATCTATTGAATCCATGTACCACATGATTCTATTTTTCCATACTGGAAATTCGTTTTTGTTCAACATGGGAATAGTCGCCATGTTCCATGTTTGCATGAGTTTTCCTGCCATCTTGGAATTGGCAATTCAAGCGGTTAAGCTTGGAAAAATAGTTTTCGAAAATTGCAAGCTATGACACCAATTGTTAGGTCCCAAATGGTAGGAATCACGCTAGAGGGCAAGGGGTGAATAGCTGTTAAAAACTTTTTCAAAAAACTCTTTAAAACCTTTGAAAATGTTAAGTCTCAATTTGCAATGACTAACCGATGAAAAGGATTGCACAGCGGAAATTGTGTCGGTTAGGAAACTCACTCAAAATAGTTAGACAAATCAGTTAGAGAAGTGATTTTCAAGGATTAAGGTAAAATCTCATGCCATGGTTTATTTTCCAATAAAAACAAACAAGTATGCAGTAACTAGAATCAACAGGTTGTGACCAGTTGAGAGATTGTCAACCGGTTACAACAACACAAATAATAAACAAACACAACAAGAAATGACACGTTGTTTGAAGAGGTTCACAGTGTTAAATAACTGCTACGCCCTCTACCAAGTTTGGTCAGAACTTGGATTTGTGAAAGTGCACTGCTATTAATGAATCCTAACTATTACAAATTGCAAGCCCAATGATTGAAGGCTGCTAAAAGTAAAGTGACCACTAATGGATCGTGCTACAATAAAGACCAAGTATTTTCTAGAGATGTGCTCACAAATTGAGCTAATTTCTCTAGGGTGTGTGTGTGATTCAATCAATGTGTTCCATTAGTAGTCTTGTTGAGGAACACAACATGAATTGATTGAAGGTGCTCAGTGTTTGTCCTAACAGAGATATGGTCTAGTGAATGTGAGGACTTGAATTGAATGCCTTGAACTTGAGTGTTTGAAGGTTGGTAGTTCTTGGCAACTCACTCTCAAGGATCTTAAATGCACCAACCCTCTTCAATGCTCAGGGGAAGCTATTTATAGTGAGCTTCAAAAAGGAGCCATTGTCTTTGAAGGGGTTGTAATGATGACTTGGACTGGCAGGCATTAAATGGGAGTATATTTTCATTTAATGCGTGAGATTTGATAAAGAGAATTTCCATTGAGTAGTTGAGGGGATGTGAGTACTGGTAACTTTGACATTCCACTTGAGATTCTGACAGTATGCAGGAATGTCTTTTCAGCATGCTGCTTTACCAACTTCAGCTAAAGTTGGGGGCTGAGTAGTTGGGAGTAATAAATGCTTCAGCTAGCTGAAGGAAGCTTGTAGGATAAGCCAGGGTCGGTTAAAGAACGAAGGACATGACCGGTGAGAGATTACATCGGTTAGGCAGATGATCGGTTAGGCATGACTGACCGATTGAGTGGTCAACCGGTTAGAGAAGCTTCTTTACCAAGTAAACACATTTGCTGATAGGAAAATCTTCAGGTCTTCATGTCTTCAAATCTTGAGAAAATTACATTTCAAAAACACTGGGCACTAGCACTAAGGGAACCTAGCATATATAGAAAAATTCTATTTGGTCTAATTGAAATTAGGGGTCCTCAATAATGCTTATTGTGATTGGGATTAAGCAATTCTAAGCTAAACATATATTTGACTAACAGTTGTAAAAAGTATGGATCTGGTCTTGAATTGCTTCAGAATGTGCGATTTGACTTTCTTGAAGGTTGGCCTCTATCTCAGCAAAGCTCCCCCTCAAGGAGTTATCCAACTCTTAGATTTTGATGCTGAGTTTGTTGTTGAATCCTTCCTTGAGGTTTTCCAGCATATCATTCATCTCATCAGTTAGATTAGCTAACTTTTCAGTTAGGCTATCTCCCATTAAGTTCATCTTCATTTTCAACTCCTCTTTAAGAATATCAATCTCAGTTTGGAGGCTAGTTTGCATGGAATCCAAAATTGACCTCAAGTCTGGATCAGGCTGCGGTCTGGAGTTCCTTATCTCTTCCATCAACTCAATCTTGAAATTTTCAGTTGAATTGTTTATAGAATCACAGAAAACATTGGCAAGATGATCCATCATTTCTTTGAGTGAAGCTTTTGAAACAGCATCACTATCTCTTTTAGGAGCCATTAACGTTTTCAGTTTTTGAAAGTGAAGGTTTTTAGAGAGTGAAGTATAGAGAGAGAAAGTGAATACTGACAAAAAAAGTACATTTGACAGAGAATGCAATGTAAAGAGTCAAACGATTACACAAAAATGGGTATATATAGGTGGTTATGGGGTGGAGTGAAAACTGCTAATGATGGTTCCACTTTGTTGTACCCTTTCAACTTCTGCACATTAGCCAATGACGGCTGACAAAAGAGATTTTAATGCAAATATTCCTTTTGCATTAAATGTATTTAAATTTCAAATTAATGTGGGAAAATATTTGCAAAAAAATGCCCTTATGAAAAATAGATTAAAAAAATAAGGACCAAATAATAAATATAGAAAACTTACCTGGGTCCACGTAGCATGCATGCAGTTTGACAAAAAGATAAATTAATTTTTTTTTTGAATAAGGATAGAAATATCAAACCGCCTTAGAGCTTCTTCAAAGCTAAGAAATGAAAAATAGTGAAAATTCTCTAAGTGTTGAAACACGGTTTAGAATCATGCGGTCTTAGTGCAGCATGCAGTTTTGGACATGCGATTTGAATCACGCGGTTTCAACAATGGTGAGGTTTTGAAGCCTCAACAGGATTTTTACCTAAACAACATACTTAACACATAAGTTAGTAATAAAAAGTATGGACTTATTTATGTTCTAGCATACTGTGAATGTGGCCCCGAAAAAACCGTTTTCTTTTTTACGGAAAAAGGGTCGCCGTTCACCTCAGTTTGAAGACACCGGTTTTATGAAAAATGGAGTCGCCACGCCATTTTGATTTCCTCAAAACTTTGAAAAAAAGGATAAGGGCCCGGAGGTTAAGTTTCTCCTTAGGAAGAACGTTTGGCGTTCACCCAAGGAGCCTTGCAAAAAGCAAATCTTCCTAGATCCGAAGTTTGTGCATGTTTGTGTGCTTGTGTGCATGCGTGATTTGAAAAGAGAAAAAGATGTGCCAAGTTTATCTGTCGGACATAAAAACCATGTAAGAAGGTTTAAGCTCGGGATACCTTGGATTTAATGTTTTCGGGATTTTGATCCCGTGCTCACTTTGGACTTTTGATCATCATTACGGGACTTATCTACCCTCCCGTTAGATTAATCAACCATGATAGGCGTAGGAGCCTTGATATGTCTTAATCTAACATTCCTTGGGGATTTAGTTACATGTGATCAAAAGGGGCTCGTCTTTAAGTCCAAGAATGAGACTCTTAGAAAAGGATGAATCTTTGCCCATCGATCCTACATCTTGAGACGATGATGATTCGTAGGGACATTTTATGTTCGTCTCAAGTGATTATCGGAGATTTTGAGACTAAGATCTATCGGTTAAGATCCATCGGTTTCTAAAGGGACAAGGATTGTGGCATTTTTATGGTGGAAACGATGTAAAGATGGAGTCGTTACACCGATCCTCACCATGGAATGCACCAAGAACCACGGGACTAGGGGAATGGGATGTAAAGATTGGATCTTTAAGATAATCCTATGTCTTTTTGTGCCTTAGAAGGCTTTTAGACAATCCTCGGAGAGAAAGATCCATCTCTAGGGACATGGGGGAAATGACTTTAAAGTAAAGATTGCATTTTTAATATGAACAATACAATGAGCATCATTAAACTAAAGACATAATGTAAAGGGGATGATCTTTATGGCTTTTCCTATGTCCTTAAGACCTCATAAGGTGGACAATCTTTGGAAAGTTAGATCAAGGGAAGGGGATGACATAATATGAATAAATATTGCATTTTTATACATAAAAGTAAAGGGAAATCACATCATCATATGGTAGATCTTCCCTAGAACAAGCCACTTGTGGAACCTTGTTCATCCTAGGGAGAGGATCTCCAATGAATCCTTTGTGTAAGGGGAGTGGGAAATATGATGATTACATTGCAAAGATGAAAGCTTTAAGGAATTAATAAATATAAATGACAAGTAATAAATGGAACAAAGATAATATGAGAGTGAATCAAGGGTAAAGGAAGGAGAGATTACCAATATTGGTTTTCTCTATCTCCCAAGGGGATTTTCCTAGGCAATATCTATTTAGGAATAGATTAGGGTAGGATTAGTGTATGAGTGTAAGTACCCCAATCCGGATCACCCTCTTCTGAGCACCCGGAAAACACCGCAGACACGCGCAAATGCAGTCTCGAACACCTGGAATCCTAAAAAAACCCTCAAGAACCCTCAAAAACCCTCAAAAGCCCAAAAAACCACCAACCAAACCAAGGGGGAGCCTTTCTGGGACAAAAAAACACAAAAGTACTTTTTAGGAATTATGCAAAAATTGGAAAAGCACAGAAGGTCCATACGAACCTCTTTGCAACCAGACATCATAATTACGAAATCCTCTTAAAGTCCACATTATTCCCTCAAATCTGGGAAAACTAAATTTTTAGTTTTCATAGAAGGTCCGTACGGACCTTCTTGCACCATTTTGAAAACTATAAATAGAGGGCTCCTCCTCCCTCATTTCACACATCTCCCTCTTCTCCTCTCTCCCTAAGCCTTCTGACTGCCCTTCTAAGACCCCTCGGGGCACTCCCGATCCCTTTCGATTCCTTTCGGGGCCTTCCGAGCTTCCTCGTGGTGCTCTGAAGCCCTACCGAGCGCTCTTGAGACATTCCCGCGCTGCTCCAAGGCACTCTCGTGGTATTCTGAGGCCCCACGTGGTACTCCGAAGCCTTGCCTGGTCTTTCCCGAGGCGTCCCAGCCCTTTCCGAGCCAAACCGACGATTCCGATGCACACCGGAACTCTGCCCGAACGCAACCGACGATCCCAACGCACGCCGAACCTTTGCCCGAATCCAGCCAACGATCCCTGCGATCCCAACGCACGCCAAAACTCTGCCCGAGTGCACACTTGACAATCTCGAGGCACGCCGAAGCTCTGTCCGCAGACAACCGACACATCCCGAAGCAATCCCGGTCCATTCCGAAACACTATTCCATCCTTAAAACACTATTCCCCAGCGGAAGACAGACATGAACCAACATTGGTAAGTCTTCCTTCCATTACTATTTCAATACATCTCAATACGTAGTGTACAATGTAGACATCCGATACATCATGCATTTTTAAAAGCACATACACACACACATAACATTTAAAGAAAGAAGGGGTGTTGAAAGACTCGTTTTTACGAGGCAACTCGGGTGAGCTCTAATATTCTAATATTCTCTTCCCAAGGAGTAACCTGACCTCCGAACTCAAAAATCTCATCACATAAAAACAGTTTTTAAACTGATGCCTTTTCTCAATGTTTTGGGCTTAATCAAAACGGCATGGCGACTCTACAAAGCAAAAACACAGCGAGACACCTCTACCGACCAACGCAAAATGAAATGCCAGATGCCGGGGCGCAATCGCTGTGCCTCTCGGATCCGAGTAATTTCAGTTGGCGACTCCGCTGGGGAACGTTTTGTTTTAAAAACTTTTAAACAAAACAAAAGATTTTTAAAACGATGATGAGGGTCAAACTTTCATTTTACCCCTTTCTTTAACTGTTGTGTGTGTGTGTGTGTGTGTTGGTCCTAAAGGTGGCAACACGGGTGAAAATACAGCTAGAGGGGGGGTGAATAGCTATTACAAATTTTTCGCCCTCTTTTAAAAACTAAACCTCTAAGCTTACAAAACCGCTTGCAGTTGATAATACACTGCAAGTAGAGATGTAAAATGCACAGCGGAATAATTGAGATATAAAGCGGTTTTGGGAGAGGCGGTTTTGGGAGAGGCGGTTTATAAAGCGGTTTTGATGGAGCAGTTGGTAAGTGCAGTTTACAAACAAGTGTAGTTTTGACAATGTTAACTCCAAACACAATTTCAGAATAATGGATATCTATATAAAGATCAAACAGAGATAAAGATAAATAATTAGTAATCACAAGAAATATTAATGCAGTAAAGTAAGAACATGTGATTTGGAGTGGTTCAATCGATAAACGATCTACGTCCACTACCAAGATGGTTAGTCTTGGATTTTCAAGAGTGATTTTACTATTGAGTATGAGAGATTACAAGTTACAAAGATCGATACTCAAATCTAAAATCTATTCTATGAAGATCAAATCCTAGACTATAACCAGTGTATCTCAAATGAATAATCTATGTGATTAAACAAGTGAGGTGTATGTGTGAGAACAAGATCAAGGCTCTTTAAATCTTTGAGATGTAGAGCACAATGATTCTTGATGGTGTTAAGGCTTGATTTATGGGCTGGGAAATATTTCTTGAAGGTTGAAGATGAAGATTCAAAGGGTTGAATAATTTCTGGGCAGAGCTTCAGCTTCTTATGAACACAACACTTTCAATTTTCTCAAGCAATCTTCAAATGGTGAAGATTAGGGGTATTTATACCCAAGCACCAAGGAACTAGCCGTTGGACACAGCTGTTGCAAGGACAGTACTTGATGCTTTCCCATTGGTCCACAATATCCACTTTTGTCCTTTGGTACAGCTGCAGCAGGTAAAGCTGATGAGGCTCCAGCTGCAAGCAATGAGGTTAGGACACCTATCACCTTTTCAAGATCCTTGCAGATCTTCTCTGACATTGAATCACGTGACTAGATTTAGAGGTTGACTTTTGATATTGCTGACGTGGATTCCAACGGTAAAAAGTGGTTCACTTCAAGTCTTCAATCATTGGATGCGGTCTGGTGTGGAGCGGTTGGATAGATGCGGTTGGTTACACCAGGAGGTTGCAAAGTGCGGTTGGTGTTGAATTGCACAGGTGCGGTTCATAAGTAGTTGCACTGCAGTTGTTCAAAGGCAGATCCAAGGAAGAATTCCACATGCGATTGTATGTGCGGTTTTGAGGTGCGGTTTTGAAACTGCAACCTTATATCCAATGAATCTTGTGCCAGTCTTCAAGCCTAAATTTAACCTATTCTATAAAATGGACTTAGCTAAAAAATTGAAGTTTAAGCTTCATTACATAGGGTCCTAAAGTCCTTAAAATAGACAGGAGGTTATGGAATCAATCAAATCTTAATCTAAAATAGGAGGGTTAAAATATGCATACCCAACAATCTCCCCCTATTTGATTGGTGCCAATACCTACTATAACTAAAGCAAACATTGTACTTGGTAAAAACATGTCCATAAGAATTAACATGGTAATTCATGTCCCAAGTCAATGTACACACTTAACTTAAGCTATAGATTTCTATACTATTGAAAGATTTAAACTTACAACTTGAAAAGTATAGAAATGCATTCAGTGCACTTGAAAAGATATGAGTTTAAGTTTAAAGTGCAGTTTAAACTGAATGTTTAACCTTCATTTCAAAAGTATGATTTTAAGTTAGAAAATATTTGAATGAGGTTATAAACCATGAGCGATTTCATTGTTCTACAAACAAGCAGTTTGATATGAACAAGGTTTTGGAACCATGATGCAATTTCCATTAATTCCTTAAGCAGTTACAGATACAAGGAATGAAAGAAAATTACAGGGTTACAAAAATCAAAAGAGGTTGGACAAAAATACAAAGAATGAGGTCCAACAAAAACAAAAGAAGTTTAGCACCAAAGAAAGGAATTACAGTGAAGAGCGGTCCTAATGCTGACGCGGTTGGTGATGATGATGCGGTTGCTGGGAAGACTGATGGCACGGTTGATCACGAAGCTGGTTGACTTCTTGATTAGGCACATGCGATCCAGAGGGTCTGAATGCTGAGCTTTCACCACGAATGGTTCTTCTTAGGGCTCTGACCTCTTCAGCTTGTCTTCCAAGGGTAGTCTCAACTGCTCTGAGTGCGGTCACGGATTGAGCAGCGGTTGAAGTAACAGCATCAACAGATCTGGTGTTGGCAGCAACACTTTCCTTGATTTCACCAGAGTAGAGCTCAATGGAGGAGTTGAGAGTGTTGTAGAATGTGTGAATCTCCCCCTGAATGTCTGCAGTTTGGTTGGAGAGAGCTTCTCTCAAAGGTTCCAGATCAACAGAGATATTCATGGAGGTTCTCAACTCCTTGATTGAATTTTCTAACTTCAAGTTGAATCCAGCCTTAAGGTTCTCAAACCTGAAACTGATATCATCATCAAAGGTTTTTAATTTGTTCTTGAGACTGTCTCCCACAATGTTAAGGTCAACATTGATTCTATCTTTGAGGGAGTCCAGCTCAGACTGGATCTTGAATTCCAAGGCTTCAAGGGCTGCTTGGGATGGGGCGGTTGAGGTTGAAGCTTGATGTTGCGGTTGAGAGTCTTGAATGGTTTTCATGAAGGTTTCAAGGGCAGAATTGGTGGAGGAGACAAATTCATCTGAAAGCTTGGTGAGCATCTCATGAAGTTGAGTTTTAGACACTGCATCACCCATAGCTCTGAGGACTCCATTGGCTAAGTCTTGCTTAAAGCCTTGAAAGCATGCTTCAACTGCGGTTTTAACAGCGTCAGCGGTTTGGCTTGTGGAACCTCTCTCCCCCTTAATGGCATCAATCAATTAGGCTTTAAGGATGGCCATTTCAGTGGTTTGAGAGTCCACTTTGGAATGCAAGGCGCGGTTGGAGGCTTCAAGGGAGGAGTTGGAAGCAGCCAAGGCAAGGTTTGACTCAGTGAGTTTCAGCATGTGGCCTTGGTTGACTATGAGTTGGGATTGAATCAGTTGAAGGGTGGAAAGTATTTGGCAGTAGTCAGAAGGGGGTGCTATTGAAGTAGAAGGAATTTGGGTAAAGGAAGGAGGCAGTTGAGATTCAGTAGCAGGAGCAGTTTAAGGTAGAGGGGTTAGAAGGGTTTGGAATATGCGACTAGCTGGGACAGTGTATTGTGAAGTGGTTGAGGGAGGAATTGGTAGTGTCTGGGGTAAGGTAGTAGGTACGGTTGAAATAGGGGCGGTTGAAGGAGGAGGAGGAATATTGGTGGTTTGAATGTTTGAGGTGGTTGGGTTTGAGTTAGATGAAGAACTGGTGGAAGAAGTATGAAGTTCAACAGAAGGGGATTTCTGTGGAACTGGGGAATTTCAGGGATAGGATAATTGGGAGGAGGAGGAGTATTGGCACGATTAGGAGAAGGAGTCGGGTTGTGGTCGCGGTTAGATATGGATACAGCAGGGGTGCAGTTTGATAGGGGGAGTTTGGGCACGGTTGGAATTAGGAGGGGAATGAGAGCAGTTAGAGAGTCGAGGAGAGTTTCGAGGTGAAGGAGTTGGGGTTCTGTTTTGGTTAGAGATGGAGGTTGCTAGGCCAACAGATGGTCTTGAGGTCCATGTGGAAAAAGCAGGGCCTAGAGAGGTTTGAACAGAAGGGGAATGGGAGTGAGAATTTTAAGATGAATGAGATGGTGAATGGGAAGAGGAATGGGATGAAGGTGGAGAAGGAGTAGTTTGTTTGGCCACACGGTGTAGAAAACGTTTGGGCCCTTTGGTTGGGGTTCTTTTCTTGGCTATATGTTTGACTCTTTTTGGCTTCTCCCCCTGAGCGATTGCTGCTCGGCGCGATTGAGGAGGAGAAGGCGGTTGGGAGTTGTTTGGTGAGGGGTGGTAAGATTGGACAGGGGATTGAGGTGGGGTTTGGACACGTGTTTGGGTTGGAGGTGGTTGAGAGGGAGGCGGTTGGGGAGCTGGTTCCTTGGTTTTACCTTTAGCAGCACCTCTCTCAGCTCTTTCTTTCTCAATTCTTGCAATCTCAGCCTTGTAGAAGGTGGTCAGGTCCTCATCAGATAACTTCTTCAACTCCACTTGAGTTAGCTTGGCCTTCTTAGCCCTTGCTACCAAAGGAGGGATGCTTGCATCTTCTTCTTCTCCAGCTTCATCAATCTCATCAAGAAGAGAAAACTTTTCTTTCCCTTTCTTACTTGTTCCAGCTCTAGCTACACCACGCGGTTGAGCAGGTGCGGTTCTGGTCTTCTTTGCAAGCGGTTCTTCCACAGCTTTTCTCTTCCTTGACACCTTCCTAATTGCCTTGCACAGACCTTTGACTGCGGTTGCAGGTGTCATCTCAACATAGTGTTCCTTGGGCTGAATGGTATCAGTATCATAAAGGGCCTTGTAATCATCATTTCCAAAGGAAAATCTGAAGTTGTGACAAGCCTTGAGCCCAAAGGATTCCTCATTTCCCCAATGAATACAAATATCAGGAGTAGTGGTTCTTAGATCCTCTAGGTGCTGGTAGTTGGTGAAGTTGTCGGTCAGCAATCTGCAAAAAGGTCTCCACCTGATATGCTCATCCTTGATCTTCAGTTGATATGTATCAATGCTACTGGCAAGCTCTCTCATCAAAATCTTTGGCCAATGGAGCTTGATTCCATTGTAAATAGCACAACAATACATCCATTGCTGTGAGGTAAAGTTGTTGTGATTTTCAGTTTTGCCACACACAGACTTCCCTACCAGGTAGCACAGATGGCTCATTAATTCTCCAAAAGCTCTCCTGGGTTTCTTCTTGTAATACCCAGAAAGTGAATCAAGGTCTCTAGTAAGTGTTGAGCAGGTAGCATCCATGACCTCTTGGGATACCTCAATGGGAGCACCAGATACATGGAATTCATAAGTGCTTCTGATGTGCAGGTAGTCAATGGAAACTTCAAAACCTTCAACTACCCCAGTCAAGCATGGGATCTTCTTGCCATCTGTCAGCTCTCTTTCTCCGCGCTTCGCGGTTGCATAAAACTGGTCTACAAAAAGAGGGATGGTATATGTCTGTTTCTTGTTGAATAGAGGCAGAATTCTAGAAGCTTCCATCTTTCTTATCATCTCCCTGCCAAGAGCATCTGACTTTAGCTCATGCTCATTGATTTCCCAGCCTGGAAGAAAATATTGAGAATTCTACAAAAGAAAATACTCAAGTTAGATCTATTAATAAGGTCACAGTTTACAAGCGGTTTGGTGCACATATGCGGTTGGCAATAGTGCGGTTTTGGAAATGAAAATTTTCAAACCTCAAGGAAACTGTGAATCCGGGTAGGAAAACAAGTAAGAAAAATACAAAAGTATGTTTACTTAGTACGTGGCATTGTAAGCCAAAGTTATCCTACACATGCAAGCAGTGTTTTGGAGGGGAAGGTTATGGTTTCCAGCCTATATACTTAGTAATACCTAAGTAAATTCTTAGCATGCGGTTTCAAAAGAATATTCATGCAGTTGTCAACATGCGGTTACAAGTATTAAGAGTATGCAGTTCTTAATGTGCGGTTGTATGGCCATAAAACACATGCGGTTTTGAAACACAAAGATAAGCAGTTACAAATATGCGGTTTCAAAAGGATAGCATGCGGTTGACAAGGAAGCGGTTCAAACATGTAAATCCAAATCCAAAATTTCCAAAAATTTACTAAGTATGAAAAACAAGATTGAAAATCAAGGCAATCCAAAACATAAGAAATTTTTGAAAATGAAGATGAATAGTCACATGATGCATGAAGAACATAAAGAACACCAAGAACAGAGATTCAATGAAAGTTAACCAAAATGAGCAAATAATATGTCAAAATGATCACATTGAGCAGTAGATCAATAATATAACAACAAAAATTCTTACTTTGCTCAGAATCATCCAGAAAAAGTAAAAATCAGAAAGTGGGTTTTTGAAAGTAAAACCTAAAAATTCAAAATCAGTGCTCAAGGTGTGTATTGATCATGGAATAAAGTTCATAATCAGAATCATAAGTATAATCCGAGCATAACCCAACAAATTTCATCAAGAATGATCAAGAAATGAAGGAGATATGAGCAAAAGTCAGTTAGGTTCATTCGAGATTTTGAAGGTTCAACAATGGCAGATTCATGTGAGTATGATTTGCAGAAATGATAAAGAGATAAGGGTTAGAAACCATACCATGTCAGAGAAAGGTTGTTTGGGTGCCATTGATTTGAAATGAACTTAAAGCTTTTAACCAGATTTTGAAGAGAGAGAGAAGAAAGGTTTGGTGAAAAACTGACACTTGAAGGTACAAGTCAGAGAAGACAGTTTGTAAAGTTTGAAAAGGTAAGGGATGTCTTCTATTTATAGGAAAGGTTTTAGGGTTAGGCAGCTGAAGGAACTGTTTCACTAACCAACGCAGTGAATCATTGCAATGTTGCACCCATTCAGCTTCCTCACATCAACCAATGACGGCTGACATGAAACACATTTAATGCCAATGTTCCCTTTGCAATAAATGCATTCAAATTTTAAAATTTCGTGGGAAAATATTTGCAAATAGAGACTTTAAGAAAAAAATAAGGACTGGAAAATAAATAAAAGGAATTTGAATAGTTTTTTTTAAATAAATAAATAGAAGCAGTAAATATATAGAATATACTCTAGGTTGAAACGCGGTTGAGATCCAAGCGGTCAAGTTGCAGCAAGCGATTGGAAGAATGCTGTTGGCTGCAAGGGCAGTTTTGACTGCTTGCGGTTTGGCACACGCGGTTCAACAAAGGTGAGGTTTGAATCCTCCAAAGGAATTTCAACCTATACTCAACACACAAGTTAGCTAATAAAAGGAATGGATTTATTTAAGTTCAAGCATACCAATTTCTCCTCTGAGGAAAGAAAACCTCTTGGAGTCAAGAGCCTTGGTGAGGATATCAACAATTTGGTTGTCTGTCCCCACATACTCTAAATGGATATTCCTCTTCTCCACATGGTCTTTGAGGAAATGATACTTGATATCAATATGCTTGGTCTTGGAATGCATGACAGGGTTGTTGGAGACTGAAATTGTTGAAGTGTTGTCACACATGATAGGGCAATTTCTTTTATGGATTCCATAGTCCACCAACTGCTGCTTCATCCAAAGGATTTAACAGCAACAACTACCAGTAGCAATGTACTCAGCCTCTGTGGTTGACACTAAAACTGATGCTTGCTTCTTGCTAGCCCAAGAAACTAGTCTATTCCCGAGGAAATGACAAGTACCACTAGTGCTTTTCCTGTCAATAGTACAAGCTGCATAATCTTCATCTAAATAACCTACAAGATCGAAGTTCGAATCTTTGGAATACCAAAGTCCAAGGTTAGTGGTTCCAGATAAATAGCGGATTATACGCTTAACTGCAATTAGATGTGCTTCTCTAGGATCTGCTTGATAGCGTGCACATACACAAACGCTAAACATGATATCGGGCCTACTAGCAGTTAAATAAAGTAATGAGCCGATCATACCTCGATATAAAGTTTGATCAACCTTCTTACCTTTGAGATCTTTATCTAGCTTATTGCCGGTGGCCATTGGAGTATCATATGCTTTAGCATTTTCTAATCCAAACTTCTTTATCAACTCCCTGGTGTATTTGGCTTGGCTGAGGAAAATACCTTCTTCGCATTGCTTGATTTGAAGCCCGAGGAAGAATGTTAATTCTCCCATCATGCTCATCTCAAACTTGCTTTTCATTAGCTTCTCGAAACGCTTACAAAGTAACTCATTAGTAGAACCAAAAATAATATCATCGACATATATTTGAACAAGTAAAGTATGCTCATTATATTTGGCAATAAAAAGAGTTGTATCGATTTTACCGCGTTTAAATCCTTTTTCTAGTAAAAATTTAGAAAGAGTCTCATACCATGCCCTTGGAGCTTGCTCCATACAAAGCTTTCTGGAATTTGTAGACATGATTGGGGAATTTGGAGTCTTCAAATTCAGGCGGTTGGGCAACATACACGGTCTCTTGCAGTTCACCGTTGAGGAAAGCACTCTTCACGTCCATTTGATATCGCTTGAAACGCTTGAAAGAGGCGTAGACTAAGAAGATTCTGATAGCTTCCAATCTTGCAACTGGAGTAAAGGTTTCATCATAATCAATCCCCTCTTCTTGCCTATATCCTTGTGCAACCAACCTTACTTTATTCCTAGTGATGCTTCCATTCTCATCCATCTTATTCCTAAACACCCACTTAGTTCCTATCACTCCTTGATCCTGAGGTCTAGGCACCAAAGTCCAGACCTTGCATCTTTCAAACTGGTTGAGTTCTTCTTGCATAGCAACGACCCAACTGGAATCTTGGAGTGCTTCATCAATCTTTTTGAGTTCAACTTGAGATAATAAGGAAGTATGCTCATCATAGTTTGATCTCCTTGTTTGAACACCGGAAAACAGATCACCAATCACATTAGAGAGAGGGTGACTCCTGACTTCACGAACCTCCGGGGGTAAGTCTGGTTGGACTGAGTTTTGCTGAAGATCTTCAATTGGAACGTCGTTAGATCCTTCAGCGAAGTCATGGAAGGTAAGTTGACGAAGAGGTTCTATAAGCTGGATGGAGGAATTTTCAACTTCTTCTTCCCTAGGAGTTGCATCTGGAATGGGAATTTCAGGTGCAGTTTCAAACGTGCGGTTTGAGGGAATTTCAGTTGAGGAACACCAGCAGTTGAGAAATTGTGATCAATCCCATAGTCATCACAATACTGAGCAACATCGTTGTTTTTGAATTCTGTTCCATTATCTGATCGAACACTAACGATGTCGTCTTCTTTTTGAGTTTGGAGCCGTCTAAAAAGTGCGGTGAGAATCTCATAGCAACCATCTTTGGAAATCATCATCTCAACCCACGTATATCTTGAATAATCATCCACCACCACTAAAGTATATCTACTTCCTCCAATGCTGGCAGTGGTTACGGGTCCAAACAGATCTATGTGAAGCAGTTGTAAGAATCTTGAAGTTAATGGAGCGGTCTTGCTGGTGAAAGACGACGCGGATTGCTTACCAAGCTGGCATGCACTGCATTTCTCAGGATGGTGGTCAGCCACTTTGGGTAAACCACGAACGAGGTTTTCCCTACCAATCTTTTCAAGATACTTGAAGTTCAAGTGGCTCAACCTCTTATGCCATAGCCAACTATTTTTGCTCACATTTTTAGCTACAAAACAGAGATTAGTAATACTACATGCAGAATCTAGATCAATAATGTAAATATTACTCTTACGAATCCCTATGAGTAGGGTGACTCCGGAAATGCTATCTTTGATAAAGCAATTTGATGACATGAAGTTGCAAAGCATTCCTTTATCGCAGAATTGAGAAATTGAAAGGAGGTTGTGCTTGAGTCCTTCAACAAGAGAAACCTTCTCAATGGTTAGGTTTCCTCTCCTTATTACACCATATCCAATGGTCTTGCCTTTGTTGTTGTCACCAAAGGTTACAGACGGACCACTTGCTTCAATGACATCTTCAAGTAATGATCTATCTCCAGTCATATGTCTTGAGCAGCCACTGTCAAGATACCATTCATTATCCTTGGAGTGACCAGCCATTAAGCAGAGGACCTGAAATGTAAACATTGAGAACGAGGTCCCCCTTTATTCCTTGGGTCCTGAAGTTAGCAACCCTTCACAACCCACACCTGTTTGACAGAAGGAGGTTTACTCTTCCTGGCATTGGATGTGAACCGCAAAAGGCATTCTGCAGCCTTGTGACCTAAACCATCACACACAGAGCATTTATAAAAGCTACAAGCATCATGAGGTTTTACTAACTCCTTACTCTTCTTAGGAGTTGCATGCGGTTTGGGAGGAGCGGTTTCAGCCTTAACAAAGGGAACTGGCTTGAGTTTGACCACGTATTTTCTAGGAATGCTATTCCTGCTTTTGAAGGCAGGAGGAGCGGTCGAAGAAGAGGTGCGGTCAGCCTTGCAGTTGCCAGCACCACCTGTTCCACCAGAAGCGGTTGAAGCAGGGATGCGGCCAACTCCATAAGCCATTTCCTCTGAAGCTACACTCTCAGAATCCTTTGCCTTCATCTGAGAGTTCTTCCCATATTGCTTCTTTGGGTAGACATAATTAAAATTTTGTTGTCCTTTACCCTTAGCATTTGCACGCTTCCCCTTAGGAATTTCTTTAGTTAGTTTCAAAATTTCCTCATCCTTTTCACGACAGGATGCACACTTCTCCTCTTCATCAGATCCAAATCCTAGACCCTCCTTAGTTCCAGATGGAACTTGGGAATCTATGATTTGATCCGCGGTGGATTTTGACTTGAGCCACCTATCAATAATCTTTTGGAGATCGTTGATTTGGGTGACCAGGTCATCATTCCGGAGTTGAAGTGCAGCAACCTTAGTTTCAAGGGTGCGGTTTTGATCAGCAAGAGGAGTCATACTTTTGATTTGGTCCTTAAGATTTGAAATTTCAGACCTCATCACAGTTTTCTCCGTCTTGTACTGAGAAATCTCATCATTAGCTAAGCTTAAGGCTTTCTTAAGATTAGAGAATTTGTGGATCATCACTTCAGCTTCCTTAAACATCCTTTCATGTTCCGAGGGAGAAAATTCTTCCACCACATTTTTCAAAATTTTCTTCTTTGGAATTACTTTTGAAGGTGGAGCATTTATAGGAGGAAAAATGGGACGTGAATACGAGCAATTTCCTATCTTAATGCTAGGAGTAAGTTTGATATTTTCATCCAACTTAAAATTTGGAAGTTTTGTAGAAACCTCTTCTTCCTCCATATCTTGCAACTCGATTGACTCAGTATCTGACTCATCGGAAGCATCTGCAATTAAGCAGAGATTAACCTCTTCGGTTTCATCGTCACTTCCATCATCAGAATCAGTTTCAATCCAAGTTGCCAATTCCTTGGAATTCTCTTCCTCCTCAGCAACCATTCCCTTGCGACGAGAAAATTTCGCAGGAGAGGTTTTCTTTTTCATGTATTCATATTTAGGCTGTGGTCACTCAGATGCAAAGTGACCAGGTTTTCTACAGTTGTAGCAAACTAGATCACTCTTTTTCTTTGTATCTGCAGCCTTAGAAAATGTTGCAGGAGGTTTGCCTTTTGAAAATATTTTTGTGAAAGGTTTTGAGGATTTTCTAAATTTTTGAAATCTTTTCACAAACATGTCAAAATCATCATCATCCATCTCGATGAGTGATGAGGTTGATATGGAAGGATCTGCGGTTTGATTGGATGTAGATGGTTTCTCCTCATGTTCCACGACGGACATGGAAAGCGATTTGGTTTTCCCTTCAATCTCTTCAATATGATTTAACTTAAGCTCATAGACTCTAAAATTTGCATACAAGTTACTTAACGACCATGTATTCAAAACTTTGGAGTCTTCTAGAGAGGTAGCCTTATTAACCCATCTAGAACCTAAAGCAGCTAGGAAAGTCATATTGATTTCCTTATCGATTAAAGTTTTGCCAAGAGATCTACAAGAATTAACTACCTCAACATAGCGGTCGTAGGTTTGACGCAAGGTTTCGTTGAATTTTTCTGTTGAAGTTTTTGTAGGATCTTTCAACAGCATATAATTTGCTTTCCTTGCATTCGTAATCACCTTCGAGGTAGCTTTCTATGGCATCCCACATCTGCTTTGCGGTTTTGAGATACATCACTTTCTGAAGAGTTGAAACGGGAAGGGTTCCTGAAATGATGTGTCTTGCCTTGCTATCCAAGGCAGCTAATCTCTTCTCTTCATCCGACCACTCATCTTTTGGCTTTTTGACCTCTGTAGTTTCTGTATTGGTGGTTTTATCAGTATTGGCCTTCATGGGAACAAACGGGCCATTGATTACGCACTCCACCATCATCTCATCAATTGTTTCCAAATGAATAAGCATTCGGCACTTCCAGATGTCAAAGTGGTCTTCGTCCAAGATTGGAATGTGTGAATAGTTAACAGTAGTCATTGTCTTTGAGTTTACCATATTGAATCAGCACACAAGCTGTTAAACTTGAAAAATAGTGGTTTTAAAATGTGCTTGCTCTGATACCACTTGTTGGTCCCAAAGGTGGCAACACGGGTTAAAATACAGCTAGAGGGGGGGGTGAATAGCTGTTACAAATTTTTCGCCCTCTTTTAAAAACTAAACCTCTAAGCTTACAAAACCGCTTGCAGTTGATAATACACTGCAAGTAGAGATGTAAAATGCACAGCGGAATAATTTAGATACAAAGCGGTTTTGGGAGAGGCGGTTTATAAAGCGGTTTTGATGGAGCAGTTGGTAAGTGCAGTTTACAAACAAGTGTAGTTTTGACAATGTTAACTCCAAACACAATTTCACAATAATGGATATCTATATAAAGATCAAACAGAGATAAAGATAAATAATTAGTTATCACAAGAAATATTAATGCAGTAAAGTAAGAACACGTGATTTGGAGTGGTTCAATCGATAAACGATCTACGTCCACTACCAAGATGGTTAGTCTTGAATTTTCAAGAGTGATTTACTATTGAGTATGAGAGATTACAAGTTACAAAGATCGATACTCAAATCTAAAATCTATTATATGAAGATCAAATCCTAGACTATAACCAGTGTATCTCAAATGAATAATCTATGTGATTAAACAAGTGAGGTGTATGTGTGAGAACAAGATCAAGGCTCTTTAAATCTTTGAGATGTAGAGCAAAATGATTATTGATGGTGTTAAGGCTTGATTTCTAGGCTGGGAAATATTTCTTGAAGGTTGAAGATGAAGATTCAAAGGGTTGAATAATTTCTGGGCAGAGCTTCAGCTTCTTATGAACACAACACTTTCAATTTTCTCAAGCAATCTTCAAATGGTGAAGATTAGGGGTATTTATACCCAAGCACCAAGGAACTAGCCGTTGGACACATCTGTTGCAAGAACAGTACTTGATGCTTTCCCATTGGTCCACAATATCCACTTTTGTCCTTTGAGTACAAAGTGCGAGCAGTAAAGGCCGATCGGGCTCCAACAAGCAATGAGGTTAGGACACCTATCACCTTTTCAAGATCCTTGCAGATCTTCTCTGACATTGAATCACGTGACTAGATTTAGAGGTTGACTTTTGATATTGCTGACGTGGATTCCAACGGTAAAAAGTGGTTCACTTCAAGTCTTCAATCATTGGATGCGGTCTGGTGTGGAGCAGTTGGATAATGCGGTTGGTTACACCAGGAGGTTGCAAAGTGCGGTTGGTGTTGAACTGCACAGGTGCAGTTCATAAGTAGTTGCACTGCAGTTGTTCAAAGGCAGATCCAAGGAAGAATTCCACATGCGGTTGTATGTGCGGTTTTGAGGTGCGATTTTGAAACTGCTTGGAACTGCAACCTTATATCCAATGAATCTTGTGCCAGTCTTCAAGCCTAAATTTAACCTATTCTATAAAATGGACTTAGCTAAAAAATTGAAGTCTAAGCTTCATTACATAGGGTCCTAAAGTCCTTAAAATAGACAGGAGGTTATGGAATCAATCAAATCTTAATCTAAAATAGGAGGGTTAAAATATGCATACCCAACAGTGTGCATGTGCTTTACTTTTTATTTAAAAAATAAAAATAAAAATACAAAAAAAATGCATCAATATACATCTGTGTACATACATTTAAAATTCTTCAAAAAATTTCTGTTTTACTTAGAAAAAGAATTTTAGAGACCGCACACTACTCGCACTGCTGCCTCGGTACACCGCATGCTACTCGCACTACTGCCTCAGTACACCGCACGCTACGCGCACTGCTGCCTCGGATACACTGCACACTACAACCCTTAACCCGGGGTGGTCTCAGTTGTAGTTCGTTTGGCCTTCCTACACCTCTTGGACACGCACGTGATCATTCCAAACATCCCATCCTAGCCAGTGTCATCCATGCACGCTTGCATCACACTCTGTCCAGACTCGGTTGGTTTTTACCCAGTCCGTGTCATACAGCCTGGATACATATCCCATGCCGGCCATTTTTTTGAGTCAAAGCTCGGAACTCAAGATCCCTTGCGCAAGCAAAGCGATGAAAGATCATGCTAAAATCTTGATTTCCGAAGCTACACCCAGACGATGTTCTGTCCCGGATATACATCCGTGCCCACATGACACCATGTCATCAAGCCTTTAATACGTCAGCCATGACGATATGACCCAGCCAACGCCTAACGTCACAGATCCCTTGTGCAAGCAAGGTAAAGAGAGGTCATGCCGAACTCTCGACCAGATCTTGACTCAGGGGCCGGCTCGGCTTGCTATTCACATGGCTAACACATTAAAACGAACATGATAGGCTCGGTCCTTAGGTTCGATTTTTCTTTTAGGCCGGTGGAAACCGCTTGCCCTATAGGACCATCGCTCGGGGCTGTCCACCCCGAGATGTCGAAATACAGGTGCAAAACAAGGAGCTTATAGTCGCACAGATGGTCTCCACTGACCCAGGATCTAGCATAGTTGCGAAAAAGAAGAGCAATCTTTTCCAACCTACTTAGAATTCTGAGAAAACACTGTTTTAAGTAAATTAAAACAAAAAAAAAATCATAAATAAAAGGCGAAAACTGTATGTCTCGTGAGCTTTCCCCCCCTTTTATCCAAAAGGCCTTCCCATGTCTAAACCTTACCCGTCACCCCCTCTAGCGAACCGAGAGTGGTTGAGAATACCCGGGAGACGCCTTTTCAGTATCAAGATCACAAGGTCCGACAGCCCTTCCAGTTCAGCGGTCTGCACCGTTCGCTACTCCCCCATGGCGGGATCAACAGATAACAGTGAGGGAAACGGAACCCCGTCACTAAGAAACCTTCAGACAATGGAGGAGGTGCTGCGAGCCTTCGAAACTCTCAAGAAGCGCCAAGAAGAGCAGCAAGCCTGGATCGTAGACACCCTGTGCCTTTGTGGAACCATTGCTGTTCCCCAAACTGATGGGACCTTCGTTCTCATAGAAGACGAAGAAATACCAGCTCCCCCGGGTCCTCAAAGCTATCAGCAGGTCCCACCTCCGCCAAGCTACGAGATCCCAGCAATGCAAAGCAGGTCTCGCTCAAAGCTCCACTCAGGCATCAACCAAGCAGCTCCAACGTGCCCGCCTCAGCACAGTCAATTTCCCGACCCTGTGCCCCAAGCTCAGTATCAACAGCTCACATACGTGCCTGCTCCACCAGATCCCAATGCATCTCGGTATCCCCCAGGATTCAATCCTCTGCCTCTATACGAGCCTCGTAGCCATAGCCAAAAATCCCAACGCTTACCTGGGATGGGCATCCCAAGCGAATATCCCGACATCTCGAACCTACCACCCGTTGGTTTGCCACTTGGGGCTAATGAAACATTTCCCCAATTCCCAAACACAACCCTTAGCGGCCCGAGCAATCAGGCCCTTAATTTCAACACTTCAGGGTACGGGATGGTATACACTCAACTACCTCCCCAAGACTCCCGAATGGCGATCCCATCGGCCAATCCACCTCCATCTTTGGTTTCCATCCCCGAAAACGGCAAACCGCCTCAACATGCCGATCCCCACATGGCTTGGTTGATCGAGCAAATGAAGGACATGCAAGGCAAACTAGCCAGTTCTCGGAAAGACTCCCTCATGCCCACTGATCCAAACAAGGTGGTCCCGCTTCCTCCAAAATTCAGGATGCCGGAAATGGAATAGTTTGACGGGACATAATGCCCAAAAACCCACATCGACACCTATTTCTTGGGAATGAGAGCCAAAGGGGCAACCCCTCAGCAAATGGCGGATCACTTCCAACATTCCCTCAAATCTACAGCGCTAAGGTGGTTCCTCAACGTAAAGGCAGAAAACCGCTCCACGTGGGACCAAATCAGCGAGATCTTCCTGGAGAAGTACTGCGCCAACCTTGAGTGGGAGACAAACCGCCACGATCTGCAAGCCACCGAACAAAAGGATGACGAGCCTGTGGGTGAGTTCTACAAAAGATGGAACTGGAAGCTAAGCGAGATAATGGATCCGCTTTCCAAAGAAGATCAAATGGACATCTTCCATTCCTGCCTCAAACCATCTCTGAGGACCTTGATCAGCCATCACTTCTATCCAGATCTCTGTGCCATGGTCAACACCGGAACCAAGTTTGAAAAGACCCTGAGCCTTCAGAAGACAACAGCAACCCCTGCTTCGTCTTACTGCTATCGGACAAACCTGTCAAATCCACCACCTGTCCCGAACAAAGGAAAAGAAGCAGCCGGAATGGTACATTACAACCAAAACGAAGCTCAAGTAAACCGTGATCAGGCACCCCCGAGGAACAACAATCCCCCTCGCATCCCACAGTTCCACCATTTCGACAACCTCGAAATGCCTCTGGGCCAAGTATTCGAAGCATTGGTAAAGTGAAATCTCCTCGAGCCTCTCGAGAATTTCCAACCAAAGACTCTCAAGCCCAACATGGACATGAGCAAGCACTGCGCCTTCCACAATTTCCCCGGTCACACCACTGACAATTGCTTCGTGCTAAAGCAAGTGGTCCAGGGGCTAATCGAAGAGGGAAAGTTGGAACGCCCCCGTGGCCCCAACACCATTGGAATTCCATTCCCCCAAAACGACAGGGTGAACACGATAGCCTTCGACGAAACTCCAGGCGAGAGTAGGCCTCCTAAAATCTCCGAAACCGTCAACATGCTATCCCACTATGACTGGGAATGCGAAACTAGAGTCAAATGGTCCCTTGACCGGGAATCCAGACAAGAACGCCTAAGGGCGAGTGTTTCCCTACGATCTCTGCCACTATCAAGACACACCAATGGATGGATCGAACGCTCCCCGGAGGAGACTGAATCGAATGGCAGCACCGGAAGTGGTCTAGCCTTCACAGACGCAGACTTGCCGATATGTGAAAATAGACACAACGAGGCCCTCCTCATCCTCATAAAGATAGAGATGTTCTACCTCCCGAACGTCTTGATCGATAACGGCTCCGCAGTCAACATCATTGCCTTGAGTACACTAAAATGACTTCGCGTCGACCGCTCTCTGATGAGACCTTCGCCCGAGCTTACGACTCCACTCCACGCCCTATCGTAGGAGTGATCAATCTGAGGATCCAATTCGATGCACAATTGGAGTCGGTAGAGTTCAAGTCTTGGAAATCAAACCAACCTTCTCCGCCCTGTTGGGACGACCTTAGCTGCACCAGATGAAAGCAGTATCATCTACTCTTCACCAATGCGTGAAATTCATCAACGCCAATGGAAACCTCGAGGTGATCCGCGGAAGCAGCATGATGGCAAGCGCTTGTCCAGCAAGCTACGACCCAGAAGAAGGTACCGACATGACCGAATACTCCTCTGCGGGTGAGTCTCCAGCCCTGTCCTGCTACGAAGTGGATCCCTACATCCACGCTCTAAGCCGTGATGAGCTAGAGATCGAAGAGCTCATGGGCCAAGACGACAACTCTGAAATATGCGACTGCGAAGAATGCTTGAAAGAGGATCAAGAGATGGACGCCCAGATAGAGCTTGACCGAGGAGTAGATCCATACTTCGCTGAAGACCCTCTTGAAGAAAACTGGCTCATCACCAACCCACTGGTGCAGGACAACCCTCTTGCTGACATGCTCGGATCTTACGGGGACAGCCATCATAGCATAGTCCTATTCAACGTTCCGGTATCTGACCTGGAAGAGCAATGGCGCAACCTCCTTCAAAGCCTAATTAGAGAAGGAGAAATAGCATGCCCCCTCGATTCAGACATCGTAAATGTCGTCCAAGCAAAGATCCCAGATAAGGAAGCATATTCTATGAAAATAATCAACATTAGCAAGAATCAACTTCGAATCAGCGAATGCTTCGCCCTCCTGGAAGAAGCTCTCAACGAATTCTACCATCAAGGTCCCCCAAGGTTGGCAGCAACACCAATGGAGGGACATCATCAAAGGAGCAACCAAAAACCTCCGCAATCTGGTTTGAAGTCGAACCACATGCAAGCTATCCTCCGGGATTCGTATCAACTGAAGAATGGCCACCAAAGCCACCGCCACCCTCTCTTGCCCTACAGCCCGCAAAGAGTAATGAAGCCTGGTCCAATCCCTCGTCGCCTAGAGTCCAGCTTCGAGTCATGTTGTCTAGGAATTCACGTCTTTTGAGCCATCTGACGGCTCTACGACCGAAGATAGTGAATCCCTGATCAACAATGTATCTTCTCTACACTTTCAATAAAAGGTCCGAACTTTCTAAAATATCCTTTCATTGCATCTTTAACGAATGATGAGTTAACTAACACACAAAAAGTTAATAACAATTCATCTAACAAAGAAGCAGACACATTAATTGAACGAATGCATTAAACAAACATTTAAGCATGTTGTCAAATGAGAGGAAAATCGGGCCTAAGCTGCCGAGAAGGTTTTAATCATGATAGATTTGGAGAACTGCTGAAGAGCCAAAGAGATGCAAATCGAAAGCCTCCTCACCAATATTTCATGTCAACCAGATCTTCCAATACCTCAAAAACGGGGAAACCGCCTTCATGAACGAAGAAGGCCAATGCAAAGAAGGAGTCAAAGCTAAGAGCATCATGGCCCTAAAACGCCTCGCCTCTCACTTTGTCATCCTTGGAGATATGCTATACAAAAAACGCTACCAGGGACCGCTCCTACGCTGCATCAGCCAGGAAAAAGCAAATGAGCTCATGAACGAAGTCCACAACGGGGCTTGCGGCCCCCACATGAACGCCAGAGCCCTGATGCAAATCATTCTTCGGATGGGCTACTACTGGATCTCCATGGAGGCAGACTGCATCCACTTTGTCCGAAGCTGCGACAAGTGTCAACGGTTCTCCAACCTCAATCATCTACCTCCTCACGATCTCTACTGCATGACTACGCCCTGGCCCTTCGCCACATGGGGAATCGACGTCATCGGGAAAATCGCTCTGCCAGGTAGCAACGGCCACGAGTTCGTCTTGGTAGCCATCGACTACTTCACAAAATGGGTCGAAGCCAAGTCCTACAAGGTGCTCACCTCCAAGAAAGTCGCACATTTCCTCAAGGAAAACATCATCTGCCGATACGGCATCCCGAACAAGGTCATATCAGACAATGGCTCCCATTTTGAAGGAGAATGCGACAGACTGCTGGCCGAATTCAAGATCACACACCACAAGTCTTCTCCCTACCGGCCACAAACAAACGGTGCCGTAGAAGCAGCAAACAAAACCCTCAAACGGATCATCCAAAAAATGACCACCCGAGGACGTGATTGGCCCGAAAAGCTGCACCTTGCACTTTGGGGCTACCGAACATCAGTCAGAACAGCCACGGGAGAAACTCCATTCGCCCTGTCATACGGGATGGAAGCAGTACTACCCGCGAAATTGGAAATTCCCTCACTCCGAGTGTTGCTGGAAAATGAAATCAACGAAGTCGAATGGCTCCGAAGCCGACACGACGAACTGGCTCTGCTAGACGAGCGACGACTAAAGGCCATGGAACACGTCCGAGCCTACCAAAGCAGAATGGCTAGAGCTTTCGACAAGAAAGTCAAGTCCCGAGATATCAGGGAAGGCGATCTGGTACTCAAAGAAAAGCCTCCCACTCGAACCAACCCACTGGGAAAATGGGAACCAACATGGATCGGCCCTTTCGTGGTTCAAAAGATCTTCTCCGGAGGTGCCATGAAGCTGACAGACCTAGACGGCAATCCCTTCATGAATCCAGTCAACGGAAGCAAACTTCGCAGATACTTCGCCTAAAAGAAGATCAACTGTGCATCTTGTGGCACTCCTTGTTGTGTCGAACTACGCAGACCTGAGCCCTCTAGTCCGGGGGAACGTAGGTAACCTTAATTGGTCCGGTCTAAAAAAACACAAAAAATTCAAAAGTTTGAATGTCAACCAAGACCTCCATCAAACTACACACTTTCCAAGAGCATGCCCCCAACATCACCTTGACCAAGTCAAACGACGGCGGCAACATCAAAGGACATCCGAAGGTCACTCAACATCAAACGACTGACCCATGTCAACTTCCAAGCTAGGGGCTTGTCTTCGCCCTCACGCGCTTCAAAAAAAATATGCTCAAGCAGAAGCTACAAAAAAAAGAGGTCAAGAGCCCGACGCCAACAAACAAGAGGCAAGGAAGCCACGGAAAAGACCGTCAAAACGACTTGTCAAGGGATCATCCAACCTCCCATCCAAACACAAAACCCAAGCAAAAGGGATTGCCGTCAAGGCTCAGGCTGTTTTAGTCCGCAAATACAACAGAAGGATCCAAAGCTGGACGCCATCAAGGCTCACAAAAGAAACAAAAGGCGAACAAGAGATCTTGCGTCTCGACAAAGCTTTAAAAGTAAATCACAAATCACTAACGATTACAACATTTCTTGATGAGTTCAAGCACGGTCTACTCTCAAGTTCACAACATGCTAAAAGACAACTTAATACATTTAACAAATAATGTGTTTGCAATGCAATGAATGGATACCTAGGAGGTCATTCTGCGACATCTGTGCTTGTCCCCTTGCCATTCTTCCCTTTCTTCCCTCGTCCCCGGCGAGTCTTCTTTCGCTCCACGCGATCCAGCTCTGCCTCTCTCAATCTGAGATTAGGGGTCCTACCCGTAGATTCAAACAATCCAACAGCTCGCAGGGCTTCAATCGCTCGTGCTTCGGCTCGGATCCCCTCCTTGCGAGTCTGCAAAAGAGGACCTCTCTCCGTCAGTCGGTCAACTCTGGTCTCGTAGTCAAACAAAGTGTCTCTCGTAACATCATGAGGGTCAGACCAGGCTTCGGCACTCCTAAGGCAATAGCTACGATGGCAATCGGGCCCCAGAATCGCTTCACGCCTGCTCCCCAAAACCACTTGGGACTGCCCAACACGCTGCTCGTACCAATCCAGGTACTCGGTGGTCAATACAACGCTCTCCCGACGTCAAAGGAGCACCACAGGAGGGAAAGCGAAATACTTCCATACCCTCAGAAAATACAAAAGAGCACCTGGAGCTGCCATACAAAGAGGACCACCTCCGCAGTGGCAAGGTCATCCCAACCCAACAAAGGCTCCTGCCTCATCCCGAACTGCCGGGAAACAAGTGATAGAATGTAGAAGGAGGACCAAGACAAACCTGGAACTCAGACAACATAGGACCCTTCCTGAAAGGCCCTCCTAGTCTCAATCCCCCAATGCGGAACCCACCAACGAATATGATGCGTGCCAAGCTGTGCCATCCATCTCTCCCAGGCAGACTGATCCATATCCAATACAAGAGGTCGCCGAGCAAACGACCACGGGCTAAACGACGTCGGAGCCTCGGGCATAGCCTGAAGTCTCTCTCACAACCACAAGGTGAGCAAAGCGGGGCTTCCCCCTCTCATGAACCTATCCCCAGTCGCCAGACGATCAATACCGTGAAGGGTCTCCCCCAGCACCAACGAAACAATATCCTCTCCAGCTCTGCAGTGCCCTACCACATCCAATAAAGCGCCAAACCCCAAGGGAGTCGACCATGAAAAGCGTCGCTATCATGCACAAGGCAAATGCATCCCATGAGACGTCACTCTCGTCATCACTCATAAACCGCTCCGGCAGCACAGAAATGTCAATATGACCCGAATCAAAGGTCATACCCTGCACTTCTCCCAACGAAGTCCGAAGAAAGCATGCAAGCTTCACGCTCACGGCAGCACCGCCAATCAAAGGAAGCGAGATGGCCTCCACCTCCGGTCCTCCAATCAAAGCCCGAAAATCCTCGAAAGTGGGCGCCACTTCATTGTAGGAGAAGCTATACACATGCCTCCTAACGTCCCAGAACTTCGCGGCAGCCCGCAACAATTCCCAATCAGGAACCAACTCCTTAAGGGACCAAACCGAGCAGAGTCGAAACCTCACCTCGAAAGCCCGCCTATGATGCCTCATACGGTGTCGCATCCACATTTTCAGCCGCTCAAGGAAGTATGCTTGCCGCTCCTTCGAAAGCCTCGGCAAAACTCTTGGAACGTACGAAGAATCCATGGCAAAAATGGAGGTTCCTAGAGAAAATGGGGAAGAAAGCTCGAAATGACTGCAAATGGGAAGTGGGGAAAGTTCAGACATCCTGAAAACACTTATCCCTTCCCCAAAAGCAAAGAAGATCCGTACGGACCTTTTTGCATCCTAGGTGGTCCGTACGGACCTTCTTGCACCTTGGTCCCACGTTTCCAAAGAAACAAGACAACAATGCCCATTGTTCCCAAGCAGACCTTGCTCCAAACTGCCCAAATTCTGGCCAAAGCCATTTTCGGCAAGTATACACTACCCACAAACGCACTCCCAGCTCACGTGGCATGCACAAATAATAAACTAGCAACAATTCCTAGGACAATCCTAGAATCACAAAATACGACATTACATCTTAAAATAAAATACTTTGCTGCAAATACAAGTGTTTTATTACAGTACCAAAATGTCTCGTTGCTAAACAAAAAAACAAAAAAATGGAAAGAGGGAAAGCAAATGAGCCCTACTCCGACTCATCATCATCGACCTCATCAAACGAGAAGTCATGCATCTCGGCAAACTCGCCAGCCACGCCCTCGTCATCCGAATATCGGACCCCCTCCTGAGGAAAGTACTCGAAGTAATCCGCAGGATCGAGACCGGTGAAAGGATCAAAGAAGGAAGGCTCCGACGAACCCTCTCCCTGAGACTCCTGCGCAGGCAAGAACTGGTGTAAAATCGGCGGCCTCTGGACCCCCGAAGACGTCCCTGCATCCAAACTATGCCGCCCCCAAATGGGTCCCTCCTGCTGCGGCCCTGGCTCAGCCCAGGACGGAGGAACGTCCACAGAATCCTCGAAGGCATCGGCTCGTACGCCGGCACACGCCGCGAAGACCTGCAAGACAGCTTCCCCGCCATCTTCTTCACAAAAAACCGCATTGCCACGTAACGACGGGTCAACGTGTCAAAGGATCTCCCCGAGACCTGCACAACCAAACAACCAAAGAAATACTCAGCAAAAGAGATACAGTCATACTCAACAAAAAGAGAAAAATACAGAAAGATGCCAAGATGGAAAAGAGTAAGCACACTCACCGGCGCATCCGGGTCAACCCGATAGGCAGCAGCAGCCTGCTCAGGGACGGGTACCGACACCCTCCGCCTCGACGAATCCCCGCGTACATATGTGAAGTCCGGCCTGTGCACCGAACATCTCGGAGGACGTGGTGGGCCATCCCGCCTCTTCGCCAACACCCGTGGCGCCTCGCCTTCCTCCCCGACGAAGGCCCCATACTCCTCGCCATACAAAATAAACTCCTCGGCACTCACGCCGCCCAGGTACCTGTCGTACTCTAGGACATCCATGTCGTGGGGATGCATCATCCCAAAGGGCGGAACCCTCGAAGCCATAGGGGGCACACCAGGGCCATGCTCCCAGAAGACCCTCTCCCCCAAGTACATAACATCACAAGTTAGGCCCCGCAGCATCTTCCTCTGCTGCATCACCACGGGACCACCCTCAAGCTCGTCGCTGCCATACTGAGCCCAGGGATACAGCTCAAATTCCGCCGAGCTATCTCTCTCCAAGAACTCCTGCATATCCCGGTATGTGATAGTGAGCTTCCCCCTGGCCGTCCTCCTCCTCCTCAACTGACGGGCCCAGCCCAGCATAGCAGGATAGGCCTCCATGGCCTCAGCATCCCGATCCCACGGAAAGCACCGGAAGATCTCATAAAACCACACCTGCAACAAAAGCAGATAAAGCTCAGGGCAAAAGAAGACGGAGAAATGACAAACTGCTAAATCACAAACAACAATAAACTCATACCTCTAACGCAAAATCAAAGCATCCCAGGGAACTGGCCACGCCTCGGCTAAACCGGTCCAAGGAAAAATAGAGCTCGACCAAGCTCGCTCGCCCCAAGCAATCTCACCAACCCTCTCCAAATCCACCAAGCTCTCCAGTAGAGGAAAAGGAGCCGAGGTAGCGTGATTCGAGAACAAAGTCTCGGAAAGAGCAAACCACAAGAAAGAGCGCGCCAGCTGCTCAGCCGTCACCAAGCCGGTACCCCGGCGATAGGCCCCGATGTTGGCCGTAATCTGCGCCTCCACATCGCCATATAACATGCCCAGGCCCCTACGAGGAGAAGGCGCGAAGCCCAGCAGCTCCGCCAGCGTCCCATCGGACATCCTGTCCCGCCATCTCACTGGCCCTCCTTTGAAGGAAAGCCCAATAATCGCAGCAAAGTCGGTGGGAGTCACCGTCACCTCTCCCCAGCTCAGATGGAAGGTATGCGTGGTGTCCCACCAATACTCAGACAAGGCCAGGAAGATGCTCTTGTTCTTCCTCGTCTCTGCAATCCCGGCAAGGTTCTCAACGAACGCGCCCAAACCAGAAGCAAAGACCAGCCTCTTAGGACTCGGCCTACCCTCCCTGGAGATATCCGGCAAATGCTGCCATAGCTCAACTACCGCCTCGAGCGACCCCCGAGACTTCATCTTCTTTGCCTTTCCGGACAAAGACCCCTCATCCTGCAGGTAAACACAGCAAAGGTACGTCAATCACAGTACTTAATGCAAAATACCAAAAGGAAACGAAAGCATAAAAAGTTCGTCCCAACACGGCAAAGCATAAAAAGTCCGTCCCAACGCGGCAAAGCATCAAAAGTCCGTACCAACAGGCAAAACATAAAAAGTTCGTCGTCCCAACACGGCAAAAAAAAAACACCGTCACAAAACACGGCACACATTGCACATAATTTTCCCCATGTAGCCCGTCACAAAACACGGCGCACACTATACAAATTTTCTCAAAAGAGGGATTAAGCCCTGCACGACACATTTTCAAAAAACCCGTCACGAAACACGGCGCACATTGTACATAAACTCCCCACAAAGTCCGTCACAAAAACACGGCACACACTACATGACACATTTTTCAAAAAGTCTGTCCCTGCGGCACACACTTTCAGACAAAACCCATCACAAAACACGGCACATGTCACACAAAGTCCGTTCCTATGCGGCAATTTTTCACAATGTACACATAGGAAATAGCATAAGGTACAAAACACCAAAGCATGCATTTCAAAGAGAGGCACTTTATTTTCACAAATAAGAGCTAATCTCCACATTTTTGCACAAAAATCACATACCCACGATTCTTACATGCTCAATTTCAACAATTCATCGCGAATTTCACAAAAAAGTATGGCAATAACAAAAAGCCCCAAATATGCAAAGAATTAAAACCTAGTTCTAGCATACAATAGTTCGAATAAGAATCAAGACAAAATTGATTTCTTACCTCCCCGGCGGTCCTATCTCGCATATTGTGCACCTCCGAATCCGGATACAACACATCCGGATTCCTCGACGAAGGTATAAAGGAAGTGTAATTCCTTTGAAGGTCCGCCCTCTGCTCGATAGCCTCTTAGCCCCTTTGACAATGACCTCTTCTCGCTTTTTTCGCCATAACAAGCAATTCAAGCAAATGCGGAGGATTTACTTAGGAAATTTTGATCAAAAACTAAGGTTTTCTCTCCCTCTCTCTCTGTTTTTCACGAACTGGAAGGGGGAACAATGGGGATTGCCTCGTTGCTGAAGCTGGTCAAAACCTGGGAAATCAAAATTTCACAAAGGTCCGTACGGACCTCTTTGCAAACACAGAAGGTCCGTACGGACCTCTTTGCATTATTTGGCCAAATTACTCCTTTGCCCTTATAATCTTTGTCCCTGGTTGTCCAAAGGCCTATCTCAGCAGATTCAATGCAGTTTGGTCCTTAAACCAATAAAAAAAACCCCGACCGTCATCGTAAGTCCGGATTTTGCCCACTAAACGGTAAACCAAACACCGGCCGTCATCGTAAGCCCGAACCTTGCCCACTAAACGGTAAAACAAACACAAAAGGCGCAAACACCTCCAAACACACAAAAACACAAAATGGTGAACCAAGCGCCGGCCATCAAAGTAAGCCCAAAATCACCTCCTCAGCGGACAAAACTCAAACGGGAACTCTTGATAGCCCATACGAGACTACACGTCCCCAGCAGATGAACACGGCAGTCATCGTAAGTCCAACCTTTCCCCAGCGGACAAACCACGAGGCAATCACGCCTCTCAAAATCAAAACACAAGGCAAGCACGCCTCCGAAAACCTCAGTCAGAGGACACAACACATCCTCACGCACGACACGACCACAAGTCAGAGGACACAACACATCCTCACGCACAACACAAGCACAGTCAGAGGACACAACACATCCTTATGCACGACACGACCACAAGTCAGAGGACACAACACATCCTCATGCACGACATGACCACAAGTCAGAGGACACAACACATCCTCACGCATGACACAAGCACAGTCAGAGAACACAACACATCCTCACACACGACACAAGCAAGTCAGAGGACACGACACATCCTCACACACAACAAAACCTCAAGTCAGAGGGCATAACACGTCCTCACCACTATCCGCAGCCCGGAAGGCTTTAAACCACTCGGTCCGGGAAAATGCATAAATCAGCCAAACCACTATTCGCAGCCCGGAAGGCTTAAAACCACTCGGTTCGAGAGACCATATAAATCAGTCAAATCACTATCCGCAGCCCGGAAGGCTCTAAACTACTTGGTCTGGAAGACCGTATAAACCTCCCAAATCATTATCTCCAGCCCAGAAGGCTTTAAATTACCCGGTTCAAAAAACCGTAAAATTTCCACTCCAGGACACCACCACGTCCTCATAGTCGACCTCAGCGGTCACGACACTTCAGGGAACCACCACGCCTGCATACACTCACAATTTCACGAAGTCGAAACTACGATCAGGCTTGATTCCCGCTAGGAATACGTAGAAATCCTATCACAAGGTCCAGCCAACCGACCTATACGGTCATACAGGATGCCACCACATCCACACTACCGACCTACACGGTCACATAGGACGCCACCACGTTCACACTACCGACCTATACGGTCACATAGGACGCCACCATGTCCACACAACCGACCTATACGGTCATACAAGATGCCACCATGTCCTCACAATCGACCTAAACGGTCACCCACAGGATACTGACACGTCCACACACAGAGTCTCAGTTAGAAGACATCACACATCCTGGTACACGACAACACTCACCCCACACACGAACTACGATCAGGCTTGATTCCCATACGAGATACGTAGGAATCCTATCACAGGGTCCAGCCAACTGACCTAAACAGGTCACACAACAAGACACTGCCACGTCCTCACGAACTGACCTACACGGCCACCTTCTCTCTCAGCACGCGATCCAGATCATGACCCTTATCTTATCGACGACCCCACTTCCTCTGTAAGTGACATCGTCGAGGGGCTTCTGTAAGTATCCCAATCTGGATCACCCTATTCTGAGCACCCGAGAAATACCACAGACTCACGCAAAAGCAGTCTCGAACACCCAAAACCCTCAAAAAACCCTCAAGAACCCACAAAAACCCTCAAAATCCCAAAAAACCACCAACCAAACCAGGGGGCCTTTCTGGGATAAAAAACACAAAAGGACTTTTTAGGAATTATGCAAAAATTGGAAAAGCACTGAAGGTCCGTACGGACCTCTTTGCATGCTAAAAGGTCCGTACGGACCTCTTTGCAACCAGACATCATAATTACGTAATCCTCTTAAAGTCCACATTATTCCCTCAAATCCGAAAAAACTAAATTTTTAGTTTTCATAGAAGGTCCGTACGGACCTTCTTGCACCATTTTGAAAACTATAAATAGAGGGATCCCCCCCCCTCATTTCACACATCTCGCTCTTCTCTTCTCTCCCTAAGCCTTCTAGCTGCCCTTCTAAGTTCCCTCGGGGCACTCCCAGTCCCTTTCGGTTCCTTTCGGGGCCTTTCGAGCTCCCTCGCGGTGCTCCGAAGCCCTACCGAGCTCTCCCGAGATGCTCCCACGCTGCCCCGAGGCACTCTTGAGGTATTCTGAGGCCCCTCGTGGTACTCCAAAGCCTTGCCTGGTCTTTCTCGAGGCATCCCAGCCCTTTCCGAGCCAAACCGACGATTCCGACGCACGTCGAAACTCTGCCCAAACATAACTGACGATCCCGACGCACGCCGAACCTCTGCCCGAATATAGCCAATGATCCCTGCAATCCCAACGCACATCGAAACTCTGCCTGAGTGCACACTTGACAATCCCGAGGCACGCCGAAGCTCTGTCCGCATACAATCGGCACATCCCGAACAATCCCGGTCCGTTCCGAAACACTATTCCATCCTCAAAACACTATTCTCCGGCGGAAGACAGACACGAACCAACATTGGTAAGGCTTCCTTCCATTACTATTTCAATACATCTCAATACGTAGTGTACAATATAGACATCCGATACAGCATGCATTTTTAAAAGCACATACACACACACAACATTTAAAGAAAGAAGGGGTGTCGAAAGACTCGTTTTTACGAGGCAACTCGGGTGAGCTCTAATATTCTAATATTCTCTTCCCAAGGAGTAACCTGACCTCCGAACTCAAAAATCTCATCACATAAAAACAGTTTTTAAACTGATGCCTTTTCTCAATGTTTTGGGCTTAATCAAAACGACATGGCGACTCTACAAAGCAAAAACACAGCGAGACACCTCCATCGACCAACGCAAAATGGAATGCCAGATGCTGGGGCACAATCGCTGTGCCTCTCAGATGCCAGATGCTGGGGCACAATCGCTGCGCCTCTCATATTTGGGTACTTACAGAAGCCCCTCGGCAACGGTACTTGCAAAGCAAGTGGGGTTGTCAATAAAAGTGAGAATCCAATCTGGCGAACTGCCGAGATGGATTGGGATTGGGTGACCAAGGAGGTCGAGTGGCTGAACCTTTGGAAGGCTACCTACGTATCCTGAAGAGGAATCAAGCCAAATCGTAGTTTTGGATCCACTAGGGAAAGGATGTCATATGTGATGGATTGGCTGAACCTAAAGTAGGCTACCTACGTATCCCGAGGGAATCAAGCCATGATCGTAGTTTAGGTTCCGATGGGGAATGGCGAAGAGAAACTGGTCCCTTGCTATGAAGATGGAAAGGAGGTGACCTAAGAGGTCTAATGGCTGGGCCTGCTGGGGATATGCCATATGAAGGAAGTGACCGATGTGGTCGAATTGCTGGACCTTTTGAAAAGCTCACGCACCACTGAGGAGTGGTGAAGGAAGGGGGTGGCCAATATGGTCAGATGGCTGGACCTTTTGAAAGGCTACCTACGTATCCCGGAGGAATCAAGACACGATCGTAGTTTGGGATCATTGCTAGATAGTTAGGAACATGTCTAGGATCCTCGGAATTTTGACGATCAATGGAGGAGTCACCTTAAGAGACTAAAGCTTACGTGGCTATCGAGGAGATAGAGGCAGCTAAAGTTAGAAAACTAAGGCTTACTTCGCTATCAAGGAGATAGAGGTAGCTAAAGTTGGAAACTAAAGCTTACTTCGCTATCAAGGAGATAGAGGTAGCTAAAGTTGGACAACTAAAGCTTACTTCGCTATCGAGGAGATAGAGGAAGCTAAAGTTGGAAAACTAAAGCTTACTTCGCTATCGAGGAGATAGAGGTAGCTAAAGTTGGAAAACTAATGCTTACTTCACTATTGAGGAGATAGAGGCAGCTAAAGTTGTAAAACTAAAGCTTAAATTTGACAATTCGGAGGCTGTCACCTTATTTGATTTGACAATTAATGGAGGCTGTCACCTTATTTGATTTCATTCTAACAAAGATTCTTTTGAGAGAAAACGTGTTAATGTTAGATCATGTGTTGCCATGAATGTTGTCTCAAGTGTTGCAAACCAGTTTGCCACTGGTGTTGCCACAAGTGTTGCCATTTGGATTTGGCAACACTGAAATAGTTACTGTATTTTTCACAAATAAAAATGTGGAAATTAATGTTTAAATAACAGGAGTTAGTCTGCTTAAAATGAGCTTGAAAAGATCATGAACCGCCTAGGCGTGATTCACGAAGAAGAGGAGAAAATTAACAAATAAACATGTGTTTATTTGTTTAATTAATGACCAAGCAAAAAGAGATGTTATTCAGCTATTCAGGGGGAGAACAAGTCAGAGTACAAGGCATCTAGAGCTGAGAGGTACAAGCAAGAGAAGACCTAGTCTCCTACAAATGAGGCGAGTTGGCTAATTTGGAGGAAACAAACTCCAAGGCTGTTGCTGATCATTTTGAGTAGGCTCCAAGTATTTGTGGCCTATAAATAGTGCAGTGGATCTTCATTGAAGATCATCCAATTCAGAAAACGCAAATCTGCACAAGAAATAGAATTCTGCTCTCAAGTGTTGCCATTTCAGTGTTGGCAACACCCAGTCCGACACTCGAGAATTTCATATAGATTTTTATATTTTTGTGAGGTTTTGAGTGTTCATTTTCAGAGAGAGTTCTTTTATATGTTGTTCCTTATGTTAATGATTGTTTATCATAAAGGAACTTCTTCGACCTTGTATTGAATTCATATTATTAATAGAAAGGTCTTGCCCTCCTGGCACCCATCAAGTTATATATTTATATAACTTGATAAAAATTATATTCTTGTGTATTGCTTTAATTCTTCCGCTGCAATTTATATTTATTTCTATTGATTTGTGTTTTTCTAGAATTGGTGTATGTGTTGTTGTTAGTGTGGCTTACACTAAGGACAACACTTGTGAGTTTCGTCTCACCTTGTGAGTTTCGTCTCACCTTGTGAGTTTCGCCTCACTTGTTCTAAGCCATAGACAATTTCAATCGGTATCAGAGCCTAGCACTTGATATACTAAGTGTTTAGATCCTTTTGTCATGGCTTATGATCCGGCCAACCCTAATCAAAAGAGATTATCGGTTTTAGACGGATCAAATTATGCTTATTGGAAGATTCGCCTACGCTCGCATATCAAATCAATTGATCTTCGAGCTTGGCGATCTATTTTAAATGATTATTCTGTTCCAATGCTTCCTCCGGATGACGATGGTGACGTTCAAGTCAAACCTGAATTCAAGTGGACAATTGAAGAGAATAATCTTGCTAGTTTCAATAAAAAGGCACTAAATGCCATCTATGAATGGGTTGACATGCATATGTTCAAGCTTATTCAAAATAGTCCCACTGCAAAAGATGCGTGGGATACCTTACAAAGATTTTGTGAGGTGATGGTAGTGTCCGAGAAACAAAGTTTAGAGGTCTCACTAGTAGATTTGAAAGATTAAGAATGGCTGAAAACGAAGATATTACTTCTTATTTTGAAAAGT
The DNA here is from genome assembly GCA_022495995.1 of Adenophora triphylla var. japonica. Lineage (NCBI taxonomy): Eukaryota > Viridiplantae > Streptophyta > Magnoliopsida > Asterales > Campanulaceae > Adenophora > Adenophora triphylla. The sequence goes on along the minus strand of JAFEMH010000054.1, from coordinate 280,642 downwards.
TGATTGATATTTCAAATGCTTGTCAAGTATTAGGGGAACCTTTTACAAATAAACAACTTGTTTCAAAAGCTATTCGTACTCTTCCCAAACATTTTAATATTAAAGTTTCAGCTATAGAAGAGGCCCATAATCTTTCAACTATGGACATTAACTCCTTAATGGGCATTTTGAAAAACTTTGAGATGAATCTCAATGAACAAACCGAGGCTTCTGAAGGCAAAAATATTGCCTTAAAAGTCGAATCTTCGGACACATGTGTGGATGATGAAGATGAAGCCTTCGAGGAGTTAGATGAAAATACTAGTGTAGCTTTACTTGCAAAGAGATATAATTCTATGCTTAGAAAATTTATGTGCAGGTAAAGGCTAAGGACCAATCGGCCAAAACCTCTAGTTTTGTGCTAAGGAGAGGTCCTCCTCAAAATCAAAAAGATATCCGACCTAGGCGTGCATCCTCGGAAAAGATCCGGTCCAATCCTAAATACATTGAATCCATTCAATGTCATGCTTATTCCGGTTGGGGTCACTATGCCAATGAATGTGCTAATACCTTGAGAAAGGCGGACAAAAATTTGTGGGTATCTCTTAGTGATGGAGAGGAGGAAGGAACGGAGAAAGATGAAAAGATGGAGCAAGTTGTCATGATGGCCACGGTAGAGGAGCTACCTTCGACAGAAAGTGTTACTTCAAGTGTTGTTCCAGATTTGACAACACTTGACACAACACTTGTGACTTCTTCAGAAAGTGTTGCCCCAAGTGTCATCCAGGAAATGGCAACACTTGACACAACACTCAGCAGGTATGATTCTTTAAATGATCTTAGTTTGCATGGTTCTGCTGATTTAAATTCAGAGGAGTTTATAGAGGATGATCTTGATAGAGACGAGCTCATTTGTGAATTAAAAAACCTCTATAAATCCCTCCTCGTGGAATGTAAAAAGGAGAACAAGATGGTAGTTTTCTTGAAAAAGGAAAATCAGGATCTTAAGAACTCCTTGACTCGGCTAGAGGTTCAACTCAGTAGGAGAGACTTGGATCTTGATAAAATCAAGGCCAAACTCAACCTAGCCGAATCCACCTTCAAAAAACTCAACACGAGTTCATCCAAATTGGATGAAATATTCAATTTGAGTAAGCCTCTGAAAGCTGGTCTTGGGTTCCAAGAATCACTAGAAAGTATTACCTCTTCCTTGTTTGATGTTGAAACTAAAAATTGTTTTGTAAAAGAGCATGTCAAGGAAAAGGGTAGTACTCCTAGTGATACTCCTAATCAATCAAATGAATGTGGATACTGTCACAAAGATGGACATATAAAATCAGATTGTTTTTTTCTTCAAAAGAAAATGTCCAGTCTTCAAGTGTTACCTCAAGTGTCGCAAATTTCTCAGGGCAACACTCAAGACAACACTGGTGAACAGAAATCCAGATTTTCAAAAAAGGCTTGGTTACCCAAGGAAAAACTGAAATGCTATGTTGTTTACACAGCTTTAAAGACTAACATTGCATGAACTTGGTACTTTGATAGTGGTTGTTCACGTCATATGACGGGTACAAAATCGTTCCTAACAGAGTACCAACCTATTCAAGGAGGCTCAGTGACTTATGGTGGTGGTGGCAAGAGTGAAATAGTTGGTAAAGGAACACTGGATATTGTTGGTTTTCCTCCTTTGAAAAATGTCTTGCACGTAGATGGTTTACTTGCTAATTTAATTAGCATTAGCCAATTATGTGATGACAATTTGGAGGTAAAATTCAATAAAAATACCTGTGAAGTGTTTGATAATACTAACTTTTGTGACATGACTGGAATAAGATCAAGTGATAATTGCTACCTGGTTGGTAATAAATCTGTGTGCAATTTGACTAAACTTGATGATATAAGGTTATGGCATCAAAAGTTAGGTCATTCTCATTATAGGAATCTTGAGAAGATTATCAAACACAATGCCATCAAAGGTGTTCCTAAACTAAACCTCAAAGACACCGTGATGTGTGGTGACTGTCAAAAGGGTAAGCAAACTCGTGTTGCTCACAGTGTTGGACAACACAATGAGCAACACTCAGGAACAACACATTGTTTTCAGCTTCTACATATGGACTTGATGGGTCCTATTGAGGTAGAAAGCTTGGGAGGTAAGAAGTATGTTTATGTGATAGTTGATGATTTTTTTAGGTATACATGGGTCTATTTCTTAAGAGAAAAATCTGAAACTTTTGATAAATTTACTCACTTAGTCTCTAAAATCAAAAACATGTTTTGTTCTCCTATTTTTCGAATAAGGTCAGATCATGGTAGAGAGTTTGAAAATCTCTCATTCTCTACATTTTGTAGTAAAAAGGGGATACACCATGAATTTTCAGCACCTAAAACACCACAACAAAATGGTATTGCTGAAAGGAAAAATAGGACTTTAATGGAGATGGCTCGTGTTATGCTAATTGCTAGAAATATTTCTAAAGGTTTTTTGGCCGAAGCATTAAACACAGCTTGTCACACTACGAATAGAGTTTTCTTAAGACCCAGTACTACTATGACACCCTATGAGATTTTAAATGGAAAGAAACCTACGATTCACTATTTTCAGGTATTTAGGTGTTTGTGCTATATTTTAAACGACCGGGAATACTTAGGAAAACTAGATTCCAAGAGTGACAAAGCCATCTTTCTTGGCTACTCTCAAAATAGTCATGCTTATCGAGTCTATAATTTGAGGTTAAAAGTGATTCAAGAATTGATAAATATTGAATTTAACGATTACTTGAGTGCTACAGGAAAACCAGCTGATGATATACCTCTGACCCTGCTGGAAGAAGTCGAACAGAGGGCTGAAACAGAAACTAATTCGGCCAGTACAGCCACAGATTCAAGTGTTGCCCCTGAAATGGCAACACCTGAGGCAACACAGGAGAACAGAACAGTGGCTGGAAATTCTGAGAGCAGTTACTCAGAAGAAGAAGATGGATTGGTGTACCATCAAGGCAGGAGAGATCCCCCATCACGTATTAGAAATTATCATCCCATTACTCAAGTAATTGGTGATGTTAATGAAGGGGTTCGAACAAGAAATAAGGAGCCAGTTGACTACAGAGATATGGTTAGGTATGTGTGTATGTCCTCCACATACTATAAGGTAAAACACTCTTGTTTCGTTTCCTCTCTTGAACCAAAAAATGTGATTGAGGCTTTAAATAATAATTTCTGGATTCAATCTATGCAAGAAGAGCTTGAACAATTTACCCGTAACGAGGTTTGGTGTTTAGTTCCACGTCCTTTAAATACAAACATTATTGGAACTAAATGGATTTACAAAAAAAAAATCTGATGAATTGGGTAATATTGTTCGTAATAAAGCTCGTCTTATGGCTCAAGGCTATACACAAGTGGAAGAAATCGACTTTGACGAGACCTTTGAACCTGTAGCTAGAATTGAGTCAATAAGACTTCTTCTTGCTATAGCCTGCTACCTCAAAATCACATTACACCAAATGAATGTCAAAGCGGCTTTCTTGAATGGGTACTTAGATAAAGAGATCTATGTTGAGCAACCTAAAGGGTTTGAAGACCCATTCCACCCAGACCATGTATACAGACTTGATAAAGCCTTATATGGCTTGAAACAAGCTCCTCGTGCATGGTATGGGCGTCTAACAAGTTTCCTTCTTGAATATGGATTTGTAAGAGGAGAAGCCGATAGGACATTATTTATTCTAAGGAAAATAAAGAGCTTGTCATTGCTCAGATCTATGTTGATGACATAGTTTATGGTTCCACATCTAAAACATGTTTACAAAATTTTGTGGAAGCTATGACATCAACGTTCGAGATGAGCATGATAGAAGAACTTAATTATTTCCTAGGATTGCAGGTGAGACAGTCAGATGATGGAATCTTTATCTATCAGAGCAAGTATGCTAAGAGTCTGGTGAAAAGATTTGAATTGGAGAGTGCAAAGAGCTCTAAAATACCTATGGGATCATCTCTTAAGGTAACCAAAGATCAAGCAGGGGAGGATGTTGACCCAACTCTGTATAGATCCATGATAGGTAGTCTTCTTTATCTTACTGCCAATCGTCCCGATATTATGTTCAGCGTAGGTGTATGTGCTAGATATCAGTCTGCTCCTAAAATTTCTCACCTAAATGCTGTCAAGAAAATCATTAAGTATGTTTCTGGGACAGGTGAATTGGGAATCTGGTTCACCAAAGACACTAATACCAACTTGGTTGGTTTTAGTGACTCTGATTGGGCAGGGGATATAGATGATAGAAAGAGCACTAGTGGGGATTGTTTTTTCTTGGGTAATAATCTTGTGTCATGGTACAGTCGCAAGCAAAATTGTGTATCTCTCTCGACTGCTGTATCTGAGTATGTAGCAGCCGGGAGTTGTTGTTCACAATTAATATGGTTGAAACATATGCTTGACGACTATGGTCCTGATAGTAATATCTTGACCATGTATTGTGACAATTTGAGTGCTATTAATATTTCCAAAAACCTTGTACAACACTCACGCACTAAACACATTGATATCTGACATCACTTTTTGAGATATTTAGTAGAAAAGGACTTGGTCCAAATAGAGCATATTGATACTAAACATCAACTTGCTGATATTTTGACCAAAGCCCTAGACCATGAGAGATTTACAAGTTTGAAAAATTCTCTTGGTTTGTGCTTTCTATAAATCTGTTGTTTCAAGTGTTGTCGTCAGTGTTGCCAACACTGACAGCAACACTCTATATTTGTTGTATATTATTATTATTATTTAATATATATATATATATAGTCTAATCACAAATGGGGGGCATTTACTGACCTTTTTGTTCTAGTATATGTATATACTTAAGGTTAACATTTTTTTTATAAAATACCCCTTTGTGCTTAAAGTGACAAAGTCACTTATATTATATTGATATTGAAAAAGGCAAAGCTTGTTAAAATATTCCCAAAGGGAGTATAATGTAGTTGTTTTATACTAAGTATTAGGGACATGGAGCTCGCTACTACAGTGTACCCTACTTGAAAGGTATAAAACTTACTACATATAGCTTTACACGTTTATAAAAAACTCAGGGCACGGAGCTCGCTACTACGATGTTTCCTTGTAAATAAAGAATGTGTAAAGCTTGCTTAAAAATTGCTTAAGAAATGATAAGATATATGTGTTGAAAAAATATCAAGGGGATTTTATTCAAAATGTTGCCTTGTGTGTCACGCAACATTGCTAGTAACACATTAGTAGATGCTACATTAATTTTTTATTTCTTGTTTTTGTTTTTGTTAATTAAATTTTGAATTTCCAAAAGTCTATTTTCTTATATTTAGAGTTTGTGAAATTTAAAAAGTCTTTAGCAAAAATATTTATTTTTGTCTAACTAATTATAATTTAGAAATATCTATTATTTAAAATTCATTTCTTTGAATTTTGAAAAACACAATTTTATGGATATTGCTAAAATTATTTTTAGTTATTATATTATAACTAAAAAAAATTTAAAAAAATGTTTTTTTTTTCTCAAAATGGTGGATAACTGTGTGTTGGGTTTGTTAGGATAAAAGGGTTTTTAATTTGATTAGAACTTGTCAAATCAAATTAAACTCTCTCTTTTCACTCATTAACCCTCCTCCTCACTAAACCCTCTCTCTCTCTTCTTTCTTCTCTCTCTAGGCAAAAACCCTTCTCCTGTTCCCTTCTTCGTCTTCCTTCGATTTCCATGGCAAGTCCCAAAAATACTTCCCAAATTTCTTCCCCCATGGAAATTTCACCTTTAGCCCCTTCGAGTGTCGCCTCCAATGTTGTCGTCCCCATGGAGATATCACCTGCGACACTTTTGGCCACACCCTCAACCTCACCATCTTTGGACATTATTGTGTACAATCCTCCTCCAATTTCCATTCCTATAAGCCTTCCTGAAACTACCTCCTCGGTTGAACTCACCTTCGCCCCTCAAAAGAAAACCAAGAAGAGAAAGGCGGTTGATGCCTCTTCATCATTTCGGGGTGGTGTTCTTCGTCATTCAGAAAGGATCAAAACTTTGTTCAGGTCCAAGATACCTTCCAACACGGCTGATGATCCTGTCAATGTGGAGGATAGTTCAAGTTCGTCGCTCAACATTTCGTCCGAGGACAATTCGGACCCAATCTTTAAAGAGACTAAGGAGCCCTTATCATCTTCTGATGAGGATGAGGAAGCATGGATGGATGATGAAGAAACTCTAGCTGAAGCTCAGTCCCGAATTGTCAAGAAACAGAAAATTTCTGCCAGTGTCGCCCCAAGTGTTGCCAATCCAATGGCAACACCTGAAGCAACACCTGCTGCCAAGTCCAAAGCCCAGTCAAGTTCACCCTCATATTCTCCCATTTCCTGGCCTCAGGTAAACACCCCTACTCCCTCTCAAGATTCCAAATCAGATTTTGAGTCATTTGGGTATTATGAACGTTCATTTCTTTTCGAGGAATTTTATAGTGAATCCAACTTAGATAAGTGGGTTCAAGATTCTGAGAAAAAGATTCTGAATGAAAGGAATATGTTTGTGACTCATTTCATGGAGTTAGGAGTGTACCAATTTTTGGAGGACAGGATGTTTTTGCCTACGGTGACTAAAGTGTCATCGTATATTGAAAGTGTGGTTAGGAATTTTTATGCTCATCTTAGGGAGGATATTGATGATAGGAATACCCCTCATTATGGAAAGATCTTTGTTAGGGGCAATATTTATGATTTTAATCCCTTGATCATCAACAAAACATTCGGCCTTCCTAATGTTGAAGATGAGAGTTTGGAGGTTGAACCTAATGCCTTAGCCACCTTTTTGACTGGAGGGAGAATCACTGTTTGGACTGAACACTTTAAGTCTACCCATCTTACTTCTTTGTTTAGCGTACTTCACAAAATTTGTATAACAAATTGGCTACCTACGGCCAATGAAAACACGGTAACATTCGAGCAAGCTTCTTTGTTGTACAAACTAGGCAAGAAACAAAGAGTCAACTTTGGGAGATTAGTATTTGTTCACCTTTCTGCATGGGCCAAGAAAAGAAAGACCTCTTCCTTCATTTTTCCTTCCCTTATTTTCAATGTTCTCGTGTACCAAAACCTTAAGCCTTGGAATGCCGATAATATCTCTGAGAAGCCTGTCTATTACAGAATTAGCAAACACTTTACTGAAGGTGATAGGCACAGAGATTTGCCATGGGTTTTGGTTACAGATTCTCCTCCATTGGCTGCCCCTGCTTCAAGTGTCGCCCCTGAAACTAGCAACACTTCAGGCAACACTGCTCCTGTAATGATTGATGCTGCTATGGTACTTAATTTTTTCAATAGTCAGGTGAAGCACATTGACTCAGTGATACAGGGGTGGCTGGACATGCGTACTTATATGATGAAAATGGTGGATTTGATTTCTTCCAAAATAGGGGGAGATCAATCAAGGTCAAGGCGTGATGATGGAGCGGATGGAGCTGGAGTTGGACCAAGTGGTACAGCTGAGGGAGGTGAAGGAGCTGAAAATGCAGAAGGTTGATGGTTGGTTCGAATGGTACTTGATTTTGGTGGTTTGGTAACAAAAACAATTTTATTTGTTTTTATTTGGTTTGTTATGCTTAAACAATTTCAATTTCTGTTTTTTTTTTCTTTGTTTCAGCTGGAATTTTCTTCAAAATTTGGTGGATGGTTTTTGTTGAATGGTTGGATGGTTGTTTTAAGATTTTAATAATTATTTTGGTTAGTTATTAATTTCGTATTAAGGGGGAGATATTTTGAAATTATGAGACTTCATTTGCCTGAAGGTTGATGTTGCCACTCGTGTGAGTGTGATACTTGATTGAAAAATATTTTCAAAACATTGCCTGAAGGTTGATGTTGCCTCTATTAAATCACGTGGTATTTTTTGATTTGTTTTGTTAAGTTTGACTAAATGTTTTGTAAAGATCATCACATTGGTATTTTGTGAAGAAATCAGTAACTAAGGGGGAGATTGTTAATGTTAGATCATGTGTTGCCATGAATGTTGTCTCAAGTGTTGCAAACCAGTGTTGCCACTGGTGTTGCCACAAGTGTTGCCATTTGGATTTGGCAACACTGAAATAGTTACTGTATTTTTTCACAAATAAAAATGTGGAAATTAATGTTTAAATAACAGGAGTTAGTCTGCTTAAAATGAGCTTGAAAAGATCAACAGAAACTGCCTAGGCGTGATTCACGAAGAAGAGGAGAAAATTAACAAATAAACATGTGTTTATTTGTTTAATTAATGACCAAGCAAAAAGAGATTTTATTCAGCTATTCAGGGGGAGAACAAGTCAGAGTACACGGCATCTAGAGCTGAGAGGTACAAGCAAGAGAAGCAAGAGAAGACCTAGTCTCCTACAAATGAGGCGAGTTGGCTAATTTGGAGGAAACAAACTCCAAGGCTGTTGCTGATCATTTTGAGTAGGCTCCAAGTATTTGTGGCCTATAAATAGTGCAGTGGATCTTCATTGAAGATCATCCAATTCAGAAAACGCAAATCTGCACAAGAAATAGAATTCTGCTCTCAAGTGTTGCCATTCAAGTGTTGGCAACACTCAGTCCGACACTCAAGAATTTCATATAGATTTTTATATTTTTGTGAGGTTTTGAGTGTTCATTTTCAGAGAAAGTTCTTTTATATGTTGTTCCTTATGTTAATGATTGTTTATCATAAAGGAACTTCTTCGACCTTGTATTGAATTCATATTAGTAATAGAAAGGTCTTGCCCTCCTGGCACCCATCAAGTTATATATTTATATAACTTGATAAAAATTATATTCTTGTGTATTGCTTTAATTCTTCCGCTGCAATTTATATTTATTTCTATTGATTTGTATTTTTCTAGAATTGGTGTATGTGTTGTTGTTAGTGTGGCTAACACTAAGGACAACACTTGTGAGTTTCGTCTCACCTTGTGAGTTTCGCCTCACTTGTTCTAAGCCATAGACAATTTCAAAACGTTATTCCATTTGGAGATAACGGAAATTTTTGGAAGACAACGTTACTCCATTAGGAGATAACGAGAATTATTTGCTTAAGTCGAAAGTCCAAGGGAAAAAGTGTAAATTCAGCCTAAGGAGAATGAAGCCGCTCGGCTAGAGATGGGGAAAAAGAAGTCGTCCGACTTGAAACCTTTTTTCACCAGATTTAATTAAACAGACAGAAAAATGGGCAACAGCCATTGTTTGGCTTAGGTTATCGAGGAGAGAGGAGAGAAAGAGAGAGAAATATAACAAAATCTTCGGAGATTTGGGTTTCTATTGCTTAGATGGACCAAGGAGGACACATCATGCCCCGCCAAACGCATCGCGATCTTTTACAGGCCGCGAGATTGAGGAGGAGAGAGTTCGTGAGGACCGACCGAAAGTATGACATCACGGTGCCTACTTCTAAGTTCTATCCCTATAAAAGGGATCACAAATCCATGAAACCTCAAGCTATAGGGGTAAGCACTCTCGATTTGCTCGATTTCATCGATTTTGGTTGATTTTTGATTGATTAGGGTTAAATCTTAAATTTGGGAATTTTTTGAATCTTCTTTGTGATTTTTTTGATGATTTTATGAATTTAACAATTGACCTACGAAGCTAGATACATAGGTAATCATGCATGTGCAATTTATTTGAAGAAATGTGAGAATGACTCATTTTTTGAAAATAAAGTGAGAAAAATAATGCCAAAAATGGGACGGAGTTCTTGTATGTGCTAGAACTGGGTCAACTCCTGATCATGAATGTGAGAATGAGATTTTGGACGATGAAAATGATTCATGCATGCCATTTTAAAAGATTAAATTTGTATGCAAAGAATTTTGGGAGAGCATGTGCTCGGTGTGACGTGTTTCAAATGATAAATGTTTCAAATGATAAAAGACACGTGTTCTAGGAAAATGATGCTAGAAAATTTCTTATGAATGCTTTTCTTTGGCAATGTGTGCACTATTTTGTGAATATATGCATGTTTCTGAGATAAGTTGAAGGACTGACGTACCTTTGTTGTGCTTACCTGCAGGAGAGAAAATCACGGGGACCCGCTGAGATAGCGGTGAAATTGTGGGAGAGGATGCCTAACTTTGAGAAGGACGGTCACAACCCTAAGCAGCTAGTGATGGCTACGGGTCTCCATTCTTTTGTTGAGGCTATCGGCCGAGGTGTTCACGTGACGACCAAGACCAAGGGATTGGTCCTAGCTCTTTCTTAGTTCTGGTGGGATATCACCCAGAGATTTCACCTGCGTTGGGGAGAGGCTACGGTGACTCCTGCCGACTTTACGGCTATCACAGGCTTGAGGTTCACTGATCGGCCTATGACTTGGAGGGACCACATTTTTGATGCGGAGTTCAGGGACTATGTGGGGTTTGAACTCCGTCCGAAGGGGCTAGTTATGGAGACTCGATTGGTGGAGATTCAGGTTCTTGGGTATATGGAGGGATTTGCAGCCAATGATGTGACTGCTCACCAGCTTGCAAGGACTTTCTTGTGGTTGACTCTATCTGTCACCATCTTTGCCAATTCTGGGACGTTGGCGATGATTTGTTTGTTGGATTCTTAGGTTGATTTGGCCACTGTTGGAGAGGTCTCTTGGGGTGAGGCCGGATTGGCGGAGCTTTACTTTGCTCTGGATTTATACAGCCGGAACAAGGCTGCTTCTATGGATTGCTTCTCCTTCGCTTTGGAGGTATTCTCATTCTTCTTTTTGTTCTTTCCCTTTTTGTACCCTTGAAGTGAGAGAAAGTAACCTTTATGTTTTGACATGCAGGTTTGGTTCTGCGAAGTGATCGGGTTCTTTCCGTGGAACCAGCAGAGTGACCCCGCTACCTCTCGGCTATGGTCCACTGGAGAGGCGAGGCTCAGGACAAGTTCAATGGGAAGACTCGGATCACTTTTGATTATAAGATGGTAAGGCCTGTCATCAACGGGGACAGCTGTGAGGGGGTGAGCTTCTATCCTTGGGGGAGATATCCAGAGGCTATGATGGGATATTTCGTGGTCGTGACTCGGTAGAGGAGGTGGTTGACAGGCTTGACCTGTGATATCATCTACTTGGGGGACCGGTTTTCTCGACAGCATGGCCATGTCCCTCCTTTGGGCGCTATTACTCCCCATAATCGTCCTCCTTTCATGTTGCAGCCCAAGGTTTGGTTCGAAGATGAGAGGGACAGGTATAAGGTCGGTTTGGCTGCGGAGGACTACTTTGATCATGCCACTCCGTATGCCACCTTTGTGGAGGAGCATTTGAGGACTCCACAGAGGCTAGTGAAAATAGCGGCTACTCAGGGGTACGGGGAGGCAGAGCCGACCGATCCACCTATTTTTCCGGCTCACCTATCTTATGTGGTGAATGGGGTGCCAAGGAGGCTGATAGTGCCTGTTCCAGACAGGAGAGACGCCTAGTTCACTTTGCCGATTGACAGCACTATGAGTAAACTCTGGATTCCTTTTCTTTTCGGCTTTTGCCTTTTCTACAATTCTAAACCTTATCCTGAGATTTTCTGAGCCTTTTCTTTCTCACAGGTTCCTGCTCGCACTTATGACTCTCTGGTGCGGCAGAACAGGGGCTGGAAGCAGCTACCTCGGTCCCTCTTGAGGAAGCTGGCTTGCACGTCGAGGGCTGTGGGGAATGCGTAGGAGCCTGAGCGCAAGAGGAGGCATGTCGGGAGTGCGGTCTCCTAAAAAAATTCTTTTTTGAGTTAAAATAGAGATTTTCATCATGTTTTTTAAAAGAATATTTTGGGGACGGGGAAAATGCATCACATAAGCACGTAAATTTTCTGGAACCTGGCCAGACTCAGGACTAAATAGCCCCAAGTTTCCATGGTTTCCAGATTAGCCTCAGATAAAAGTGTCCTGGTGGAACTGCGAATGAAGCCGCCCGGCTCAGATCCAGGCAGATCAAGTCATCCGGCTGGATTCAACAGTTTTCCAGTTTCTAATTTGCTTCATTTCCAAACTGTTTTTCCAGGAATTTTTGGCAACTTTCAGCTTCAGAATGGCACATGTTCATTATTCAGAGTATGAACAAGCCAAAAAGGAACACAAAGAATGAATGAAAAAAAAGAAAATCGCACAAGCACAAAGATCGAACCCGAGACGGAAGGCTAACCCTCGTAAACGTTTTCCAACGCTTCTTATGAGAAAAATAAGTTTGGAAAACATTTACATGTCCCCAGCGGAGTCGCCAAACTGTGAATGTGGCCCCGGAAAAACCGTTTTCTTTTTTACGGAAAAAGGGTTGCCGTTCACCTCAGTTTGAAGACACCGGTTTTATGAAAAATGGAGTCGCCACGCCATTTTGATTTCCTCAAAACATTGAAAAAAAGGATAAGGGTCCAAAGGTTAAGTTACTCCTTGGGAATAACGTTTGGCGTTCACCCAAGGAGCCTTGCAAAAAGCAAGTCTTCCTAGATCTGAAGTTTGTGCTTGTTTGTGTGCTTGTGTGCATGCGTGATTTGAAAAGAGAAAAAGATGTGCCAAGTTTATCTGCAGGACATAAAAACCATGTAAGGTTTTAGCTCAGAATACCTTGGATTTAATGTTTTTGGGATTTTGATCCCGTGCTCACTTTGGACTTGTGATCATCATTACGGGACTTATCTACCCTCCCGTTAGATTAATCAACCATGATAGGCGTAGGAGCCTTGGTATGTCTTAATCTAACATTCCTTGGGGATTTAGTCACATGTGATCAAAAGGGGCTCATCTTTAAGTCCAAGAATGAGACTCTTTAGAAAAGGAAGAATCTTTGCCCATCGATCATACATCTTGAGACGATGATGATTCGTAGGGACATTTTATGTTCGTCTCAAGTGATTATCGGAGATTTTGGGACTAAGATCCATCGGTTAAGATCCATCGGTTTCTAAAGGGACAAGGATTGTGGAATTTTTATGGTGGAAACGATGCAAAGATGGAGTCTTTACACCGATCCTCACCATGGAATGCACCAAGAACCACGGGACTAGGGGAATGGGATGTAAAGATTGGATCTTTAAGCTCATCTTATGTCTTTTTGTGCCTTAGAAGGCTTTTAGACAATCCTCGGAGAGAAAGATCCATCTCTGGGGACATGGGGGAAATGACTTTAAAGTAAAGATTGCACTTTTAATATGAGCATCATTAAACTAAAGACATAATGTAAAGGGGATGATCTTTATGGCTTTTCCTATATTCTTAAGACCTCATAAGGTGGACAATCCTTGGAAGGCTAGATCAAGGGAAGGGGATGACATAATATGAATAAAGATTGCATTTTTATACATAAAGTAAAGGGAAATCACATCATCATATGGTAGATCTTCCCTAGAACAAGCCACTTGTGGAACCTTGTTCATCCTAGGGAGAGGATCTCCAATGAATCCTTTGTGTAAGGGGAGTGGGAAATATGATGATTACATTGCAAAGATGGAAGCTTTAAGGCAATAATAAATATAAATGACAAGTAATAAATAGAACAAAGATAATATGAGAGTGAATCAAGGGTAAAGGAAGGAGAGATTACCAATATTGGTTTTCTCTACCTCCCAAGGGGATTTTCCTAGGCAATATCTATTTAGGAATAGATTAGGGTAGGATTAATATATGAGAGAGGAGAGTTTTGTGTGATTTTTGCTACTGGAATTTCGTGGGAATATTTTGGCAGAGTAACAGTGCCTAAAATTCTCCTTTCAAAATGAATAGAGGAGGCCTCTATTTATAGGCGTCTGTGTGCTTTCAAAAGAAGCCGCTCGGCGTGATCTCGCGGCTAATGAAGCCACTCAGCGTTATCCACCGTCGCGTCAGCATGTTTCTAGATTCATGCAAGGTGGCAGCTAGGTAGCTTCTTTCCAGCGAGGTCTTGTTTGGAATTCTAATTCCTAACAGGTCCTTCCTCCCTTGGAAAGTTTGAAAAAGTTCCCGAATTGCCCCTAAACTTTATGAAAGTTTGGGGAACTGCCAGGAAACTTTAACTGGAAGGCATGAGCCATATTTGGGTACTTACAGAAGCCCCTCGGCAACGGTACTTGCAAAGCAAGTGGGTTTATCGATAAAAGTAAGAATCTAATCTGGTGAACTGCCGAGATGGATTGGGATTGGGTGACCAAGGAGGTCAAGTGGCTAAACCTTTGGAAGGCTACCTACATATCCTGAAGAGGAATCAAGCCAAATCGTAGTTCTGGATCCACTAGGGAAAGGATATCATATGTGACGAATTGGCTGAACCTAAAGTAGGCTACCTACGTATCCTGGGGGAATCAAGCCATGATCATAGTTCAGGTTCCGATTGGGAATGGTGAAGAGAAACTGGTCCCTTGCTATGAAGATGGAAAGGAGGTGACCTAAGAGGTCTAATGGCTGGTCCTGCTGGGGATATGCCTAATGAAGGAAGTGACCAATGTGGTCGGATGGTTGGACCTTTTGAAAGGCTCACGCACCACTGAGGAGTGGTGAAGGAAGGGGGTGACCAATGTGGTCGGATGGCTGGACCTTTTGAAAGGCTACCTACGTATCCCGGAGGAATCAAGCCACGATCGTAGTTTGGGATGATCGCTAGACAGTTAGGAACAGGTTTAGGATCCTCAGAATTTTGACGATTAATGGAGGAGTCACCTTAAGAGACTAAAGCTTACATCGCTATCGAGGAGATAGAGACAGCTAAAGTTGGAAAACTAAAGATTACTTTGCTATCGAGAAGATAGAGGTAGCTAAAGTTGGAAAACTAAAGCTTACTTCACTATCGAGGAGATAGAGGTAGCTAAAGTTGGACAACTAAAGCTTACTTCGCTATCGAGGAGATAGAGGAAGCTAAAGTTGGAAAACTAAAGCTTACTTCACTATTGAGGAGATAGAGGTAGCTAAAGTTGAAAAACTAAAGCTTACTTCACAATTGAGGAGATAGAGGCAGCTAAAGTTGGAAAACTAAAGGTTGAATTTGACAATTCGGAGGCTGTCACCTTATTTGATTTGACAATTAATGGAGGATGTCACCTTATAGAACAAGATAATATGAGACAAGAGGGTTGTAGCCTAGTGGTAAGGCATTCTTCACTTGAGACCAAAGGTCCAGAGTTCGAGTCACCCATGGGGGAAATATGGGAACATATGTTGATCCTCTTAAAAAAAATTAAAAAAATTAAAAAAAGAAAATAAAAAAATAGAACAAGATAATATGAGAGTGAATCAAGGGTAAAGGAAAGAGAGATTACCAATATTGGTTTTCTCTATCTCCCAAGGGGATTTTCCTAGGCAATATCTATTTAGGAATATATTAGGGTAGGATTAGTGTATGAGAGAGGAGAGTTTTGTGTGATTTTTGCTACTGGAATTTCGTGGGGATATTTTGGCAGAGAAACAGTGCCTAAAATTCTCCTTTCAAAATGAATAGAGGAGGCCTCTATTTATAGGCGTCTGTGTGCTTCCAAAAGAAGCCGCCCGGCGTTATCCACCGTCGCGTCAGCTTGTTTCTAGATTCATGCAAGGTGGCAGCTTGGAAGCTTTTTTCCAGCGAGGTCCTGTTTGGAATTCTAATTCCTAACAGGTCCTTCCTCCCTTGGTAAGTTTGGAAAAGTTCCCGAATTTCCCCTAAACTTTATGAAAGTTTGGGGAACTGTCAGGAAACTTTAACTGGAAGGCATGAGCCAGGATTTGGGTACTTACACATACCCATTTCTCCTCTGAAGAATAAAAACCTCTTGGAGTCAAGAGCTTTGGTGAGGATATCAGCAATTTGATTATCTGTCCCCACATATTCTAGATGGATGTTCCCATTTTCCACATGATCTTTGAGGAAGTGATACTAGATGTCTTTGTGCTTGGTCTTTGAGTGCATGACAGGGTTGTTGGAGACTAAAATTCTTGATGTGTTATCACACATGATTGGGCAGTTTCCTTCATTAATTTCATAGTCCACCAATTGTTGCTTCATCCAAAGAATTTGAGTCCTTCAACAAGAGAAATCTTCTCAATGGTTAGGTTTCCTCTCCTTATAATACCATACCCAATGGTCTTGCCTTTGTTGTTGTCACCAAAGGTTACAGATGAACCACTGGCTTCAATGACATCTTCAAGGATCTATCTCTAGTCTTGTGTCTTGAACAGCCACTGTCAAGATACCATTCATTTTCCTTGGAGTGACCAACCATTAAGTAGAGGACCTGAAAGATAAACATTTAAAAATGAGGTCCCCTTTATTCTTTTGGGTCCTGAGGTTAGCATCTTTTGATGGTCCACACCTGTTTGACAGAAGGAGGATTATTCTTTCTGGCATTGGGTGTGAACCTCAAAAGGCATTCTGTAGCCTTGTGACCTGAACCATCACACACAGAACAATGATGAAAGCTTTGAGCAATATGAGGTTTTACAAACTCCTTACTATTCTTAGGATTCACATTCTTTTTGGGAACTGTGGTTTTGGCCTTCACAAAGGTGGTCAATTTGGGTTTGACCGCAGTTTTTCTGGGAACGCTCCCCTTGCTTTTGAAAGTTGGAGGTACGGTCAAAGAGGAAGGGCAGTCAGCCTCAATTGAAACCTCCTTTGCGGTTTAATCCTTAGAAACAGTTTCATTTTCAGAAAATCTTCTTTTCATTTGAGAATTTTCCCCAAATAGTTTCTTAGGGTAGACATAGTGGAAATTAAGTTGAGCCTTTTGTTCCTGTCCTTTACCCTTTGAAATGGAATGCTTTTCCTTAGGAATTTCTTGAGTTTGTTTAGAAAATTCCTCATCCTTTTCACAACAGGATGCACACTTCAACTTTTCACCAGAAGAAACAAAAAACACTTCCTAGGTATTTGATTTGTCAAAATGAAGGAAAAACAAGAAAGGAAGAAGAAGAAGAAGAAGAGAGCAAATTTTGAAGAGCATTTTGTCAAATTAAAAACCCCTCTATTCAAATGATTCTTCAAAATTGATAAGTAAGCTTTCATTATTTTCCCTTTATTTCCATTTTTGAAGGTTTGAATGAGTTGTGCTCGTGAATTTAGGATTTAGGTTTAAGTTTGAATTTGGTCATTTTAGGTTTAATTTGAACAAATTTTGGGTGTTTTTTTCTAAGTTTTTCCATTCATTCCATTGAAGTGGTATTATTTGAACAAATGTTAGGGTTTTGGTTGTATTTGATTGATTTGTGAGTATTTTCTAGAGTATGGTTTATTTTTAATCAAAATTTGGGATATTTTGTGTTGTGAGTATTTTTTATAGTATTGATTTGTGAAAGTAATATTTGTGTTTGTGTTGATTTGTGAACATAACACTTGTGAAAATAACACTTCCTAAGTATTTGATTTGTCAAAATAATACTTATGTTTGTGTTGTTTTGATTAACAAATGGATACTTTTGTTGATCCTGACATGTTGATGATTCTGTGTTGACTTTACATCACTCCCACCGAGCTCGATATATTTGGTCAAATCATGACATTTCGAGTTTATCATTTCGCCGTGTTGCGACCGTGGCAGATGTTATAGCTCCCGTTATAAAGGAGAGATTAGCAATGGTTGGGTTTTTGAGAGTTCATTTGATCGGGAGGGTGCAGTATACTGGGCTTTATTTAAGGCATTGATTGAGAGATGGCGTGGAAACCCATACATTCCACATCCCTATTAGTGAGATGACCATCACATTAGAGGATATCGGGATGCTGTCCGGGTTGCCGATTGATGGGTTACCCGTTATCGATTCAAATTTGCCCGTGGTTGCAGATTGGCAGAGATTATGTGCGGAGCTTTTAGGTGTTGTCCCACATGATGCAGCGTTTGATGGAATTAGTCTAAATCTTAAGCGGCTTAAGACACATTTTTCTGAGTTTGGTAGCCTTCCTGCTGATTCCCCTCAGACTTGGTTGATATGTATACGCATGCCTATATTTTGATAGCCCTTGGGGCTAATGTGATGCCAGATCGTAATAACAGAAAGGTGAAGCTGTTTTATCTCTCTTTACTTAGAGATATTGAGAGAATACACATGTACTGCAGGGGTAGTGCATGTTTAGCCTTTTTATATACGTAACTTTCCTGTGCCGCTCACCTCAAGACTAGCTAGTGTGGTGGATTTTTAAATATTTTGCAGGTATGCTATAACATTTTAATTAAACTTTATGATTTTGTTTTCTTTTTTTCTTTTTTTTCTTTTAATTTGAAATCATATGTTTTGATTACATATATATTTTTTATTAATACAACTTTGGGTATGGGATAGGTTGCTATGTACACAACCTATTTCTCCTATACCAAATGAGGATCAGGGCAACCTTTGAGGGAATTACACAAGCTCAAAGGAAGGAATTTCAGAGACAGTCTGACATACAAAAGGGGTGTAGGACGCGACATCCGGTAAACAAATACACTCCATCTACAAATGATAAAACATATGAAAGAAAGAAAAAGTGAGATTTGATTAGTTTAGTAGTTTTTGTAATGGATATTTATAGTATTTCTTGTTTTTGTAATATATTTGTTGGTTTTTTGAATGTTTTAGTTTGTTTCAATATTTGTTGTTGTGTGGGTTTTGTTGGATTTTATATGTACAAGTTTGCAGGTGGGCAGTTTCTGGTGTATAGTCATGTTTTTGTAATATATTTGTTGGTTTTTTGAAAGTTTTAGTTTGTTTTTATATTTGTTGTTGTGTGGGTTTTGTTGGATTTTGATATGTCCAGGTTTGCAGGTGGGCAGTTTCTGGTGTAAAGTCTGGTATCTAAACTCGCCATTTCAATTAGCGAGTTCACCCAACCTTATCTGGAAAACAAAATTCGATTAAACTCGCCAAATCAAATGGCGAGTTTGAATCTCACTTAAATTCGCCAATTGATTTGGAGAGTTTCATTACCACGTCATTTTTCTTAAAATGCAGGAATAAAGAAGAAAAGTTTGAAAAAAAAGAACTTGTCATTCCATTTGGGGAGTTTGAACGGACAAATGTCAAACTCAATATACCATTTAGCGAGTTTTAAAAAATGGACATTTTGGTAAATAGTTTGGAAGAGTTGTTATTTTGGGAATTATATTTAAAAAAAAAAAGAATATTTTGAGAAAAAAAATCGATAGAAAGGAAACGTAATATAAGAGAAAATCCATATCTAGATTTTATGAATAATAATAATAATAATAATAATAATAATAATAATAATAATAATAATAATAATAATAATAATAATAATAATAATAATAATAATAATAATAATAATAACTGAACGTAATAAAAGTGACGGGCCATGCCCAACGAATGAGCCCAACATTTCAGACATCACTAAGACACTACTATTAAATGGGCCAATCCAGTTGCCACGAGGCCTACGGCCCAACGACAAAGATCAGTCGACCTATCTCATTGTCCGACCATCATTGTTCCCGACCTAGCTTCGTTCGACGTACGATCATTTACTTGTACAATTTCTATCAAGCTAATGCCCAAAATCAGGTCGCCTCCGAATATTCAAGCGATCTCGACCTACCAACACGTACATCCATCTACGTCGTTATTTGTAACTGCCTCCTACATTCTCGGAGACAGTTACGCCCACAACATCTCCTTGATTTTAGGGATTTACAATGATCCCATAACACCACTATAAATACCAAACAACTCACAACGTTAAAAGGTAATGTCATATTAGCTATTTGAGATTACTTCGTTTCCATACATTTTTTACGAACTTATAACACGTTATCTCATCATCACGCCGGAGAGTCTTAGCGGGAGACCAACCCGGCTAGTCGTTTGTTCGTGGTTTCAGGTCATATATGCTGGGGATCAACCTATTGCTGGACTAAGGCTGATATGTATTGTTTCCTGCATCATTAGTTTGGTTCCATTGGCGAGAAACGATAATCGCTAGACCTTGAAAATTTACTCAAACCAAAAACATGGTGTCTGATGGTCATACAGCCACTTCCTCCAGTGAGCCAAGGCTCGAGAATGCGGGGAGAAACACAGATGCAGGTGCTGGAAATTGCACTGCAAACTTGCCCCCTCCTCATCCGGGGCATCCCACAAGAAGGGCCACTCGCTCCAATAGTGTGGGCTGATGGTGCAGGCTTGCAAGATGGTAGAAGGCAGAAGAGACCCATGTCCAACCAGGGGGTGAGCCAACAACCTAAGTGAGTCTAAACAGGTCAAACAGTTGCAGGCGACATGGCAGGTCCCTCAACTACTCACCTTAGTAGGAAGGATATTTTGTTAGAGCGAGCTAGAATACTGCAGAGTTTGCTTGAGGTAAAATATAAGTTGCTCGAGATGCCTGAGTCTCCTAACAAGGATGATAAAAGATCACAAAGGGTAGCTCCATCTCTCACATCTCATAGGCGGGCTAAAAGAGGTCCTAGACCGTCTGGGGAAGAAAAGAGGAGTGAAAGGCATCTTCCCTCCTACATATCCATAGACCCCACAAGCGACCTAATGGATAGACTCAACTAGCAAAGGGAACAAGAAGTCGACTCAGTTTTAAGAAGGCAGGTCGAAGCTGACAGAGCTCAGTATAGGTCGTCGCAAAGGGGAGAGGGGTCGTTTCTCCGTCGAGAAAGGAGGGAAGCAACTCCCCCTACAGAGAACTCTCTCAAGAAGAGAGCCCTATCGAGAGGAGAGAAAAAATTCTAACTTTGTCTCCCACCAAAGAAGCGACTTGAATGCTTGGGAGCTTCTTAACTTGAAACGGAGGTTAGATAACATGGAGGCAGATCGGGAAGCAACTAATGGGAAAGTTAAACAAAATGACTGCACTCTTCGACCCCTGTCCAAGGATATACTCGACAAGGGGCCTCCTGCAGGTTCAAGCTGCCCACGTTAGACAAGTATTCAGGCACGACCAATGCCTTAAATCATATGCAGCATTTTGAGGCCACTATATGTTTGGTATCTTCTAAGGATGACGTGCTATGCAAGGCATTAACCAGCACCTTCACAGGTGCAGCACTGACTTGGTTCCATGGTCTGACCATTGGCTGCATCACCTCATGGAGTTATATGAGGAAGAAGTTCCTCGACATGTTCTCAATAGCGGGGGCTTGTAAGAAAACAGTCACTGATTTGAACAACATGATTTAGGGGAAGATGGAGAGTACTATGAGCTACTTTACCAGGTTCAAAGAGTTGGTCGACCAAATTGAGGAAGACCTCACGGATAGAGAAGTCATCAACTGCTTTAGAAGTGGAGTGTCCTCTCCCGATCTGGATTACGAGCTACAGGTTAGGAGAGCAACCACGAGGAAAGAGCTGTTTGAGAGGGCCTATGGCTTGGTCATGGCTGAGGAATGAAAGGAGAGAAAGAAGGACAAGGGCTCTAAACATTCTGAAGTTGGTGAGTCGACAAAGGGGGGACAGGCGAAGCATAACGACAACAAGGGGAAAAACCGAACTAGGGCGACGAAAAGAGTCCCTGAAAGCTTCACCCCACTCACAGTTAGTCAGAATGAGATCATGAGTTTGAAGAGGTTCATCCAAAAATGGGTGAATGAAGAAAGGTTGGATAGATTCGTGAAGGGAGATTGTCCTGCAGGATGAGATCGACCTACTAGAGGTGTGCCTGAGCCAAGGCAACCTAGGTTGACATTGGGAGTGATAGCTGAGGAGACGAGCAACACTGCGCTCAAGCACAAGATCTTCCAGTTAAACAAACCTCCCTACGTACCCCCCAGAAGTTATGTCCAAGAGGAGGTGATCAACTTCTATCTTTATGAGCTGGCTACGAGCATGGCTGCAAGGGAGTAAATTTTAGTAATTGCAGGACTCTTTAATGATTGCACGTCAAGTAGAATCTTGGTCGATACAGGGTCCTGCAAGGGTATTCTATACTACAAAACCTTCCTCGATATGGGATTGACGGATGCAAGGTTGTCACCTTACTCAGGTCGACTAGAGCGCTTCACCAATCATAGGGTTGACACCAAGGTGCAGATAGAGTTGGAGGTCGACATCGAACTACATCCTTTAAGAGCAACAGCTAAGGTTACATTTGTAGTCATTGACGTTATAAGTGATTACCATGCTATATTAGGTATACCTGGACAGGTCTCTCTAGGGATGGTACCATCAATCCCCCATCTAAGGGTCAAGTTCCCTACCATGTTGGGAGTTAGGTGTGTCCTCAGCACAACTAGGGAGTACCTGGATCATGTGCTCCTGTCCAAAAAGAAGAGAGAGTTAGAAATTGATACTCTAGAGGCGAGCTGGAAGTTCTCAAAGTCAGTCACCACTACTTCCAGATTATCTACGATCAAGTGTATAGAAGAGGCAACTTATCCCTCACATGACCAAGTCATAACTGAACCGACACGTCCCTTTGAAAACATTTGGGTCGTGACAGATACAATTTTGGTCGACCAAGTTATCATATGCGACCTATGCCTCCAAGTCAACCAAAACTCAGGAGCCTCCAACGGGGAAATAGCCGCTGAGCTAGATGGTATGATTGAAGAAGAAGCTCCACACTTAGGAGCTAAGGAAAGAAAAAGAGTCAGAGAGATCATCATTGAGACTCTGTAGTTTAGAGATGGCCCAGAACTGGAACCAGTTGACGAGCTAGAGGATGTAGAAGTCAACCCTTCTTACCCCGAGCAAAAAATCAGAATAGGGAGACAGCTTTCACTAGAAGAAAGGGTGGAAATAATTGACCTATTGAAGAAAAACACTGATGTCTTTGCTTGGAGAGTAGAGGACATGAGGGGTGTCAAAGAGGAGGTCTTTGTGCATCGTTTAGAGGTCAACCCCACTGTGAAGTTCAAAAGCCAAAGGCTAAGGGTTTTTGCGGCAGAAAAAGAAATGGCCATCAAACAAGAGGTAAATAAACTCCTTAGTGCAGGTATAATCAGAGAGGAGTCCTACACTACTTGGCTGGCAAACGTAGTGATGGTTAAGAAGGCCAATGGAAAGTGGAGAATGTGTGTCGACTTCACTGATCTAAACGTAGCATGCCCAAAAGACAACTACCCACTTCCAAGGATAGACAAGTTGGTCGACTCAATTGCTGGGCACGCCACCCTCAATTTCTTCGACGCTTATTCGGGATACCATCAGATCATAATGCACGAGGACGACATTGAAAAGACTGCCTTCCAAGTTGCTGGAGGTATATATTGCTACACCAAAATGCCATTCGGGCTGAAAAATGCTAGAGCTACCTATCAGAGGATGGTGAATAGAGTATTTGCTAGTCAGATTGGCCGAAACATGGAGGCCTACATCGACGACATGATCATCAAAACTAAAACTGGTCATCATGTTGTCGACCTAAGGGAAACGTTCGCCAATCTACGAGCAAATGCCATGAAGCTGAATCCGAGCAAGTGTGTATTTGGGGTAGCTGCAGGCAAATTTCTGGGGTTCATGGTATCACAAAGGGGCATTGAAGCTAATCCAAAAAAGATAAAGTCCTTGGTAGAAATTCAAGATCCTACGTGCATTTAGGAGGCTCAACGGTTGAATGGTAGGATCACAGCTTTAGGTCGTTTCATAGCCAAATCAGCGGAAAGGTCTCTCCCCTTCTTCAAAACATTGAGGGGACGAAAAACTTTGAATGTACGACCAAGTGTTCCTCGTCATTCCAACGGCTCAAGGAATATCTTGCCTCTCCACCATTGCTGAGTAGCCCGATTCAAGGAGAGGATTTATACGTCTACCTTTCAGTTGAAGATCGAGCAGTGGCTGCAGTTCTGGTCAGAGAGGATAACAACCTCCAAAAGTCAGTTTATTATGTGAGCAAGGCTTTGTCCGACGTAGAAGGGAGATACTTCAACACTAAAAAGGTAGCCTATGCCTTGGTAGTTGCGGACAGAAAGCTACGAGCATACTTCTCTGCCCACCGCATTGTCGTGCTGACCAATCCTCCTTTAAGGAAGATATTGCATAAGCCAGAAAGTTCAGGTCGATTGCTTAACTGGTCCATAGAGTTAACAGAGTTTGATATTGAATACAGGCCTCGAAAAGCTTTGCAAGCTCAACCTTTGGCAGACTTCTTGGTCGATCTTACGTTCACCAAGGAAGATAGTAGGGAGATCACCCCAAAAGAGAGCTTGAATGGGAAGGAACAATCACACCAACAGTAAGTCAGTTTACTCGACGATTGATGGAAGGTTTACTTAGATGGGTTGCTAACAAGAATGTTAGTGGAGCTGGAATTGTTTTAGTTGAGCCAGAGACGGGTAAAGCTTTTGAAGAAGCTCTAAGATTCAAGTTCCAAGCCTCCAACAACCAGGCCGAATATGAAGCCTTGATTGCAGCGATTGAATATGCTAAATGCTTTGGGGCGACCAAGATCGTAGCTTATTGTGACTCCCAACTAATCGTGAATAAGGTAAAGGGATATTACGAGGTGGTCAATCCCATTCTGATCAGGTACTGCAAGCTGGTAAAGAGGATGGTTCAAGATTTGGAGTTTTGGGAGATCACAACTGGTACCATTTATGTTTCTTATATTTTTTTTAGCTAGTTATACCGCCAAGGAGAATACAAAGAGGTGATGGCTCAAGGAAAGGAAGAGGCTTGGCCAAAAAAACAAATTAATGGGGCAAAGAAAAGCTTAATGTTGAATTTAAAGAATTTGGACAACCATGTGGTGGTGAGAAGGCTCAACTATCTACTCAACTTGGGCATTTTGTGAGAAATGGAGATAATTTCCCATTAACTAAAGAATGGTATGATATGGAACAGACAGTTCTAGATAACATATGGAAAGATGTTCAAGTAAGTTATAATCCATATTCCTTACATAAATCTCATGTTTACTTGATTATTTTTTCTTGGCTTTAGTTTTATATTCTAGTAAGTAGTCAAAACTCGTATGATTCTCTAACAATTGTTCTTTTTCTTTGTTGAATTGTATATAGGATAATACTAATGCACCTCCCGAGTATGAGAAAATATGCTATGCAACTCTCAATAAACAATGGAGAGATTGGAAATATTGGGTGAGACAAGCATATAATATGTATGAAACAGACGAGGAGCGATTGGCTAACAAACCTGATGAGTATGTTATTTCGTATCAATGGGTCGAACTTGTTTGTACGTGGAGTTCAGAAAAGTCTTAGGTATATTTCAAATTAATCTCAATCTATTATCTTAAATTTTTTATATGTTTCAAATTAATACTAATTAATACTATCTTTTTTTAGGAAGTATCTCAAATAAACCAATTTAATCGATCCAAACAATTGTGTCTTAATAGGACAGGAAAAAAATCACATAGTCAAATAAAAAAAGAGGTTTGTCATGGTTCAATTTAGTTCTCAGTTGTCAATTAATGCTTCTTTTGTATCATATATAAATTAATTTTTTTTGTCAAATGATTTTATTATAAATGGTAGAGAGAAGAAGACGAGGGAAAACCTACTGATTGAGTAAGTTAAAGTTTCAGCCTTTTCTGTTTCTAACTTCATTTTCATAATATTAATTGAAGTTAAAACAATTATATTGAACATGTTGTTTTTATTACAGTTAACGCTCAATGATGCAATCGAAGAACTACCAGAGGAGGATAAAAACTCTCCAAGCAAGAGAGAAAAATATTCATAGATATTATAGGAAAGGATGTCCATGGGAGAGTGCGTTGTATGGGTCAAGGTCTTACCAAATCTATGGTGTTTGGTAAAGCATCAACATCTCAAAGTGTTTCTGCAGTCCGTGCTGAATTTGAGGAGAAGATCAACTCCATGGAAGCTGAATTTTCAAGGCGTCAAGAGGCCTAACAAGCTGAATTTTCAAAGCAATTAAAGGCTCAACAAAAACTGCTAGAAGATTTGCAACGTAATGTTATGCAACTACAAGAAAATGGCAGTAATGGGGAGTGGAATGTGAGAACACTACTCTAATTTTTGTGATATATTGTTGTTAAATTGGATTTTGATCATATTTTTTCCTTTACATTTATAATTTGGAGATTTTCAACGTAATGTGATCCATCCATATTACCTCACACATGGCAGACTAAGCCTCCGTTCGAATCAATAGCACCTGCTCCTTCCCCAACTTCTGAAGGTACTTTTTGATTACATTAAAATCTATGAGCTGACTGGTTTAGTATTTTATTCGATGAAACTTTTCTCTTTTAGGCCCTATTTCTGGTCGTGCTGGCAGAAGTTTGCCCCGGCATCAACACCACCATCACCATTGGGTTGGAAAGTGTCCATTTTAGCAGCTTCAAAATTTAAGAACATGACTTTTTGTTACTAAAAATAATGGTTTCATTTACCCCGTTAATTTTGGGATTTTATTTATTTAGATCCCGTTTTATGCAAAATTTGGATACCCTAATCCTTGAAGCATTTCGACCCCACTCATAAAAATTCCGGCTTCGCCACTCTCTAATGACTTTGATAATTCTATAATTTGTATGTTTGGTAGTTTCTTGTTTCCATTACACGAAGTTACAAATTTGGTTAAAATTGGTCTTGCTATTGTGGTATTTCCCACATGTTAGCAGAAAAAATAAATAAAATCTGGAAAGCTATCAGTATGATTAAAGGATCTACATAGGAGATCTCAACTCAGCTAATTTTTCATCATTTTGTAGCTCCTAAAGGGTATATATATATATGACAGTGATTAAAAAAATTAAATTGTTATGTCTTTCAAAGGAGACTCTATTTTTGGGAATCGGAGTAGCTATAAGTTACAAGCATGCTGACATGGTTTCAATGACTACTAAAGAAAGTGTGCATTCGTGTTCACAAGCCACGTTTGGAGAGGTTTTTTTTATTCTTCTTCTTGTTTGCCTTCTTTACTAGATTATGTGATAAGTTGAAAAATTTACTTGCTTGTTTACCAGTAGTGAACGTGAGTTTGTAAAATAGAAGATTTCAAATCAGTTGTGCAATATCTTGGAGATGTGCTTGTTTCTTAGCTAACCTCATTCTCTACGTTTCTGCCAATCTGGATAGAAAACAAGCTTTTAACTTATAAAGTAGTAGGGCTATTAGATTTGAAATAAAAAGTGCAATACCAACAAATAAAAATAATATATAGCTTTACGAGGCCAGATTGGATCTTTTTATGTTAATCTTGAATGCTACTTCTTATTTACAAACAGGAACATGGGGTCGAACTTCGCCATCTTACAGCAGAACCACTTGAGACTGAATGCACCAAACTGGTATTGGCAAACTATTGTTCCACATTTTCATTTTACCCCTGTGCGTAATTTGGTTTAAATATAACGTTATCTAAATCTTTTTCTTGCAAATAGTTTCTCTGATTGCAAAGACTCTTGCATGGTGCTCGGTACTAGTCATGACGGGTGTAGAAAGAAAAGTTTATGTCCATGAGGCTCGTTGGTTTGTCAGATTTGGAGTCATTTATACTTTGGTCATAAAATTCTTGTAAATTTTGAAGCAGCTTCTAAACATCTATTCTTGTAAATAATGCTTTCGTAAGATTGAACTTGTTTAGTTCGTCATTACCTTAATTGTTATTAGTGAGGTTTAATTGTTGCAAATTTGTGTCTTGTATTTGCGGGTTTCATGATTATTTACATTTACAAAAGTTTCTGGTATTTGGCTGATTCAGGGAGTGCTCGGCCTAGCATGGCTTCAAGACTAGGCCGAGCGAAGCCTAGTTATTTACGGCGGCCCTATATCCGCCGTAATTGCATGCAAGAGCACGGCCGAGCAAGGCTAAGGACTCGGCCGAGCATTTTTGGGAAGCTATGGCATAAGCAGTGCTCGGCCGATTCATATACGGCGGCCTCCCTATCCGCCGTATTTGTATTTCATTATATACGGCGGCAATACATCAGTCGTATTTGTAATTCATCATATACGGCGATTCTGTATTTGCCGTAAATATTATATATGGCGGTAATATTTGCCGTAAATATAGTATTTACGGCAGCCCCGGTTACTATATACGGCAAATTTTAACCGTCGTAAATAGTGCAGTTTCCTGTAGTGGAAGTTCCAGCTTCTTCAAGTATCAGGTCGACACGGGACCTTTTTCTCGGCCAATTAAGGGGAAGGTCATCTTCAACATCTTCTGGCTCGTCATCATCGAGCTCCAAGTCTACGATATTGTGGGGGTCTACCCCGACTGACTCATACCTGGGCTCGGAGCCCGACTCTAGCTCGATCGACATGTCGACCTCCCCCTCTCCCCCAATGACTTGCACTTGGGGGAATGCATAATGGGCTCTACTGGATCAGACCCATCAATGGGGACCATCCCCACTCCTTCATTGGGAAGCAAGGTGTTTCTGTCCATAGCCTCCTTCTCCCGGCTGGCTCTGGCGTTGGCAGCTCCATGCACCTTCTTATTTCTCCTTATATCACCAAGGTCGACCACACGGTTCATGTTGGCCTCTTGTTCAGCAGTTAGAACTGCACAGTCAAAGGGAAAACAATCAGCGAAGAGATATGCGAGCTAAAATATGTGAATTAATAAGAAAGCAAGTAAAATACTTAACCGCCATAGTGAAACAGGCTTCTGCAATGGCCAGCTTTCTTCTTGCTATAGTGACACTGAGACTCAAACTTTCTCTCTCATGGATCACCCAATTTGGGTACCTAAGGCTCGAATTTTCAGCAGTAAGGGGGCTACCTCCCCATCTTCTCCTAATATCATTTCTGCTTGAATGAATAAGTCCTTGTCTGACTCAAGGGCGACCCAGCTTATGGTGCTCCTCCGAGCCACCAGCGTCAACCTACGAGTGAGCTCCTCACTCCACTCTGGGACCTAATAATCCTCCTCCTTCATATGAGGTGTATCAGCCTCAGGCAATGGGAACTCCCATCCCTTCCTACTCTCCATAAGTATCATATGGGTATTCCACCCAAAAACATTGTCGGGCAAATTGGTGAACAGTTTAGGGGCCTTAGCTTTGGTCAG
Organism: Adenophora triphylla var. japonica; assembly: GCA_022495995.1. Taxonomy (NCBI): domain Eukaryota; kingdom Viridiplantae; phylum Streptophyta; class Magnoliopsida; order Asterales; family Campanulaceae; genus Adenophora; species Adenophora triphylla. The sequence continues at coordinate 251,853 of JAFEMH010000054.1, read as the reverse complement.
GGTACTTATTCCAAAGGTCTTATCGTTCTGCACAACCTTAAAAAATCTCCTAAAGACATGTATGCAGGCTTATACCCCACAAACCTACAGACCAACACCCTCACAGTATTGGCGCCCAACTTCATGGGGGCAGCGGCCATGAACTACAAAAACTCATAGATAAATGGAACAAGGAGAAGTCGTAGCCCGGCCTCAAACTGACCATAATAGAAGGCTACCCTAGAGGAGCTCAGACCCTAATGCATCCAAGACTAAGCCTTCCTTTGCCTCTCCATGAAATGGGTGAGGTGGAAGTCGTCTCTGGAGACCTCGAAGAAGTCATAAAGGATTTTGATTCAGGATTCAGCGTTCTTCCTCCCTATAACTAGCTTGGGGGCTACATACTCTCTCTCGTTGTGACCTGAAACCACGGTCGAGCAAAATTTATCCACGATGTTGCCTGAGGTGGATCTCGATGAAGTAGAAACTGAAGATTGTTGAGCAGCCATATATATAGAAGACACAGAAACAGGAGAATCAGACCTATTTGAAGTAAGTTTCGAACTACCTAAGGGCGGCCTAAATTCCCCTGGGAATGCTAACCTCTCTATAGGGAAAGGGGGTTTATTAGACTTGACATATAATATTATGAGGTGGTCGATCAATTTATTGAAGAGACGAAAACAGATAATCCGTGGATCATCCGCCTCCAAATCGCCCATACTCTCACCAGCTGGGAACCCAACCACGCCATGGAATAAGCCCCACCTGTTTAGAATGGTGATACACTCCTCTCTAGTTAATTCCCTCCATGGACCCTCTAATCTTTTGTAAATCCTAAGGTTTAAGAAGTTATACCCATACCTAAAACCTAGCTCGAAGCCAAAGGTCCTAACCATGGCGGAATAAGGAAAGAAACTTGAAATTAAACCTAAAAACAGAGCAATGGAGGGGTACCTTGATGATTTGGGGAAAGGTGAAGTTCAAACAACGAATGGAATGCTTGATTACACCGGAAATCGAAGTCCTTGCTATTTGCTCTTGCTGGGTATTTGAGTATTTGGAGATTGTAAAGTTCTATAAGGAAAGGGATTCTTCCTTTTATACTCCTCCTTTTCCTTACCTGGAGTGCAAAGGGTGGGGGACATAATCGCTCAGCTTTGTTAGTTATTGCTCTGCAACGGTTCCCAAGACACTCCAATCGAAAGAACCGTACCATTATGACGGAAATTACGGCGCATTAAACAGTGTATCTAACCGCCAAAAGTCAATGGTCGAAGAGTGACCTAAGCCTACTCAGTCGACCTTTCAACAGCGAGTCACATAAGTCCTCACATAAGTTTTTCATAACTTCCTGGTCGACAACGTCAACACAGAAAGTTGGGGGCCACAGAACGGAATAAAAGTGACGGGATAGGCCCAACGATTGAAGCCCAACATTTCAGATGTTACTAAGACAATACTGTTAAAATGGGTCAATCCAATTGCTACAACTCCAACGGCCCAACAACAAAGATCCGACCAATCTTATTATCTGACCATCTTTGGTCCCGACCTACCTTCGTCCGACATACGATCATCTAATTGTGCAATCCATGCCAAGACAAGACACAAAGTCAGGTCGACCTCGAATACTCAGGCGACCTCGACCTACGAACGCGTGTGTCCCTCAACGTCGTTATATGTAATCGTCTCATACATTCTCGCAGACAGTTACGCCAACAACATCTTCATGATTTTAGGGGTTCATAATGATTCCATAACGCCACTATATATATCAGACAACTTCCTACGTTAAAAGGTAATGTATTCTTGGCTATTTTGAGATTACGTCGTTCAAATACAGTTTTATATAAACTCATAACACCATATCTCATAATCACGTCGTAGGGTATTAGCCTGAGACCAACCCGTCTAATCATTTGTTCATGATTTCAGGTTACATTTGATAGGAATCAACCTATTGTTGGAATAAGGTTAATTCAGATCGTTTTCTGCGTTATCACTTAGATCTAGGGTTTTCTCCCTTAATTTTTGAAGGATTTCAACCTTTTTTGTGTTCATTGTGTGTTATTCAAGATTTGTCTCAAAAATTGGTACAAATTCATTGTTTTCCTCTTGATTTGATTTTTACTAGTGTTTTTTGACATTTAAAATCATTTTTCTACTATTCACATATGTTTGATAAGATTTTAAGTTATAAGGTTGTTTAAGTATACAAATTTGTTATATACAATTTTAATTAACATTTTCTAGTTATTATTGATGTGTTCGAATTACAATTGTGTCTATTTAGGTTTATTGAGTTCTATTTATTTATATACTAGTTGTACCCCAATACAATGTACGACGATAACATGATTTCTTTTTAATTTAGAATCATAAAGAGAAAAATAAAAAATTAACAGAAAAGAAAACAAACTTCTTCCGAAAATAATATATTGATAGATTCTTGAGTAACAAATGAAAATAAAATATTCATATCACAGAAAAACTATTACTTATTACTTTAAAAATAATGATGAGTAAACTTTCACTTTCTCCCGCACCCATCCACAACAAAACTAAATACTTTAAAACTAATGATAAGTATAAATTTTATCTTTCTCCCCACCCACCCACCCACCCACCATAGAACAAACACTGCTCATATCACCCCAAAACAACCCCATTTCTTTCTCCTCTTACTTGTTTGTGCGTACAAAAGTATCTTCTTCAATCAAGCCATAATTGCTTTTTTTTGTACTTATCAATCTTTAAAGATAAAAAGGACATTTAACAAAAACTAATTTTGAAATATAGATATTACAAAAAAAAAAAAAAAAACACAACGCACATTGGATATTACAAAAAATTCTTCAATATTACAAAATTCATTTATCAGTTATTTAACCAAAAAACCAAGCACAAAATACTCTTTAAAAACGGGTAAATGAATTTATCAATTGTTTGATCATTTATCTATTATTAGGCAAAAAATTAAAAAAAAAAATTGTTTTTTGTAATATCACAACTTACATTTTTTTTTTTTTTTTGTAAATAGCATATTTTTTAGTTTTTTGATAAAAAAAAAAAACTACAAAAAAATCAATAATAATTTAGTAATTACTACTTTAAAAAAAAAATCAATAGTAATTATGATAAGAAGTACACATATAAAGTGGTATTAAAGTCTTATAACAGAGACATATGACCTATAATTCATGAAATGTATTTTTGAAGACTTTATGGATGTATTGTAAGATATAAAATGGTCTTATGCCTCTAATATAAGACCTATAAATTGTCTTAGGGATCTCTTATAAGACCATTCATAAAACTTACATGTCTTATAACAGAGGTATCATATCACTTTTTATAAGACAACAAGAACTGCTATAAGACCAATTATAGAACTTAAGGTCTTATAGGTAACATATAAGACATAAAAACAAAATAAGTCACTAAAGTATTAATGAAATATTATATACTGTTGGGATTGGAGCCAAAACCAAGGAGAGGATCAAAACCATGGAGGAGCAGAAATTCGGGGCTGACTGTTGAGGAGGGCGGCCGCGCTCGTGGTGGAGGGCGACCGCGCTGAGAGGTCGGACGATGGTGAAGAAGTCTCGGTCGATGAGGGCGGCCGCGCTGGGGGTGCTGCGCGACCGCGCTTGTGACGGACGGATTCTCTGCAAGTGGCGTGTAAGGAGACTTTGGAAAGGAATTAATTTGGTAACAAATTAGTATTCCTAATTTATGTGATACTCCTTCCATGTCAAGGACTCCGGGTGAATCAGGTTTTGATTAGGAATAGGTTTTGTATCCCTATAAATACATTGTGACTACCACCATAATATTTGTACCAAAAGAGGGGAAAAGTTAGGATATCAAGGAGAGCCACAAAATAGTATCTAGGAGGGGGCCGGGGCCTCAGGAGAGCCGTGGGGCGATCCTACAACCCGGCCATGACTGTGTTATTTTGTGTGTTCTTGGAGAGGTGAGATAATATATATGAGAGATTGCTCATGGAGAGTTACTATGCTAGATCTGTGTGAGTGCATATGTAAAGTTGTAATCCTTCATATATTATTATAGTGATGTCCTGGCTTGGTGCCTCCGGATGTAGCCACAGGTGGTGGTGAACCGGGTTAACAATTCTTGTGTTATTGTGTGTGTGGTGTTCTTGTTCTTTCATATTATCATGTGTTGATTTATTTTCTCCATGTTGATGACTGCTAGTATGGGCTAGTGGATGTGGTGATCCCCCCAATTTCACAACAACTGGTATCAGAGCTTTTGGTTCGAGATCTAGGAGAGATCCAAGGTGAAGAAAAGAGACAACAGATTTTTCGTGCAGATTCTTCGTGTGGAAGACGTGCAGGGATTTGAGAGCTTCTAGGGTTTATGGTTGAAGCATGACACGTGCCAAATAGGTCTACGATCGTGCGGAAGATCGGTAAGTCTGAAGAGTTCGTTTGTTTCTTATTGAGATCTGCAGAAATTCGAGGTGGAATTTTGGAGATGCAGAGATCAAGACGGATCTGGAGATGTTCAAGGGTTTTTGGGGTAGTCAAGGTGGTTGGAGAAAAAATATGAAAGAAAAGGAGTCTAAGTCGGAGGAATTGCTGGGATCAAGGAGGAAAATCGGGGAAGACTTTCTGTTGAGATGGGCGACCGCCCATGTGGTGGTGGGCGACCGCCCAGGTGGACAGAAGTTTGGCTCGAGTGGAAATTCATCTTGGGCGACCGCCCATGGGTGGTGGGCGACCGCCCACGTGTCGGGTGGGAATTTTCTGCAGCTGATTTGTTTCCTATATTGATACAATTTCTCATGCAAAGGTGAGTGGTATAAGCCGGTTAGACCACGTGGGAAGAGGAGGACTTCTCGCAAAACGACGGATGAGGGGTAAGGAGGATGTTGTACTCTACCGACAACATCAATTTCGTTCCGGGTGGGAGCAAGAGGCTTGGAGACCGGCCTGTTGGTGTAAAAAGGAGAGACATCAATAAACGGTGTGTTAGGGTGGAGAGGTGACAGTGTGTAGCTGGCCAGCAAGGAGACAGTCACAAGTACCTAACAGAGAGCGAGAAAAGGAACCACAAGAAAACAATGCAAGAAGCAAGGTGTGTCCGAGTTTCATGGGGAGCATTGCAAGGGGAGTGGATCTAGGAGGGAGAAGGCGAAGTTAGTCTTGCAAATAAATCAAGGTAGAAGTTGATTTGGGGAGGCAAGAAGGATCTAACACGGGGAGATTGAAGCGTCGCTTGGTTTCAATTCGCCTTATTACTTGGGCGTGGTGGCTCATGGTGGAGGAGCGTGGTGGCTCAACATGGTGGGGAAAATATTTGGTGGATCATTCTCAGGTGGGAGTATGATGGGAGCATGTCACAATGGTGGTTTATGTCTCCAGGTGGGAGATTGTTGGGATTGGAGCCAAAACCAAGGACAGGATCAAAACCATGGAGGAGCAGAAATTCGGGGCTGACTGTTAAGGAGGGCGGCCGCGCTCGTGGTGGAGGGCGACTGCGCTGAGAGGTCGGACGATGGTGAAGAAGTCTCGGTCGATGAGGGCGGCCGCGCTGGGGGTGCTGCGCGACCGCGCTTGTGACGGACGGATTCTCTGCAAGTGGCGTGTAAGGAGACTTTGGAAAGGAATTAATTTGGTAACAAATTAGTATTCCTAATTTATGTGATACTCCTTCCATGTCAAGGACTCCGGGTGAATCAGGTTTTGATTAGGAATAGGTTTTGTATCCCTATAAATACATTGTGACTACCACCATAATATTTGTACCAAAAGAGGGGAAAAGTTAGGATATCAAGGAGAGCCACAAAATAGTATCTAGGAGGGGGCCGGGGGCCTAGGAGAGCCATGGGGGCGATCCTACAACCCGGCCATGACTGTGTTATTTTGTGTGTTCTTGGAGAGGTGAGATAATATATATGAGAGATTGCTCATGGAGAGTTACTATGCTAGATCTGTGTGAGTGCATATGTAAAGTTATAATCCTTCATATATTATTATAGTGATGTCCTGGCTTGGTGCCTCCGGATGTAGCCACAGGTGGTGGTGAACCGGGTTAACAATTCTTGTGTTATTGTGTGTGTGGTGTTCTTGTTCTTTCATATTATCATGTGTTGATTTATTTTCTCCATGTTGATGACTGCTAGTATGGGCTAGTGGATGTGGTGATCCCCCCAATTTCACAACATATACAACATACCTCATCTATCTGCTTTCAAACCACCAATTATATTCTTGAAATCCTTTCTTGTTTTTGAGACATCCCATATTATTAATCTTGGTAGAAGTTCCTTCGTTGGTTTGAATATCTTTGCGTGCTAAAAAAAACCAATGCTTCAAAGAAAACATAGTTTAAAATTGAAAATTAAAAACTAAAAACTTATGGGTCTTATATATTTGGATATAAGACCTCAAAAGCAAGTTTATGTTTCAAAAAAAAAGAAATTATTAACACTTATTGGTAAAAGTGAGATGCAAGCAACAATAGTCACTGGTTTAGAATGCTTTTCATTCAATGTTTGGAACAGGTGCTCAAGAATTGATGCATACCAATTATATTTCTTCATACTCTTCAAATCATCCACATAATAATAGAAAAATGCACATGGAATGTTCTCTCCTTTTTTTGATGAAAAAACAAAGACTTCAATGCAACCAATTTAAGAAGCTTTATCACATCTTCATCCTTATCCATGTTAGCAATTGTTTTCAATGCTTCCTTGATCATATTCACATTGACTTCTTTTGGGCATTGTAGGAATTTCCTCTTAACCAAGTCAAATATATTAGGATCTCTCCTCTGTTGTGGAATTGTTGTCTATTATAGCAGTCACTATCCCATACTCGTAACTGATGGAGAGAATCGACATACATGCAACAATTATATAAAAGCAATAAATAAGAAACACACAATTTGTTCATCTAGTTCATCCCAACAACAGACTACATTCGGGGGCACTACCTATCTAGGATATTCACAATAATTACAAATATGTCTTGTTAAAATAAAGCTCATATTCTACACCACAAAACAATTCCACTTTATGCCCACACCTTCGTACAATCAACCCTAAGTATGATTTCTGCCATCCAAGGAATGCCCCTAAAGGCACCCCAAAGGCCACCCTTCCTTGGACTCTCTCGTTAATCTCACAGATTCTCTATAGATATCCTAGCTATTTTTTTCCTAGCAAACAATAATTTAGGCCATATTTGGCTTTTATAGGATACAACAAACCTAGCCCTAGTAGTAATTAGATTCCAACCAAAGAAAGTATTGTCGTTCCTGCCCAAATAAATCTAAATAATACTACCAAAAGGAATTATAGTTGAAGTGCGCAGCTACGGTAGAATGAAAGGACTAAGAATAATATTCCTACAAGGAATAATATCACACGTGCTAAAGGAATCCACACCGAGCCCAAGTAAAAGCCCATATTCCAACTATCTCCCATTTGTCGACAACCCACTAGTGACTACCTCCGTCAAACTCCCACCCGATAATTACTTTCACATATTGTAACCGCAACAATCAAGAATGTGCCAAGTATAATCAGACAAGTTGAGGCTGAGCATAAGTATTCAACATAACTGTCGGTTCATCCATGTTCCGAGTCTTCACCTCCAGTGACCCTCCCTGCAAATCTCCGCTCATCTGCCTTTTGTTTCCATCCACAAAGACAGCCATGATATACATGTTATTGGTTCCTCCATGTTCTACTAGCATCCCATCACTCACTGTTACGGACCGGCTTCCATGTTGGTGCTTGTTGAAATCGCCTTGCGCAGTCGCGAACATAAACTTCTTCTTAACATACTGTTTCATGAGATTTCTCCCACCCAACTCTTTTGGCCTTCGCAATCCTACAATAGAAAACCCTCTTGTTTCCCCCAAGAGGAATCTGTTGTATGTGATGTACAACGTCATGCCCCAAGATACCAAGTTAGCTCATTTGGCAATCATTTATGTCACGCAGCCAAAGACGATCAATCAATTCGGACAACGTTGATCTACGAACCAGGCTCTGATACCGGTTGTTGTGAAATTGTGGTCTACTAGAGCAGTCACTATCCCTAGTAACCGATGTCGAGAATTGGCATACATGCAACAATTATATTAAAGAAATAAAGAAGAAACATATAATTTATTCACCTAATTCATTCCAAAAACGTATTACATATGGGGAAACTATCAATACATGATATTCATTATAATTACAAATTTATCGTGTTACAATAAGCACAAGTTTTGCCCCCACAACAAAAATCACTATATGCCCACACCCTCGTACAATCCCCCTAGACATGCTTTCGGTAATCCAAGGAATTTCCCTAAGGGCAACCAAAGGCCAATCTTTATTAGGATCTATTGTTGATATCAAAGATTCTCTTGTATATATCCTAGCACACAATAATTTAGTATATAACTTTTATAGAATACCGCAAACCTAGCCCTAGTAGTAATTAGATTCCTACCCAAGAAAGTGTTCTCCTTCCTGTCAGTCCAAGTAATTCTATAGTATATACTAGTACCAAAAAGAAATTACATACAGTTGAATTGTGGTAAGATGAAAGGACTAACAATATTATTCGGTTCCTAAAAGGAATAATATCACACCAAGCCCAAGAAAAAGCCCACTGGCACTGCCACTGCCGATCCTAATTTCCAGATTTCTGAGTTTTTCCATCTTATCTTTGTTAGTTCCTTCACAATCCAACTCCTCCAACCTTTCATGACTCCTTATTCCAACATCCTCAACTTCTTCATGCCTATTACTTCATTTCCACAGACATTGTAGAAATATCTTATGTAGTCGCCCCCCCAACCAACTCACTGCCAAGCTTCAACTTCGGATCATAACATGTTATTATGTGCTCTTTCTTTTGTTTTATCTATTTTGCTATTTACTTGAACGGGCGGAAGAATATGGTTTCCTTCAATTGCACATCATCCAATACGTAAATATCCCATGTTGTGATCTTAACTTTAAGATGACATGATTATCCTCCTAGGATTTTTCAAGATATTCTCGTCCATAAGATTTCCTGAACTGAGCGTAATCATTTTCGCACCAAACATGTTTATTACATTATGCTCTAGGCCGTCTGTCTATAGAAATCCTCAGATTTAAACGTTGTTCCCAGAGTCAACAACCTGGAAATAAAGCATAATCAAAATGAAAAAAAAAAAAAAAATAGATTTCCAGAAACAATGATAACGAAATATTGAACCAAATATCATAGAATAGAGGGCAAAATGATACATACTTCCTCCATCCCATCCAAAATGAACGACCAAAAACGACTTTCCGTTGTTTTATTCAAATGTGATGAAATTAGAACAGGCAAGACCCAAGTTATGAAGGCAGGAGATAAAAAGCTGCTAATGGTATAAATGAAAAAGATGACCATTAAACTCACGACAACAAAGTGAAAGAGTAAATTAAAATGGTGGGTGCAGTGAGATGGAGCTAACCAAAAAAGTAAACAAACATTTAGTTGCAACTACAATTATCACAGGAAACTTAGGCACATAGAGCACAAAAGCACCAACTAGTTTAGGATGCCATGCCCAATAAATGTACAAAGGAGGCCTGCCGAGAGCAGAGTACATTCACAAACCAAAAAAAACAAAACCAAAATAAAATAAAAAAGTAGGCTACAGCTACAGTTGTCTTGGATGAATTCTTTTCTGCCCAGCCCATCTGATAGCATACATGAGGAGTTGCAGGCCACCTCACTCCATTGCACCTCTATACTTTAACTGCAAATACAAGATATTGTTTTTAGTACATGATGACAACATTAAAACTTCGTGCAGACTCTCTTCTCATACTTAATCAAGTTTATATATGTTGTGATGAGGATGATACAAGGATCTCGCCAGGCACCTAACCTAAATCGTACACGAGTTTGCTCAAGCGTGAGAAAGGAATATAGCCTTTGAATAGGGAGCTCAACAAGAATGTTTGTAGATTCCTATATGGATCTGTACAGGTGCTTGCATCAGAGTGCCTGAAAGAGAATAGACTTTGAATATGGAGGGAGCTACACAAGAATGTTCTTAGATTCCTTTATTGGCAGTACGAGGTGGGTAGGTCATAAATTCGACTTCTCTATGGCAAATTTCATTATCACTGATCTTTCTTTATTCTTTGTAAATGCAGCATGCGTGCATCAAGTTACATTTGTTCGACAAGAGTTTTCTTCCGGATAAAGAGGATCTCCACTCTCCCGTTCTTGTATATTCTTCCCTTTGTTCCAATATCCTTGTTTCCAAATGTCTTTTTTTTCTTTTTCCTCTGCAAATGTTTTTCTTTTTTTCTTTCTAATTGTGTTTTTTCTTTTTTCCTGTTTTTCTTAATTCTCTAAATTATCTTCTTAGCTTTCACAAAAAAAAAACATTTTAAAAAAAAATTTAAACATCACTACTCTTTTCGTTGTTTCTTTCATTTTCTTTGATGAGCCCTTGTGTAAATTCATGTTATCCGATCCCAAATCATTTTGAGAGAAAGGATTTCTTGTTGTGTTGTTCTTAAATTGACAAAAAACACACTAATGGACCACACAATTTTCAAAAACTTGCACAGCAACAGCCAACTCGTAATTTATGCAATTAGGCCACTGCACAAGTTTGTCTCCAATCCCAGATGACAAATCTTCCCTTAGTTTAATTATGTCACTGTAAATGCAAGCCTAATCACATTCAGTAAAGTCAGTTCAGATACTGAGATAACAACTTAACAAGGGTGGGTGACTGAGAGCAAAGTTGTCTGTAGTTGAGGTCAATACGTAGTTTGCCAGTTCTCTAGTCTATCACACTCTAGTCTATCACAGAGTCTTAGCATTTTCCTTGATATCATTACTACTTACTCCTTCCCTCCCAGAAACATAATTACACTATGATAATGAACTCCTTTTATGGAATATTATAAAAAGAGAAAATGAACAATTTTTGGATTTATTAATTTGGGATGTTCTCAATAATTTACGTTTATATTTAAAGTGAAGAAAGATGAGAGAAGGTAAGTGTATTTTTGGCACTCAAATACAAGAATTTCTCTTATTTTGTGAGTTAGATTTAAAGCAAACATATTCCTTGTAAGCATTAGGCTCCGTCTATTTTGCGTAAAATGACTTCCGGAAAATGTTTTCTGAAAAATGAAAATGTTTTCTAGAAAATGACATAAACATGTTTTCGGTTGTTTAGTAAATCTAAGGATAATGTTTTCCGGAAAACATTTTCATGTGTGATTAAAAAATAATTGACCAGGGGTGAGTGGGGGTGGGGGTGGGGGTGGGGGTAGGGGCGGGGGAGATTGGGTGGGGCAGTTGTCTAAAGATAATTTTAATGAGTAAATTTTGTTTTTTTACGAGGATTACTACTTACTCCTTCCATCCCAGAAACATAGTTACACTATGATAATGAACTCCTTTTATGGAATATTATAAAAAGAGAAAATAAACAATTTTTGGATTTATTAATTTGGGATGTTCTCAATAATTTACGTTTATATTTAAAGTGAAGAAAGATGAGAGAAAGACTAAGTGTATTTTTGGCACTCAAAAACATGAATTTCTCTTATTTTGTGAGTTGGATTTAAAGCAAACATATTCCTTGTAAGCATTAGGCTCCGTCTGTTTTGCGTAAAACGATTTCCGAAAAATAATATTTTCTGAAAAATGAAAATGTTTTCTAGAAAATGACATGAACATGTTTTCGGTTGTTTGTTTAGTAAATCTAAGGATAATGTTTTCCGAAAAACATTTTCATGTGTTTGATAAAAAATTAATTGACAAGGGGTGAGTGGGGGTTGGGGTAGGGGCGGGGAGAGATTGGGTGGGGCAGTTGTCTAAAGATAATTTTAATATGAGTAAATTTTGTTTTTTTACTGGGGTGCGGGTGTGGGGGTGGGGGAGGCAGGGAATTGTTAAAATTTAATTTTAATGAGTATTTTTTAGGGGGGTTGGGGTGGGTGGGGGTGTATGGGGAGTTGTGTGTGTGAGTGAGGGTGTTAACATTTTCCGGAAAATGATACGCGGGGAATGCAAGTCATTTTACTTAGAAAAGTGGGGAAACCATTTTCCGGAAAACAATCGAAGCCTTATATGCAATTAACAAGAAAACTTCCATCAAAATGAGGTTGAAGTAAAGTTGGCACAATGGTCTAGTTGCATAAAGAGCAGGTGAGGTGATCACTATGCGAGTTAATCGAAAACATTGGACATTGATCTTTGCAAAATCACTAAAACTTCTCAACTACTTATTTTTTCTTTACAAACGCATGATTTATGTAAGTTAATAATAAATATTATGGCAAATAAGGTTTAAAATCATTTCCAACCATTGTACTTTCAGTCGACTTCCACTTTAACCATCATACTGTATATTTTGCATGAAAATCACTCTACTTTGAAAAACCTCTCATGACCCAAAAATCGCTGATTAGGGCACGGATTAGACACGAATTTATGGTTGCGATGGGAGGTTTACCAAAGTAGAGTGGTTTTTAAGCAAAAAATAAAATAAAGTATGGTGGTTAAATTGAAATTCAGACAAAAGTACGATGGTTGAAAATGAAATAAAACCGGCAAATAATAACTTGTTCCCCCAAACTTGCTAACAGACAGACAGGCACGTAAAATTGCTTAAAGATGCGTCCAAATATTCCGAGAACTTGGCTTTACTTCTAGGAAAGTGCAACACTGCAACTTACAAGATATGGAAACCGAAGTAATAATAAAAAAGCAACGACATCAAAGAAAATGCATGGTGATTTGACGTTTTTGGTTAGCTAAAGATATGTAAATAAAAAGATCTTAATCACATTTTGCTTTATTACTGGAGGCAAAGCATCATCGTTTCTAACAAATATAATGTACTTGTCTCCATAATTGCTTCCTCGCAAACATTTAATTTATATGGTACATCATTGACTTAATTAACCTTTATTTAAGAACAAAAAATATTTCTTTTAAGTGTGTGTGTGTGTCTGTTTTACACCAGATTTAATTCAAAATCAAAGATAACATAATGGTTCCTTTTTTTCTTATTACAAACGTGACATCTAAAAAAATAATACTCCCTCCGTTCCAAAATAAATGTCCAATTTTTATTCAAATTTGTCCTTGATCAAGAGCAAAATTGATTTTTTTTTTGGAAGTTCATTATGGGATAGGGAGCAATAAAAGAAGAGGATAACTAACCTTTTACCAGATAACTCATGTGAGAAGCACCATCTTAGTAAGATGCAGATCCACCACTAGTAAAAATAACCTCTGCACTTAGACGATCCACACAAGCATTTCTTCTTCCTCTGCCCTGGTTTATCCGGCCGAACTATCCCATAATTAAACGTCAGTTCTTGCATAGGAGGAATGTGTCTAATTGCATAAAGCCCAACATGAAGAAACGAGTCCTCACTATTTTCGCGTAAAATTGGCTGCCAATACACATTAGGGGAACAGCTGTGGTTCATAAAGCGAGCAACATTCCCACCATCTTTGGCAGTAATAACCAAAGGAAATGGAACTTTCATTGAATCAGCCTCACTAATCACAGCTTCTAGCGGCTCATAGATGCGAGTAGTGTCAAAAATATAATTATCATCTTCAGTCACAGGCGTTCCCTCATGAAGGACTTCACCCGCATATTCACAAACAAAAGTTCCTGCCCGGATGGGGTCCCAGGACCTAAGTCCCCAACCTTTCTCCTTTGTTTTGAACACTTCCAGACGAACTTTCAGGCCTGCTTGAGAGATTCGATTTCTGCAGTTGGGAGGGCATGAACAGGTAGGACCACACTCATGCACCACTGAGTTATGACTCATAAGAGCCCCAAGTGATGAATAAGGGAGATATCCTCCGTTTTTCTGCAGGCATTTACAGTTTAAATTGCCAGGTTGGCATCCACCAGTGCAGTTGCAATTCAAACAAGGCTTGGGTGAAGAAAACGGTTTGGCATACTTGAGACTAGGAAAGTATGTGAAATAAGCAGGGCCCTTTTCATCATCAACATCATTCACAAGACAAACAGCTAGATTTTCAGCACCAGAAGTAAGGTCGGGCAAAATTACTCCAACCCTTTGAATAGCTCCATCCTTCCACTGCTGAATTGATTTCCACAATGTAAATGCTTCAGGCTGCCCAGGAACTCTAAGCAGTTTGTACTTGAAAACATTGCAACCAGACTTGCCCTTCTCGACCCAAGACTCGTGAATTTTGTAAAGGCCATCATAGACATATACCTTGGCTGTTGGAGTTGGATTTGCTTCATCTTTAAGCCCCCGAATGACTCTCACCTCATTAGCACGATGCAAGCTCTTTTCCAGAGCGAGGTTACCCCTTTCAAGCTTCTGATCCATCACTTGCTTATCTCTCCTTTGAACTCCACCTTGGCCACTGTAAATCAATACATCTCCATCATCCCCATCATCTTCATACCCTCCCGAGGAAACAATGCTGACTGCAATAGGCTCTTCCTCTCCTGTGATCTTCACACTCATATAATCTATTCCGGCCATAGTAGGAGCATGTAGTCCCAATAAGCACATTTCCATACGGAAAAAGAAAATGTCACCGACTTCAATCCCAGGTACAGCTCCAATTCTCTTGGTTGAATTTGCCCGAACCCCTTTACTCATCAAGACTGTACCACATCTCAAGTCCGGACGCCTAGTAATCCCTGGGGTTGGATTCTTTGACTCATCAAGTCGTGTGATCTTTCTTCGGAGCAAATTGTAAACCAACAATACGCGTGCGGTCAACTCCTTCTCACCCTCAGGTCCTTGATACGCATCCAGTTCAATTAGGTTGAATGACTGCATGTATTCCTCCGCTAATGCATGAGCGTCCACCTCACTGCCACTAGAATCCAGCTGTCCACCCCTTGCCGCTTTCCTACGAGATTTACGCTTTTGTGCCTCAACTTCACTGGTGTCTTCTATATCAGTAGCATGCATACCAAAGTTATTATTGTATGGATCACTCTGACCTTGGGAGTTGCTAAAGCCATCTTCACCACGCCTTCTGGAGTTCTTTCTTGTCGCTGCAGCTGGAGTTCTATAGGAATTCAAAGGAACTGGCGAAGGGAACGCAGTTTGTGAATTTCTTGTCCCTGTC
This sequence comes from Adenophora triphylla var. japonica, assembly GCA_022495995.1. Lineage (NCBI taxonomy): Eukaryota > Viridiplantae > Streptophyta > Magnoliopsida > Asterales > Campanulaceae > Adenophora > Adenophora triphylla. Next base: position 236,746 of record JAFEMH010000054.1, on the reverse strand, counting down.
CTCTGTGACTCATTAGGCATAAAGAAGGGATAAAATGGTGCAGCCCCGGATGGGAATGGGCCATTTGGAGGAGCAGATGCAAACGGGGAGGACCGCGGATTTGAAAATCCAGAAGAATCAGGTTGAGATGGGAAAATTGGAACAAGACATCGTAATGGTTTCACACTCAGAACCCTAGACTTATCAATAGGTCCAGTAGGAACAGACTCCGAATCTAACCCGTGCTCCATTTATCACACTTTACAAATAGCCTCACAAGTTCACAAACCAACCACAACAATATCAACAAAATCAACTTCTACCCATCCCACAGCCCTCGAATCACAATCTCATACATAAAACCAAAAAATCCAACAAATCATTCCCCAATTAATTGCAGGAAATAAGAAATTGTACTAACCCTCACCATGCTGAAAAAGCATAAATTACCACAAGTGCTGATAAAATTAGTCTCCTGCAACATGCAAGACAATACATAGTCAGCATCAGGACTTAAAAGCTAAAATCTGGGTTATCATGAGTCGACCACTGAAAAACTAGGAATGGTCAAAACCCTAAAAACTCAGAACATAAAATTAAAGGTTCGAATCAAATTTCACAAATAGAAACATAGAATTAGAGAGCTTAAACACAAGATTAAACAGATTGCAAAGATCTGAGACACTAGAATGGAAATTGAAATTGAAATGGAATTTAAGAATTTTAATTCAAGAAAAAAAAAAGTACCCTCACACACAAATAAAGGGGAAAGAATTTCATAGCAGATCGAAGGATGAATTGACATAGACAAAAACGAAAGAGATCTTAAGAACGGAGATGCATACCACTTTACTCTTTTTCAAATGTTGTGACGGGGGAGAAAGAGACAGTGTGTGTGCGCGTTGAGTAGAATTGTGTATTGAGTAGAAAAGAGTTCCGAAAATCGGTTCGTTGACTCTCTCGCTTCTATGAAGAATTGAAGAGTGTCACTAAACTATACTCCCTCCACGTGGAGTTTAGATTTATTTATTCTTTCATCTATTTATTTGACGCAAACTTAACCATCCAAATTGAAAAATAAATTATTATTTTATATTTAATAGCCAAAATCTTGGAGTTGGTCTTATAAAAAACTAGTTTTTTCTTAAGATAAGAAAAAACGTGTTTTTCAAGCATTTAATTCAGAATAAACGGTGTGATTTTGTATTACAGCAACCGTGTTCAAAATAAACGGTGGCATTTTTATGATGCGCGCGGCCAGTGATAAATCTCACAGGTGTTAATATTACAAATGACCGAGTGATTTCATGCGGCATTTTATAAACATGAAAGCTGGCACTTTTTACGGGCACTTTTATATACATGGTGACACTCTTCCATCTTAGCCTTTCTATTCACCTTCTGCCAATGGCACTTTATTCTGTATATTTTGCGGCTCTCAATACAAACAGCATTGAAATACATGGAGCGGCATTTGAAAACACATTTCTTGGCACTTTCAAAAATGCATATACGGCACTAAAAAGCAAGCGTAATTATTTTCTTAGCGATATTCAAAAACATGAGCGGCATTGAAAAAAAAAATGGTGACATTCAAAATTACATGGGCGGCATTCAAAATACATGGCATTCAAAAATTACATGGCCCAGGATTGAAATTACATAAGCTGACATTCAAAATTACATGGCGGCATTGAAAATGCCATGAAGCATGCAGTGGCTCTCATAACATAAGAAAAAATTAGTTTTTTAACACTAACCCTAACTAATAAGATGGATGAACAATGCTGAAAACTAATTTTTTCATAACATTTTAAGAAAACTAGTTTTTCACAAGACCTACTCTATCTAATGAGATTTAATTGCTATACTCACATCACAACAATAATAAATTTATTATTCTCTTAACTCATTCTTTATTCTATTTTTATTTAATACTCGTAATACTTCCTAGACTCATTCTCTTTTCTCTTATTATATTATTCTTTTTTAGCTATTGTGTACGAAATTTTAGTCACATATGGGTACTTCGTCCATCCCATATGAATGTGGACCAAAATTTTGGCCACAATAACTAAGGAATAATTGTATAATAAGAATAGAAAGAATTAGTGTAGGAGATTTTGTAATTATGAAAAGTAAAATATAAAAGAGAATGAGTAATGAGTGGATGAATAGTGAGTGGATTATTGTTATAAGTATAAAACTAGCAAAATATTCAATGAGTGAATCTCATTGAATATAAAACTAGCAATATACTAGTATGATACACATTGATATTATAATTATTTTTAATTTAAAATCATAAAAGAAAAAAATGTTGTACACATTAAAAATATACAATACACAAAATTATATCAGCATACTCCATTATAAGAAATTCATAAATTTTTACATTTCGAAATATTTACTTAAATAAAACATTTATAATGCATTTATCAAAAACTTGCCCACCATCATTATCACACATAAGGGTATAACCGAGCATGTCCCAACGGGTCACGGATTTAGGATATGACGTGGGTCAATCACAATAAACCATACAAGTCATATAGGGCGATACAGAAAATGGACCCTCCTAACTATGCTCGTTACCTATCTATCGACTAAACCAATGTCGGCCAAGACCAACAATCACCAGCTAAGTCGAACAAGCTTATACACCGAGAATTACTTGCCCGACATATGCATGACTGGTTTAGAGTCCCTGTTCTAATCAAATAAGGAAAGCAATGAATTAGGAGCTAGAACTTACAACATGGATTGAAATTGATTTTGAAGAGGAAAGCGATGATGATAATCTCGAATAGGTACATCTCTACATTGTTGCTAAGGATGCTTCTAGTGATTTAGAGATAATGACGTTTCACCTGTCACCCCCAAAAGAAGATGAGGTAACCCTTAGACAAAAACCAAAGAAGCCTAGTGTGGAGGAACTTATCAGCATCAGTAATTTAACTCCCAGTGAAAAGATTGTAAATTACTCTTTTTCTCGCCCCAATGTTGGCCCAAAAAACCTATAGTTCCTATTTCTAAGAAGTGAATTGATGATGGTTCTTACTTGGACCAAAAAGAGTTGATTAAAGAGACTAGACTAGTGATCTCTAAATACCAAAATGTTAAGAAAGCTTTATCACTATCAACTGATGAAAATTCACGGCTTAACACGGAGAAAACTCTTATGAGATCTGATATCCAAGCGCTCAATGAAAAGATCAAGAGCATGACTCCTCTTACTGAAGAAAACCTTATCTTGAAAACAAAGAACACTGAACTCCAAACTAGAAACGATGACTTGGTTGCTCAAAATGATGACCTGAAAAAGGTTATTGATGAGTGGACCAAATCTCGTATCACTATGGATTAAATTCTTAAATCTCAAACGTCTAGTTGTGATAAAGAAGGCTTGAGATTCTCAACTAGTGACAATTTAAAGTGCTCCTGCTGTTGTGAGAAAGATAAAGATTTTTTTTCAAACAAACTCATGAAATCCCCAAGGCTAATCCTCCTACTTCTAAGGACAAGCAAAAGTGGTGAAGAAACTTGGTTTCCACTATATCTACTCAGAGAACCAATTTAAGAAAGTTAATATGAAAGGAATAGCAATAGATGAAATTGCTCTTGAAAAGGTTACTCATGAAACTAAGAGCACCCCTTCTACTAGCGCTCCTCTTGCGCCTCTACATAGAGTGAGCGCTCCTAGAAAAGGCACTCCAATGTTTAAAAAGATGAACTTTGTCAAAGCAACCTCATCTTACCCAATTAAGGATGCTAAACTTAAGGAAAGTAAAGAGTTTGTTAAAACTCAGTATAGTGGTTTTCAACACTGTTGCGTATGTGATTTTTTTTGTCATAAGGCTGCTGAATGCCTTTTGAGATTCACTCCAAATGCCAAGGAAAGTAAAATTCTAGGGTTAAACAGGAGTTGGTTATCAAAAGGTGCTAACCCTTAAAGGGGACCCACACTAAATGTCTACCTTTCAGGTTCTCTGCTTCATGTCTAGATTTTCATAGGCAATATAAATGAATGGTATCTAGATAGTGGATGTTGTATACATATGACTGGAGATATCAAATTGCTAGAATATTTCAATGAAGAGAGAGGTCCCTCAATTACGCTTGGTGATAAGGCAAGATTGTTGAATATGGCAAAATCAGAAAAGGAAATGTTTACATAAAAAGAGTAGCTCTTGTTGAAGGTATCAAGACTACCTATTCTCTATATCCCAATTTTGCGACAAAGGACTGCACTGCCATTTCACTTCAAATAATTGTTTCATTAAAGATGGCACATCCGACGTCACTTTGCTCACAGGGAATTGTAAGAACAATGTTTACATTCTTAAATTTTTCTCTCTATGAATGTTGTTACTAATCTTTATTTTGTAGCAAAGAATGTGAGCGAAAATAGTTGGCTATGGCACAAGCGCTTAAGTCATTTAAACTTCAAGTATTTAGCAAAGCTCCAAAGGGATAATATTGTCAAAGGATTGCCCAAAGTAGCTAATCATAATGACAAGAAGTGCACTGCTTGCCAACTTGGTTAACTTCATAAAGAATCTTTCCCTAGCAAGACTGCTCCTTCAACGTCAAGTTTGGAATATCCTTCATTAGCAATCATACCATATTAACGAGAAAATTTTGAAGGGTAGGCTTTCTTTTTCAAATACTCATATATAGGCACGGGACACTCGGAAGCAAAGTGACCAGGTTCTTTAGAAAAGATTTTCGAAGATATACGGAACTTTAGAAAATATTTTAAAAACATAGCAAATTCCTTATCATCCATATCGATGAAAGAGGAGGCAAAAATATTTGAACATGAGGTTGACTTAGAGGATGATTTTTCCTTATGATCAACAATAAATGACATTGAGAGAGATCTAGTTTTCCCTTCAAATTCTTCAATTATTTATAACTTGATCTCATAAACCAAGGTTGACATACATCTTACCAAAAGCCCAAGTATCAAGATCTTGAGTATCTTCCAAGGATGTAGTTTTGTTCAACCATTTGGAGTCAAGAGCATTATGAAAGTTTACATTGATTTCCTTTTTATTATGTTTCTTACCAAGAGAAATACAATCATTAACTACCTCACAATAGAGATCGTAGGTTTGTCTAAGTGTCTTGTGAGGTTTCTTGCGAAAGTAATTGAATCTTCTTTCAGCCGCAAATCTCTTGTTGGCTTTGCATTCAGCATCTCCTTCAATATATCCCTCAATAACGACCCACAGCTCCTTAGCAGTTTTGCATTCCATCACTTGATGGTAAGTTGATAAGCTTAGAGATATTTGGAGAATGTTCCTTGCTTTTCCATCGAGCACTACAATCCTTTTCTTTTCTACACTCCATTCAGCTTTAGGCTTTTTTGATTTCTGGAGTGGTTGTAACAGTTGTAGCATCAGGATTGGCTTTCATTGGAACAAAGGGTCCTGTCAGGATGCAATCATAGAGCATTTCATCAATAGAGATCAGATGAGTCATCATTCGGTTCTTCCAGATGTCAAAGTGATCTTCATTGAGAATGGGATAATGTGAATAGTTAGCCATTGACCTAAATTGGTTACTTGCCATTTTGAATCGGTATCCTGAGTTGTTAAACTCGAAAAACAAAAATAAGTTTAGAGGTGTTTGCTCTGATATCACTTGTTGGTCCCAAAAGTGGAACAAGGGTATGAAAAATAGTTAGGGGGTGAATAGCTGTTTTTAAACATTTTCAAACCCTTTTGCAAAGCAAAGTCTTACTAACTCTTAATTTGTTATAAGAGGCACCTCAAGAGAGAGAGAGAGAGAAATTCACAACGGAATAAGTTATGGGCACTCGAAAAACCAAGAGGGGTGCACACACACACACAAGGGGAGTGCTTTGAGTTAGGCTTAAAATGAGAAGCTAAGGCAATTTAAACACAAACACAACGCAACCAAATTTATCATTCCTATTAGATCAAACAAGTAAATATGGTAAGAACAATTATAAACTTCAAATTAAAGTGCAGAAAGTAAGAACAAGTAATTTGTAGAGGTTCAATTGTTAAAGATCTACATCCTCTACCAAGATGGTTAGTCTTGGATTTTTAAACACTAGTTTGTATTAGATTCTTGCTGGTGTAGTATCTTATTCTTGAATCTAAAAACTACCTTCTATGAAGAACAAATCCTATACTATAACCGATGTATCTCTTGAATATGATCTATGTAATCAAGCTTCTAGAGGTGTGTGTGTGTGTGGATCAAGAAACCAAAGGCTTTTTTTAAATCTATATGATCTAGAGCGTATTTATTCTTGGGTGTTATAAGGCTATATTTAGAATTGAGCTTGGATGTATGAAGGAATGAATATGTTCCTGAATTTCTGGAAATTCAAAAGTAATATTTAAATTTTCAATGAAGGTCTCACAATTTGAATCTCAAGCAACTTCAAATAGTTGAAGTTAGTTATAGGGTATTTATAGTGAGCTTCAAAAACTAGTCGTTGAAGATCATTGTGGATAAGCTCAAAGAACAATGTGTTTTTGATCAATGATTGGAGCACATGTCCAATATAGCCGTTAAATACAAAGCATTTGGATAAGGATATAAGTTGTCTTGAGACATGTGTCATCATCTAAGAGCATCCTTATACTTTCTGGAGCACTGTTAGATTTTCTGATTGTTCTTTGAGTAATACTTGGTCAATCTAGCAAATTAACTAACTTTGGATTCCAAGGCACTTGATCTTCATATATTGAAATCTTCTAAGTCTTAAGAGTTTTAAGCATGATGGTCGCTTGAGTCAGGATCTAATTTGGGGAGCACAAGAGCTCTACAAGGGTGCTCAAGACAATGTTGGAGGCACATAAGGAGAGTGGTGGGGTGCTCCATATAAAGAGGAGGGGCGCTCAAGGGGGCACTCTAAGATTAGAGCGGGGTGCTCAATATAACTTGTGGCGCTCCTTTTCTACTTAACTCAATAGGAAAATCTCAAGAACAAAATTGTTTATCCTATTACATAACAGTTATATGAAATGGACTATCTAAAAAATGAAGTATAAATACTTCTTACACATGGTCCTAAAGTCCATAAAATAACTGAGGTGATGGTATCAATCAAATCTAACATAGTTTTAGGAAAAATAAAGAATAAATACTTCTTACATAGGGTCATAAAGTAAATAAAATAACTAAGGTGATGATATCAATCAAATCTAACATAGTTTTAGGAGTGTATAGGCCAGCATACCCAACAGGGAAGACCCGCGATTCCCTAATGCAGAAATCATGCATATATAAAATGAAAATAAGTGGAAATTATTTTTCGATGACGCAGCTAATAAGAAAGGCTATAGTATTGGCACACTTCTAGTTAATCCAACTGACATATATACTCGACTTGTCATTCGTCTCGACTTTGGGGCTACAAACAACACCGCCAAATATGAAGCTTGCATAATAGGGCTTAAAGTAGCCTAAGAACGAAATGTGACCGACTTAGAAGTGTTAGGGGATTCACAATTGATAATCAATCAGACACTGAAAAAGTGGAGGATCCAAGATCCAATACTACAAAAATACAATGCCCATCTCCAAGATTTGGTGCAAAATTTCAAAGAAGTCACTTTTCACTATCTCCCTAGAGATAAGAACCGCTTTGCAGATGCTCTAGTCACGCTAGCTTCCTTAGTCGAGATTCCTTAAAGAAAAGCAGTAAAGCCATTCAAAGTAACTCAACAAACGACTCCCGCTTACTGCTTAGTCATAGATCTACATGATTATAGGGATAATTGGTCTTACGGATGTGCAAAGATACACTCCATTGATGACCAAGACAAAAAGCCATGGCATTATGACATTTGGCACTTTCTACTGGATGGAACATTTTCGTTTGACACTGAAAAGAAAACCCAATTGGCTCTCAAAGGTTAGCCATACAGCTTCAAGAAGGATCTCCTTTGTTTCTACGAAGAACAAGCACGAGAGGTCATGTATCAAGTCAACCAAGGAATTTGTGGCACTCACGTAAATGGCAACATGTTTGCAAAGAAAATAATTTGGCTAGGATACCTCTAGATGACAATGGAAGCCGATTGTTCAAATATGGTTAAGAGATGCCACAAATGACAAATACATGCTAACTTACAACACACAACACCATCGGTGTTATACCTCATGACCTCCCCTTAGCCCTTCACAACTTGGGGAATAGATGTCAATGTCAAGGTCACACCAACCGGCGCTAACGTGCATACCTTCATCTTGGTATCCATTGACTACTTTATCAAGTGGATCGAAGCAGCCTCTTACAAAGTGCTAAATGCAAGAAATGTTGCCGAGTTCATCAAACATAACATCATCTGTAGATATGGGGTACCATGTAAATTCATCTCTGATAATGAATCCCAATTTGAAAAGGAGGATGACCAACTCCTGAAAGAATTCAAGATAGAAAGACATAAATCTTCACCTTACCGACCACAGATCGATGAAGCGATTGAGGTCGCTACCAAGACAATTGAGACCATAATCAGAAAAATGGCGGTCATCGGGAGAATTGGCCGGATAAACTACCTTTTGAACTTTGGGGCTATCGCACCTCTGTCCGAACAGCCATCGGGGAAACTCCATACACCCTAGCCTATGGGATGGAAGCAATGTTGACAATTGAATTAGAGGTACATTCAATAAGGTTTCTCCTTGAATCCAAGTGAATAAAGTTAAGTGTTTGAGAAACAGATATTAGGAATTGGCTCTAATAGATGAGAGAAAACTCAAAGCCCCCGAGCATATTCAAGCGTGCCAAAGGAGGATGGCTAGGGCACTCAACAAGAAATTCAAGCTTAGAAACATCGAAGTAGGGGATCTCGTACTATACAAACATCATGTAGGACCTTTCAATCCTAGGGGAAATGGGGACCTAGATGGATTGGCCATTACATCATCGAGAAGATATTTTTCGGGGGTGCAATTCAACAATGGACAAGCTCAAGAAATAGTATGCGTGATTTCGGCCTTCTCCCCACAAAAATAAATTAAAGCACAAGATAAGAAGCCCGCTAGATTGAAAACCTGAAAGAGCGGTCTAGGCAAAAAAAGGTTGTGCATAAAAAATGGGATTAGGCCCAGTCTCCTGCGAGACATTCTCTCATAATACAACTTTTTTTTCTTATCAACATGAACTACGATGACCTGAGCCTCTTATTTAATTGCTGTAAAAGAGGAACGTACGCAGCCTTCAGGTTCGGTCTAATCAACAAACAAAATAAATAATGTCATTATTATTAACTGAATGCATTTCTTGATAACATAAGGAAAATTCTGCTCATTATGACATACTTGCTAAAGCAAAATTATGGAAATAAAATGCATCAATAAATAAGTCATTAATCTATCTACGACAATCTCTTGATACTCCATAAGATCCAGTCCTTCTTTATCTTAGTAGGAGGGCGTTTGTCTTTGTCCTTGACTTCTCTAGCTCTCTTGTCTTGAGGATCCTTCGAACCGGAAGACTCACCCAGCCAAGTGAACATAGAATTGGAAAGCCTCTTGAATATGCTTGGACTATCAAGAACTTGAATACGACTAACAAGGTTTCTCTTCCTCCTTTGGTACCAATCACTATCGAGAAAATATTGGGTTGGATCAGAATGAATATTTGCCAAATCAGAGGTAGCCTCCCCCTCCCTAGTAGCATGGCTAGGCTCAAAGTTATTCCCCAACAAGGGATGCCTTACTACATCTATATTCACTGCATCCGGATGACCATCGTTCAAGAACCACTCTAAGTACTTATTCGGATGATAAATACTCCAATCATAACGAGGAAGGTAATCCAATGATCCTTACCAAAGTGGTTGCAAATTTTGGGCCAATGTAGAAGACTTCACGAATGGATCCACCAGTGATGGAAGTGTCTTGTTGTTAACCAAATTGACAAAGAATCCTATTGGGGGAATAAAAGGAAGAATCCCTTAAACCCAGAAGCATAACCCTGTTAAATTCGGTGGTACTAGCGATATACCTTCGTACCATAAAATAGGCGGGCACCAATGATTGTCCATAATGATCATCCCCGCTAACGTGCGAGCCCATTCCTCGATGGAAAGATCTTTGACCAAGAGCTTTCTCCTATGAAAAGTAAAGGGAGAATATTTAACGGGAGGAGCCACGAACTTGAAGTGCTCTCTAAGTCAAATTGTCAACAAAATTGGACTTCCTTGAGTCATGGAATTGATACGGTGCAATTCATCAAGGCCATACAGATTCTAGCCTAAGATGAGAGGGATAATATTATGGGCATGTCCTCTAGCTTGTAAAATAACCTCCACAAGTTGGGAATCAACCAAGCTTTTTCTACAAGTTAAGAATACATCCGCAAAGGGGCAAAGAGCCTGGATGTTCTCTTAAAAAGCATAGAAATCTTCATCCTTTGAATCCTTATCAAACCTCCTTGGCAAAGAAGAACAATACACCCAACAGTGGTTCACCAAGGCATAGCCTACATTAAGGGCGATACCCAATAATTCACAAAGAGCTTCTGCATGATTCCTATTGTACTTAGGAACCATTATCTTACCAGTTAAAGGCATGTCCAAAATAGCCGCAAATTCTTCAACGATTGGCACCACTCATTGAGAGAGAAATTAAAAAGATGGAGTGAGGGATTCCAAAACCTAGCCACTCCACGCAAAAGATTCCAATCTGGTTTGAGATTCTTCAAGGTGAAGAGAATCTTGAATCCATACCTCTTCACAAATCTTTCTTGAGAACGCCCATGAAAAGAACGAGCAAATCTTGTCGATGCATGTTTGTAAATGCGTGCTGTTTCCAAATCAAGAGAGAATTCATCAACAATCATGGAAGAAGGAGTAACTTCTTGAGAAACCATGGAAAGAATAGGGGAGGAAAATCTCAAAATTGGGACTTAAGAAAGATTCTCTAAAGACCTAGGGTGTTGAATAAACGTATGGGATGAACTAGATGTGTTTATATTTGGTCTACTTGCCAAAACCTACAGAGAAAATGAGAAATGTGAAAGTCAAAGGACTTGTCTAGTGCGAGACACGTTATTTCGTATGAGACATCTTCCCAGATTACAACAAAAATTCTACGAAATCATGTTTAGTCCCAACTTGTCAAAACAAGTTTCAAACCTGCAAACACAAAACCCATACAATTTATATACTCACACACACTTCATATACAGAAACCATACACAAATCATCACCAAAATTGACCAAACCAGCCATTTCCATAGAAAAGTGGACACCGCCACACAAGTCAAATGAAAGACTAAAACTAGAGAAAAATTGTTGCGGAGTCAACATGTGCTAACAAGTACCAAAGAAAAGAAAGCAAAAAAATATGTTTGGGCCAACTCATGGCCAATAATTACAAGCTCTCAAAATTCGAAGGGGAGTGGGGGAATTCTAAGCTATGGTGCCTCTCAAGACACTCACACCTCCCTCATTATGCTCATCATCATCCTCAATGTCGACTTGAGTCCATGTCCTCTTTGAGCCACAAGTGAGGATCACCGAAGCTGCCACCGTAACTGTCACAGAGGTTGCCTTGCTGAACAGCTGCTTCGAGAGATGGTAGATGATAACCATCAAACTCGCCATCCAAATAGCTCCATGGTAGTAGTCCTCAACTGACATGGACAAATGCAAATGAAACATGAAAAGGTTCAAGAAAATAGGAACCATCAAATGGAGAAATCTTTATAAAACTGCGAATGTAAAATGACATACCATTATAGCATTGGGAGGAGGAACGAGTCCCTGAGGTATCGACTTACTCTCACTAATGTAGCCCGTCATCATGGTGCTACCCATCATTAAGTATAGCTCGGAGGAACTTAATTTGGAGCAAAGATAACATGACCCTTAGACTGGGATGAAGAGGCCCGTCATCCGTCATGCTGAGGGAATACTCTTTCCCCTAAGAAGAAGGCATCTCCGGTCAATGAAGCAAGAATGATCCTCTTGTTAGTCACACAGGCCACATACTGCTCACATGCTCTTCAATCGTCCCCCACAGATAGAGACCTTGACGCTTGAAATTAAACTTATCAAGCATCGCCCGAGCCTCCTCAATGGTGATGGTCTACTCCTCATCCTCGCTAGAAATTATGTTGGACGAGCCCACCTCCGAATGTCTGGATATTGGACATCACGCTGATCAAGCTCAAAATTGTAGTGCCCGAAAATAGCATGCACCCACATCTTAAAAGGGAAACAAATGAAAAAGATTCAGTTCGAATCAATCAACAAACTCTACACGAGATGGAAATAGAGCGGTAATGAAATGAAAAGTTTACCTCTAATACCAAGCTGTAACCCGACATGTTCTCCTTGGTATTGGGGAAGACTTTATTCGTAGCCTTGTAGAAACACGTCAGGTCGTTGGAACCCCAATCATAGTCTGCTACCTTGCCAAGATTACTCAACATGTCAAGTAGAGAAAAGCGGGCTATAGAAAAATGGTTGGCAAAGATGGTTTCGGATAGACCATATCATATGAAACCTCGAACAACTTTTTTGATGTTCACGGTACTGTTCACATCAAGGTTTTGGATGTAATCCTCTAGCTTGGATCGGAAAGGCTTGAGCTCCACACCATTACCTTTGACTTAGGTAGTATAATTAACGAGCTGGTTCATATCCGTGTCAGAAGCTTATAACCCAGATTTATAGGCAAAGTCGTGCCCACACATTCCAACCTAGTAATGAATTTGAAATTGTTAGGGGTAGGTTATTGTGGCTTCCCTGAATGCCAAGTAGACCATGTGGGTAGTGTCCCACCACCTCTCTCCGATGGCCTACAGAACTTGAGGAGACCGCCTCATCCCTCGCACATTATCAAAGAAAGTGTAGAGCCTGTTTCCCTCTATTTGTCCCTGACCACCATTAGTCTTTTAATGTTTCCCCAAAACCTCCTTGGAACTCCCACAATAGTTTTGGATCACCTTGTACAGCTGCAAAACATAGGAGACGAAAGAATAAAATCAAACTTCAAGCCAAAAGAGGTAAAATGCATCACTTTAGGTATACATTACCAAATCATGTCAATAGGCATTCGAAACATGATAGCACATAGATTTTCTTCTCATATACTCATAGTAGTACATTAGAGAGCATTCATGAGAGAAAAATCAAGAAAAGAGTAAAAATCATTCATTAAGGCATTTCATGAAACACCCAGCATGCATACTAGGATTTCATGCACAAATTTGCATTTTGCCACCCAAATTAAGCCTCCCTACAATCCTAAACAACTAGGAAATTCACATGTTGCATAAAAGCATCATCAAAGCCCAGAAAAATAATAAAATCTTGCATGCATTGCATAAACCCTAACATTGAGAAAAAAAGGGAGAAAATCCAATTTTGATGGAATTGACGGATTAAAGCATGAAATTGATGGAATTAAAATATGAAATTGAGTTCAATAAGGAGTTTCTTACTGATCCTTAATGAATGTGGTGAGAGATATGGCGCTCTCTCTCTCTCTCTCTCTCAAGACAACAAGGTCGTCGGAGTAATATGTCTTCCCCTTGAGAAAGCTATTCATTTGGTGGGATCGCCTTTGATTTGTCATGAGTTTAATGAAGTTTGATGCCTAGAAAAGGTTTAGAAGTAATTTGGATGAATAAATTAACAAGAAATCAAAGAAATTTTGGGCAAGAAATTGCCTAGGGTTTGGACTTGAGAAAGAAAAGTTTGAATGAAATTGAAAAAAAAATGAGGATGGGTGCTCAAATATGTGCCACAACAGGATTTATCTCGTGCGAGACGACGTGTCTCATACGAGGAAAGTCCCCAAAATATTGTGCAACACCATTGTTTTTTAATTTTTCTCCATGGTCTGGTCTAACACCAACGATGTCAATTCTTTTTGAGTTTGGAGTTGTCTAAAGAGAGCAATCAAGATGTCATAACAGTCATCTTTTGAGTTCATCATTTCCACCCATGTTTATCTTGAGTAATCATCCACCACAACTAAATTATATCTATTTCCTCCTATGCTTGCAGTGGTGACAGGTCCAAACATATCAATGTGGAGTAGTTGCAAACATCTTAAAGTTGACAGCATGGTTTTGTTGGAGAAAGATATCTTAGGTTGTTTGCCAAGTTGACATGTTGTGCACTTCTTGTCGTGGTGATCAGCTACTTTAGGTATACCATGAACTAGATTATCCCTTCCAATCTTTGATAGATATTTGAAGTTCAAATAGTTAAGCCTTTTGTGCCACAACCAACTATTTTCACTCACACTTTTTGCTACAAAACAGATATTAGTAATGCTACAAGCAGAAATGAAATCAATAATATAAAAATTACTCTTACAAATCCCTTTGAGAAACGTGACTCTGGATGTGCCATCTTTGATGAAACAATTTTCCTGAAGTGAAATTGTAATGCAATCCTTTGTCACAAAATTGTGATATTGAGAGAATATTATGATTAATTACTTTTACTAGAGATACCTCTTCAATAGTTATTTTTCCTTTTCGAATAACTCCATATCCAATAGTCTTTCCTTTTTTGTTATTCCCAAAAGTTACTGACGGACCATTTTCTTCACGGACATCTTTCAGCAGTGGATATCTCCGGTCATATGACTTGAGCATCTACTATCATAATACCATTAGTTTGAGTTTGCCTTGTAAGATCCAGCCATGAAGCAGAGTACCTGAAAAATAAACATTTAAGCACGAGGTCCCCTTTATTTTTTTGGGTCCTGAGGTTGTCACCTTATGATGACCACACTTGTTTGACCAAGTGAGGGTTATGTTCTCTGGCATTGAGTGTGAATCACAAAAGGCAATCTGTAACCAAGTGACCATAACCATCACAAACAAAGCAGTGATGAAAGCCATTAACAAATTGAGGTTTGATAAACTCTTTATTGGTCTTAGGTTTCACATCTTTTACTGGGTCAGAGAATTTTGCCTTACTAAAGTTCATCTTTTTGCGGTTGGCCACAGATTTCCTAGGAGTACTCACCTCACTTTAGGGAGTTGAGAGTGCGGTCGACTGCAGATGGGTCCTTCATCAAAGATATTATCCTCTGTTTCTATTCCTTTCAGGCACACTAATGTAACAGGTGCATCTCATAGTAGTGATAAACCTTTGAACTCTATTAAACCACTCCAGAGACTCACTTGTGGTGATTTTGATGCTGGTTTATATGATGTACCTATAGCTGATCTTCAACGACCTCATACTCTACCAGATTTACCTCTTGAGGTTCGTGAACATAGTAGTCACCCTATCTTAAATGTTATTGGTGATCTACATGCTTGCGTTCAAACAAGGAGAACTTTAAACTATGATGAACATACATCTTTTATCTCCCAAATTGAAACAAAGAAGATTGATGAAGCACTCCAAGATTCTAGTTGGGTTATTGCTATAAAAGAAGAGCTCAACCAATTTGAAAGATGTAAGGTTTGGACTCTTGTGCCCCAACCAAATGATCAAGAAGTTATTGGTATAAAGTGGGTATTTAGAAACAAAATGGATGAGAATGAAAGATCATAAGAAATAAAGCAAGGTTAGTTGCACAAGGTTATAGGCAAGAAGAAGGGATCGACTATGATGAAACCTTTTCCCCTGTAGCCTGACTTGAAGCTATCAGAATATTTCTAGCTTATGTCTCTTACAAGAAATTCAATCTTTATCAAATGGATGTGAAGAGTGCATTTCTGGACGGTGAACTCCAAGAACAAGTCTATGTAGCTCAACCACTTGGTTTTGAAGACAACAAATTTCCCAATCGTGTCTTCAAGCTCCAGAAAGCTTTGTATTGACTCAAACAAGCTCCAAGAGCATGGTATGATACTCTATCTAAATTTATTTTGGAGAAAGGCTTCAAGCGCGGTAAGATCGATACAACTCTTTTTATTGCCAAACTTAATGATCATTCTTTACTTGTTCAAATTTATGTTGATGATATTTGTTCTACTAATGAAATCTTGTGTAAGAGCTTTGAGAAGCTAATGAACATCATGTTTGAAATGAGCAAGATGGGAGTACTTACATTCTTCCTTGGATTCTAAATCAAGCAAATGAGTGATGACATCTTCCTCAACCAAGCAAAATATACAAAACATCTAATTAAGAAGTTTGTACTTGAAAATGCTAGAGTATACAGCACTCCAATGGTCACAGGTAACAAGCTTGACAAAGTTCTAAAAGGTAAGAAAGTTGATCATACTTTATATCGAGGTATGATCGGCTCATTACTTTATCTTACTACAAGTAGGCCAGATATTATGTTTAGTGTTTGTGTGTGCGCTTGTTATCAAGTTGATCCTAGAGAAGCATATTTGGTAGCTGTAAAATGTATCATTCGATATCTATCTGGAACTGTTAACCTTGGACTTTGGTACACCAAAGATTCAAATTTTGATCTTATAGGTTACTTAGATGCAGATTATACAACATGTACCATTGATAGGAAGAGTATCAGTGACACTTGTCATTTCCTTGGAAATAGACTTATTTCATGGGCTAGTAAGAAACAAGCTGCAGTATTAATCTAAACAACGAAACAAAGTACATAACTACTGGAAGTTGTTGTTTCCAGATTATGTGGATGAAGCAATAGTTGGTTGATTACGACATCAAAGAAGGAGATTGTCCCATTTACTATGACAAACTATCAACAATGGAAAAAGGAAATATACATTTAGAGCACGTGGGACAGATAATCATATTGCTGATATTCCAACAAAGACTCTTAATTACAAAGATTTGCCTTTCTGAGAGGAGAAATGGGTATGCTTGAACTTAAATAGTCCATAAAGTTTTGTGTTACTAATGATCTTTTATCCTTTTAGGTTGTTAAGTTAGGTTCTATAATGAATAGAAAATCTCAGTGCCAGCGCTCTCATTGGTGCCCCATGACACAAATTTTCTAAGGGTTTTGTAGAAACCTTGGCGCTTTAATATCTATTTCACCCTAAAGCCAGGCACCTCAACCAGTTCAATGTGCAGTGCCCCTCTAGGCTGGCGCTCATAGTATTTCCAGCGCCCCCTTTCTTACTCAGCGTAGGCTCCCTTTATTCTCTACACCCCTTCGATTATCTCAGGAGCCCCAACCTTGTCTTGTGCGCCTAGATAAGTCACTTGGACTAGGTAAGTTTTCTAACTCTCTTTTATTTATAATTTGGTCCTTATCTTTAAAACAAATACTAATTGCTCAAGGGTACTTGTACAATTAAGTTCCCTTGCTTTTAATTTTTCAAAATTTATTTTTTTGGGATTTATGTTTCCTTGAAACACTCCCAACTATCACACAGATAACATTCTATGGTGATTGTGCAGAACAAAAAGAGTATGTTTGTATCACTATTGAGGGAAATGGACTGACCTTTGACTTTCCCACTCTCTCCACCTACCTATAACCGCCACCTCACCCATTTTCTGCAATAACTACCCACCACACATATTCCATGCACGTACTCCCACTTTTTACTTTTAACTTCCCATAACCCCTTAATCCCACTAAACCCTTTCCCCTTCCTCTATATATACACTCATTTCCTCCTACACTTTCACCATTTCACTTTCTCTTTCTTTCCTCTTTCATTAAAATTTCTTCTCTTTATAATATGTATCAGTGGCTCCTAAAAAGTCAAATTCTACTTCGAAAGAGAAAACCCCTATCGATCATATGGTAACAAATTTTTGTTTTGTTCATTTTTTCTTTGTCATTTTCAGATCTATAGAAATGCTTGAACAATTTTTAGATTCTTCATTTGTTGAAATTTATTGTTGAGATATGTTATAATGATGATTTCGTTCACATATATGCAATTATTTCACGATCAACACACATATTAGAGTTCAAATTTTTCATAAACCCATTCTAGGTTTCGACCTTACTCTCAGGTTTTTCGTGATTTTTGTGTTCAATACAGAATGTTTTGATGTTATATGCTTAGATTCATGATAGATTTTTATTAAGGGTCATTTTGATATATTTTTAAATATGTTTTGGTTAAGATTTGCTCAAATCCGGATTTATGTGTTTGTTGGTCCCAAAGGTACAACAAGCGTATGAAAAATAGCAAGAGAGGGGGTGAATAGATGTATAATTTTTTTTTCTAACCCTTTTAAAAATTTCAACCTTGGCATACTATATTGAAAGTGTGGTCAAGTGAAAACCAAGTTTCAAGATAGTAAAATGCACAACGGAAGTTTCTAAGTAAAAGAGTGCGGTCAGAAAGAGAGTGTGGTCGACCTCAAATGATGCAAGTATGGTCGACCGCAACAAGGTTAAAATATGCTAAGGCAAAGTTCAACTATAAACACAATTCACAATATGGTTGAATATCTGTAAAGATCAAACACAAAGAATAATATGCAAACTTATGAACAATCAAAGTAAAGTGCAGAATGTGTAACAAGGTATTTAGAGAAGTTCAATCGTAAATGATCTACGTCCTCTACCAAGATTGTCAGTCTTGGATTTTCTAAGTGCAGATAGTATATTAGATCTTTGAGCAGCTGTTACAAGGATTGTAAAGGAATCACAATCTCAAATCTAACTATCTTTTCAATGAGACAAATCCTATACTAAAACCAGTGTTTCCCAAGTAACTCAATCTATATGATTGAATCTAAGGGGTGTGTGTGTGTTCAAGAATCAAGAGCTCTTTATAATACGAAAGATTGAGAGCTTGATGAATATTGTTGTGGTTATAAAGGCTTGAGAAGAAGTGTTTGAAGATTCAAAGGATTCTGAAAATCTGAGTATGAGCTTCAAAAATTCTTGAGGATTTCAACAACAATATCTCTAGCAATTTTTCATGGCTTGAACACAAGGTCAAATTATACCCTTGTGTGGTCAATTAGCCGTTAGAAATCCTTTAAGGATAAACATTAAGGACAATGAGTTGTTTATGTCTGATTAGAGCATATTTATTTTTTGTCTTCATGTTGCAAAGGTTGGTGGAAAGGTGGTACATGTTTGTACGAATGACAACAACTGTCACCTTTTTGAAATTCTTTGAATGAACTCTGCAACAGTATAATTTGAGTTAACTCTGAGTTGTGGTCAGAGGTAATCAATGAAATTTATACTAAGGTCTTGTCTTCTTCTTCAAGGTCTTTATTTAGCTTGGAGATTCTGCATAATGCGGTTGACCATATGGATATGGTCGACCGCTTCAACTGATTATCAGCTGAGGCAATTTAAGGCTTGGTGAGGGATTGTGCGATCAACCGCATGGTTGACAATCAGCTTCTCCTTGAGCAAAATTATTTTCAAGTGCTAACTATCTAAATCCTAAGTGGTTCTATGCAAAATGGAATTAACTAAAAATTTGAACTGTAAAACTTCATACATATGATCCTAAAGTCCATGTAAAACAAAATAGGTCATGATATCCATCAAAATAAGTAATAGAAGGGGTTTATAATGAGCATACCCAACAATTTTCGCCTATTTGATTGGGACCATTGTCTAATATAACAAAGGCTATTTCATTATACTTGGTAATAATATGTCAAAAAATTTAAATATGCTAAATCATATCCCAAGTCAATGCACACAATAAGCCTAAGTCATAGATTTCTAATTTCCTATAAAAGAAAAGAAATTACATAACAAAAGTAAGAAACATACATTTATTACATTCATAAAATTTTTATCATAAAACTTAGGAATGCATTTAAACTAAATGTTTAAACACCATGCACAAGTATATGATATGCAATTAAGACTATGTGTATGAGTTTTTGAATTAATGCAATCATTATTCTACAAACAAGCATTTTGATTGAATAAAGTTTTCTAAAGCCAATAATGATGCATTCTTTCCATTCATACTAAGATAATGATAAAGAGTTACAAATTACAAAGTATGATGGAGCAAAAAGAGGTTAAAATAAAATAAAAACAGGAATGGCTAAAGGAGCATACAATAAAAAAAAAGGCTCCTGGAGAATCATCTTCTTTGATCAAACTATTGATGGGGAGGAGGCTGAACACCTTGATATTCATTAGCACCAGCAGCTTGATCAAAGCTATCACGGTCCAAAACAACCACATAGTTGTTTATTTTAGGCTTGGCTTAAGGAGCTGAAGCAGGTTGTAATTCTTCAGGCATATGAAATGCAGAAGCTTCAGCACCAACAACTTGAAGGACTCTTCTTAGCTCAACAACTTCACCATTCATTGCATTCTCTATTGTGGTCAGCCGGTTCTCAATACTTTGGAAGGCACCTGCAGAGTTATTGGTGAGCTCTTCAACCCTTGAAGTTTGATAGTCAATCCTAGAAGTATGAACATTGATCTTCTCCTTGACATTTCTGAGCCTATCTTCAATTGCAGTCATAGTAGCTTTGATAGAAATATCAACTACATTATCAATCTTCTTAATCTTTCCAACAATCTCAGCCTTATCTAAGCCCATGGTCTAGACATCTCATTACTGGACCTTTTCATCTCTAAGGAGAAGTTGTGTTGTAGAGTTTGGGTCATCACCCTTATTGCCTCCTTTAGAAACTCTTGATAAATAGAGTTGGGGTTAGGAGTAGGAGCAATGGGAGAAGTAGAAGCAAGGCTTGAGTTTGTACTAGCCTGGCCAGTCATAATGTCTTTTACAACCTTTGTTATATTAACACTCTCCCACTTAATGATGTCAATCAATAGGGAGAGAAGAGCATTTACTTATGCCAGAAGAGAATTGTGAGAGGCAACAACAGAGGCTTGATTGGCAATAAGTTGAGCAATTCGGCTCTGGGTATCAAGCTGGATAGAGGTGAGGGTTTTAACAATAGTCAAAATTTGGTTAAGTATTTCATCTTAGGTAGGATTAGGAGAGGGGATTGGACTATGGTGATGGGTAGTTGACTTGGAGGAGTGAGAGGGAGAAACCTTAGGAATATCAATATTTGGCTCAATGCGGTCAGCCGCACGGCCAGAGCCATCCTTAGAAATTTCATCAATAAACTCATCTTGACCAATAGTATGGTCATCAACCTTCTCAAAAACTTCATTCTGAATAGCTTCATCCACAACATTGGCATTCAACTCATGATCAACTTCATCAATATATCATCTTGTACATATTCACCTGCCTTAGGTCTAGGCTCAGCATCAAATGGAGCATTTAGCCATGCACTAACATCATCATCAGGCATAACTTTCTTATATATTCTCTTCATAGGGCCAGCAGAAGGTGAGATTGACCTGAATCTGCAAGATCATCCATATCATCGTCATCACTATCTATTAAACTAAGAGACTTAATTTTTCTTCTTGCATTCACCAATTTGAATTTCTTCTTTGGAGGGCTGGAGGTTGTTGGCTTGGGAGGGGAGGAGTATTTTCTCTTCCCCCCGCTGAGCAGTAGCACCAAAGAGTTGGGCATAGATTAGTCTTTCCTTCTCATCATCTGCAAGAGTTTATTTCTTTTTGGGAGGAGTTTTGGGTTTGAGTGATGGTAATTTAGAGTGGGTGGAATGTTTAGCGATTTTGGAAGCAAGTGTTGAAGGTTTGGACGCAGGAGCAATAGGGTTGAAGGTTTTGGAGAATTTGGCTTGCACGGTCTGCCGTATAGGTGTGGTCGAACTGAATGAGGTGGATGGCTTCGAATGGGAGGAGGCAGGCTCTTTGAACTTTATGCCTCCAGGTTTTCTTCCAGGAGAATCAACAAACTTGGACTTGGGCTTTTCCACAACAATGCCCTTCCTCTTGGCTTTCCTAGCCACTTCTCTAGGATCTTCTTCTTTCTCAACATCTTCCTCTTCCATAGTAGCTTTGCCATACCTTTTAGAGCTTTTACGAGGCACATAATCCTCAATGGGATCCTCTTTCCAAAATTGTTGATACAATTCATCATTGAACTTGTTCTTGAAGATTTGCATGGTTTTTCTTGTGAAAATCTTGTACTTGGGAATGTCCTTATGGAGTTCAGTGTGTCTATCCACAATCTTACTGATTTCCATAGTTTAAGTGAGAAGAAGGGTAATAAGCCTAGTGTGGGTTCAATATTTGTTAACGCCAATAGACTCATTCTTCTGATACTCATAAATACTTGCTACCAATCTCTGGTTGATAATCTTGGCCCAATATAGTCTTGTGCCTTTGAAGATTGAAGCAGAAATCTTCCATTGGTTAGTGTTGAAGTTTGCTTGGTTTCTAGTCTTACAAAAGAAACTGTGACCAACTAGATGATCAATGTGGTACATCAATTCATCAAAAAATTTCCTGGGGGTAGCAGTCACAAATTTTTCCTCAAAAAGAGATTTTGCTATTAAATCAAGGTCTTCATGAGTAAGCTCTAAGGATCAGATTTGTTTAGAGTCAAGCCTAAGACAGTTGCAATGTCAATGTAGTCTATATCAAGAAGGACATTTTGAATCTTGGTCCTTATGATTCTAACCATTTTGACCTTGTCATTTTTCATCCTGAGCTCTTTGGCATTGTGAAACAATTGATCCACCAAGGCAGCAATGTGGAAGTATTGTTTCATGGTGAAGAATGGAAGGATTCCACTTTCTTTGAAAGCCTTGAGCATGCAAGACACAGCCCAAAGTATCCTTGGCTATATCTTTTATATCAATCACCCAACCATGGATGAAATGGCTTGTATTCTGTAAAGAGAAGTGGAGATGTGAGCAGGTAGTATAGAAGTGATGCAAATACCAAGCTCAAGGATGAGCAAAGTACTTAACCAATATGCGGTCGACCATAAGGTTTTACATTAGGTGTGGTCGACCGTGAATGGAACTATAAAGGTAAAGATCTAAAGTAAATAAGACTACCTTAACATGTTACTTAAACAATCAATATGGATCAAAATGTAGAAACATGATAGAATATTAACAAGACCCAAAATATGATAAAAGTTTTGAAATCTTGAAGAACATAAACATGAACACACGAAGAACACCAAGAACAAGTTTTCCAGAAATGACTCAAATCGCATAAAATCATATTTTCTTGTTCTTGTAAGCATTAATTTCAACAAAATGACATCAAAATCATGAGTAAATCACCTAGGAGCCCATAAATTAGACATAACAAATTTGAATAACTGAGACCTAACATATGAGGTTTTGAGCAAAAGAGCATCATGGAATCATGTATTCATGAAATCAGAAGCATAAATAAGTAAAGAATCATAATCTGAGTATGAATGTAAGAGAATTTTGTCAAAAATAACAACAAACTACATAATTTGAAGAGTAGAAGTAGTTCGGTATATTTTTTTTAAAAATATTAACATTTCAACTTAGATTAAAAGAGATTTAGAGATAGGATTGCCATACAATGACCACAAATTTAGACAAGGAAGAATCCTCGCTTGATTTCTCAGAGGCTTTCTTTGAAGATGGTTTCCGTGAAAGAGCCATTTATACACAAATTATAGAGAGAGAAAGTAGAGAGACAGAGTGGGAGACAAGAAAAAAGACAGATACAGAGGAGGTGGGTGTAGAAATTTGTTAGGAGTAAAGAGGTGGAGTAGTAGAGGGAATGGTTAAGGGAAAATGGGAAGTGGGTTAGTGAACATTAATGTCCTCTGTGTAAGGCAAGTGTCCTTTCGTCTCATTCTTGACAACCAATGGCAGCTGAGCAAGTGTTGGGGAATGTGAAATAAAGACAAAATAATCCCCACATAAATGATTTGAATTAAGGAACCCCACATAAATGATTTGAATTAAGGAAAATGAGGGAAAAATAATTGCAAAAGTACCCTTTTGCTATTATCTTGTCCCAAAAGGGACAAGTTCCAAACAAAGATAATTTTAGTTAGAGTACTTACCTGAGGTCCTTAGCATTACGGTCGAAGATAGGCTTAGAGCCAAAAGTTTAGACCGTATAAAGGCTTCTATAAAGCCTAGAATTGATGTATTGATTTGCTCATGCGGTCCACTTTGATGATACGGAGCTCATGTGGTCGACAATAAAGACTATGTATGCTTGTGCGGTCGACCGTGATTGGTGAAAAGGACTGCCCTTAACAACTTTTAATTTATTTATTTTTTTGGCAAAAGGAGACGGTACTCCCTAGATTTTATTAATAACGAAAAATAAAATTACAAACATGGTGGGGGACATGACAACCTTAACCACCAGAAAAAAACAAGGGGGATTTCTTACACAACCTGTAAGATCCTCTACAAAAAGGGGGAGGGAGCTAGAAAATAAAAGATACATCAATAAATAACAGAAAACCTACGGCCTAATATTAAGATACGAGATTCTATCAAAGAAAAGAAGACTTTGGCACGGCCTGGGGCAAGATTCCAAAGAACGAAACTCAAAATCAGCTTGCTCATTTACCGAGATATTAGCAAGAAAATCAGCCACTTTATTACCTTCCCTGTAAACATGAGTTACCTTTATAGTCACCTGCTCCATGAATCTGAAAATGGCTTGGATGAAGTACCAAATCTCCCAAGGAATATTATATTTTCTAAGCAAAATAAGCGACAAAACATCAGAATCCACCTCAAGCCAAAGAGAATTATAACCCAACAACCGATCTTGAGAAATCCCATCAAGAGCAGCCCTAGCTTCAGCAACCATGTTAGTAGCATTTCCATAAAATCAACAAAAAGCAAAAATAAAAGACCCATCATGCTTACGCAAAATACCACCACCCGAGGCAATACCCAAATTTCCACGAGAAGCACCATCTGAATTAATCTTCACTTGTCCCAAAATAGGAGGAACCCAATACACAGCTTGACATGAGCAACAGACGGAACAACCATAATAATATTAAAAAAGGAAGCAATATTTACCTCCGAAGGAAGAACAGTAAAGGATAACTTGTGAGCCCAAAGAATATCACTGATTTGGAACTGAAAATTGTTACGGACCTTCTCCCAACTACGGCTTCCTTCATCAATCTGACACTTGTTTCTATGCTTCCAAAGCTCCCAACAGATGAAACCCAGAAGAAGATCTCCCAACCATAAAACAGCTCAACTAAGCTTAGAATTTTTACAAGCATGCTAAGCAATCATCCTTTGCATGAGAGTTGAACCCGATATTTGAAAACCAATTAAATTCCCAAAGAAACGCCAAACATTAAAAGCAATATCACCATGTAAATGAATGTGCTGCAAAGATTCAAGAGAAGGATTAGTACAACAATGACAATGAGAAACAATAGTAATACCTTTCCGAGATACGTTGTCATCAGTAGGAAGAGCCGCCTTTAGACATTTCCAAAGGAAGACCGACACCTTAAGAGGGATATACTTGTGCCAACACCAAGCAAAAACACTACTCCGAACACGGGACACTCTATATTCCCTCTAAGCCAAAGAAATAGAAAATCTGCCCGAAGAGGAAGGAGACCAAAAAGGATGATCACAATCCCCCTCAAGCCGAATACCATGGGATTGAAGCTCCAAAAGACATTGCTGACCAAAAGTTTCTCTAATATAATCTTCCCTTAGAGCACCATCCTCAAATAAAGAAAAAATCTGATCATGATGATTAATAAGGAGATGAATATCATGAGGAAGCCACTTTTATTGAATAGAAATCTCACCATAACCCACACCCCAATTAATCCGGCCCTCCACCAATTCCTTAACAGCAACCATGTGCTTCCAAATGTGAGAACAACCCAATCTAGCAATGGCATCCATAGGATGAATATCATGACAATACTTGGCTGCAAGAAATTGGGCCCAAAGAGAATTAGACGTACGAAATCTCCACCAAAGCTTCATAGAGAAAGCAACCGCCATCTCCTCAAATTTTTGAAGGCCTAAACCCCTTCTTCAATAGGCCAGAAAAACTCATTTTGAGAAACCCAATGACATTTTTTCCCCCATCAGTGCTGCTCCAAAAAAAATTAGCAATAAGACGATTCATGGCATGAACAACACCCTTCGGAGGATCAAGTAAGGAAATATAATAAATGGGGATAGCTTGGAGGCAAGATTTGATCAAAACAAGCTTAGCACCAGTCGAGAGTAATTTACCTTGCCACGAATCAAGTTTATCCCGAAGTTTCTGCATGACCGGATCAAACAAAGATTGGACCTTCCTACCAATATAAATAGGACACCCCAAATATATAATGGGCAAATTCTTCTTCTAAAAACCCATAACAAGAGAAATAGAATTATCATGCTCAGCAACATCCCGCCCAGTCAGAAAACAAGACTTAGAAATACTAATAAGCTGCCTCGAGAAATGTTGGTACGAAGCCAAAAACTCCATATGAAGCTCAAGAGATGGAATACTTCCATTACAGAAGATAATAATATCATCAGCATAAGACAATTGAGAAATAATAGGAACATTTAGAATACCCATATGGAATGCCACATGAGGATGAAGAAGATGGAGATTATTAAGCCCATGGCTTAAAACTTCAACAGCAATAATAAAAAGACTAGGAGATATAGGATCCCCTTGTCGAAGACCACGGGTAGAAACAATATAACCATTAGCAGAACCGTTGATAAGCACCAAAAACCAAGAAAGTCTATCATACGCCTTTGCTATATATAGTTTTAACGCAACATTAGAGCCATAAACCTTCCTTTTAAGTGACTAAAAGAGCTCTTGAGCAAGCAAAACATTTTCATGAATAAGATGACCCTTCACAAAGCCACTTTGCTGCGGAGATATAATACGAGGAAGCACATTTTGCAGCCGAGAGCATAATAGTTTGGTAATGATTTTATTAGAAAAATTACACAAACTAATAGGCCGAAGCTGCGAGAAAGATGTAGGGGCTGCCACCTTAGGGATAGTAACAATAAGCTTACTAGTCCAACTTCGAGGAAGAAGAAAACCCGAGAAAAATTCAAGAACTGCATTAATAAGATCCATGCATATAATTTCCCAACATTTATGATAAAACTCACCCGTGAAGCCATTCGGACCAGCAGCACTAGTCCCACTCATGCTAAGAACAATACCGTGCAACTCAATAAGTGTAGGGGGAGCAATAAGCATCTTATTATCCTCATTAGAGACCAACCAAGGAATCACATTCAGCAACTCATCTGGGGGATCCACATTATCATTAGGATTACCATTAAGTTGATCTGAATTGAATCTAATAGCCTCCTCTTGAATCAGATTATTGTCCATAATCCAATTCCCATCACTATCTCGGATTTTATGAATATGTAATTTTTGCCTTCTTTTCTTCACGTAAGCATGAAAGAATCGAGTATTATGGTCCCCATCTTTAACCCAAGCCAAGTTGGCTCTTTGCATCCAAAATTCTTCTTCAATCTTAAGGCGGTAGGAAAGATTAGCTTGAGCAAGATGAAGAGCAGCCCTATTTTCATCACTTGGGTCTTGCTCAAATAAAAGCTCTTTACCACAAACCTCATCTTCGACATTTTTTACAAGCTGATCAACTCTCCCAAATGTTGTACGATTCCAGAGTTGTAAGTCATGTTTGAGGCGAGTAAGCTTTTTACCAAACTTAACCAAAGGCCTACCAAAGATTCTAGTATCCCAAGAAGAGCGCACCAAAGATTTGAAAGAATCATGACGAGTCCAAACATTAAGAAATCTGAATACACCCTTATGGACTTCATCCACCAAACGAATATTAATAGCCAAAGGAGCATGATCAGAACAGGTCCTATTAAGATGATCAATAGTAGTTTGAGCAAAGCAATGTAGCCATTTATCATTATAAAGAGCACGGTCCAGCCTTTGAAGAATAGTTGCACGCTTCATTCTCTTGTTCCACCATGTGAAAATATGGCCTCTATACCCACCATAAATAAGATTAGAAAGTTGAATCATATCCACAAACTCAGAAACCCTTGAATCCACCACTGGCTTGCCCCCAACTTCTCAGATTGATCAACAACAGAATTAAAATCCCCCACAATTAACCAAGCATCATCCGTGTTACTCACTTCAATAAAGTAATCCCATAAAACCCTTCTAGTATATTTGTTACAACTAGCATGAACAAAAGACATTAAAACAGGCTTAGGCCAAAGAGAATGAGAGGCCTGATCTGTAATAACTTGGTCATCTTGAAAAAGAACATCACAAGTAATACCATGCTTCCAAAATAGCCAAATATTCCCCTTATCATTAGTAACACCTCCAAAAAACTGAGTTTTCCGAACATAAGAAGGAAGCAACAAGGGATCAACCTTAGGCTCATAAATACCACAAATAAAGACATCATGTAACCATAATAACCTCTTAACACGACGAACCGAGGCTGCATTACCAATACCTCGGATATTCCAACTTAGAACCCCAACCATTAAAACTATTTTGATAAAAAAGAATAAGAGAGGGCTTTTAAGCCAAAGAAGCATTGGAATTCCCATCAAATAAAACATCCCTACCTTGGTTAAATACCTCTTGAATATCAAAATCTGAAGTAACCCGAGGACCACGAGGAGATAAATGGAGATTATCAATCACCACATCACAAGGCCATTTACGAATAGTAGAATCAACCACTTCCAATTCAGAATTGGATTCACTCTTGCCTTCTTCCAAATTAATGTATTCAGCAACATTTTCCATAGAGGGAGCCGAATTAGGTTGAACAACTTTATTAACACAATTTTCAAAATTTTCTTGCTCTTCTTCAAGGGCTATAGCCCCATCATCAACAATAGAATGATTACCACCAGCTTTGGCCATAGAAGCAGCCCTTTCCATTTCATTGGCTGTTTTTAGAGAGTTAGGAGAAACAAAAGGAGCACCCCGCTTTGGAAGAAAACTAAAACCATTAGTAACAAGGTTAGAAATAAAAAATTTTGAACCAAGAGGGGAGGGGGGGTTTAGGAACTGATGATGCACCAATAACATTTTTAGAATGAGTATGAGTAAGATGTATACCATTCAAATTGGGTTTCAAAACTAGAAGACATACCTTGGACATCACCCACGTGATTTTTACCTTTGGAGCCCAAGTCATTTGCTTTTGGTTTATCACTACTCTCTTGTTATTGAGAAGAAACATTGCCATTGACAACTTCATTGGCCTTAGCTTTTTCAACATAAATCTAAGGTTTTTTGATCAGCCCCGAAACCTTTTCTCTAGTATTGCCCTCATTACCAACATCATTAGTGTTTTTGCCCGAATCATCTTTTTTCTTCTCCTCATTCTTATTACCATTTTGCCGAGGATGGAGATAAAAACATGTAGAAGAATCATGGCCTAACTTGTAACAATGTTTGCAATAATAAGGCAGATTTTGGTACTTCAAATCTTGGTAAAAACTTGAGAACACAATCAATGAAAACCCTAGAAGGCAGTTTTTTAAGCAAATCAACTTGAACTAACACCCTAGCTTCACTAGGCGGAGATAGATTAGAAGTAGCTTGATCAATAGCAAGGGGTTCACCAAATATCTTAGCAATTGTGGAAGCTACTTCTTTTGAAAAGAAATCTCTTCCTATCAGCTATCTTGGTTGTCCTCTTTATGTTGGGAGGAAAAAATTGCTATTTTTGACACGGTTCTTCAAGAAATGGCTGATCGGCTTGCTACTTGGCAAGGAAAGATCCTTTCCTTTGGTGCTAAGCTCACTCTTATTCAATCCTGTTTGCAAGCTATACCTCTTTATTATATTTCTTTGGTGGATCCTCCCAAGGGAGTTATCCATGCTATGTACCGTCTTATTACAAATTTCTTTTGGTGTAATGAAGAGGGCCAATCCAAATGTCATTGGGTGAGAAAGGAGCTGATGTTTCGGCCTTAAAGTGAAGGTGGTTTGGGCCTTCGTTGTTTTGAAGATATTTCAATGGCTTTTGCTATGAAGCTTTGGTGGCATTTTAGAAGCACTCCTTCTTTATGGTCTGAATTCATGCTTGATAAGTATTGTTTTGGCTCTCATCCTATGGATACGGACAAGCCTACTTACGCTTCTCATATTTGATGCCGAATGATTCAAGCTAAAGGTATTGTTGAAGATCACATTGCTTGGAGGATTGGAAGGGGGGCTATTTCTATTCACGAGAAATGGATGGAGGGTCCTCGTCCTAATCTCCCTGGTAACCATATTGAATTCTCCTCTTTGTTTCAAGAGGGACAACCTAGAATTAATCATATTCGTGATTCTTATGGTTCGGATGTTCTTCACACCATTCAAAGTCAGAATATTTCTCTCTCGAATATGCCAGATTGTATGTATTGGCTTCCTTCGCTTAAAGGTCAGTTTTCTCTCTCATCGACTTGGCAAGTGTGTAGAGTGGCTAATGATCGGAGTTTGATCTTTGAATATTGCTGGAACAAAGATGTCCCTTTGAAAATCTCCATCTTTCTTTGGCGAATGTTACATAATGGTCTTCCTACCGATGTGGCTATTCAGTCTAGGGGTATATCCCTTGTTTCTTCCTGTATTTGTTGTTCGCAGCATTCTATGGAGGATATTATGCATCTTTTTGCTCAAAGTCAAGTGGCTTTTGAGACTTGGGATTGGTTCTCTAGGCTGTTTGGTGTTCATATATCATACAACAATGTCAAAACAATTCTTGCTAGTTGGTGGTTCAACACGGCTATTGGGAAAAATAAGGGGATTCATTGGCTTTGTCGTATTCTCCCTTGCCTCATTTTTTGGGAGTTATGGAAGAGTTGAAATAAAGCCATGTTTGAGGATATTCATATGTCTTCATCAATGATTATCCGGGATGTTCTTGTGCAGATTGGTTCTATCATTAAGGCTTATAGCTTGACTTTCCCTTGCTCTGACATGGAAACTCAGATTTTTCAATGCTTTCACCTTCCTACGGCTGTTCCTAAGCCTCAGTTATTAAGGTTTGTTCATTGGAAAGCTCCTAGGTCTGAAATTCTCAAGCTTAATACGGATGGAGCTGCAAAAGGGAATCCGGGTATCAGTTCTGGAGGTGGTATTTTCAGAAATAAGAACGGTCAATTGTTGTTTGCTTATTCCAAATTCTATGGTCATGGTTCAAACATGGTTGCTGAAGCTAAGGCTGTTTTGGACGGGCTCCTTTATGCATCTCAGTTTGGTATTTCTTCTCTTTGGTTAGAAATCGATTCAGAAATTCTTTTACATGTGCTGATCCGAGATTATCATATTCCTTGGAGTATTTGGTATGAGGTTCTTCATATAAAAAGGCTTATTTCTTAGATTGGAGTTAGAGTTACTCATATTCTGCGTGAAGGAAATCAGGTTGCTGATGGTTTGGCTAATGTCGCTGCGGTTTCGAGAGCAAATTCAAAATATTTCTCTTTTAGTGATCTCCCTCACCCTTGCAAAGGTGCATATATCTTAGATAGAGCTGCTATCCCTTATGTTAGATCTTAGTTTTTGATGGCTAAATTTTTACATTTCCTTTTTTTGATGTATGGTTGTATCCCCTCCCCTTATTGTAGAGGACCTTACAACTTGTGTAAGGCCTCCCCCCGTTATTTCCTTTCCCGGTGGTTGAGGTTGTCATGTCCCCCACCATGCTTGTACTATTTTTCTTTATTTAATAAAATCTAGGGAGGTACCGTCCTCTTTTCGCAAAAAAAAAAAAAATTAAAAAATCTTAGCAATTGAAAATAAACAAACTTTATTGAGCATATGAATAGGAAGGCCCGGAAGACTTACCCAAATCGGATACAATGGAGACTCCTTTTCCGGATGCCATGAAGGCGTCCATCGAAACACACGCATAGGGAAGCGCCCAAGATGCCACGATTCTTTAGCCCACAACCTGTTAAAATCACCCTCGTGCACCAACCGAATTAAGATATGTTTTGAATCATTATGACCCAAATTAAAATCTGCCTTCAATCCAAAGTTCAAAAAATATTGTCGAGTATTTTCCATGCGAGGCCTGCCAGATAGAATTTTCCAATGAGGGTAAACATAAACGGCTGAGCAAAAGTATTGATGAAACCCACTAGAACATGGATTCCCAGCCTCATTAGGATTAATTTGCACAAATAAAGGGTTGGCCTTATCAATATTAATGGAATTAGGAGAGACAAAGGCCGGAGCAGCCATGGAAAACAGCCAGAAAACAAAGAAAACGGCAAACCCTAATTAGTAGTCAAAAGAAATATGGACAATTTTATTTGATCTCAAGCATACCCATTTTTCCTCTTAAGTACATGAATCTCTTGGAATCAAGAGCTTTAGTGAGAATATCTGCATTTTGATTGTCAGTACCCACATGCTCTAAATGAATGTTATCTTTTTCAACATGGTCCTTGAGAAAATGGTACTTGATAACAATGTGCTTGGTTTTGGAATGCATGATAGGGTTGTTTGATACTGCAATGGTTGATATATTGTCATAATAGATTGGAGAATTTCCTTCATGGATACTGTAATCAACTAGTTGTTGCTTCATCCACAGTATTTGACAACAACAACTTCCAACTGCAATATACTCAGCCTCTATTGTTAAAACATAAACTGAAGCTTATTTCTTGCTAGCCCATGTAACAAGTCTATTTCCAAGGAAATGACATGTTCTACTTGTGCTTTTCCTGTCAATTGTACAAGTTGCATAATCTGCACCTAAGTAACCTATAAGATCAAAAGATGAATATTTGGAATACCAAAGTCCAAGGTTAATAGTCCCAGATAAATAATGAATAATATGTTTTACAGCTTTAAGATGTGCTTCTCTAGGATCTGCTTGATAGCGAGCACAAACACAAACACTAAACATGATATCTGGCCTACTTACAGTTAAGTATAGTAAGGATCCAATCATACCTCGATATAAAGTTTGATCAACTTTCTTACCTTTCAATTCTTTGTTAAGATTGTAACCAGTGGACATAGGAGTGTCGCATGCTTTTGAATTTTCTAGTCAAAATTTCATGATTAGATCTTTGGTGTATTTTGCTTGGCTAAGGAAGATGTCTTCATTACATTGTTTTATTTGAGCCCAAGGAAGAATGTAATTTCTCCCATCATGCTCATCTCAAACTTTCTTTTCATGAGCTTCTCAAAACGCTTACACAAGATTTCATTAGTAGATCTAAAAATTATATCATCAAAATATATGTGGACAAGTAAAAAAATGATTATTATATTTGGCAATGAATAGAGTCGTGTCAATTTTACCTCATTTGAAGCCCTTTTCTAGAAGAAATTTAGATAGAGTATCATACCATGCTCTTGGAGTTTGCTTGAGTCCATACAAAACTTTTTGGAGTTTGTAGACATGATCTGGATGTTTGTTGCCTTCAAATCCAGGAGGTTATGCAACATAGACCGTTTCTTGAAGTTCGCCATTGAGAAATGCACTATTCACATCCATTTGATAAAGCTTAAATCTTTTGAAAGAGGCATAATCTAAGTAAATCCTTATAGCTTAAAGTCTTGAAATAGGGGCAAAGGTTTCATCGTAGTCGATTCCTTCTTCTTGTCTATATCCTTGTGCCACCAACCTTGCTTTCTTTCTTGTGATACTTCCGTACTAATCCATCTTATTTCCTAACACCCATTTTGTACCAATCACTCCTTAATCCTTTGGTCTTGGAACTAGGTCCAAATTTACATCTTTCAAATTGGTTGAGCTCTTCTTGCATAGCAACAACCCAACTTGAATCTTATAGTGCTTCATCAACATTCTTTGGTTCAATTTGAGATATAAGTGAAGTGTTCCTATCATAACGTGAGTTTCTTGGTTGAACACCAGAGAACAAATAACCAATGATGGTATTGATTGGGTGATCTCTAACCTCATGAATTTCAGGAGGTAAATCTGGTTGAGTTGAATGTTGTTGAAAATCTTTTAGTAGTACTTCATTTGAGCCATTCCAATCATTATAAGTAAGTTGAGGTATTGGCTCTAGAAAATGTATGGGAGTAGATTCGACTGCATTATCATCTGAATGAACATCTTGAGTAAGAACTTCTGATATTGGTTCTGAAAAACTTGATGGAGGTGCAGTCGAAGTTGATGGAATTCCTTGTATTGAGTGATTTTCTGGTCTAGGTGTAGCTTGTGGGGGAACACCTGTCTCATTAGGCTCAATAAAATCATTAACAACATTTGGAGCCAAATGGGGCTCAAGGAGAGAATGTTCATCAAAAGTAACATGGGCAAATTATACTATCTTTAAGCTATTTCTATTGAAAACACAAAAAATTTAGAATGTTTGGCATACCCAACAAAAATACCTTATCCACTTTAGGATAAAATTTACCTCGATGTTCTCTTCTATTGTATAGAATAAAGCATTTGCATCCAAAGATCTTGAAGAAAGCAATGTTAGGGGTTCTACCTCTCCAAAGTTCATATAGAGTTTTGTTGTATGTCTTGTTGACGAGGAATCGATTTTGATTGAATCATGCTATGTTTGTTGCTTCAGGCCAAAAATTTGTGGGAGTTTAGCTTCAACGAGCATTGCCTTTCCAGCCTCAATCAACATTCTATTCTTTCTTTCCACAACTCAATTTTGTTGTGTAACTCCAAAAATAGAGAAGTTGTGGTCAATACCATGGTCATCAAGGTATTGAGTTACAACATTGTTCTTGAATTCAGTTCCATGATCCTATCTAACACTACCGATGCCATCTTCTTTTTGAGTTGGAGCTATCCAAAGAATGAGGTCAACATATCATAACAATAACGTTTAGAGATCATCATCTCTACCCATGTATATCGTGAGTAACAATCCACCACAACTAGAGTATATCTATTTCCTCCTATGCTTGCAGTGGTGACAGGACCAAACATATCAATGTGGATTAGTTGCAAACTTCTTGAAGTTGAAGGCACGGTCTGGTTGGAGAAAGATGCCTTAGGTTGTTTGCCAAGTTGACATGCTGTACACTTCTTGTCGTGGTGATCAGATACTTTGGGTATACCATGAACTAGGTTTTCTCTTCCAATCTTTGATATATATTTGAAGTTCAAGTGACTAAGTCTTTTGTGCCACAACCAACTATTTTCACTCACACTTTTTGCTACAAAATAGAGATTAGTAATGTTGCAAGCAAAGTCAAAATCAATAACATAAACATTACTCTTACGAATCCCTTTGAGCAACGTGACTCCGGATGTGCCATCTTTTATGAAGCAATTTGCTGAAGTGAAATTACATTGCAATCCTTTGTCACAAAATTGATAAATGGAGAGAAGAATGTGCTTGAGTCCTTTAACTAGAGATACTTATTTTATGTTAATTTTTCCTTTTATGTTAATTTTTCCTTTCTTTTCGAATGACTCCATATCCAATTGTCTTTCCTTTGTTGTTATCCCCAAAAGTTAGTGAAGAACCATTTTCTTCACGGACATCTTCCACCAAGTTGATATCTCCTATCATATGTCTTGAAGAACTACTATCTAGATTTATTCATTTGAATTTGCCTTGGAAGATCCAACCATGAAGTAGAGGACCTGAAAAATAAACATTTAAGCATGAAGTCCCCTTTATTCTTTGGGTACTGAGGTTAGTACCTTTTGATGGTCCACACCTGTCTGACCGAAGGAGGATTATGTCTTCGAGCATTTGGTGTGAATCTCAAAAGGCATTTTGCATCCAAGTGACCATAACCATCACACACAGAACAATGATGAAAGCCACTACCAAACTGAGTTTTGATAAACTCTTTACTGGTCTTAGGTTTCACATCTTTTACTGGGTCAGAGGTTTTGGCTCTAACAAAGTTCTTCTTTTTGAGGTAGACCACAGATTTCCCAGGAGCACTCACCTTGCTTGTGGAAGCTCGGTGTGCGGTCGAAGGTGTGGTGCGGTCGACCACATGATGAGTTTTATCAAAATATTTTTCCTCCTTTTCCTATCCTTTCATCTTGGAATATTCCAACATGATTTTAGGGGTAGGCGTAATGGAAGTTATGTTTAGCCTTTGGTTGCTCTCCTTTACCCTTTGAACTAGAATGCTTCTCCATAGGATTTTCACGAGTTTGTCCAGAAAATTTCTCATTCTTTTCACAATAATAAGCACACTTGATATTTTCACTATTTTGAAATCCCAAGCCTTCCTTATCTCCACTAGACTCTTGAGTTTCTAGTATTTGATCCATAGTGACACGAAATTCGGTCCACTCATCAATTACCTTTTGAAGGTCAATGTTTTGAGCCAAGTCATCATTTAAAATTTTAAGTGCAACAACTTTAGTTTCTAGAGTGAGGTTTAATTCAGCAAGAGGATTCATACTTTCGATTTGGTCATTTAGAAGCTTAACTTTAGACCTTAACAAGTTTTTCTCCATCTTGAGCTGAGAAATTTTATCAGTTGATAGTGCTAAAGCTTTCTTAACATTTTCAAACATTTGGATCACCATTTTAGCTATCTTAAACACCTCTTCATGTTCCATGGGAGAAATCTCAGTAACCCTTTTTGAAATAATTAGAGTGATACAATTTTTGAAGTGTTTCATTTTTGGATGGAAAGATAGGGCAAGAAAATGAGCAGTTTCCAGTTTTGTAACTAGGAGGGAGTTCTAAGTTACTATAGTTATCACTACTAGCCACAATCTTGGTTCGCCTAAGGACAACCTCATCATCTATTTTGGGCGACTGAACAGAACCATCATCTTATGAATCACTAGAAGCATCCTTGATAACAAGTCAGAGATTTACCTGTTCGGTATTCTCATCCCTTTCTTCATCAGAATCAGTATCAATCCAAGTAGCAAGTTCTTTTACAGTCTCTTCTTCTTCTTCTTCTTCTTCTTCTTCTTCTTCTTCTTCTTCTTCTTCTTCTTCTTCTTCTTCTTCTTTTGGCAAAAGGAGACGGCACTCCCTAGATTTTATTAATAACGAAAAATAAAATTACAAACATGGTGGGGGACATGACAACCTTAACCACCAGAAAAAAAACCTAGGGGGAGTTCTTACACAACCTGTAAGATCCTCAACAACAAAGGGGGGGATCTAAAAACAAAAGAAAATACATCAATAAATAACAAAAACCTACTGCCTAATATTATGGTACGAAATTCGATCAAAGTAGAGAAGACTCTGGCAAGGCTTGGGCCAAGATTCCAAAGAACGAAACTCAAAATCCGCTTGCTCAAAAGCTGAGATATTTGCAAACAATCTACCACTTTATTACCTTCCCTGTAAACATGACTAACCTGTATAGACACCTCCTCCATGAATCTGAAAATGGCTTGAACGAAGTACCAAATCTCCCAAGGAATATTGTATTTGCGAAGTAAGATAAGTGACAATACTTCAGAATCTACCTCGAGCCAAAGAGAATTATAACCCATTAACCTAGCTTGAGTAATCCCATCAAGAGCAGCCCTAGCTTTAGCAACCATGTTAGTGGCATTACCATAAAAATGACAAAAAGAAAAGATAAAAGACCCATCATACTTACGTAAAATACCACCACCCGAGGCAATGCCCGGATTTCCACGAGAAGCTCCGTACGTATTAATTTTCACTTGCCCCACAGCAGGAGGGATCCAAGACACAAGCTTGACACGAGAAATAGATGGAGCAGCCATAACAATATTAAAAAATAAAGCAATATTTACCTCCGAAGGAAGAACAGGGAAGGATAACTTGTGAGCCCGAA
The DNA here is from genome assembly GCA_022495995.1 of Adenophora triphylla var. japonica. Taxonomy (NCBI): domain Eukaryota; kingdom Viridiplantae; phylum Streptophyta; class Magnoliopsida; order Asterales; family Campanulaceae; genus Adenophora; species Adenophora triphylla. The sequence goes on along the minus strand of JAFEMH010000054.1, from coordinate 199,327 downwards.
GAATATCACTGATTTGGAACTGAATATTATTACGGACCTTTTCCCAACTAGGAGTTACCGTATCAAACCAACATTTATTTCTGTGCTTCCAAAGCTCCCAACAGATAAAACTCGGAAGAATATCTCCTAACCATAGAACAACCCGACTAAGCTTAGAGTTTTTACAATCATGCCAAGCAATCATCCTTTACATAATAGTAGAGCCCGAGATTTGGAAACCAATCAAATTTCCAAAGAAACGCCACACATTTAAAGCAATATCACCATGAAGAAGAATGTGCTGCAAAGATTCAAGAGAGGGGTTAGCACAACAATGACAACGAGAAACAATAGAGATACCTTTTCGAGATATGTTGTCATCAGTAGGAAGAGCGGCCTTTAGACATTTCCACAGGAAGATCGACACCTTAAGAGGGATATTCTTGTGCCAACACCAAGAAAAAACACAACTCCGAGTACGGGACACTCTGCATTCCCTCCAAGCCGAAGAGATAGAAAATCTGCTCGAAGAAGAAGGAGACCAAAATGGCTGATCACGATCCCCCTCAAGCCGAATACCATAGGATTGAAGCTCCAACAAACATTGCTGGCCAAAAGTATCTCGAATATAGTCTTCCTGTAAGACACCATCCTCAAATAATGAAAATATTTGATCATGATGATTATCAAGGAGAGGAAGATCATGAGGAAGCCACTTTTCTTGAACAGAAATATCACCACAACCCACACCCCAAGCAATACGGCTCTCCACCAAATCCTTAGCAGTAACCATACGCTTCCAAATGTGAGAATAAGCCAATCTAGAGATGGCATCCATAGGATGAGTATCATGACAATATTTGGGAGCAAGAAACTGTGCCCACAAAGAATTAGACATACGAAATCTCCACCAAAGTTTCATAGAGAAAGCAACCGCCATCTCCTCAAATTTTTTAAGGCCTAAGCCCCCTTCTTCAATAGGCCAGAAAAATTCATTTCGAGAAACCCAATGACATTTTTTCCCCCATCAGTGCTACACCAAAAGAAATTAGTAATAAGACGATTCATGGCATTAACAACACCCTTCGGAGGATCAAGTAAGGAAATATAGTAAATGGGGATAGCTTGGAGACAAGATTTGATCAAAACAAGCTTAGCACCAGCCGAGAGAAGTTTACCTTGCCACGAATCAAGCTTATCCCGAAGCTTCTGCATAACCGGATCAAACAAAGATTTCACCTTCCTGCCAATATAATGAGGACATCCCAAATAAACAATAGCCAAATTCTTCTTCTGAAACCCCGTGATAAGAGAGATAGAGTTATCATGCTCAACCACATCCCGCCCAGTCAGAAAACAAGACTTAGAAATGCTAATGAGATGCCCCGAGAAATGTTGATAAGATGCCAAAAACTCCATATGAAGCTCAAGAGATGGAATACTTCCGTTACAGAAGATAATAATATCATCAGCATAGGACAGATGAGAGATAATAGGAACATTAAGATTACCCGTATGAAACGCCACATGAGGATGAAGAAGATGGAGATTATTAAGTCCCCGGCTAAGGACTTCAGCAGAAATAATAAAAAGGCTAGGAGATATAGGATCCCCTTGACGAAGACCCCGGGTAGAAACAAAATAGCCATTAGAAGTACCATTAATAAGGACCGAAAACCAACAATAATTCACGCATCTAAAGATCATGTCCAGCCATTCTTCTACAAAGCCAAATCTCCTCATCACTTTAATCAAAGTAAACCAAGAAATTCTATCATACGCCTTAGCCATATCAAGCTTTAACGCAACATTAGACCCATACACCTTCGTCCTAAGTGACTGAAAGAGCTCTTGAGCAAGAAAAACATTTTCATGAATAAGACGACCTTTCACAAAGCCACTTTGCTGCGGAGAGATAATACGAGGAAGCACATTTTGCAGCCGAGAGCATAGAAGTTTGGTAATGATTTTATTAGAAAAATTACACAAACTAATAGGCCGAAGCTGCGAAAAAGAAGTAGGGGCTGCCACCTTAGGGATAGTACCAATAAGCGTACTAGTCCAACTTCGAGGAAGAAGGAACCCCGAAAAGAATTCAAGAACTGCATTAAAAAGATCCATGCATATAATATCCCAACATTTATGATAAAACTCACTCGTGAAGCCATCCAAACCAGCAGCACTAGACCCACTCATGCTAAGAACTATGTCGTGAATCTCTTTAAGCGTAGGGGGAGCAATAAGCATCTTATTATCCTCATTAGAGACCAACCTAGGAATCAAATTCAGCAACTCATCCGGGGGATCCACATTATCATTAGGATTGCCATTAAGCTGGTCCAAATAGAATCTAATAGCCTCCTCTTGAATCAGATTGAGATCCACAATTTAATTCCCATCACTATCTCGGATTTTATGAATATGTAATTTCTGCCTTCTTTTCTTCACGTAAGCGTGAAAGAATCGAGTATTATTGTAGCCTTTGCTCGGCCTTTTTCATGGAATTTATTTGGGAAATTTCTCAATGGCCGGCCTACCATGGAAGCTGCTAGGTTGGACTTTGCTAAGTTTCATTTAAAGGGTAATTACAAACTTGGCCACATTGATCAACAACATATGCTCATTCAACTATCGACCGAGGAAGATTTTCATCGATTATGGATGAAGGATGTGTGGTATGTAACGAAGTTCCCTATGCGAACTACTGTTTGGACTCCTTCATGGCGACCTAAACAAGATTCTCCATTGGCACCGGTATGGGTTAGCCTTCCAGGGCTGCCCGTCCATTTGTTTAACAAGGTTTTTCTATTTTCTCTTGCTAGCACATTTGGCAAACCTCTGTCTATTGATAAGGCTATGGCTGAATTATCAAGTCCAAGTGTTGCTAAAATTTTGGTTCAAGTGGATTTGTTAAAATCACTCCCGCAGAAGATTCATATTGATTGTGGGGATGTTTCGCCTAGTTTCTTTCAAGCTGTAGAATATGATAATCTACCTATTTATTGCCGTTATTGCTCGGTTTTGGGGATTGACAATTTTAGTTGACAAGTGTTGAATAAGGAGAACAAGAAGGAGGGTAAAAAAGAGGATAAAAGGAAAAATGTTGCTCCTAAAATTAATAAAGTTGCGGGGGTTGGATAGGAGAAAAGACCGAACTCTAACCTTTCTAATGAGGCTTTGAAGGAGGCAAATGGTACTAAGGCGAAGGTAGATATGAATACAATTCCAAGGGTGGCTCGTAGGGGATTGGAGCTTCCTAAAGCAGTTAATGAGGCTCTTAAAAAGCCTTTGTCGTCTACTGTTTTGGAGGAATCTTGTGCTATTCCAGAGCTGCAGAATTTGAAGAAACTGTGCACTCCCCTGAAGGACGACTTGGCCTTAAGAGCTAAAGGGTCATCTATTACCAAGATGAATACATATAGCTCCTTAAATTTATCACCTAGAGGTTCGGCTATTACCTCTATTTCACATGTTATGGAGCTTCATATGGATCGAAAGGAGAGTGAGTTTGTGAACCTAGATGACGGGGAAGGTGAATTCACGAAAGTGGTCAATAAGAAACGTAAAGGCAAGGAAAAAGGTCTGTAGTCCGCAGTCCGTAGCCCACATCCCTAATACTTTTACTCTCTGTGAGTCTCTCATACCTATTTGATCCACATACTTTTGTCATAATTGTTTTAAATGGTGTCTTTCTTAAGTTGGAATGCTAGGGGTATCAGCAATGGTGCCACAGTCCGCAGGATTAAAAGTTTATTTCGTTTACATAATGTCTCTTTATTTGCTATTTATGAGCCCAAAGCAAGGGGTGACGCTTTGGGTGCTTTTGTTCGAAAAGTTGGTTGTGAGGACGGCTTAATGAATATGAATAATAGAGTTTGGGTTGTTTGGAAACATGGTCTCCATTGTGTGGTCGTACAAGATTCCAGTCAGGCTTTAACGTTGCAAATATCTCATCCTTTTTGGCATGAAGTGGTCTGGGTTTCTTTTGTTCATGCTAGCTGTAATAAATATTCGCGACGGGCTCTTTGGGATGATCTTATGGTGATTAGTGAGGTTGATTTTCCTTGGATGGTGGTTGGGGACTTTAATGTTGTTTTAGACCAGTCTGAAAAGGTGGGTGGCAATCCTATTAATGAGGCTAATGTGGCTGAATTTTCTGACATGATCCATTATTCTAATCTTATTGATGCGGGCTATAATGGGAATATGGCTACTTGGTACAACAAAAGGTTGGGGTGTAGGGCTATCTACCAAAGGCTTGACAGGGCATTTTATAATGAAAAATGGATGCATCTTTTTCACCTGACTAGAGTTTCCTATTTACCTCATTCATGCTCGAACCACGCTCCACTTCTTATTAATATCCAGATTGAGGCTGAGCTTTTAAGGGGTCTTTTAGATTTCTTAATGTGTGGCTGAAGCACCATAACTTCCTCAACATTGTTCGAGATTCGTGGGAACTCCCTATGGATGGTAGGCCTATGGTTTATTTTGCAAAAAAGCTTGGTCGATTACGAAAGTGTATCTCGGTTTGGAACAAAGAGGTTTTTGGGCGAATTGACCAGCATGTTAAAATTGAGGAGGATGAGGTTCTTGCTTGCGAACTGTTTCATCAACAACATGGTAATAAGGACAGTAGGGCTGCTCTTAGCCTTGCTCAAGCTCACCTCTTGTCAAAAATTAAACTTGAGGAGGAGTTTTGGGCTCAAAAGGCTAATATTTCTTGGCTAAAAGAGGGGGATCGTAACACCAGATTTTTTTCATGCAACGGTGAAGAAGAAGAGGCAAAAGCTTTTTATTCATAAGATTAAGGATAGGCAAGGTCATTGGCTTACAAATAAGGCTGATATTCAGAATGAGGCGGTGGGTTTCTACTTAGAACAGCTTCAATGGCAATGTGCAAATCTGTCGGATAACTTTTTGTTTCTCATTCCACGTCTTATAACAGAGGAGGATAATGGGAATCTTACGGCTGTCCCGTCTATGGAAGAGGTTAAGACTATTGTTCTTGGTATGAATGGGCAGAGTGCAGCGGGTCAGGATGGTTTTACGGGAGAATTCTACAAAGCTTGTTGGGATGTGATTAAGAATGATTTAGTTCGTGCCATTGGAGATTTCTTTTTGGGGTTTCAAATGCCACGTAGCTGGACAAGCACCTTAATAGTTACCATTCCCAAAGTGGACAATCCGACTTCTTTCTCGGATCTAAGGCCAATCAGCCTTTGCAATTTTTGTAACAAAGTTGTCACCAATTTATTAACTCGTTGTTTGGCCCCTATTCTTCCTCGGATTATATCCCAGCAGTAAAGTGGTTTTGTTCAGGGTAGAGTGATTCATGAGAATGTGCTTTTAGCCCAAGAGATCCTGCAGTCCATCACCAAGAAAGTTTGCGGATCCAATGTTGCTTTAAAGCTGGATATGGCAAAAGCTTATCATAGAATTTCTTGGTTTGGTCTAATAAAGATTATGCATCAGTTTGGTTTTGATGAGGTCGGGATTGATTTGATTTATAGATGCATTTCTAATAGCTGGTTTTTTGTTCTTGTTAATGGGGAAGTTTGTGGTTTCTTTAACTCTACGAGGGGTTTGAGACACGGAGTCCCTTTATCTCCATGTCTGTTCATTATTGCTGGTGAAATTATGAGTAGAGGTCTTAACCACTTGCATGATATTTACCCCCATTATAGATTCAAAATTCACTTGAATGCTCCGGTGATTTCCCACTTAGCCTATGCTGATGATGTGCTAATTTTCTGTAATGGGTCAAAGGATTCGCTTGAGACTCATATGAAGTATCTTGAATGGTATCAAGGGTTTTTGGGCCAGCTTGTTAATGTCCAGAAATCTTGCTTTATCAAGAGGAAGCATGATATAAAGAGGGATGATATTATAGCAGAAGTTACGGGTTTTGTTAAGCAAGATTTGCCTATAAAATACTTAGGTTGCCCGCTGTATATTGGGCGGTTGAAGCTTAGTATTTTCAGTTCCTTAATTCAGAAAATGGAAGCCAGGCTTTGCTTCTTGGAAAGGGAAGTTTCTCTCCTTTGGTGCTAAGCTTACCTTGATTAAATCTTGTTTGGCAGCAATTCCTCTTTATTATCTATCCCTTATTCATCCACTTAAAGGGGTATTTCACAGGATCGAACGTATTATCACAAGGTTCTTTTGGAGTAATGTTGATGGGTCGCACAAATGCCATTGGCTGTCATGGGAAAAATTGAGTTCGCCAATTGATGAGGGGGGCTTGGATTTGTGGAAATTTGAGGATATTGGCATGGCTTTTGCCATGAAGCTTTGGTGGAGATTACGGACTATGGACTCTCTTTGGAGTAGGATTATGTTGGCTAAATATTGCAGAGACATTCACCCAATGGATGCTTCTCAGAAATCTTATGAGTCTCATATTTGGCATCGCATGATGGATGCTAAGCTTTTGGTAGAAAGCCGATTAGCTTGGAGGATTGGTAGAGGTGACATTACAATTCATGAAAGGTGGCTGGATGGTAATATGGGTATTCTTCCTTTTGATCATATTGAAGTTTCTTCTTTGTTTGATAACGGGGTTCCTCGTATTGATCATATCCGTGAGGTCTATTGTGTCCAGCTTCTCTCGTTAATTCAAGAACACTCTTTGACTATTATAGATTAGCCGAATACTCCTATTTGGTTACCCTCTTCTTCTGGTAAGTTCTCTGTTAGCTCGACTTGGCGGGAATGTAGAAGGCCGAGAGTTAGGTCTTCTATATTGGCTTTTTGCTGGAATAAATACATTCCTACTAAAGTCTCAGTTTTTCTTTGGAGGGTCCTTCATGGTGGCATTCCTACGGATGATAGAGTCAAAAGAAAGGGCATTCAATTCGCCTCTAAATGTGAGTGCTGCTTAGATGCAATGGAAGAGTCCATTCCCCATATTTTTATTCATGGTGAGATTGCTAAAAAGGTTTGGCAGCATTATGGCTCTCTTTGTGGTGTTCACATGTTTTGGGGTGGTTTGACACAAATGCTTTACTGTTGGTGGAATGGCTCATCTACTTACAAGAATAGTGCTTCTTCTTATTTATTTCAAGTTCTTCCAGCCTTAATTCTTTGGGAGATTTGGTTGTCAAGGAATAAAAGTAGACATGAAGGAGCTGCTATGAATCATATGTCTATCATATATAAAATTCAAGAGCAAGTCCTAAGTATTGCTAAGGCTTTTGCTTTGTCCTTTTTGTGGAACTCAACCGATGATCACCTATTTTCATTCTTTAGGTTGAATAGGGCTGGTTTTGGTTGTCATAAAATTCGGCTGTGACTTGGCAACATCCTTCTCATGGTTTCATCAATGTGAATACGGATGGGGTTTCTCGTGGTAATCCGGACCTGGCTGCGGGTGGAGGAGTCTTTCGAGATAACAATGGTGATTTCCTTTATGGTTTTTGCAAATACTATGGTCATTCTTCTAACATGATGGAGAGGCAATGGCTGTTCGTGACGGCCTCCTTTTGGCTTATAATCGTGGTTATTTGAGGGTTTGGCTGGAAGTGGACTCTCTTCCCCTTATGAGCATCATTATTAGAGAATATCATATCCCTTAGGTTGTTTGGTATGTTGTTGCTCACATTCATAGACTTATGTCTTCCATGGAGGTCCGAGTTACTCATATTCTTCGGGAAGGCAATGGTGTGGCTGATGGCTTAGCAAATTTTGCAGCGGATGAGAAAAGAGATGTTGAATTCTTTTCTCATTCGGATCTCCCTAGTCGATGTCGAAGCCATTTTATCCTAGATAAAGCCAAGACCCCTTATATCCGTTTGAAATAACCCCAATGTTTGATTTTGGGTTGCTGCTGATTCGGTTGCTGATGTTCTCTGTATATGGCTGGTTCTGGCGTGCGAAATTCATGGCCATTATGGGCACGAGTCGTGACAGAGGGGACGACTCGTCCCTTTTGTTCTTCCCTCAGTTTCAGTCGTCCCTTTTTAGGGGACGAGTTAGGCATTATGGGGACGAGTCGTCCACTTCTGTTTGGGCTGTTGGCTAGGGCTTGGCGTTTTGGGCGTGGTTGCTTGCCTCTGGTTTTTCCCCCTTTGTAATGGGCAGCTCGTTAGATGCTGGACCCCTCCCCATAGTTATTTTTTCTTCTACTTCGGCTTTAAGCCCTATGTATTTTCCTTTTCGGTGGTTGAGGTTGTCATGTCCCCCACCTTCGTTTGTAATTTTTTACTTAATTAATAAAATATAGGGAGTACCGTCTCCTTTCGCCAAAAAAAAATGTCTTTACTTCCTAAAATCATATCTTGATCCCATTTTTTTTAAGTTACTATGATACAAGTAACCCTAATCTCCAAGGATGAACTCATCACTTATGTTAAAGATATAGTTCTAGGGATTATGGTTACAATGTTGATGTAACTTCATTCCTTCTATTTTCTTCCTAAAATGTGACAAAATTTCAAGTTTAAAATTTCAAAATATCTCTCATGTCTTTACTTGAAGCAAACAATCTCCATTGTTGTCTCTCAAGAAATGCTCAAAAACCACCATTGTTATACTATCCTAGAATTTGGAGATGACAACCCTAATATTGGACATTTGCCTTCTTTTGGGTTTTATGATCAATTTCATGCACAGTTTAGATGTTGTCACCTTTCTTTTTAAAAGTCCAATCGGAGTAACATCAGAAATTAAAAGAGATACAGAAAATAACATATTGCGCATGGTCATCCGTACATACCTCCTTGTAAAGGGGCACTGATCCATACGGATCAGTTTACAGGCTATGACATTTGTTCATTTTTTCCAGTTTCGGATTTGTTTTAAACCCCTGTTTATCAAAGAAAACAGTTTTCTCTAAAACTGCACAATATTTTCTTTTTCCTTTAATCTACAAAGTCATTCAATTTTAAAAACACACAAACACAACTTTCAAAAAAGGTTAGAAAGTCTCATAGATATGAGGCATTTCGGGTGAGCACAAAAATCTCTTCCCGAGGCGTAACGTGATCTCTCAAGATCTTTTATCAGAAAGCCTTTTGTCAATGTTTTGGGCTCACAAAATGGCATGGCGACTCTCTTTTCAAAGAAATTCATCTGTCCAATCTTTCAAACATTTTTATTTTCCAAAAAAGGAATAAATCCGACGCGCTCGGGCGTCTCCGGATCGGGTAATTTCAGTTGGCGACTCCACTGAGGAGGAATCATGTTTAAAAACTTCCTTTAAAGTCCATAAAACATTGTGCAGGTCAAACTTTCGTTTACCCCTTTTTCGACCATTGTGTTTGTGTGTTACTCTTCTTTGCTTCCTTGCTTCTTAAAAAAAATGCTTTCGCTCTTATCTTGTTCATGAAATGTTTTGTACATCCTTTTTAATCATAAGGGAATTTAGTTACCGCACACTACGCGCACCCTTACCATGTACATTTTCTCACTACAACCCTTAACCCGGGATGGTCTCAGTTGCAGCTCGAAGGTGTTCCTATGCCTCTCTTGTGCGCACGGGATCATTCCAAACAACCCCTTCCTCGCTAGTGTCAGCCATGCACTATTTGCATCACACTTTGTCCAAGACTTGGTTGGTTTTTAGCCTAGTCCATGTCATAAAGCCTAAATATATATCCCATATTGGTCATCTTCTGAGTCAAAACCTAAAAGTCAAGGTCCGTTGCGAAAGCAAGCTCGGCAGGGTAGGGGTCATTTGTTGACCCGATCTTGATTTCTAGTGTTAACTTAGACATTGACCTATATTAGATATACATCAATGCTCAATGTGACACCATAAAAGTTTCGAACTCTCTCTCTCCCATTTCTAGGGTTTCGCCCTAGGGGCGTGATTCCCTTCTTTTGTCCGGTAGCTATGGTTTTTCCGGCTTCTTTCTTTAATGTTCCAACTGCTCCCATACCTCCTTCACTTGATGAATCGGCATTTGGGCCACAAATATTAACATCAGCGATGCAACAGCCGCAAGTTTCAAACCCTAATTTGGTGCCGCATTCTACCTCTACGGACAGTGCTTTGATCGACGGGAATGGTTCCAAATCCAACCTGCTTCAAAAAATGGAGACTAACCCTAAACCTAATTCATTTGTAGTGGCGTCACATAACCATGCAAACCCTAATCCGCCTAATAACAAATCTTTTGCTGGCCTTTTTGCTTAGACAGAAACAAGCGTTGCCTCCAACTCCATCCCTGTTATCCCTATGGAAAATCATAAAGGTACTCCTTCGATTAAGCTTTCTAATGAATTGATTTATGCTTTCGCAAAACCATTTAAATATACTCTTGTTGGAAAGTTTGTGCACGGGCGACCTTCAATGGAGGACACCAGAATGGCTTTTGCCAAATTTCAGTTGAAGGGCCAATATAAATTGGGTCATCTTGATGCGCGTCATCTGCTTATTCAGTTATCTACTGAAGTGGATTATCAGAGATTATTTATGAAAGATGTTTGGTATGTCACTAAATATCCAATGCGTACGCTAGCATGGACTCCGACATGGAGGCCGGAACAAGAATCTCCTATTGAGGCTGTTTGGGTAGTGTTTCCTGGCCTTCCAGAGCTCCTAATCAATAAACCTGTTATTTTTGCATTGGCAAAGATGATTGGTACCCCTCTATCTTTGGATAAAGCAACGGCTGAACTCTCGAGGCCTAGTACAGCCAAGGTGTTGGTTCAGGTTGATGTTCTCAAAAAGCTCCCCAAAGAACTCTTTGTTGAGTGTGGAGATGCTTGGCCCAGTTTTTTTCAGAAGGTGGAATATGATAATGTTCCATAATATTGCAAGCATTGTTTTATGTTTGGACATGATATTGCTGAATGCAAAAGAGTTAATCCTAGTTTGGGTGAGTCAAAGAAGAAAATGCCACAGGAGAAGGCCATGAAGGAGGATCCTAAGAAGGCTAACAATGGTGATGGACAGAAGAATCTTAAGGCTGTGTATCAGTCTATTGTTAACCCTACAATTCATGCCAATGTGAAATAGACTTCTCTAGTGGTACCAAAGTTGATGTTATGGAGGACGGCCCTGAAATCATTGATGTCAAAAGAGATGGCAAACTGAATGATATATCTACTACGGTGGTATTTCCAAAGTTGGCAAAGTGAGGACAACCTCTGTCGGATGAAGTAAATAAGGCTTTATTAAGTGCTTGTAAGGAAGTGATATAGAAGGGTAATGAGTCCATTTCATTGGATGAAAACCCTAATGAAACCAATGATACTGCTGCTATTTTTCGAAATGTGGAATTACATAGAGAGATGAATGCAAATAATGTAGTGGAAGGAAACATATTGAATGAGGTTGAAGTTATTCCCATTGGATCTCAGGAGACGGATACTAATGTAATTGATGCAATGAATCTCTCCCCTAGAGCACCTTCGAGGATGGAGTCCTTTGTTACGGAGATGGCTGGGTCTATGCCATTTTCAACTTCCAACAAGAATATGGATGAAGATGGTTTCATCAAAGTCACATCTCAAAAACATCGAAGCAAATCACCTTCGCCTCCCTCTTAACTCTCTCTCAAGTGAGCTCTCTTTCTTTTATTAATTTGTTTCTCAATGGTTGCCTTTATTAGCTAGAATCTCCGTGGCATTGCTAACTATGCCACTGTTCGTCGTCGCCTTTTTCTGTATTCATGGGGTATCAATTATTGCCATTTATGAACCTAAACAACAACGAGACATGCTGGAAGTTTTTGTTAGAAATTTAAATTGTGCAGGGGGTATTTCTAATGAATGTGGGCATATATGGGTTATTTGGAGACATGGTTTGAATTACACTCTATCTCATGACTCTGATCAAGCCCTTACGGTTCAGGTCTCTCATGTTCTTTGGCCAATTCCTATTCTTCTAACTTGTGGGCATGCAAGATGCAATAAATTCGATAGAAGGGCTTTATGGGATGACCTCATTGATATTAGTTCCACGACCATAGCGTGGATTACCGTTGGGGATTTTAATGTGGTGTTAGATCAATCTGAAAAACTTGGGGGTTGTAATATAAAATCTAACACACACGCACTAAAATAATTTTCTCTCAATATTCTTGATCTGAACCCTAATTAGGGTTGCCAGTTATGGCTGCTTCCGGCGGCCTCATGGCCGGTATGAGCACGTTTCCTTCCTCCAATCCATCTTCGCTAAAGGCTGATGCGACTGGAATTAACAACGTGCAAGGAATCCCTTGCGAACATGGAGATTCAGCGTCCCATATTCCTAATCCAAATCTGATTTCCTCTCAACAGCCGCCTCAATCCCCTTCAAAAGCAAAATCTTTTTCCTCCTTGTTTAAGGATTCTTCCTTAGTCATTCCGACTCCTTCTATGAATCTGGTGCCAATGTCTTTACATAAAGGAGAACCGACATTAAAATTTTCCAAGGAGATGATACAATCGTTGGCTCAATCTTTTAAATTCACACTTGTTTGTAAGTTTTCTCATGGTAGGCCGAACATGGAGATTACTAGGCAATATTTTTTAAAGTTTGGTTTGAAAGCAGATTTTTCTTTGGGTCATGTTGATTCTAAGCATATCTTAATTCGTTTGATGCATGAGGGGGATTTTAATAGATTGTGGGCGAAAGAACAATGGTACTTAGGCAGATTTCTGATGCGTATATTTCGTTGGTCTCCATCTTGGCATCCGGAGAAAGAATCTTCATTGGTTCCTGTGTGGGTTGGTCATCCTTGGTTGCCAATTCATATGTTCAACAAAGTATGTTTGTACTCCATTGCCAAGATTTTTGGGGAGCCTCTTGCTATTGATAAACCAACGACTGATTTGTCTCGGCCTAGTGTTGCTAAGGTACTTGTTCAAGTTGATTTGCTTAAGAAGCTGCCTTCTAGGGTTTTTATAGATTGTGGTGATGAATTTTCGAGTTTTTTTTCAAAAACTGGAATTTGATAATCTTCCCCAATATTGTAAACATTGTTACAAGTTGGGTCATGATGTTTCTAAGTGTTTTTATCTATATCCCAAGGATAAAGTGGTAAAAGATAGAGCTGATGAGAATATCAAAGTTGTTGGGGCAAATCCTTCGGATACTAAGAATGAGGAGAAGAACAAAGATGTTTTGGGTAATAATGTTGGTAATGAGGGTAATAACAATAAAGATAAGGTCTCGGGGCTGTTAAAAAAAACTCAGATATATGTTGAAAAAGCCAAGACTATTGAAGGTGTCAATGGCAATGTTTCTTCTCAACAACAAGAAAGTGGTGGTACCCAAAAAGAAAATGTCTCGGGCTCTACAGGTAAAAATCACGTGGAAGAGGTGCAAGGTATGTCTAATATGGTTTCGAAACCCAACTTGAATGGTACGCATCTTACTTATATTCATTCTAAAAATGTTGTTGGTGCATCATCTATGGTTCATAAACCCCCATCCCCTCTTGATTTGATTTTTTTGTTTCTAACCTTGTTACTAATGGTTTTAGTTTTCTTCCAAAGCGGGGTGCTCCTTTTGTCTCCCCTAATTCTTTAAAAACAGAAAATGATATGGAAAGGGCTGCTTCTATGGCCAAATTCGGCGGTAATCATTCTATTATTGATGATGGGGCTATAGCTCTTGAAAAAGAACACAAAAATTCTGAATATGGTGTTAATTTAGGTTGTTAAATCTAATTTGGTCCCCTCTATGGTCAAGGTGGATGGCTGCATTAATTTAGTAGAAGGGAAGAGTGAATCAGATTCTGAATTGGAAATGGTTGATTCCACTATTCGTAAATGGCCTAGTGATGTGGTGATTGATAATCTCCAACTATCTCCCTGTGGTCCTCGGGTTACTTCAGATTTTGATATCCAAGAGGTTTTTAATCAAGGTAGGGATGATTTATTTGATGGAAATATCCCGGGAAATGGGAATTCCAATGTTTCTTTGGCTTAAAGCCCTCTCTTTCTTTCTTATCAAAATTGTTTTAATGGTTGGAGTTCTAAGTTGGAATATCTGGGGTATTGGTAATGCAGCCTCGGTTCATCGGGTTAAGAGGTTATTAAGGTTACATGATGTCTTTATTTGTGGTATTTATGAGCCTAAGGTTGATTCCTTGTTGCTTCCTTCTTATGTTCAGAAAATTCATTGTCTGGGAGGTGTTGCTAATGATTAGGGGAATATTTGGGTTGTTTGGAAGCATGGTATTACTTGTGATGTGCTTTTTCATGATGACCAAGTTATTACTGTTCAGGCCTCTCATTCTCTTTGGCCCAACCCTGTATTAATGTCCTTTGTTCATGCTAGCTGTAACAAGTATACTAGAAGGGTTATGGGATTACTTAATTGATGTGAGTAACATGGATGATGCTTGGTTAATCGTGGGGGATTTTAATTCTGTTGTTGATCAATTTGAGAAGATTGGGGGCAAGCCGGTGGTGGATTCAAGGGTTTCTGAGTTTGTGGATATGATTCAACTTTCTAATCTTATTAATGGTGGGTATAGAGGCCATATTTTCACATGGTGGAACAAGAGAACGAAGCGTGCAACTATTCTTCAAAGGCTGGACCGTGCTCTTTATAATGATAAATGGTTGCGTTGCTTGCTCAGACTACTATTGATCATCTTAATAGGACCTGTTCTGATCATGCTCCTTTGGCTATTAATATTCGTTTGGTTGATGAAGTTCGTAAGGGTGTATTCAGATTTCTCAATGTTTGGACTCGCCATGATTCTTTTACTTCTTTGGGCACTCTTCTTGGGATGGTAGAATCTTTGGTAGACCGTTGGTCAAGTTTGGTAAAAAGCTTACTCGCCTCAAACATGATTTACAACTCTGGAATCGTTCTACATTTGGGAGAGTTGATCAACTTGTGAAACATGCCGAAGATGAAGTTTGTGGTAAAGAGATTTTATTTGAGCAAGATCCGAGCGATGAGAATAGGTCTGCCCTTCATCTTGCTCAAGCTTTTTTTTTGGCGAAAGGAGACGGTACTCCCTAGATTTTATTAATTAAGTAAAAAAATTACAAATGAAGGTGGGGGACATGACAACCTCAACCACCGAAAAGAAAAATACATAGGGCTTAAAGCCGAGGTAGAAGAAAAAATAACTACGGGGAGGGGTCCAGCTTCTAACGAGCTGCCCATTACAAAGGGGGAAAGGGAGAAACCAATGAAAATAGCCCAAAACGCTAAGCCCCAACCCAACAGCCATTGGGAGCGAACGCTCCCACCCATTTGGAGCGGACCCTCCCAAAATGCAGAAACTCCCAAGCAGAAGTGGACGACTCGTCCCCATAATGCCTAACTCGTCCCCTACAAAGGGACGACTGAAACAAAGGGAAGAACAAAAGGGACGAGTCGTCCCCTCTGTCACAAATCGTGCCTATAAAGGCCATGTATGTCGCATGCCAGAACCAGCCATTTGCAGAGAAATCAAACATCAGCAACAGAAACAACAGCAACCCAAAACCAAATAGTGGGGTTATTTCAAACGGATATAAGGGGTCTTGGCTTTATCTAGGATAAAATGGCCTCGACATCAACTAGGGAGATCCGAGTGAGATAAGAATTCAGCATCCCTTTTCTCATCCGCTGCAAAATTTGCTAAACCATTAGCCACACCGTTGCCTTCCTGAAGAATATGAGTAACTCGGACCTCCATGGAAGACATAAGTCTATGAATGTGAGCAACAACATACCAAACAGACCAAGGGATATGATATTCTTTAATAATGATGCTCATAAGGGGAAGAGAGTCCACTTCCAGCCAAACCCTCAAATATCCACGATTATAAGCCAAAAGGAGGCCGTCACGAACAACCATTGCCTCAGCCATCATGTTAGAAGAATGACCATAGTATTTACAAAAACCATAAAGGAAATCACCATTGTTATCCCGAAAGACTCCTCCACCCGCAGCCAGGCCCGGATTACCACGAGAAACCCCATATGTGTTCACTTTGATGAAACCATGAGAAGGATGTTGCCAAATCACCAGCCGAATTTTATGACAATCAAAGCCAGCCCTATTCAACCTAAAGAAAGAAAAGAGGTGATCATCGGTTGAGTTCCACAAAAAGGACAAGGCAAAAGCCTTAGCAATACTTAGGACTTGCTCTTGAATTTTATACTCCCTCCGTCCCAGACCAAGGGTCCTCGGGGAGAATTTCACGCTTCTTAAGAAATTTTTTTAAAGTGGGTAGAAAATTTTAGGAGAGAGAATATAAAAGTTAAATGTGTGGTAGGGAATAGGAGAGAGAATGTAAAAGTTAAATGTGTGGTAGGGAATAGGAGAGAGAATGTAAAAGTTAAAAATATTTAATAGGAGAGAGAATGAGTGGGAGGAATAGTAATGGTTTTTTTGTAAATAAATGGAGATGATAAGGGTATAAATATATGAAAAACTTTCCATTTAAGGAAAGGGACTCTTGGTCTGGGACGGACCAAAAGGGGAAGTAGGACTCTTGGTCTGGGACAGAGGGAGTATATGATAGTCATATGATTCATAGCAGCTCCTTCATTTCTACTTTTATTCCTTGACAACCAGATTTCCCAAAGAATTAAGGCTGGAAGAACTTGAAATAAATAAGAAGAAGCACTATTCATGTAGGTAGACGAGCCATTCCACCAACAATAAAGCATTTGGTTCAAACCACCCCAAAACATGTGAACACCACAGAGAGAGCCATAATGCTGCAAAACCTTTTTAGCAATCTCACCATGAATAAAAATATGGGGGATCGACTCTTCCCTTGCCTCTAAGCAGCACTCACATTTAGAGGTTAACTGAATGCCCTTTCTTTTGACTCTATCATCCATAGGAATGCCACCATGAAGGACCCTCCAAAGAAAGACCGAGACTTTAGTAGGAATGTATTTATTCCAGCAAAAAGACAATATAGAAGACCTTACTCTTGGCCTTCTACATTCCCGCTAAGCCGAGCTAACAGAGAACTTACCAGAAGAAGAGGGTAACCAAATAGGAGTATCCGGCTGATCTATAATAGTCAATGAGTGTTCTTGAATTAATGAGAGAAGCTGGACACCATAGACCTCACGGATATGATCAATACGAGGAACCCCGTTATCAAACAAATAAGAAACTTCAATATAATCAAAAGGAAGATTACTCATATTACCATCCAGCTACCTTTCATAAATCGTAATGTCACCTCTACCAATCCTCCAAGCTAATCGACTTTGTACCAAAGGCTTAGCATCCATCATACGACGCCAAATATGAGACTCATAAGATTTCCGAGAAGCATCCATAGGGTGAATGTCTCTGCAATATTTAGCCAACATAAGCCTACTCCAAAGAGAGTCCGTAGTCCGTAATCTCCACCAAAGCTTCATGGCAAAAGCCATGGCAATATCCTCAAATTTTCGCAAACCCAAACCCCCCTCATCAATTGGCCAACTCATTTTTTCCCACGATAGCCAATGGCATTTGCGCGACCCATCAACATTACTTCAAAAGAACCTAGTGATAATACGTTCGATCCTTTGAATGACCCCTTTAGGTGGATGAATAAGGGATAGATAATAAAGAGGAATTGCTGCCAAACAAGATTTAATCAAAGTAAGCTTAGCACCAAAGGAGAGAAGCTTCCCTTTCCAAGAAGCAAGCCTGGCTTCCATTTTCTGAATTAAGGGACTGAAAAGACTAAGCTTTATCCTCCCAATATACAGCGGGCAGCCTAAGTATTTTATAGGCAAATCTTGCTTAATAAAACCCGTAACTTCTGCAAAAATACCATCCCTCTCTATATCATGCTTCCCCGTAATAAAACAAGATTTCTGGACATTAACAAGCTGGCCTGAAAACCCTTGATACCATTCAAGATACTTCATATGAGTCTCAAGAGAATCCTTTGACCCATTACAGAAAATTAGCACATCATCAGCATAGGCTAAGTGGGAAATCACCGGAGCATTCAAGTGAATTTTGAATCTTTAATGGGGGCAAATATCATGCAAATGGTTAAGACCTCTACTCATAATTTTAGCAGTAATAATGAACAGACATGGAGATAAAGGGTCTCCTTGTCTCAATCCCCTCTTAGAGTTAAAGAAACCACAAACGTCCCCATTAACAAGAATGGAGAACCAGCTATTATAAATGCATCTATAAATCAAATCAATCCAGACCTCATCAAACCCAAACTGACGCATAACCTTTATTAGACCAAACCAAGAAAGCCTATCATAAGCTTTTGCCATATCCAGCTTTAAAGTAACATTGGATCCGCGAACTTTCTTGGTGATGGACTGCATGATCTCTTGGGCTAAAAGCATATTCTCATGAATCACTCTACCCCGAACAAAACCACTTTGCTGCTGGGATATAATCCGAGGAAGAATAGGGGCCAAGCGATAAGTTAGTAAATTGGTGACAACTTTGTTACAAAAATTGCAAAGGCTGATTGGCCTCAAATTCGAGAAAGAAGTCAGATTGTCCACTTTGGGAATGGCCACTATTAAGGTGCTTGTCCAGCTACGTGGCATTTGAAACCCCAAAAAGAAATCTCCAATGGCACGGACTAATCCCAACAAGCTTTGTAGAATTCTCCCGTAAAACCATCCGGACCCGCTACACTCTGCCCATTCATACCAAAAACAATAGTCTTAACCTCTTCCATAGACGTGACAGTCGTAAGATTCCCATTATCCTCCTCTGTTATAAGACGTGGAATGAGAAACAAAAAGTCATCCGACAGAGTCACATATTGCCCTTGAAGCTATTCTGAGTAGAAACCCAATGCCTCATTCTGAATATCAGCCTTATTTGTAAGCCAATGACCTTGCCTATCCTTAATATTATGAATAAAAAGCTTTTTCCTCTTCTTCTTCACCGTTGCATGAAAAAAACTAGTGTTACGATCCCCCTCTTTTAGCCAAGAAATATTAGCCTTTTGAGCCCAAAACTCCTCCTCAAGTTTAATTTTTGAAAAGAGGTGAGCTTGAGCAAGGCTAAGAGCAGCCCTACTATCCTCATTACCATGTTATTGATGAAGCAGTTTGCAAGCAAGAACTTCATCCTCCGCAGTTTTAACCTGCTGGTCAAGTCGCCCAAAAACCTCTTTGTTCCAAACCGAGATGCACTTTCGTAATTGACCAAGCTTCTTTGCAAAACAGACTATAGGCCTACCATCCATAGGGAGTTCCCACGACTCTCGAATAATGTTGAGAAAGTTATGGTGCTCTAGCCACACATTAAGAAATCTAAAAGACCCCTTTATAAGCTCAGCCTCAATCTGGATATTAATAAGAAGTGGAGCGTGGTCCGAGCAAGAACGAGGTAAATGGGAAACTCTAGTCAGGTGAAAAAGACGCATCCATTTTTCATTATAAAATGCCCTGTCAAGCCTTTGATAGATAGCCCTACACCCCAACCTTTTGTTGTACCAAGTAGCCATATTCCCATCATAGCCCGCATCAATAAGATTAGAATAATGGATCATGTCAGAAAATTCAGCTACATTAGTCTCATTAATAGGATTACCACCCACCTTTTCAGACTGGTCTAAAACAACATTAAAGTCCCCAACTACCATCCAAGGAAAATCAGCCTCACTAATCACCATAAGGTCATCCCAAAGAGCTCGTCGCGAATATTTATTACAGCTAGCATGAACAAAAGAAACCCAGACCACTTTACGCCAAAGAGGATGAGATATTTACAGCATTAAAGCCTGACTGGAATCTTGCACGACCACACAATGGAGGCCATGTTTCCAAATAATCCAAAATCTATTATTCAAATTCATTAATCCATCCTCACAACCAACTTTTCGAACAAAAGCGCCTAAAGCGTCACTCCTTACTTTTGGCTCATAAATAGCAAATAAAGAAATATTATGTAAATGAAATAAACGTTTAATCCTGCGGACTGTGGCACCATTGCTGATACCCCTAGCATTCGAACTTAAGAAAGATACCATTTAAAACAATTATGATAAAAGTATGTGGACCAAATAGGTAGGAGAGGCTCGCAGAGAGTAAAAGTATTAGGGTTGCGGACTGCGGCCTGCAGGCTGTCGGGCTGCCGGCTAGCCGAATCGGGGCTACAGACTGCGGACTGCAGACCTTTTTCTTTGCCTTTACGTTTCTTATTGACCACTTCCGTGAATTCACCTTCCCCATCATATGAAGCTCCATATGAAGCTCCATGACATGTGAAATAGAGGTAACAGCCGAACCTCTAGGTGATAAATTTAAGGAGCTATAAGTATTCATCTTGGCAATAGATGAACCTTTTGCTCTTAAGGCCGAGTCATCCTTAAGGGGAGTGCACAGTTTCTTCAAATTTTGCAACTCCGGAATAGCATAAGATTCCTCCATAACAGTAGAGGACAAAGGCTTTTTAAGAGCCTCATTAACTGCTTTAGGAAGCTCCAATCCCCTACGAGCCACCCTTGGGATTGTATTCTTATCTAACTTTGCCTTAGTGTCATTTTCCGCCTTCAAAGCCTCATTAGAAAGATTAGAGTTCGTTCCTTTCTCATGTCCAGCCCCCACAGCTTTATTAGTTTTGGGAGCAGCAATCTTCTCTTTATCCTCTTTTTTACCCTCCTTCTTATACTCCTTATTCAACACACGGCAACTAAAATTGTCATGTCCCAAAACTGAGCAATGACGGCAATAAAGAGGTAGATTATCATATTCCACAGCTTGAAAGAAACTAGGAGAAACATCCCCACAATCAATATGAATCTTCTCCGGGAGTGATTTTAACAAATCCACTTGAACAAAAATTTTAGCAACACTTGGCCTTGATAATTAAGCAATAGCCTTATCAATGGACAAAGGTTTGCCAAATGTACTAGCAAGAGAAAATAGAAAACCTTGTTAAACAAATGGACGGGCAGCCCTGGAAGGCTAACCCATACCGGTGCCAACGGAGAATCTTGTTCAGGTCGCCATGAAGGAGTCCAAACAGTAGTTCGCATAGGGAACTTCATTACATACCACACATCCTTCGTCCATAACCAATGAAAATCTTCCTCGGTCGATAATTGGAGCATATGTTGTTGATCAATGTGGCCAAGTTTGTAATTATCCTTTAAATGAAACTTAGCAAAGGCCAACCTAGCTGCTTCCATGGTAGGCCGGCCATTGAGAAATTTTCCAACTAATGTCCATGCAAAAGGACGAGCAAAGGCTACAATAGCCTCCTTCGTTAATTTTAGAGAAGGAACCCCCTTATGAATGGCTGAAGCAAGCATTGGGATTTCATTTACCTATTGAACTGGGGTATTGGTAATGAGAGAGGCAAAGGATTTGTTGAGCGATGGATTAGGGTTTGCATAAGAGGGGCTGGTGGCAGTAGTATTATTGGGATCGTTATTAGGGTTTGGTGGTGGAAATGATGCCTCGCCTTGTAAGGACGACGGGCTGGGTTTAGATAAAGGCGGGAGCAGTGGAAACATCTCCGGATCAGCCATAAAAGGGCTTTGGGCGGCCGGAATCTAGGAAAACCCTAGAGAGAAAATTCTAGAGAGAGAAAGCTAGCCCCTATCCGTTGTGTTCTTCCGGGTCATTCATTCATGAATTTGCTCAAGCTAATCTTTCCTACCGTCTTAAGATTGAAGAGGAATTCTGGATGCAAAAAGCTAACTTAGCTTGGGTTAAAGATGGGGACAATAATACTCGATTCTTTCATGCTTACGTGAAGAAAAGAAGGCAGAAATTACACATTCATAAAATTCAAGATAGTGACGGGAATTGGATTGTGGATCATAATCTGATTCAGGAGGAGGCTATTAGATTCTATTCGGATCAACTTAATGGCAATCCTAATGATAATGTGGATCTCCCAAATGAGTTGCTGAAAGTGATACCTCGGTTGGTCTCTAATGAGGATAATAAGATGCTTATTGCTCCCCCTACGCTTAAAGAACTTCACAACATCATTCTTTGCATGAGTGGGACTAGTGCTGCTGGTCCGGATGGCTTCATGGGTGAGTTTTATCATAAATGTTGGGATATTATATGCATGGATATTTTTAATGTTGTCCTTGAGTTTTTCTTAGGGTTCCTTCTTCCTCAGAGTTGGACCAGTACGCTTATTGTTACTATTCCTAAGGTGGCAGCCCCTACTTCTTTCTCGCAGCTTCGGCCTATTAGTTTGTGTAATTTTTCTGATAAAATCATTACCAAACTTCTATGCTCTCGGCTGCAAAATGTGCTTCCTCGTATTATTTCTCCGCAACAAAGTGGCTTTGTGAAGGGTCGTCTTATTCATGAAAATGTTTTGCTTGCTCAAGAGCTCTTTCAGTCGCTTAAAAGGAAGGTTTAATGTTGCGTTAAAACTTGATATGGCTAAGGCGTATGATAGACTCTCTTGGTTTACCTTGATTAAGGTTATGAGGAGGTTTGGCTTTGCGGAAGAATGGCTGGACATGATCTTTAGATGCGTGAATTATTGTTGGTTTTTGGTCCTTATTAATGGTTCTGCTAATGGATATTTTGTTTCTACCCGTGGTCTTTATCAAGGGGATCCTATTTCTCCTAGTCTTTTTATTATTGCTGCTGAAATTTTAAGCCGGGGGCTTAATAATCTCCATCTTCTTCATCCTCATGTGGCGTTTCATACGGGTAATCTTAATGTTCCTATTATCTCTCATCTATCCTATGCTGATGATATTATTATTTTCTGTAATGGAAGTATTCCATCTCTTGAGCTTCATATGGAGTTTTTGGCATCTTATCAACATTTCTCGGGGCAGCTCATTAGCATTTCTAAGTCTTATTTTTTGACTGGGTGGGATGTGGCTGAGCATGATAATTCTATTTCTCTTGTTACGGGGTTTCAGAAGAAGAATTTGCCTATTGTATAATTAGGGTGTCCTCTTTATATTGGCAGGAAGGTGCAATCCTTGTTTGATCCAGTCATGCAGAAGCTTCGGGATAAGCTTGATTCGTGGCAAGGTAAATTACTCTCGGCTAGTGCTAAGCTTGTTTTGATCAAATCTTGTCTCCAAGCTATCCCCATCTATTATATCTCCTTACTTGATCCTCCGAAGGGTGTTGTTAATGCCATGAATCATCTTATTGCTAATTTCTTCTAGAGTAGCTCTGATGGGGGAAAAATGTCACTGGGTTTTTCGAAATGAATTTTTCTGGCCTATTGAAGAAGGGGGTTTAGGTCTTCGAAAAATTGAGGAGATGGCGGTTGCTTTCTCTATGAAGCTTTGGTGGAGATTTTGTACATCTAACTCTCTTTGGGTCCAATTTCTTGCTGCCAAGGATTTGGTGGAGTGTTGTATTGCTTGGGGTGTGGGTTGTGGTGATATTTCTATTCAAGAAAAATGGCTTCCTCATGATATTCCTCTCCTTGATAATCGTCATGATCAGATTTTTTTTTATTTGAGGATGGTGCTTTAAGGGAAGAATATATTTAAGATACTTTTGGGCAGCAATGTTTTTTGGAGCTTCAATCCTATGGTATTCGGCTTGAGGGAGATTGTGATCACCCTTTTTGGTCTCCTTCTTCTTTGGGTAGATTCTCTATTTCTTCGGCTTGGAGGGAATGTAGATTATCCCGTATTTGGAGTAGTGTTTTTGCTTGGTGTTAGCACAAACATATTCCTCTTAAGGTGTCGATCTTCCTTTGGAAATGTCTAAAGGCTGCTATCCCTACTGATGACAACATATCTCGAAAAGGTATTCCTATTGTTTCTCGTTGTCATTGTTGTGCTAATCCTTCTCTTGAATTTTTGCAGCACATTCTTTTACATGGTGATATTGCTTTTAATTTGTGGCGCTTCTTTGGGAATTTGATTGGTTTCCAAATCTCGAGTTCAACTATTATGCAAAGGATGATTGCTTGGCATGCTTGTAAAAATTCTAAGCTTAGTCGGACTGTTTTATGGTTGGGCGATATTCTTCCGAGTTTTATCTGTTGGGAGCTTTGGAAGCATAGAAACAAGTGTCGGTTTGATGGAGGTACCCCTAGTTGGGAAAAGGTCCGTAACAATATTCAATTTCAAATCAGTGATATTTTTCGGGCTCACAAGCTATCCTTTTATGTTCTTCCTTCGGAGGTAAATATTGCTTTATTTTTTAATATTCTTTTGGCTGCTCCGTCTATTGCTCGTATCAAGCTTGTGTATTTGGAGTCCTCCTACTGTGGGACAAGTGAAGTATTGTCACTTATCTTGCTTCAAAAATACAATATTCCTTGGGAGATTTGGTACTTCGTCCAAGCCATTTTCAGATTCATGGAGGAGGTGACTATTAAGGTAACTGTAGACACCCCATTCTGAACACATCGGGTCATATTTATACCACTCTAAGTCTCGCTTTGAGTCAAGAAGTAGAAATCCACCATTTCGTCATGTTTCGTTAAGTTTTGACTAACTATCGTTAGTTTGGGACTAAACTGCAAACGAGATAACGAGGAAAGGACAAGATTGTCCACAGGAGCAATATCTCGCCGCGAGATGGCGTGTCTCACGCGAGATATCCTCCCTCTGCAGCATGCAGAAGGCAGTTTTCTCGTCGATTTCAACCTCTTTCCGGGATAAGATTTTATCCATCCGGCCAACCAATAGAGTTTGGGGTCTAGAACCTTCTGAAAGGGTTTTACCTCTCCACCTCTACCTATCCAAACTCTATAAATACTTGGTGACTTCCAAGGATCAAAAGAGGACGAATTTTCACAACACACACATATTTTGTTGGTTTCTTTCCCTGAAAGATTCCTACAAAATCACCCTAAAACTCACCTCAAAGTTTGTTTGTCAACCTTGTTGATAAACAAACATCAAGACCCAAGTCAAGGATTGAGGCGAAGCTCTGTCCGTATCGAGAGTCGATTCTAAACTTGAGTCGAAACTCTGCCCAAATCACCTCACATAAGGTAAACCCCTAAATCCCTTTCTAATTGATTGTTAGATTGGTATAAATCTATTGAATCTAGGATCGGCCTAGAGCCTCTCCAAATCATGGAGACGGTCTCGAAGCAAACGATCCTACATTCCGTTTAACCCCGTTAAATGGATCTTTTATTGTTTAAAATCTTTTTCTTCTTCCTTTTGAAAAACCTCTCTTTTCTTTAGCAAGACCGATCTCCGGATTGGGTGGAATGGATGCTCCTTGACCTACCCATTCCATAACCTAAGCCCCGAACCCAAATCTCTTTCAAAATGGTTTTTCTATGTTTTCCAAACGAATAATATAGGTGGCGACTCAAAAAGATAAAATTCTTCTCACAACGCTACAGTAACTCACGTTTATAGGGAAGGTAATAAAGTAGCTAATTTTCTTGCTAATATTTCGGCTACTGAGCAAGCTGATTTTGAGTTTCGTTCATTGGAGTCTTGCCCAAGCCATGCCAGAGTCTTCTCTTCTTTGATAGAATTTTGTATCCTAATATTAGGTCGTAGGTTTTCGATTATTTATTGATGTATCTTTTTATTTTTAGACCCCCCCTTTTTGTTGAGGATCTTACAGGTTGTGTAAGAACTCCCCCTAGGTTTTCTCTGGTGGTTGAGGTTGTAATGTCCCTCACCATGTTTGTAATTTTTTTTCATTATTAATAAAATCTAGGGAGTACCGTCTCCTTTTGCCAAAAAAAAAAAAGTAATATAAAATCTAGCATAGTGACTGAATTTTCAGATACTATTCAGGTCTCTTCTCTTCTTGATGCTGGGTTTATTGGCTCTAAGTAACTTGGTGGAATAAAAGATTTGGTCGAAGGTCTATTTTGCAGTGTATAGACAGAGCTTTATATAATGAACAGTGGCTGCAATTGTTTCATAATATGGGTTGAGGCTGAAATGATTAAAGGTTCTTTTCGATTTATTAATGCTTGACTGAAGCACTCTGTATTTGATGATATTGTCCGAGATTCATGGAAGATATGGATTAGATGGTCGGCCTATGGTTGCTTTCGCTAAGAAGCTAGCCCATTTGCGTAAAGTTTTATTAACTTGGAATAAGGAAGTTTTTGGTAGAGTTGACCAGCAAGTTGTTCAGGCTGAAGATGAGGTTCTATTTAATGAGCGGGAGGTGGAGCATAACCCTACGGAGGATAATAGGGCTGCTCTCAGTTTGGCCCAAGCTCATTTACAACAAGCTCTTGATGTTGAGGATTCTTTTTGGAGGCAGAAGGCAAATATTAAATGGATTAAGGAATGGGACCGTAATACTAAATTCTTCCATTCCTCCGTCAAAAAGAAGAGGAAAAAATTATTCTTGCATCGGATAAGGAATAAGCAAGGGATTTTACTCACAAATAAGGTTGATATCCAAAAAGAAGCGGCTGAATTCTATGAAGATCAACTTATGGCTAAGGTAGAGGTTGGGCAGCCTAATGATAATGATCATCTCCTCAATTTAATCCCTTCTGTAATCACGGCTGAGGAGAATAATATTCTCATTGCAACTCCATCGTTAAATGAAGTTTTTTAGGTCATTAAACGTATGAATGGGCAAAGTGTTACTGGTCCGGATGGGTTTACAGGGGCCTATTATATTGCATGTTGGGATATTATCAAAGAGGATCTGTATCGTGCTATTATGGAGTTTTTTGCTGGGTTCGAAATGCCCAGAAATTGGACAAGTACCTTGATTGTTATGATTTCGAAAGTTGAGTCTTCGTCAACCTTTTCTGATCTCCGGCCCATAAGTCTTTGTAATTTCTTTAACAAGATAATTACAAAGCTTTTAACTTGCAGGCTTGGTCAAGTTATTCCCCGGATAATCTCTTCTAATAAAAGTGGCTTTGTCAAGGGAAGGGTTATTCATGAAAACATTTTACTTGCTCAAGAAGTAATGCAATCTATTAAGAAGAAATTTCGTGGTACTAATATTGCTATTAAGCTGGATATGGCAAAACCTTATGATAGGCTTTCTTGGATTTCTTTGATAAAGGTGCTTAAAAAGTTCGGCTTTGATATTCAATTTGTGGACATGATTTATCGATGCATTTCTGGGTGCTGGTTTTCTGTTCTCGTTAATGGATAAAGTTGTGGCTTTTTTCACTCTACTCGAGGGCTCAGATAAAGAGATCCTCTTTCTCCTAGTTTGTTCATCATTGCAGCATAAATTTTAAGTAGAGGCCTGAATCACCTGAACCAAACAAATGTTAGATTTCGTTTTCGTACAAACATCCACACTCCTGTTATTTTTCATCTTTCTTACGCTGATAACATAATCATTTTCTATAATGGGGCCAAAGATTCTCTTGAAATGCATATGAAATGTTTGGAGCAATATCAAGCCTTTCCGGGACAACTTGTTAGTATTGGAAAGTCTTGCTTTGTTACGGGGCAAAACGATGACTCAAGGGATGCTATTATTATGAATGCCACGGGGTTTCAAAAAAAGGATATTCCTTTGACATATTTAGGTTGTCCTATTTATGTTGGCAGGAAAAAGCTTAGTCTTTTTAATCCTATGTTGCGGAAGATGGAATCAAGGTTAGATTCTTGGCAAGGGAAGATTCTTTCCTTTGGTGCTAAGGTAACTCTTATTAAATCTTGTTTACAAGCCACCCCCATCTATTATATTTCTGTTTTGGATCCTCCCAAAGGTATTATTCTGGCTATGCAACGGATGATTATGAATTTCTTTTGGTGTGGGTCGGATGGTAATAAAAAATGTCACTGGATTGGGTGGAATAGAATGTGTCAGCCTCAAAATGAAGGTGGTCTTGGATTTTGAAAATTTGAGGATATTTCCACTGCTTTTGCTATGAAATTATGGTGGAGACTCCATGGAACTAAATCTTTATGGTCAACGTTCAAGTTAGCAAAGCATTGTTGGGTTAATTATATCCATGAACAATTTGGCAGCCATTTAGCCTCTTTAATTGATTCCCAACTGGTGGTTCTTAACGAGCAGGAAGTGTTGGGTTTTATGGGTCCATGCACAGTGGAATTAAGCATCTAATAACACAAAACCCAAGAGCCTCGGATCCGTTCTATACAATTAACTTGAATACCTATGAGATAGAAATAACCAACCTTGAACGCTTTCCGTTCTTGAGCTATCAAACGATGTATTGATGTGATTCTGAATACAAACTTCGAACTCTAGACCTTGAACGTTGAACGAACGAAGACCCTCCTTTGGTATCCACACCTTCGAATGAGCCAAGAACTATTTCTTGATGATTGCTAGATCCTTTAAACCTTGGAAGAATATTGAGAATTATGTTGTGATTTTCTTTTCAGAAATTCGGCTAGCTTTTTAGGGTTGACAGACTGTTATATTTATACTACTTTAGCATTAATAATTGTTTCCTAATCAAATTAGGAAACTAGTCTGAAAATGCCTCTGTAGCTTAAAGTGTCGAACAACCAGACGAGTCCCATGGACAAGTTCTGTCGCGCGATGTCTTAAGCCACTTCAGGATTCTCTCAATCATTCTTCCTCTGGTTTAATCAATTCATTCTAGTTGTGTGTGACCCAATAGGATTATATTATGTTGGCAATGAGCTCGATCATATCGATCCTCATAAGACATAAGCGGACTCTAGCAAGCCATTATATCTACCCAAATAATATAATGTAAGAGTTCACGTTTCCAATGGTACACTTCCATTTCTCCCTTTGTCTCCGATGTTATATTGAACACAAGTCATGGTCCTCGTCAACTTGTCTTTATTCAATACTTTCTTGATTCCGAGTATAATGATAATCCAATCGCATTGGGGTATGGCTATACACTTTCATCATTATCACTCATCGAGGGGCCCAAGCAATACATCTCTCTTTCGAGGGACAAATTCCATCTTGACTTATCATCATTCCCATCATGATTCTGATCATGCCAAAATTAGCATTTATAAATATCGTGTTAAGATATCGTTTGACTAAAATCAAACATGACTTTCATCATATGTAAGGTCATGATAATCTCAGGTCTAGGGACTAAATGAAGTGACCTTATGAGATTTAATTATGATATTTGACCATGACATAAATCTCATATGGGTCAAGTCCAGTCACTTGTTCTCTAACAAGTACCCATAAATTTAATGTGCATCTCTATGCATATAATAATCATATGATTATCAATTAACATTTATACTAATTATTCACTTAATAATTAGGAACGGAGATTATTACAGACAAATATGCAAAACATATAATAATCAAATAATAAACTTTTCCATATAATAATAAATAATGTCAACACATAAGTCTATCAATCATAGGCCTAGGGCATAACACTAACAGGAAGATATTCTTATTTGGCGGCCTTCGGCTTTGGGTAAATTCTCTATTAATTCTGTATGGCGTGAATGTAGACAATCTTCTTCTAAAAGTCATGTTTTCTCTTCTCTTTGGCATAAGCACCTTCCTAAAAAAATGTCAATCTTACTATGGAGCGCTTTGCATAGAGGCTTTGCATAGAGGCTTTCCTACGGAGGAGGCCATCCAAAGACGTGGTATTCAGCTTGCTTCAAAATGCTTGTGCTGTCTTTCTCCTCAGGTTGAAAACATTGAGCACCTTTTCGTGCAAGGGGACTTGGCTCAGCATTTTTGGGGCTTTTTCAGTCATCTTCTTGGCATTAAAATTCGTTCGGGCAGTCTTTGCCAACTTCTGTGTTCGTGGTGGTTTGAGCATTCTAAAACAACAAGCTCCTTTATTAAGTGACTTTCTTGCATTCTCCCTGGGATTATTTGCTGGAGCATTTGGGGGCAAAGGAACAAATGGATCTTTGAAGGTATGAAGACAAATACTCATTTTATTATTACTTTGATAGTTGAGCAGGTTTCGGCTATTATTGATGCTTTTAAGCTTCAGTTTGCACACTCTCCTTTTGATGATCATGTTCGTTCTATCTTCAAGCTTCAACTTTCTTCTCCGCGGCCTTCTACGTTTTGCATGGTTCTTTGGAAAAAACTTCCAATGGGTATTTCAAATTAAATACAGATGGAGTTTCAAGGGGGAATCCTGGGGTTGCTTCGAGTGGTGGTATCTTTAGAGATTTTAAAGGAGATATTCTCTTTGCCTTTGGTAATTTCTATGGTACGCATACTGTAAGTACGCCAATCCAATTCGCGACCCTTTTAGATGCATTTTAACGTGATAAAATTGCATTAAGGGGCATTTTGGTAAATTTCCGATCTGTCCCGAGACTTCCGGAAACGTTTCATAAGTTTTCCGCGAAGGAAGTACCTTTTGGTACCTTGCTCATGCCAAAGGACCTGCTGGGAATAAACCTTTTTGGACTTTTTAGGTATTTATGCCTAAATGTTCCAGAAACTGGTTTTGGCGCCAAAAACGGTTGTGTCACCTTATGTCACGCGACAAGTCGAGGCATGGAAAGTGGTTACGTAGCGTCGTGCGACATAAGGTGACCACTAACTGCAGCCTATAAATAAGACCCTTCCCCTCTTAGAAATGGATCCCAACCTAACCTACTGTTACTCTGCAAAAATTGCGTCGTAACAAAGCACCCCAAACACAATCCTCTCTCTCTCCTACCTTCAACCTACCCCAATTCCCTCCAATTCAAACCCCTTCCTAAACCAAACCACTTGAGCCCTTTGGACCAATCCTTCTAAGCCTCCAAAGACCAGAAGCTGCAGTTGAAGGTTTCTGTATCTAACTTGATACAGAATTCGTGGAAGCAACAAGGGTAACAATCCTCAAACCCCTCTTCTCTCTCTCTTCTACTTAATTCCTTCATAATTCTATCGTTTACTTTCTTTTGGATTCAGTAATCAGACTCTATCCATCTAGATTACTGAATCCCAATCGCAATCTCTCTGTTTAATTTGGTTAATCTGAGTAATTGAGCTTTCATTGTTGGATATTGTTTGAATTTGGTGTTTAGACCCCAAAGGGGGTGTGGATCTATCCATATCCACACTCCCGGGGTAGAATTGTTGCTAATTCTACTTTTCGAATCTAATCTGTTCAATTAATTAGATCTGTGTTGGCTATTGTTGATTTTGTGTTCAAATTTGTAAGTTCCTGCAGATGGACATTATGTGTCACGCGACACATTATGCATGGGTGATCCTGTGTCACGCGACACATCTGGTCACCTGTGTCATGTGTCATGCGACACATTATGCCTGTTTGCAGGAACCATTTCCTTTTTGTAATCTGTTCTGAATCGTTGTAGTAGGGATGTGGCCTCCCTAAATAATTGGCTCACAAGTTGTAAGTCTCAATTCATATCAATAAAATGCATGTTTACCACACTTGTTTATTATCAATGCTTGCACACACCAATGGATTGTTTGGATGTTTGATTAGGAAGACTCGTCTACGGACGAGGCGTGTTGGGTGAACTCTCGGTTCTTCCCAACACGTAACCTGACCCCCGAACCCGTTCTCTTTCATAGGTTTTTCAAAGTGCACCTCTTAAGCATGGCGTGGCGACTCTTTTTTTTTTTTACTTCTTTTCGGGCGAGCACACACGTTCATTCAGTGGCGACTCTGCTGGGGATACACTTTGAAAACCTGTTTTTCAAAAGTAAAGTGGGTCAAGCTTTCATTAGATTGAACATCCAATACATCCATCTTTGTGTGCATCTTTGATAATCATTTGTGGTTCATGCATTTTGTTGATTATGAGACTTGTGAGCCTTGTGTTTTGTGGTCATTCTGTTGTGCTATTAGATATTCTTGCTTTGTCCCTTGCCATGGAGAGGCAGGGGCTGATTTGATTGCTTGCAGGGGCTTTGGTTCAGTGACTACCCTGGTCGTGCGACATATATGTCCTCTGATGTCCTGTGTCACGCGACAGGAGTAGCCACTGAACAGGTTTTCAGAAAGCTGGTTTGAGGGCAGTCCCTTGAATCGAATGTGGCTCAGTTGATTATTGTTCCCCCTCCTTCCCTGTGAGTGTGTGTGTGTTTTCCTTTCTTTTCTTTTCAAAAGTAAATAAAATAAAATAAAAATTTGTTTTTCATAAATAAAGGAATTAGCCATCCGCACACTACATCACTTAGACTTAGAACCCTCGGGTGCGATTGACGGCATCGCGGACGGCCATGAAATTCGCCTACGCTTGAGCGCCTGAAATCAAACCTAACCCCCTAGTGCGTTATAGGTGGCACCACACTTTAACCTTACCCACGGTTGGTTTTTGATACAACGTTTTTATTACACCAAAATGAATTGTTTTTGAAACGTATCGTAGGTCCTTATACCTTCCCCCAAAACCTCGCATCTTGTGGGCATGTTGCCAACGCAACATGATTTCACGTGGGGACATGTCACTTCCGTGGCATGTTCTAAATGAGAGATCATGCCGCATTGTCAACGTGCACCGACGAGAGGTCATGCCAATTCTTCGAAAATACCCGTTATGCTGCCCAAATTTCCCCAGAAATTTGGACAACCTCTTCGTCCCATACGATGTTAGGATTTGGTTAGGTATCATTACCTATTATATATTTCAACGCAAGGCATTTAGTGTAATTTGAACGTTGCGTCCCTAGGCTTTCCCAAGGTGTAGTTAGTGTGAATAAAGGCTTCTCCTTTCCCAACCGTACTTAGGACTTAAGACATTGATTTATACTTGAAGATAAATAAGATTGTTTGCGCGAGTCTATCCCTTGTTCTTTTCCCTCTCCCGTTCCTCAAAATTTCCCTTCGATACCTTATAAACCCGTATCTCCCCTTTTGTAGTAGTGACAAGTTGGGTACGTGCTCTATTACGAGGAGTGATCATTTAGTTCACGTCCACGAAATATTTGCAATTCCTCCAAAGTTCCCATCTATTCTACTGTTCAAGATGTCTGGTGCAAAAGTTATACCCTCCATTCAGTCTGGGATTACTCTCACTTCTGGTCAGCTAGACATGAATGATTTGTCGGTGGCGGAGTTGCGAGCTGCTCTTGATGCTGCCATGATTCGTGAATGTAAAGCCCAATTGCTCGCTCAAGTTGCCAAAGCCCGAGAAGAAGAAACGCACACTAGATTTGTGGAAGCGATGCGCGTCAGAGGGATCATACTAATTCGTCATGAAGATGGGTCATACGAAGAAATCATCGATACCAGTATTGTTGAGCAGGGAATGGGAAATGTGATGAAAAGGACAGATGAGTATGAGCAAGATAAGATTCTTCCCCCAGCACCTCAGGTGGTCCAAACTCAGATTCCGGAAGGACAATTGACTCCCGATATTTTTGATTCTCTTAATCAAATTGGTTTGCAAAGTCAGTATCCGCCAGACTCCCAAGGATCATGTCATTATTTCACTCAGAAGGGATCACTGCTACTCCACCCTGACCAAGCCCCAC
Organism: Adenophora triphylla var. japonica; assembly: GCA_022495995.1. Taxonomy (NCBI): domain Eukaryota; kingdom Viridiplantae; phylum Streptophyta; class Magnoliopsida; order Asterales; family Campanulaceae; genus Adenophora; species Adenophora triphylla. The sequence goes on along the minus strand of JAFEMH010000054.1, from coordinate 166,212 downwards.
TTCAGGGAAGTGTTTCTCAACTACCGATGGGTTCATACGGCTCCAATCTATCACCTCCTCAGGATCAGCGTCCAGGGCCAACTTCATACGTAACTGTGAATCAGACGTCTTTCATTCCTGCTATGAGCCCTATCCAGCAAGGGATGCCAATACCCAAGTCTCCTTCAAGGGCAGTTCAGATGGAAAGAAAGAAAGCGTACTGGGGAAAGGTGGGAATGCCTATGACTCAATTCCTCAAAGTTTTGGTGAGTGGAGGATTGGTTCAACCATTAACCGATTATAGTCCCCTGCATAACAACTTGAAGCTGGATCCAAACAGATATTGCTACTATCACCAGTATCATGGCCATAACACTTGTGAATGCAGGCAGTTGAGGGTGATTATTCAAGAACTTATTGATGAAGGGAAGATCGAAATTGGCTCTCAGGAAGAAAGTGGTGTCCAGAGTCATGGTCAGTTTCCACCGCGCAAGAAGCGAGAATTTGATGATCTGGGAATAACAACTGAGGAAGCTTTCAACAGATTGATGCGAAGGGGAATGATAAAGCCACTTGATAATTATCAACCTAACAAACCCAATCCGAATTTGGATCGTAGCAAGTACTGTTACTATCATCATTACCCTGGGCATGTAACTAACAATTGTTCCGTTCTAAAGGTGCTTATTCAGAAGCTGGTTGATGAGGGAAGAATTGAGAAAGCTCCTCCAAAGGTGATTGATAATCCTCTCCCGCAATTCCAAGGATACCCCATGTGAAGAAGTCAGTCAGTCAGGCATCGTAGGGTCCTAGGTTGTTTTATTTTGTTTAGTTAGCAAATGTGCTTTCATGATTTAAATCTACTACATCCATGTTATGAGTCTTTTTATTTCAATAATAAAATATTTGTTTCTATTCCTGCTAGACTCGAGATAGTACTTGCGCACCCACATTACATTCAATTGAAATGGTCTTATTCTACATAATCACTTGTGCTGCTCACTGACTAATGCTTTGAAATGACTAATGTTTAAATTAATCGGAGTGAGAAAATCGACTGATATCCTTCCCAAATTGGGGCTTATCAACTCCCCACCTTGCACTCCTGTGCTCACATATCTTCCTTCGCCCTCACCATCTTGTTGTTCGATGAATTTGCACGGATCTTCCTCAAAGTAGGCTCAAGCAAGCAATGAAGACGCAATCTCATTCGGATCATCCGGTAGGGACTGCGGTTGAAACCTTCACCCTTAGGAAAACCATTACCGTACCCTCACTAAACAATACCCTTTTGGTTCAAGATCGGCATATTTGAAACCCGTTTAACCATCTCAAGAAGAAGAGGGACTATCCTTGAGGCTCCCATGATTCAAAAGAAGATCGACCTGGTCCAAGTTCAATAGTTGCAGAAAGCAATGATCCATCTTAGGGACTAGTTGAAATGCTCCTCTCAAAAAAATATATATATAAAAAAATAATACAAAAAAAAAAGAGAGAATAAAAAAAAAGAATAAGAAAGAGAGCCTAGTCCCCAGAGATTCTCTCAAAAGCAAAAGTTAAAGGAATCGGTCGTTACTCAAGAGGAGTCTTAGAGTGAATAAAGAGACAGCACGGATGTCCCCTCACCATTACTCTTGACCAATTCCAAACCATCCTTTCAATTTTAGAGGATATTCCCTACCTTGACCAATCCCAAGCCGTCCTCTCAATTTTAGAGGACATTCCCATTACCATTACCCTTGCCCTTGGCCAAAAGCAAAAAAAAGATCGACCTCTCATTCTTAGAGGCAACAAAGATGCAACCACAGATTTTCCTCACCTTAGAAATCCCAAACACATACCCAAGAGCCAACCTCTCGTCTTTAGAGGTCCAGTCAGCAAAAGGCCTAGCCGACCTCTCATTTTAAGAGGTCATGACATCCTAAATCATTCGAAGACTGATCGAAACCCCGAGACCCAGTCGCAGTTCCTACCGGATAGCAGTTTCATTCCAATATCGTCGAGATCTAGAAAACAGATTATTGCTTAAAGTGGAGCCAAGTCCATCGCGGCTCAAAAGATTATCAAGCGAAGATTGTGCAAATTCCATACGTTCATTCGTCGTTTTGTGTGAGGATATTTCATTTCGCATTTGCAAACACTTGCTGTGAACGTCCCACTGGGGTTTCATATCTGTGTCTCCCATCGACACTCTAAGAGGACATGTTCTTTCAATTCTCAAAATTCTCAAAAGTCCTCAACATCCCCGAATTTCACCGTTCATTCTCTTCATTCGGGATAAGCCCGAACTACGGCGACCTGAGCTCCTCCTAAGGAGGGGAACGTAGGCAACCATAACTGGTTCGGTCGAAATCACAAACAGATCTCAGAAAATTCGGTCTCCTCAAGGACCATGCCCATACACTGTCCATCCTTTGAAGTTTAATTCTTGATATCAGTCGGCTTTCTCCTCAAGATTGGTTGAAATATTTGTTCATATCGGCTTTGGCATTGAATAACCCAAACATCAGTAAAGGGTTTTAAGCAGCTTTGTGATCATTGTGAATAAGACGGATTTTCAAGTGTCTCGGCAAGTCTTCCTCTCTACATTTTTAGGGATATATAGAGCTAAACACTGTATTTCTGTCAAGCAGGGGCTTCCATACACTCTCCACACCTTGTGATGCTTATACTCTCCCAAAAGAGTCAAGCCTAAAGCGAGAATGTCATACACAAGTTCAGGATTCATTTCACCTTCGAAGAAATATGCTCCTGCACATAAACGTTCCTAAGTCTTGTCCGCCGACTGACTGGCTGAAACTTGAAGAATAACCTTCCCCTGAGTTGCATGATCGTGTTGTCTACAATGATACTATGTGTCAAACTGGGGCTTGGTCAGAGGAAAAGGATGATGTGTGTATTTGTGCGGTTCCAGGGGCTGGTTCTATAACCCCGATCCTTGGGAATTGATTTGCTATTAAGGCATACCTCATGTTGGGGCTACTGAGTTTCATACCCTAGGCAAAAGGGAGAAGTTTTGAAATAATGTGGAAGCCTAGATTGGAAGGCCTGTCAGCATGACTTGTTGTGTCACGCGACAGAATGTGCCCAAGCTGTCCTGAGTCGTGCGACACAATAAGTCCAACACCAGACATCAGCAAGCTGCAATTTGATCTGTACCAGGGCACGCCCCGACATGTTCAAGGTTACGAACCAAGCCATCCTCCTGCAAAATAAACCTAGGAGAGGGATTCAATCAGTTTGTATACATACAAACCCTCATGTACATGTCAATGCCCAATCAAATCCCAGTTGTATCAATGCCAAAGCCATTAAAAAAAAAATCATATTCCTCCTTGTTCTTCTAAAAGTGGACTCGCGCAAACAACAAAGAGCTAATAATAATGTGCTAGAACTAGGAAAGCACAGAACAAATAAGTTTTTTTACACAAAGAAAGAAAGTGTTTATCCGTTCCTTCCAAAAGATGGGTTCAATAATCAAAAAGACTGTAAATCGATCCAAGAGACTACTCCGAGCCATCGCCCTCAGAAATATAGAAATCTCCGTCATCATCAGAATCATCATCGTCACCTCCCTCGCTCTCCTCTCCATCTGCATCGTTGCCCTCCGCATGTACATGATCGGGATCGACAGCAGGATCGTGATAAACAACAGGATCATCTCGGAAAAGCTCATGGACAGCGGGAATAGCTATGGTCTCAAGCTCGTGAGGATCACCGGAAGCATCACTCTCATACTCAGAACTGGGAGGACTAGGGGGACGACGAGGAGCAGTCTTGGTCCTAGGCTTGTGTGTATCATCAGCAGACATATCAGTACGAGATCTCTTCCTGTCAGGCATGTTGGGCGTAGAATCATCATCATCAGAGCTCCGAGCCAAGCATCGCTCCCTCCAGTAGCGTGCACTCTTCTCCAGCTGGTCAATCATATACATGGCTCTGGTATAATGACGAGCAAAGCTCCAGTAAATGTCAGCCGAGACCTGGTACAATCAAGCAGAGAAAGAATCAGAAACCAGTCATCATGAAAGACAAAGGATGCAAACAGTTCAAAACAATAAAAGAAGAAAAGGCAATTGCTTACAGATCGAGTGCCCTCAGGAAGCTGAAAATATGGGTAAATCCGGCTGGTATCGAGAGGGGCCCGCCTCATATGGTCCCCATCCTGAAAGTCAACGAAGGAAGGAGGTAAGGGAGCATCCGCCACATACCCAGTGGAGGGGCCGGTACCCTGAGCATCACATCTCGGAGCCACCTGCGGTGACCTCAGCCTCGTAGTTACGTAAGCTCCATAATCCCCATCCTCCTCAGTATAATTGAAAGCAGCCTCTCCCTGGATCAAAGAAGCTACATCCTCCAGTTTCTGAGGAAACCATATATCAGCAGGAGGATCAACTGGGACTCTAGCAGCACTACCAGGGCCGTGCTGTCTGTAAACCCGGTCTCCCAAATATAAAGCATCCCCAGACAGGCCTACCAAGAGCTTACGGCACTCGGTGAGATATAAGGCATATTCCAGATCAACCCCAGCATATTGGTCAGTCCAAGGAAATAGATTCAGATTCCCGGGAGTCCTCCACAAGCAGATAATGGTATCAGGATAAGAGGCAGTCACCCGTCCCTTGGTATCCGCCGTCCGGACCTTCTGCCGCACATTCTTCACCCAGCGCCTCATAGCAGGAAACATAGTGGCCGGGTACGCCTCCTCAACCCGCCAAGCATAGCAGCTGATAACCTCATAGGCCCAAACCTGAGAAAAGGAGGAGCAGAGCAAAGTCAGATTGATAAAAAGGAGGGAACAGAAAGAAATGACATTCAAAAGATGGAATCAGATTGAGAAGTACCTCAAAAGCTAAATGACAGCAGTTGAAGGACTTAGCCTCCCCCATGCTGACATCATCCAGAGCCAAATACAGCTCAGCTAATCCGGCCTCTCCCTAAGACAAAGTCCTAACGGCATCCCAATCTCTAAAAAGCCCTAGCAGAGAAAGCAAAGCGAAAGACGTGGCATTGATGAACAGCATATCAGAAAAGCTGATCCATACAAAATCCCTAGCCAGTCTCACGGCCCTCAGCCTATCCTCCTCAGTGTCTGCCACATCAACTGGATAACCCCTACTCTGCACAACCATCTAACCATGGAGATCCCCTAGCTCGTACCCGTTCCCCTTCTTGTCCTTGGGAATAAACCCGATCAACTCCGTGAAGTAGGCCTCAATGGGAGGCTGTGGGTCATCCTCCAAAGCAGGCTCCTCAAGGAACAATGGCTCATCAGTGAAGGGAAGGCCCATAATAACAGCAAAATCATACGGCGTGACCGTTGCCTCTCCCCAAGAAAAGTGGAAAGAATGGGTAGTCTCCCACCAAAACTCCCGGAATGCCCTCACAAGCCCCGCACTCTGCTGAGTATCCCCGATGGCCTTCGCCATCTCAAAAAATCAACCCAGCCCTGCAGCGTACACTAAGCCTTTCGGCGAATGCTCTAGCTCCTGACTACTGGGCAAGAGATCCCATAGCCGATCAATGACCTCTGGTGAGCCTCGGGTACGCAACTCCTGCAGGTAAACACAGCACAGGTATGAATATCTCAATTTCTCAAAAGAAGCATGTCAATAATTTGATTATAATTTAGCATTTCCCTTTTTTCAAGTGAAACTAGGGTTTGAGCATTTAAGCATGCATTCATGATTTCTAGATAACTCAAAGCATTCATGAGTTCATAGAAAAAAAAAAGAGCTCGATCATTTTGGCACAAAAAATCAAATTTTCATTACAACAAAGAGCAAGGGTTATGGGATTACCGTATTTTTCTTCTCCGGCGCAGAAGTGTGCTCTCTAAGCTGCGGATAAAAATCTCCCCTCACTGTTTGAGGGATGAACGGCCGTTGATTCCGCTGGGCATTCTTCCTTCGAGCGGCCAACTGAGCTTGGGTAGGTCCCTTCTTCGTGGGACGAGGTCTAGGAGGCATGGTTGCAAGACAAAAACCTAATCAAACCCTAGAATCCCTTGATTGCACTCGAAATTGAGCAAAAGGATGATTTCTCCTCTCAAAACCGCTCACCTGCCTTTAAAATGTGTTTCAAAAAATGAAGGCTGTTTGTTTTTATAAAAGACTGTTCACAGGCTTTAGACAGTCGTGCAACATAATGTGCCTCTTGGCCAAATTTTCAAAATTACCCCTGTGTTTTGCTGATTTTCAATTCTAACCCCTGATGGTATACTCTATAGCTCTTGGAGTGTTGTTCCCCCTGCAGGTACAATGATCAACTGAGCCTCACCGAACCTCGAAGACTGGCCCTCAGCCAAAGCCGAGACAAAAACAAAAAAGTCTGTGTCTATGTTAGCTCCCAAGCAGATCACACCAAGATCAAAGTTCCCAGACAAATGACCTCAAAGCACCAAGCAAAAGATCGCTCCCTAGTAAGCAAGGTCCCCGGCTTACCAAGCGAAGCTCAGGACACAAGAGTCAACCGTCAACAGAGACCGTCCAGCATTTGGCAGAATAAGTACAATACCAACAAAAGGAAAGCAGAAGTAGCGTGAGTCCACTGGCAGCTACCCGACACCAATAAAGTGGTATGAGTCCCTCCGGCATCCACGAAGAAGAGAAGCAATAGTAGCGTGAGTGCCCTGGCAGCTACCTTGCACCAACAAAGTGGTATGAGTCCCTCCGGCATCCACGAAGAAGAGAAGCAATAGTAGCGTGAGTCCCCTGGCAGCTACCTTGCACCAATAAAGTGGTATGAGTTCCTCCGGCATCCACGAAGACCAGCAGCAGTAGTGTGAGTCCCTCCGGCAGCTACACTGCACCAACACAAGTGGTATGAGTCCCTCCGACATCCACAGAGACCAGTTGTAGCATGAGACCCCCCGGAAGCTACAACCCATCAACAGCGATAGCATGAGTCCCTCCGGCAGCTACTCGCCAACACCAGTTGCAGCATGAGGCCCTCCGGCAGCTACAACCTGGCACTAATGGCAGCTACTAGCCACCCGCAGTAGTACCAAACCCTCAAGAAGTCACAGGTAAGCACATCAAAGGTATGAAGACACATCTCTACCCTTTCTTGCTTGTTTTTTAGTTTTGGTATTTTCGAACTACGATATGGCTTGATTCCCTTTTAAAGGGATACGTAGAAATCCTTTCTCCAAAGGTCCAGCCACCCGATTTCACCAATTCACCTTCTAGCCCTCTGCCTTACCCCTTGACTGCTCATTGGGATTGGGTCTTATTTTATCGACAACCTCACTTTTTTCCAAAAGTGACGTTGCCGAGGGGCTCTGTAAGTACGCCAATCCAATTCGCGACCCTTTTAGATGCATTTTAACGTGATAAAATTGCATTAAGGGGCGTTTTGGTAAATTCCCGATTCGTCCCGAGACTTCCGGAAACGTTTCATAAGTTTTTCGCGAAGGAAGTACCTTTTGGTACCTTGCTCATGCCAAAGGACCTGCTGGGAATAAACCTTTTTGGACTTTTTAGGTATTTATGCCTGAATGTTCCAGAAACTGGTTTTGGCGACAAAAACGGTTGTGTCACCTTGTGTCACGCGACAAGTCGAGGCATGGAAAGTGGTTACGTAACGTCGTACGACACAAGGTGACCACTAACTGCAGCCTATAAATAAGACCCTTCCCCTCTTAGAAATGGATCCCAACCTGACCTACTGTTACTCTGCAGAAATTGCGTCGTAACAAAGCACCCCAAACACAATCCTCTCTCTCTCCTACCTTCAACCTACCCCAATTCCCTCCAATTCAAACCCCTTCCTAAACCAAACCACTTGAGCCCTTTGGACCAATCCTCCTAAGCCTCCCAAGACCAGAAGCTGCGGTTGAAGGATTCTGTATCTAACTTGATACAGAATTCGTGGAAGCAACAAGGGTAACAATCCTCAAACCCCTCTTCTCTCTCTCTTCTACTTAATTCCTTCATAATTCTATCGTTTACTTTCTCTTGGATTCAGTAATCAGACTCTATCCGTCTAGATTACTGAATCCCAATCGCAATCTCTCTGTTTAATTTGGTTAATCTGAGTAATTGAGCTTTCATTGTTGGATATTGTTTGAATTTGGTGTTTAGACCCCAAAGGGGGTGTGGATCTATCCATATCCACACTCCCGAAATTGAATTGTTGCTAATTCTACTTTTCGAATCTAATATGTTCAATTAATTAGATCTGTGTTGGCTATTGTTGATTTTGTATTCAAATTTATAAGTTCCTGCAGATGGACATTATGTGTCACGCGACACATTATGCATGGGTGATCCTGTGTCACGCGACACATCTGGTCACCTGTGTCATCTGTCATGCGACACATTATGCCTGTTTGCAGGAACCATTTCCTTTTTGTAATCTGTTCTGAAACATTGTAGTAGGGATGTGGCCTCCCTAAATAATTGGCTCACAAGTTGTAAGTCTCAATTCATATCAATAAAATGCATGTTTACCACACTTGTTTATTATCAATGCTTGCACACACCAATGGATTGTTTGGATGTTTAATTAGGAAGACTCGTCTACGGACGAGGCGTGTTGGGTGAACTCTCGGTTCTTCCCAACACGTAACCTGACCCCCGAACCCGTTCTCTTTCATAGGTTTTTCAAAGTGCACCTCTTAAGCATGGCGTGGCGACTCTCTTTTTTTTACTTCTTTTCGGGCGAGCACACACGTTCATTCACATACTAATATGTGGTCTGAGACTATGGCTTCTCTTGATGGGCTTCTTGTTGCTCATGAGTTTGGCATTACTCACATTTGGCTTGAAGTTGAGTCTGAGAGTTTAATGAAAATCATAACTAAGGTTTATCATATCCCATGGGAAATTCGTTATATCATTCAGAGGATACATTACCTAATGAGGTTCATTACTGTTCGGGTTTCACATATATTTCGTTAAGGTAATAGGGTGGCGGATGGTTTGGCTAATGCTGTAGCGGACTTAAAGTCCAACCTTTCTATTTACTCTTTCTCGGATCTTCCTAATGGGTGCAAAGGTGCTTTTAAACTTGATAAGGCTGGTCTTACTTCTTTTCGTTTATAGCTTCCTTTCATTGGATTACAAGGTTTTTTGGAGATTGGGAATATTCTATGAAGCCCATTCAGATTCTATGCTTAGAATAGGCAGTTTTAGTATATGTTTGCATTTGACTCCCCTTGTATCCCACTTTGTTATGGGCCATTCCGTTAGGATTTGGACCCCTCCCCTTAGTTTCCTCTTATTTTATGTTGGTTTCAAACCTCATTGTGAATGTGTGCCCAAATTTAGTTTTTTGTTGGATTCACGCGAGTTTGAAAACATCCGATTTAATTTGAAAAACGGAGTCGCCACGCCATTTTGATTTCCTCAAAACTTTGAAAAAAAGGTTTTTATGGGTTCGGAGGTTAAGTTACCCCTTGGGAAGAACGAATCGTCGTTCACCCAAGGTGCCTTGCCGTAGCAAGTCTCCCTAGATTCCGTTTATCGTGCTTGCTTGCGTGCTTTCTTGTGTGCATGTGTTTGAAAAGGGGGGGGGGATGTCCCAAGTTGTCTTCCGGACGTACAAACCATTTATTGGTTGTCGCTCGGGATTTTTTGGATTTTATGTATTTGGGATTTTGATCCCGTCCTCATCTTGGACTTGTGATCATCGCTTTTTAACCTCGGGACTTGCGTGATCGAGAGAAAGACTCTCTTTTATAGTCCAAAAATGAGGTTCTTTAGAAAAGGGGTGACCTTAGCCCATCAATCCTACACCTTAAGACGATTGAGCTTATATAGATGCTTCATGCTCGTCTTAAGTGATAATCGGAGATATAGGTTCAAGGTTTATCCCTTTCTAAAGAGATTGTGGCACCTTGAATGGAAGAAACGATGTAAAGATAGAATCTTTACACCGGTCCGTTCCGAAGGTTGCTAATGGGGACATGGGAAAATGCATGTAAAAATGACATTTTTAGTGAAAAGATGACATTTTTGGGTTGCAAAGGATGCTTTTGATTGCAAAGGATGCTTTTGATTACAAAGGTTGCTTTTTAATTAAAGACATGATTTTTATGCAAAGGATGCATTTTTATGAGGAAAATAGTATTTAATATGCAAAGGATGCTAATTTGATGATAAAAAGATGATCTTTGATGCAAAGGATGCATGAAAAATGGGTTTTAGATGCAAAGGATGCACCTTTATGGTAAAGACATGATTTTTATGTGCAAAGGATGCATAAAGATGATATTTTATGTAAAAAAAGGAATTTTTAGGTGCAAAGGATGCACCTTTAAATATAAAGACTACATTTTTAAGAGCAAGTGATGCTTATTTCATGCAAGGGATGCAAAAGGGGGAGGGGGATATGATAAAGATAGGATCTTTAATGATAAATGCCAAGTCCCAAGCAAGATAATGACAATATATGAATGCAATGAGCAATTAAATCACATAGAGCAAGTATAATGCAAGGTAAGGGAGTGAGAGGTTACCAATGGTGGTGACCTCTTCTTCTTTGGGTCTTGCTTGGTGGAAGGACCAACTTTGGAGGCTTCAAGGAGGAGGGAGGTGGCTTCTTGGCTTTCTTCAACCTCTTGATCTTGCAGCAGTGTTTTGGGAGAATTTTGGAGCTGAGTATGGTGTATTGTGTGTGTTTTTCGTATGTAAAATGGGAAGAGGAGGGCTCTATTTATAGGCAGTCTGGATAAGGCTAATGAGGCCGTGCGGCTAGGGGTTCTTGGCTAATGCAGCCGTGCGGCATTATCCTGTGTGACTCAGCATGTTTCTAGAATCATGCAAGGTGGCAATTCTAGAAGGTTTTTGGTATTAAGAAAAACGTGTTTCTTAATCTCCAAGCAGTCCCTTCAGCCCTTAGGTGTTTGGGAACAGTTCCGAAATAATTCCGGAACTCTAGGAAAGTCCGGGAAATTTCCGGGAAACTTATTCGGAAGGCATGAGCCAGATTTGGGTACTTACAGAAGCCCCTCGGCAACATCACTTGCAGGGCGAGTGGGGTTGTCGATAGAAAAGGATCCGATCTGGTGAATGCCGAGACGAATTAGGTGACCAAGGTGGTCGAGTGGCTGAACCTCTGGAAGGCTACCTACGTATCCCGAGTGGGAATCAAGCCAGATCATAGTTCGGAAAAGATCTGCAGGGGAATGGCGGAGAGAAGCTGGTCTCTTGCCGGGAAAAATAGAAGAGAAAGTGACCTAGGAGGTCAGGCGATTGATCCTACTGGGGATATGCTAGAAGTGACCGATGTGGTCGGATATCTGGAGTTTTATGAGGGGCTACTTCACCACTGAGGAGTGATGAATGACAAAAGGGTGACCACTGCGGTTGGATGGCTGGACCTTTATGAAAGGCTGCCTCACCACTGAGGAGCGGTGATGGAAAAAGGATGACCACTGCGGTCGGATGGCTGGACCTTTTATGAAAGGCTACCTACGTATCCCGGAGGAATCAAGCCTTGATCGTAGTTCAAGCATCACTAGATAGGTTAGGAACGATGTCTAGGATCCCTGAAGTTTTGACAATTAATGGAGGTTGTCACCTGATTCGAAAATTAATGGAGGTTGTCACCTGATTGGATACTAGAGCTTACGTCACTATCGAGGAGATAGAGGTAGCTGAAGTTTGGGAAACTTGAGCGTACTTCACTATCTGTGATAGAGGTAGCTAAAGTTTGGAGAACTTGAGCGTACTTCTCAATCTGTGATAGAGGTAGCTAAAGTTTGGAGAACTTGAGCGTACTTCTCAATCTGTGAGATAGAGGTAGCTAAAGTTTGGAGAACTTGAGCGTACTTCTCAATCTGTGAGATAGAGGTAGCTAAAGTTTGGAGTTCTTGAGCGTACTTCTCAATCTGTGATAGAGGTAGCTAAAGTTTGGAGAACTTGAGCGTACTTCTTAATCTGTGAGATAGAGGTAGCTAAAGTTTGGAGAACTTGAACGTACTTCTCAATCTGTGAGATAGAGGTAGCTAAAGTTTGGAGAACTTAAGCGTACTTCTCTATTCGTGATAGAGGTAGCTTAAGTTTAGAGTTCTGACAATTCGGAGGTTGTCACCTAGCGTCATTCCGTTATAACGGAAGTAACGGAGGCGACTGGGGAAGAAAGTCTATTTGCTTTAGGAGATAAAGGATATCTTCTGAAAAGGATGTTATCCTAGTTAAAGGATAACATGAATTATATGCCTAAGTGGAAAGTCCAAGGGCAAATGGGTAATTTTTGCTCAGAGCCAAAGAAGCCGCTCGGCATGAGAGGGAGGCAAAAGAAGCCGTACGGCTAGAAGCCTGATTTTTCCATATTATTTAAAACAGAATTTGAACGGGGATTGGGCATTGTTGCCGCCCTAAACTGCCGAGGAAGAGAGAGAGGAGAGAGGAAGAAAATTCGAAAATCTCTCCATCCCTTTGCCTCTACTGTTTTAGAATGGATCCGTAGGGGAATCCGATGCCAAGGGAAGCGAGGAGGAACATCTCCGAGGCCGCTCGAAGGAGAAGGAAGGAGCTCGTCCGCACGGAGAGGAAGTATGACTTCCTCACGCCTCCATCGGAGCTTTACCCGGGTAGGAGGGAGCACAAATCCACGAATCCTCAATCGATTGGGGTAAGCATTCTTAATTTGCTCAATTCTGTCGATTTTGATTGGATTTTGATTGGTTCTAGGGCTTGACTCGAGTTTTAGGAATTTCTCGAATTTTCCTAGGATTTTTTGACGATGATTTTGAAATATTAATGATTAACCTATGAGGCTAAGAAGATGAAAGAACATGCATGTGCAATTTTCTTAAGAAATAATGAGAATGACCCATTTTTGAAAATAAATTGGGAAAATAACTGTATAAGATGTGACGGAGTCCTTGCATGTGCTAGAACTAGGTCAAATTTTGATCATGGATGCTAAAACGGGATTTTGGATGATGAAAAGGATTCATGCATGCCATTTTTGAGAAAAAATTAATGCTTATGTGCAAATAATTTTGAAAATTGTGATTTTGTGCTTAGGAGAGCAATGTGCTTGACACGATGTGTTTCAAGTGATGAAAGACACGTTTTTCATGCAAAGGATGCTAGAAAATTTTATGAATGCTTTTCTTTTTTGAAAGTATGTGCACTTTTAAATATATGCATGCTTTTTTGAAAAAGACTGACACATTTCTTTTGTTATGCTTGTCTACAGGAGAACAAGTCTAGGGGGCCTTCCGAGATTGCAGTGAGGCTGTGGCAGAGGATGCCTGATTTTGAGAAGAATGGGGTGAACCCCAAGCAGCTTGTGAGGGCTACTGGCCTGGACTTATTTATTGAGGCTATTGGCAGAGGTATTCACATTACCTCGAAGAGCAAGGGCTTGATCCAGGCCCTCTCGGAGTTCTGGTGGGACACCACCCACAGCTTTCATCTTAGGCGGGGGAGCGCGGTGACACTGCGGATTTCTTGCTATCACCGGTCTGCAGTTCACCGGGAGGCCTGTGACCTGGAGGAACCATATCACGGCAGAGGAGTTCAGGGCTTTGGTCGGGTTTGAGCTTATTCCCAAGGGGCTCGGAATGGAGACGAGGAACGTCGAGGTGGCAGTCCAGAACTGCATGCAGGGATTTGCTGCTAATGAGGTGTGTGGGCTCCCCAACCCGGAGAGTCCAAAACAATTAAAAACCACCTGTAAATTTTTGAAAATAATTGTTCTTGACTTGAAAATAAACTAACTTCAACTTAACAATCCCAAAAGTTAACTTGGGGCATCTCCACTTGGAGGAAAAGGGGAATAACCACTTAACAAACTTCAAAACTTATTTACAACCTTTAACCAAAGTTCCATCTACCTCTACTTTAAACAACTACAAACTTAGTTACCATATTTTCAAAAGTTTAAGTTATAATTACAACTTTACATAACATGTTTTATGAACAAACTCCAACATAGGAGTATTAACCAAAAGACAAACCATCTAACCACATACATACCCGACAACCCAAAATACTAGCACAAACTCCGTACCGCCCTTACTGTCCTGGTCCGCCTGTCTCAGCCCGATCTAAAACATTAAAGGGAGAAGGGTGAGAATAAATCTCAATAAGTTATTATGCATGCATCAATATGCCAAGTAAATGCAACACATATAAGGTGCATATAATCACGTTGGAAAAGCCGTAAACATTTTCCGTTACCTCTGTTTACCTTTTCCCGTCTGACCAATAAGTCGTATCAAATTGGAAGATAAACTCCAAGTATTCCGTGAACACATGTCCACCAGAATCAAATCATATAACTGAGATAGCTATAAATATAACTCATCTCTTGTGAACTGCTGATTGCATATTCACGTCTTATAAGACCCATTTTCCAGGGAAGATATAAGACTTCAACATTCATATGAACTGACTGCACATATTCATAGAAGTTGAAACCCCAATCTGTGGCCACAGAAGGGGAAAGGCCAAAGATATAATGTAGTCCGAGCACCTTATGGAACGATTTCTCATAAGTGATCGTACTCCATTATACCCCCTACATCAGCTGATTAACACCATTCAAGCACATATAAGCTACTTGAATTAAAATCCACAATGTGGAATAATAACAACAATATATATATAACATGGTAAAACATACTCATGTTCAATCATCCATATAGTGCAACATTTATATCATACACTATATATATATAACAATTCAATCATATGAACTCAAATGAAGTAGGATGATATCATATACTATCCCTACATAGCCAATATGCTATAATATATTACTTGTTTAAAGGTACAAGTCCCATCTACCAAGTTGAAGCTACTTTGGTTAATGAGTACATCAAGGGTACAAGCAAGTTCAAGACAAGATTACAAGTACTTCTACTATTCCATTTTGATCAACTAAAGTATCATTGTGTAGCTAAAAGGTCCTACTTTAATCTAAGTTAAGGAGTGTTCAAGTTGGTTCTCGTTGGATTTGGTTTCCAAGCTTTGAAAACAACTTCAGTTTCAGCAGAGTAGGGCACGACTCGTGCCCCAGGGCACGACTCGTGCCCCTTTACACCCCTCACAGATTCTGGCGTCCCCAATTGTCACGACTTAGTTCAATGCTCAGGGGATGACTCGTGCCCAAGTCGTGCTCAGGGGCACGACTCGTGCTCCCTGTTCAGATTTCAGCACAGAACTTGCACTACATCAGCAATTGCACCAAAATAACAAACATCAGTTTTTACTCTGTTTTTACATGACTCGAAACAGTACCAAATAATACCCAATACCAAACCCAAACCAATTTATACAACTTCTACACTAATTCAACCCTTTAACCTCATATTGGTACCAACTTTGTACCAAAATTTCCATGCAATGAGTTATTTCCAACTCATTATTCCCAAATAAGAACACCAACCCATTTACTTACCATTACAACACCCATTTCATGGCCAATTCAATTTCCCAATTTCATAAATCATTCTTTCCACTCCAAAAGTGTTTTCCTTTTACAAAACATGTACACAAACATCTTTAACAACAATTTCCATGATTTAACAAGGTTTTGAAGAGAATCCATAATAACTTACTTGAATGATGAAAAATGAAATAATTTTTTGAGTAGCTATAAACGATCCCCTCGCTGCCTGGAACTCGAATCCGCCCTTGGTTTTGAAAACAGAGAAGTATTGAAAGCTAGAGAATTATTTGAAAGAAGAGGGTTAGGGTTTGAGGTTTTCTCCCATGGAAAAGGCTTTTTGGAGAAGGTGATAACTATCCTCAGCCAAATGAAAAGAATGACAAGGCTTTCCTTAATTAATTTTCCATAGATAATTCATAGTTTCACAAAAGCTCCTCCTTGACTTAATAATTATAACCAACTCTAATTATCCCCATGTAGCACTAATCATCTTACACCAATAACATTTTAATAATTTTATCTTTATTGTTAATTCATAAAAACCTTTCATTATTATTCCCTTTCGACCCTAAAACATTCTTTTTAATTCATTTTCATCCTATCTTCCCACAAGTTAGTTAATGTTCAATCTAACTTACTAAATTCAAACAAACATATAAATAGTCACATAAAGTCAAATAAAATTATAAAATGCACAAAATAAAATACTTCCACCCGAACCCCACATGCTCAACGAGTAATTAAATAGTGCCTAATAACGGGGTCGTCACAAGGTGACTGCCCACCAGCTTGCTGGAGCCTTTGTGTGGTTGATGCTGTCAGTCACCATCTTTGCCAATTCTGGGACTCTGGCTATGACTTGCCTCCTCGACTCTCTGGAGGATGTTGATGGAATTGGGATGGTCTCTTGGGGCGAGGCCGGACTGGCAGAGCTATACTTCTCCCTGGACATGTACAGCCGGAACAAGGCTGTCTCCATGGACTGCTTCTCTTTTGCTCTTGAGGTAGTCTTATTTTCTTTTCTCTCTTTTTACTTTCTGTCTTTGAGACTTTTATGAGAGAAAATGACCTTTTTGATGTTTTGAACATGCAGGTCTGGTTTTGTGAGGTGATCAGGTTCTTTCCGTGGAACCAACAGAGCGATGCTACCATCTTTCCTGCTATGGTCCGCTGGAGGGGAGATGCGAGGGATAAGTTCACCGGGAAGACCCGAATCACCTTTGATTACAAGATGGTTAGGCCGGTTATCAACAGGGATGGGCACGACAGAGTGGATTTTTATCCTTGGGGGAGGTATCCAGAGATTCTGCTAGGGGAGGCCGTGGAGGCGACGAGGCAGAGGTGATGGTTGACCGGGCTGACATGTGATGTCATCTATCTGGGGGATCAATTTTCTTGGCAGCATGGCCATGTCCCTCCATTGGATGCCATTACCCCTCATGATCCTCCAGCACGGATCTTTGCGGCCCAGGATTAGCGAGACGGATGAGATAGAGAGATATCAGGCAGGCGTGGCCGTCGAGGAGTATTTTGATCTGGATACCCCATATCTTTGTGTTTGTGGAGCGACGGCGAGGACGCCACAGAAGCTAGTGAAGCTAGCTGTCACTCAGGGATATGGGGAGGCCGAGCCTTCTGATCCGCCGATCCCTCCTGCTCATCTTTCTTACGTGGTCAATGGGGTACCAAGGAGGTTCAGGATACCTGTCCCCGACACTAGGGAGCCCCAGTATACTCTGCCGCTGGACAGTACTGTAAGTACACTTTTAGGGTCTTTTCCCTTCTCTTTCAGATTTCTTTGCTTTTTTGCAATTCTGAGATTTTTCTGAGATGTTCTTCTCTTTTTTCTCAGGTTCCAGCTCACACTTATGACGGCTTAGTTAGGCAGAATAGGGGATGGAAAGACTTGTGCCGATCCCTTTTGAAGAAGCTGGCTTGCGCTTCAAAGGCGACAGCAAACGTGCAGGAGCCCGTGCGCAAAAGAAGGCACGTCGGGGGCATGGCATCCACCTCTTCAGCCTCAGAGTACTCCTCTAGTGCCATTCCTCGGGGGCAAGGACCCAATGCTGGCATCCTGGAGCAGTTGGCTAAATACGAGCACGAGAATGTCCATCTATCTGACGTGAGCGACAGTGAGGACTTGATGAGAGAGGCTAGCGTCCATGAGCTGAGTAGCGATGAAGAGGAAGGATCGGAGGCCTAGGAGGTCTCTAGAGTTGATTTGGGAAGAAAAACAAACAATGAACAAGTTTTATGCACATTTTGCTTATTTTTTGCTTTATTTGGGCGCCGATGGGGCGAAAACAATGTACTACTGTTTTATTTGCTTTTCTATTTTATGCTTTATGAATTTGCATATTACTTGAGCCTCGGGGCAGTTTTTTGCTTGGAATTGGGGCTGAAACTGGGCCAAAATGATATATAATGATATATAACTGCTTGGATGGTCTTTGGACATGCTTTTGTACAGGTTTTGGTTGAAAAAGTGGGGTGAAAACTCCCTTTGGGCAGCAACTTGGTTGCTGCAGATTTGCTTTCCACATCAGGCAAATGAGGCCGTGCGGTCTGGTCTCTGTAGCAAATGAAGCCGTGCGGCTCACAGTTCTGTCTGGACTGGTTATTTTTAGAATAAAACCAAGGCTTGGCCATTTCATTTCATTTTCACTCTAGACTTGTCCCAACTGTTCCCAGAGCACATATTGGACCTAAAGACACCACCTTTGATCATTTTACAATGGAGAAGCCCGCTAGATTGCAAAGGGGGAAAAGGGATCGCTTTCTGTCCGATCTTCAATCTTGGGTGAGATATAACTTTCAATCTCACAAGAGACTGTTTGATTCTACCTTCAAGATCAAATCTTTATGGCATTTGAGGGATCTCCCACCCGATTGGGACCTTTTGAGAGCGGCAGCAAGGTTTTGGGACGTCCGGAGACACGTTTACTGCTTTTCTTACAATGAGATTGTCCCAATGCATGAAGACTTCCGAGCCTTGATTGGGGGTCCAGAAATTGAGGCTATATCGATTCCATTGATCGAAGACGTGCCGGTGGCGGCAAAGCTTGCATCTTTTCTGCAGATTTCTCTGGGAGAGGCTGAGAGGATGATGATTGCTCCGGTCAGGATTGACCTTTCTGATATCCCGGGCAGGTTCGGGTTTCCGGATATGGCTACGACCATGGTGGCTATGGATGCCTTTATCCTCTGCATATTCTCGGCTCTGTTCACTGCTGAGTCCGTGGGGATCTGTCATGGTGGTCTCTTGGACATGGTCAGAGATTGCAGGGCTGGGAAGGATATTGTCCCATTGGTTCTGGGTGAGACCCTTCATGGCATTGATAGGATGGCTAGAGGAGACCGTTTTATGAGGTCTGGGAGTCCGGCTGTGCTGACTTTATGGCTGCAGGAGAGGCTCGGGGCTTTGCCAGGGGCTTTGCCGACTCAGTGCCCTTGGGTGATTTCTCGGAGAGGTTTGCCTAGGCAGCAGGGCCAAGATGATTGGGAGCTGATGATGGCTAGGCTATCCACTTCAGACATTCGCTGGTGGGTACCTCACTGGAGGCTGCAGACCAGGAGGACATTTCAGGAGTCCTATATAGTGAGGGTTCCAGGGTTTTGCTGGTCATCCTTCTACATACCCTGCTTGGTATCCAGGCAGTTCGGGGCCTTACAGGAGCCGTTGGGCGATTGGGAGGACATCCGTACCATGGAGGTGGTGCCATTAGCTATGAGGGATCCAGCCAGCTTCTCACTCTTCTCGAGGGTTTGGACATACACTGCTTTCCCACCCAGGGCTATCTTCAGGAGCAGGAAGAGTACCATCTTGACTACGGTCTACTTGGACTGGTACGAGAGAGAGATGGGAGCGACTCAGGTCATCTTGGGAGAGAGACGTCAGGCTTTATTGGGGGCTGACTGCGACTCGAGTAGGACTCTGAGGGAGACTGAGGCTAAGGCGAGTCACCATAACCAGTCAGGTGACCTTATCAAAGATATGGAGGCTCGATATAAGAGGCTCTCTGAAGTCGCTCCCTTGACTGAGGCTCAGAGGGAGGAAGTGCGGACTCGTGCCCGAGTAGAGAGGGCACTTATTGACACAGGTTTGATGGAGGCTCCAGTGAGGATACCGGAGATCGGAATGAGGGAGACCGACATCATAGAGAAGAAGAGAAAGAAAACTCGACGGGGTCGAGGTAAAGGGAAGAAGACCAAAGAAGACTCAACAAATGACGACTGACAGATCTTTTTCTTAGGATTCCCTTATTGCCATTTTGCAAACACAGTAGTTTATTAGGCATTTTATTGTATTTTAGATCTTTGTAGCAGGTTAGCAGAGTCAAGAGTAGACCGTGCTTGAACTCATCAAGAAGTTTTTAACTTGTAATGAACAAGAGATATTATCTTAGAAATTAATCAAGACACAATTTCATGGAAATTTCAAATGTCTTATTGATTAGGACCCGTTTTATGAAAACTTGAATATCCTCTATTTATTGTTTAGGACACATTTCATGGAAACTTAATCGCCCTTTTTATTGTTTAGACCGAACCATAAATGGCTGCCTACGTTCCCCTTTTACAAGAAAGACTAAGGGGCTCAGGTCTTCGTAGTTCATTCTGGTGAACTTTCTTTTTTTTATGTGCAGCCCTGTTTTTTGCCTAGACCGCCCTTTTTGGGTTTTCAGTTTAGCTGGGCATTACTCTTTTTGCACTAAGATTTTTTATTTTATTTTTATGTGCAACCCTGTTTTTTGCCTAGACCGCCCTTTTTGGGTTTTCAGCCTAGCTGGGTATTACTCTTTTTGCACTAAGATTTTTTTTCTTTTTTTTTATTTTCTTTTTTTATATATATATATATATCTTTTTTAGACATATTACCTTCGGAGCTTATCACCG
The DNA here is from genome assembly GCA_022495995.1 of Adenophora triphylla var. japonica. Classification (NCBI taxonomy): domain Eukaryota; kingdom Viridiplantae; phylum Streptophyta; class Magnoliopsida; order Asterales; family Campanulaceae; genus Adenophora; species Adenophora triphylla. The sequence goes on along the minus strand of JAFEMH010000054.1, from coordinate 145,983 downwards.
TTAACTGGGTGGACAAAGGGATTGCCGTACAGGTCTGCAAGTTTCATGGCTCCTCCCGAGAGTATCTTCTGCACCACATACGGGCCGATCCAAACGGGTTCCCATTTTCCCAGGGGGTTGTCTCTGGTGGGAGGCTTCACTTTCAATACTAAGTCACCCTCTTTGATGTCCCTGGCTTTGACCTTTTTGTCGAATGCTCTGGCCATTCGCCTCTGGTAGGCTCGGGTGTGCTCCATGGCCTTTAACCTTCTTTCATCGAGCAGGGCCAACTCATCATGCCGGCTACGTAGCCATTCTACTTCGTTGACACTGTTTTCCAGGAGGACCCTTAATGACGGGATTTCCAACTCCACTGGTAACACTGCTTCCATCCCGTAAGTTAGGGCAAAAGGAGTTTCTCCTGTAGCTGTTCTGACAGACGTCCTGTAGCCCCAGAGTGCTAGGTACAGCTTTTCGGGCCAGTCACGACCACGGGTGGCCATTTTCCGGATGATCCGTTCGAGCGTCTTATTAGCGGCTTCCACGGCTCCGTTAGTCTGAGGTCTGTATGGGGATGACTTGTGGCGAGTGATTCTGAATTCGGACAGTAACCTATCGCAGTCTCCTTCAAAGTGCGACCCATTATCAGAAATGATCTCATTGGGCACCCCATATCTACACATTATGTTTTCCTTGATAAACTGGGCCACCTTCTTGGAAGTGAGGACCTTGTAGGACTTGGCCTCTACCCACTTGGTGAAGTAGTCGACGGCTACTAACACAAACTCATGCCTATTGCTTCCTGCCGGGGCTATCTTCCCTATCACGTCAATACCCCAAGTTGCAAACGGCCAAGGAGTCGTCATGCAGTACAGGTCATGAGGTGGGAGATGGTTGAGGTTGGCAAACCGTTGGCATTTGTCGCACGCTCGGACATGCTAGACACAGTCTGTCTCCATGGAAATCCAGTAATAACCCATTCTGAGGATCACTTGCATCAGGGCTCTAGCATTCATATGAGGACCGCAGGGACCATTGTGGACTTCAGTCATCAATTCTTTGGCCTTTTCTTGAGTGACGCACAAGAGGAGCGGTCCTTGGTACCGTTTCTTGTACAGGTTGCCTCCTAGAATGACATAATGGGAGGCCAACCTTTTCAGGGCTTGCAAGCTCTTGGCTTTGACACCTTCTTTTGGTCTACCTTCTTCGTCTCTGAAAGCTGACTCTCCATCTTTGAGGAACTGGTAAATTTGATTGTACCAGGGTTCCTTGATAGGCTCAGGTCCCAAGTCTACTTCACAACAGAAAGTCGGGGCTTCTCTTCTACCCACTCTGAAGGGTTTTATGGCTTTTCCCTTGGGGATCTCTAACAGTGAGGCTAGAGTAGCTAGGGCATCTGCGAATCTGTTCTTTTCCCTTAGCAAGTAGTGGAAAGTCACTTTTCTGAACTGTCCAGTCAACTCTTCCATATGGGCATGATACCGCTGAAGATTAGGGTCCACATTCCTCCATTTGTTGGAGACCTGGTTGATGATCAGGGCTGAGTCTCCATAAACTTCGAGCTCCTTGACATTCCTTTCTAGGGCAGCTTCTAAACCAGCAATGCAGGCCTCGTACTCGGCAACATTGTTCGTGGCAGGGAAGTTCAACTTAAGGGCTATGGGAGTGTGCTCATCTTTCGGATCGACCAGTAGCATCCCTACGCCATTTCCTCTTTTGTTAGCAGCTCCATCAAAGAATAGCTGCCATCGGTTCTCAGGCTCAACTACGAAGATCCCTTCATCTGGGAATTGGGGTTCAGGCCCGCGGTCCTCATTACTGGGGAAGTTCGCCAGATGGTCTGACAACGCTTGATTCTGATAGCCTTTCTGGTCACGTAGTTGATGTCGTATTCAGCTAAGAAGAAGGACCATTTTGCTAGACGCATCGAGAGGGAAGGTTTATCAAAGATGTACTTGATGGGGTCCATTTTCGAGACCAAGTTCACAGGGTGGGCTTGCATATAATGCTTCAGCTTACTGACTACCTGCACTGGCCCCGCACAAGTCTTTTCACGTGCTGAGTAATTGAGTTCACTTCCCTGCAACTTTCGGCTGACAAAGTAAATGGCATTTTCTACCCGAGAGTCTTTCTTCTCCTGAGCAAGCATAGACCCAACTGCCGTATCAGTGACAGTGAGATAGAGCAGAAGAGGTTTCTGTCTATGTGGGGGGCATAGCACTGGAGGATGTACTAAGTATGCCTTGACCTGGTCAAAGGCATCCTGGCATTCTTCGGTCCACTCTGTATCTACATTCTTCTTCATGAGCTTGAAGATGGGCTCGCACATAGTGGTCAATTGGTTGACGAAACGGCTGATATACTGCAGTTTGCCCATAAAGCTTTTGACTTCTGTCTGGGTTTCAGGTGGCCTCATGTCCATAATGGCTTTGATCTTTCGGGGGTCGACTTCGATACCTCGCTCCGTGACCATATACCCAAGCACTTTTCCCCTTGTCACTCCGAAGGTGCATTTAGCAGGGTTTAGTCTCATGTAATGTTGTCTTAGCCTCTCGAAGAACTTTCGCAGGTCAACAAAGTGCTGCCCATCCTCGCCTTTGGAGTGGATTATCATGTCGTCTACGTAGACCTCAATCTCCTTGTGGATCATGTCATGAAAAAGCGCGGTCGCTGCCCTTTGATAAGTAGCCCCGGCGTTCTTGAGCCCAAATGGCATTACTGTATAGCAGTAAGTTCCCCACGGTGTGGTGAAGGCTGTCTTTTCTTGGTCTCCTTCGGCCATCTTGATCTGGTGTAGCCTTCAAAGCCGTCAACGAAGGATTTGACTTCGTAGTTGGTAGTGGAGTCCACCAGGATGTCTATGTTTGGCAAGGGGTAATCGTCTTTGGGGCTGGCCTTGTTCAGATCCCGAAAATCTACACAGCAGCGCACCTTCCCATTGGCCTTGGTTACGGTCACAATATTGGACAACCATGTCGGGTATTCGATGACTCTGATGAATCCTACCCGCAGTAGCTTCTCAATTTCTTCTTTGACCTGTAGAGACCATTCTGGCTTGATCTTCCTCAATTTTTGCTTTACTGGCTTAGCATATGGTGCTAGAGGGATTCTGTGCTCTACTATTGAACTGTCTAGCCCCGGCATATCCTTGTACGACCACGCGAAGACGTCCATGTATTCTCGGCGAAAGGATTAACCAGCCTATCCCTTTCAACCCCGGAAGAAGCTTCCAATATGTGTCTCTTTAGGTTCCTCGACAAGCACTCCAAGTTAACACTTGTCAAAACCTCCTCGGCTTGACTTGGGCCCGGTTTTCCTCTTTTTCTGTAACCTGCTTAAAGATTTCTTTAATGTATTGTTCATTTAGTGTGTTTGCATCTTGTTCAAATGATTCATTATTAACTGTTGTTAAGTTTTGAGTTAATTTATCATTTGTTAAGTTGGCAATAAGAGGATACTCGGAAAGATCTGTCATTTCATTCAAAGCAAAGGGAAAGATGACATCGATTACATATTCATAATCCTCAGGCGTGAGGCCTTCGAATGACTCAGAGGACTGGAATTCAAAGATTCCTGACTCAACTGTATGGACAACAGGGTATTTGACACGACTGGGCTGAGAAGGACATGGTACCAATCCAAGCTCCGTGATCATTTGTTGTCGGCTGGCTATCGATCCAGAGAATGTCTCCCAATTCTTCAACGGCATCTCTGTCTTAGTCACCAAAGTGCGGGGATCAAAAGGATCTTCACCACCATGTCCAATTACGGCAACTACCTCGTCATCTGAGCTGAAGTCGATCAAATCTGGGATCTGTGCTTCTTCATCAAACAACTTCTGCAAACCCAAATCGCTGTCTTCGTTATTGGCAACTTCTATCTGGCTGATCTTCGGAAGAGCTAACTCGAAGGTGGAGAAGTCCATTACCCCGGATGCTGACTCTTTGACACTGTCTAAATTTTCTTTGAAGACATACTCGTTCTGAACGGTAGTGGTAGCCCCAGGAATGTCTGGCAAGTCAAGGAACATCCTTCGAACAGGATTTGCTGGTTTCCCCCTAACTTTCTCAAGGTTTTCCAGAAGGGTTTTCTTCAAGGAGATCTGGTGATTGCTCTCACTATATTGTGTCCCGCCTTTTGTGAAGTAATGGGTCAGGGATAGAGCTGGACCCCTTCACTTTGTTTTCCTGGAACTGTGCCTTTAGCTTTTCTGCCATCCCGAGAGTTCGATTTGTATCCCAAGCCATATCTGGTAGTCTGTTCCTTTACATTAATGATAGTATTGCGACCCTGCAGTCTTTTGCCCAATCCAAGCCCCGGAAGATAACCCATTTTTCTCATCATTCTCATGGCAGGAGGAATCTTGTCAGAGGTAGTAGTGAGGTCAGTGCAACATATTTGTGCTTTAGAAGAAGCTACAGAGAATCAGGTCAAGGCAAACCCTTCATCATCATGCTTTATTTCCAATATCGGGATACCTCCAGTGCTGGTTCCTTCCACCGTGACACTGTCTCCGTAAATAGTGGTGATAGTATCATCGCTTGACTGAAATTTGACGCATTGGTGCAAAGTAGAGGCTACCCCATTTATCTGGTGAATCCAAGGGCATCCCAGCAGAGCAGTAAACGAGATCGGAATGTCAATTACTTGGAAGTCAACATCCATGACCTTTTTTCCGAACCACAACTTGAGAGTAGCAATCCCCAAAACTGATCGTGTAGTGGAGTCGTAGGCCTTAATAGTCTGACTAGAAGGCTTCAAATCCGTTGGCTTTAAATCCAATAAGTCCATCATTTTTGCTGGCAGGACGTTCATTGCGGACCCTCCATCAACTAATACTCGTGGCAACCGGCGTTCTTCCAACTGAACCGTGATGTAAAGGGGTTCGTTATGACTAGCCCCATACTTTGGCAGGTCCAAGTCGGTGAAGGTAATGATGTTTCTATAGTGGATACTTCCAATCATCTGGACGACCTCATCTGGGGTGACATCTATGGGCACCATGGTCTTGGCCAAACTTTCTTCTAGCTTCAATTTATGAGGATATGAAGAGGTTAACAGGGACCATAAGGAGATATTGGCCTGAGTACACTTCAACTGAGTCAGCACCGGATCCTCTTTATCAGAGTCTGGCTTTTCTGCTTCTGGCTTATAGTGTCTTTTGTCTGTTTTCGGCTCAGAGACGACATTTCTTTTGTCACCCTTAGGCTGCTCAATACTCATCTGTCCAGACCGAGTCATCACATAGACATTAGATATTCCTTGGTCATCATTCCTACTGGAGGATTCTGTCAGCTCTTTGAAGGTCAGAGGCGGGCTCTTACTGGCGTATGGCCAATTCTGTTGATTAATCTGATTGACAGCGCTACCAGAGGCATAGCCGGCTTCCCGAATCTGATCCCAGGTTAATGGCTTTCTGGCTTTCTCAGGGTTTGGGATTCTCAACTGTCTTAGCGACTGGCTGATTTCAGCTTCATCCTTTTCACTCAGAGCCTTGACAGTCTCATTCAGGCTCTTCAAGGTCAGCATGCAACAGGAATTATCATCTTCAGAGTTTGGAGCCTGGCAAATGGCTTCCTCATCCGGACCTAGCAACTTTTTCAACAGAGTGGGATCACATTCCTCATCACTGTCAAGCATGTCCCTCCTTTCTCTAGGGGTTAGCTTTCTGACGGCATCTTTGACATTGGCCAAGCATTTTCTGAAGTGGGAAATTCCATCATCGAGAAGGATTTCTGCGGGGTCAAACCTCATGGTGGGTACCTGTTCTTTACTGTCGGGAAGGTTTTCTGGGCTTTTCGGCTTCTGGGCTAACCACTCCTCTACTGCTCCTTCTGGCACTTCGATTGTGTCTTCCTCAGTATCACTACAGTAACTCTCGTGAGAACTCTCATCTTGACTCTGATGACCAATGAGGGCAAAAGCAGGTCGGGATACTTGACGCCATATAAGAGGTATCTTGGACTCTTCCTCTGACTGGGGAATTACCAAGAAAACATCGCTGTCATCGTAGGATATGAAGGGGACCGGGGTCGCTTCAAATTTTAGGACTCTTTCCAGGGCATCCATACACTCTTCTTCAGACAAGGTCTCAGGGGTGATTCTCAGCACTGCGATGGAGTCTACTCTTCCCGACGGGGGTTTAGCTTCAATGACGCTTACGTGTTCTAGATCGGCGGGCGGAGCCCACTTCCCTCTTTCAGCTAAAGCTTCAATTAAATCCCTCCACTCACTGACTAAGTCTTTGTAAGGGGTATTGAATTCTAGGATGTAGAATTCATACGCTGCCTCATCCTTTTCCTCTTCCGAACCTTCACACAGGCTACAGATACACTTTGAAGTGATTCCATCTCCTATTCCAGGTCTGTGGTTTTCTACTTCATCTTGCCCTCTGGGTTTCACTTCCGTCGACTCCAGGTTCATTCCTTCTACTGAACTGTCATCGTCACTGTAAATCCACCCGTTCCTGTTCTCATTTCCGACTGACTCTTCACTGCCACTGTCTGGGAGATAGGCAAATTCACAGGCGTTGACAAAGTTAGAAAGGTCAGGCTGGTACTGGAATTCCAAGGTAGGGAAATTTGGCTCAGGTTGAGGGGAAGGAAAGAGTCCCATGGGGTAATGCAGAGGCTGCGTTACGGGGATAGCTGTAGCGTTTGTTCTCTGTTGGTAGGGAACAAAGCTGGGTCTCATCTGAGGAGGAGAGGGTGTCGGGACCCTGATGGCTTGAGACATTGGGAAGGACTGAAAAGGGACAGTCTTTGGTAAAGGATTATATGTGACTGGAGGAGGGCATTGGTTATAGGCTAGCTCTTCTTCCCTAGTCATCTCGGTTACCCAAACCGATCGTGTTCTCTGTCAAATCGGCCATTCTAACTCTCCGAACCGACAAAACCGAGGATTACGGCGAACCTGTTCGAGAATTCCCGCGCTAACAAGTCGCCGACCCGGTGTTCTCACCCACTTCTTTCTCGCCGCGGGAAAGGGATAGGAGAGGTTTAGACTCGGGGTAGGTGTTTAGGCCGAAGGCTCAAGCAATATGCAAATTAAGAATCTTTCAGGTTACTTAAAATGTTGTCTTTTATTAATTCCTATTTGGTTGGAAAAGGGGTTCTGCCCTTCTTTTTCGCAACTACTCTAGATCCTGGATCAGTGGGTTCCGTCACTACGTCTATAAGCCCCTCGTATTACACCTGTATTTCGACCTCCCAGGGTGGACAGCCCCGGGCGAAGGTCCTATAGGGCATGCGGATCCCACCGACCGAGAGAGAAGAACGCTCCTAACGTGTCTAGCGGGTCATAGGAACTTTTAACGCACGAGCGATGCGAATTATAGTCAAGGCAATACCGGGAAAGTCTCGTCTTTCAGCCTTAACAGAATTTCGGCAGAATTTCGCTTGCGCGATTGACGTTTTGAATTTTCGGTAATGTCCGAGAAGATAATAGGCATGGGTCGGGCGGTAAAATCCGGATGACACAGTGTCACATTGAACTTCGTTGCATACGCCGTGCGTGAGTCAAAATCGAAGTCAATGCCGGGTCAAGATCTTGCCAATTTTTCCTTGTCGGAATTTTGGCAGAGCTTCGCTTGAGCGAAAGATCTTTTGGATTTTTGGCATAAACTCGATCTCGACTCTTGCACGTTCCGTGCGGGTCAAGGTCAAAGTCAATATTGGAGTCAAGATTCTTGCCGATTTTTCCTTGTCGAAATTTCGGCAGAGTTTCGCTTGAGCGAAAGATCTTGACTTCCGTTATGAACTAAGGCTTGACCTTTACGGGGATATGCAACTGGGCTATATGACACGGACTAGACCAAAAACCAACCAAAAGTCACGGTTTTTTGAAAGGTGTGACACGGACTGTGCATTGGTCGACACTGGCTGCCATGGGAAGTTTGGGGTGATTCCGTGCGCGCCCGGGAGAATCGTAAGGCTGTCCGTGACTGCAGCTGAAAAACCACCCCGGGTTTAAAGGGACGTGCGTGCAAAGTGTACAGGATATATAAGGTGCGCGTAGTGTGCGGTCTCCTAAAAATGTTCCTTTTTGAGTTAAAACAGAGATTTTCATAAATGTGTTTTAAAGGAATGATTTTCGGGACGGGGAAAAATGCAACAGATAAGGCACGTAAATTTTCTGGGAGCCCCAGTCAGTCTTGGAACTAAATAGCTCCAAGCTGCCAAGGCTGCCAGATTAATCTCAATTTTTCCTGGTGGAATTGCCACTGAGGCCGCCCGGTCAGAATCCAAGGAGGATTGAGCCGTACGACTGCATGGATCAATTTTCCAGGTTCCACTCCTTTGCTATTTCAGGTTGTTTCCCGAACAATTTAGGCACCTTTTAGCCTTGAGAAGGCTTCCTGTTCAAAGTATGCACAATTCCCAAGATGCAAATGATGCAATGCAAGGCAAAAAAAGTAAGCACGATAATTGGAATCCGCAATGGGAGTCTAACCCGCTCAAAGGGAAAAGCTTTCTTTTATTATATTTTTTTCGAAAAGTGATACCGGTACATGGGATTGTTAAACCACCGTTTATCCCAAGCCCCGGGTTAGGGAGCGATACAGGAAGGTTAGTGGTTTCCACCTATATACCGGGTATCGTTTATTTTAAAAATGAAAGCTTTTCTCCTTTGGGATGTCCCCAGCGAAGTCGCCAAACTGTGAATGTGTGCCCAAATTTAGTTTTTTGTTGGATTCACGCGAGTTTGAAAAAATCCGGTTTAATTTGAAAAACGGAGTCGCCACGCCATTTTGATTTCCTCAAAACTTTGAAAAAAAGGTTTTTATGGGTTCGGAGGTTAAGTTACCCCTTGGAAAGAACGGATCGTCGTTCACCTAAGGTGCCTTGCCGTAGCAAGTCTCCCTAGATTCCGTTTATCGTGCTTGCTTGCGTGCTTTCTTGTGTGCATGTGTTTGAAAAAAGGGGGGGGGGAATGTCCCAAGTTGTCTTTCGGACGTACAATCCATTTATTGGTTGTCGCTCGGGATTTCTTGGATTTTATGTATTTGGGATTTTGATCCCGTCCTCATCTTGGACTTGTGATCATCGATTTTTATCCTCGGGACTTGCGTGATCGAGAGAAAGACTCTCTTTTATAGTCCAAAAATGAGGTTCTTTAGGAAAGGGGTGATCTTAGCCCATGAATCCTACACCTTAAGACGATTGAGCTTATATAGATGCTTCATGCTCGTCTTAAGTGATAATCGGAGATATAGGTTCAAGGTTTATCCCTTTCTAAAGAGATTGTGGCACCTTGAATGGAAGAAACGATGTAAAGATAGGATCTTTACACCGATCCGTTCCGAATGTTGCTAATGGGGACATGGGGGAATGCATGTAAAAATGACATTTTTAGTGAAAAGATGACATTTTTGGGTTGCAAAGGATGCTTTTGATTGCAAAGGATGCTTTTGATTGCAAAGGATGCTTTTTAATTAAAGACATGATTTTTATGCAAAGGATGCATTTTTATGAGGAAAATAGTATTTAATATGCAAAGGATGCTAATTTGATGATAAAAAGATGATCTTTGATGCAAAGGATGCATGAAAAATGGGTTTTAGATGCAAAGGATGCACCTTTATGGTAAAGACATGATTTTTATGTGCAAATGATGCATAAAGATGATATTTTTATGTAAAAAAAGGAATTTTTAGGTGCAAAGGATGCACCTTTAAATATAAAGACTACATTTTTAAGAGCAAGTGATGCTTATTTCATGCAAGGGATGCAAAAGGGGGAGGGGGATATGATAAAGATAGGATCTTTAATGATAAATGCCAAGTCCCAAGCAAGATAATGACAATATATGAATGCAATGAGCAATTAAATCACATAGAGCAAGTATAATGCAAGGTAAGGGAGTGAGAGGTTACCAATAGTGGTGACCTCTTCTTCTTTGGGTCTTGCTTGGTGGAAGGACCAACTTTAGAGGCTTCAAGGAGGAGGGAGGTGGCTTCTTGGCTTTCTTCAACCTCTTGATCTTGCAGCAGTGTTTTGGGAGAATTTTGGAGCTGAGTATGGTGTATTGTGTGTGTTTTTCGTATGTAAAATGGGAAGAGGATGGCTCTATTTATAGGCAGTCTGGATAAGGCTAATGAGGCCGTGCGGCTAGGGGTTCTTAGCTAATGCAGCCGTGCGGCATTATCCTGTGTGACTAAGCATGTTTCTAGAATCATGCAAGGTGGCAATTCTAGAAGGTTTTTGGTATTAAGAAAAACGTGTTTCTTAATCTCCAAGCAGTCCCTTCAGCCCTTAGGTGTTTTGGAACAGTTCCGGAATAATTCCGAAACTCTAGGAAAGTCCGAAAAATTATCGGGAAACTTATCCGGAAGGCATGAGCCAGATTTGGGTACTTACACTCATGTAATTTTATTTCCGGTGGTTGAGGTTGTAATGTCCCCCACCTTTGTTTGTAATTTTCTTTATAATTAATAAAAACTAGGGAGTACCGCCTCCTTTCACCAAAAAAAAATGTGGCACCATGTCATCGAGCCTTTAATGCACAACCCATGACAATTACGACTTAGTCAAATATAAAATTCAAAGATCCCTTGCAAAAGCAAGACAAAGAAAAGGTCATATCGACTTTGACCCGATCTTGACTTAAACATATTGGATTTGATCGCAATTCGCATGGCAGGAGCATTGAAACTCATATGACAAGCTTGGTCCTTAAGTTCGTTTCTCTTTTCGGTTGGTGGAATCCGCTTGCCCAAATAATATAACGTAAGAGTTCACGTTTCCAATGGTACACTTCCATTTCTCCCTTTGTCTCACGATGTTATATTGAACACAAGTCATGGTCCTCGTCAACTTGTCTTTGTTCAATGCTTTCTCGATTCCGAGTATAATGATAATCTAATCGCATTGGGGTATGGCCATACACTTTCATCATTATCACTCATCGAGGGGTCCAAGCAATACATCTCTCTTTCGAGGGACAAATTCCATCTTGACTTATCATCCTTCCCATCATGATTCCGATCATGCCAAAATTAGCATTTATAAATATCGTGTTAAGATATCGTTTGACTAAAATCAAACATGACTTTCATCATATGTAAGGTCATGATAATCTCAGGTCTAGGGACTAAATAAAGTGACTTTATGAGATTTAATTATGACATTTGACCATGACATAAATCTCATATGGGTCAAGTCCAGTCACTTGTTCTCTAACAAGTACCCATAAATTTAATGTGCATCTCTATGCATATAATCAACATATGATTATCCATTAACATTTATACTAATTATTCACTTAATAATTAGGGACGGAGATTATTACAGACAAATATGCAAAACATATAATAATCAAATAATAAACTTTTCCATATAATAATAAATAATGTCAACACATAAGTCTATCAATCATAGGCCTAGGGCATAACACTAACAGTCTCCCACTTGCACTAGGCCCAATCTCCCATGTATCGAATACCCATGGACCTAACATGACCATCATGCTTAGCTTGCGAGAGAGCCTTAGTTAATGGGTCTGCCACGTTGTCATCAGTGTCTACTCTGCATATCTTTACGTCTTCCCTTTCGCATATCTCTCGGATAATGTGGAAACGTCGAAGTATGTGTTTGGATCTCTGGTGTGACCTTGGTTCCTTTGCTTGTGCAATGGCACCATTGTTGTCACAGTAAAGTTCAATAGGATCTTTGATGCTTGGAACAACTTCCAAATCACTAGTGAACTTTTTGATCCAAACGGCTTCCTTAGCTGCATCAGATGCCGCTATGTACTCAGCTTCGGTTGTAGAATCAGCAACGGTACTTTGCTTGGAACTTTTCCAACTCACAGTGCCTCCATTCAGTGTAAACAAAAATCCAGACTACGATCTGAAATCATCCTTGTCGGTTTGGAAGCTAGCATATGTGTAGCCTTTCACTACAAGATCTTCTTCCATTCCTCCAAAGACCAAGAATACATCCTTAGTTCTTCGTAAGTACTTGAGGATATTCTTGACTGCTATCCAATGTGGTTCGCCGGGATCCGATTGGTACCTACTCGTCATGTTTAGAGCACATGAGACATCGGGTCTAGTACATAACATAGCATACATGATAGACCCAATTACCGAAGCATATGGAATACCATTCATTCTCTTTCGCTCATCATTAGTCTTAGGACTTTGAGTCTCGCTAAGAGATACACCATGCAACATTGGCAAGTTTCCTCTTTTAGAATTTTCCATTTGGAATCTTATAAGAACCTTGTCAATGTAAGTACTTTGACTTAAACCAATCATCCTCTTAGATCTATCTCTATAGATCTTGATACCAATGATATATGCAGCTTCGCCCATATCTTTCATTGAAAAGCACTTTCCCAACCAAGACTTGACAGTCTATAGTGCAGGAATGTCATTTCCAATGAGTAAGATATCGTCGACATACAACACTAGAAATAGTGCTATGCTCCCACTAATTTTCTTGTATACACAAGGTTCATCTTCGTTCTTGATAAAGCCAAACTCCTTGATTGCTTCATCAAAACGTAGATTCCAACTCCTAGAAGCTTGCTTCAATCCATAAATGGATCTTTGCAACTTACACACCTTGTTAGAATTTTCTGGACTGACAAAACCTTCGGGTTGTATCATGTATACATCCTCAAGTAACTTCCCATTTAGGAAAGCTGTCTTGACATCCATTTGCCATATCTCATAGTCATAATATGCGGCTATGGCAATTAAAATTCTAATAGACTTAAGCATAGCTACAGGCGAAAGGGTTTCATCATAGTCGATGCCATGAATCTGCCTATATCCCTTAGCTACAATGTTATAGAACTTGAAGGGTTAGTTCATTGTATTGCCTATGCTTGGAGGGATGTTCCATAGCATCTATAAATAATGGCTGAATTGTTATGATTCGGTAGAGTATTATGAATAAGAATTTCTGAAGTTTGCAAGTAATCTTGCTTGAGAGTTGAGTGATTCCTCTTATAACAAGCGAAGGCTTGGTTGCGTAGAGTGATTCTGCAATTAGTAGTGTTAAGTGAGTCCATTACCCCCGGTTGAGTGAGTCCCGGTTTATTCCCTAGCATTTCTATATCTTACAGCCGTTTAGGCCTGCATCAACTAGCTTCAGAGCAGGTCACGCTTTCTTGCTCAAACTCTGATCACCACCATGCTGCCATGCCATCGCATAAACATGGCAGATGTCAATCTACAAGCACAAATTGTAGAGCTTCAACGACAGATGAATGAGCTTCTTGCTAGGAGGACACCATCTCCAGCTCGAAGTAGGAGTCATCAGGAAGTTCATGATAATGAATTATTTGGAAAATCTCAATCATCTTCGGGTCATTCCAATCAAGGGGAAAATCCTTTTGCTCGGCGAGACGACACTATGCTGGAACAATTGGTAAGAGCTATTGACGGGGGAGATAGGACCATCAATGCTGTGGTTCCAGATTTTGATGGAAAGTTGAATGCTGATGAATATTGTGATTGGAAGGCTTCTCTTGAGGCTTTCTTCGAGTGGAAGAACCTTCCTGACTATCGCAAGATTTAGTTTGTTGCTACTAAATTGAAAGGCCACGTGCTTTTGGTGGCAGTAGTACCAGCGCAATAGAGAAAGGAGAGGAGTACCTCGAGTTGACTCATGGCTTGAGATGAAGCTGAAGTTGGACGAGATATTTCTCCCTTCGGACTATAACCAAACTTTGTACCAGAGATTCCATACGTTGCGACAACGTGTCGATCAATCTATTGCAAGTTACACCAAGGAGTTCTACAAGTTAATAAGTCGAATTGATCTGCGAGAGACCGACGACCAGCTTGTTGCTCGTTATGTAGCAGGTTTAAAAAGTTCTATTCGTGGAGAGATTTTCATGCTTACCCTAAATTCCCTTGAAGAAGCTTATCAGATGGCTCTCAAGGCTGAGGAAAAATCTAAGTGGAGTACATTCAGGAAAGGTGAAAGTTCAAAGATCTCTACTCTAAAAGGTAGTTCTTTACCCCATAAAACTGCAGCAACAACTCCTACGGCAACTCAAGGTGTTGGGCAATGGAACAAAGAACGTGGAAGGCCATCCAAACATCAACAACTTCATGTTTTAGATGTGGAGAGCCTGATCACAAAGCATATGAATGTCCCAAGAAGAAAGCTGAAATTCACCTCGCAAAAGGAGATGTGGAAGAGAATGACACCTTTGAATTTGATGAGGAGACGGAATGTTCATTTGGTGAAGAGTAATGCCAACCAGATTGTGATGCTGAAAGCCTTGTTATTCAGAGACTAATGGCTGTCCAAAGAGATGATTTATGGCTACGCCATAATATTTTCTGCACATATTGCTCATCGGGTGGAAAAAAATGTGTTCTGATGATTGACTCGGGGAGTTGCGAAAATATGGTGGCCAAATGTGTGGTTGATAAGCTAAAATTGAAATGCGAAAAACATCCGAAGCCTTACAAGGTTTCATGGTTCAAGAAAGGTGGAGAAGTTCACGTTTCTCAACGGTGTCGAATTAAATTTTCAGTTGGTAAGTATGAAGATGAAACACATTTTGATGTTCTCCCCATGGATGCTTGTCACCTTCTCCTAGGCAGGCCGTGGCAATTTGATAGAGATGTTCATCATGACGGTAAACAAAATACTTATTTTGTGTACAAGGATGGAGTTAAGTATGTCTTATTGTCATTGAAGGATGCGCCAAACAACATTTCTAAAAAAAAAACAGGTTAGTTTAATCTCGTATGAGGATATCAAGCAAGAAGATGTCATGTTTGCTTTGGTGACTGTTCAAGCAAGTACGGGCTGCGATGGTAATGTTCCGTCTGATGTTGAGAAGTTGCTGGAAAAGTTCAAGGACTTGGTTCCCAGTGAACTACCGGCTGGTCTACCCCCACCTCGTGACATCCAACACCAAATCGACTTCATTCCAGGTGCTATTCTTCCTAACTTGCCTCATTACAGAATGACACCTAAAGAACACGATGAATTACAAAGACAAGTAGAAGATTTGTTTGCTAAGGGTCATATTAAAGAGTCATTAAGTCTGTGTGCTGTTCCTGCACTTTTAGCACCTAAGAAAGATGGTACGTGGCAAATGTGTATTGATAGTAGAGCTATCAATAAAATTACAATCAAGTGCCGGTCCACATTCCCCATTTAGATGATATGTGAAAGATGGTACGTGGCAAATGTGTATTGATAGTAGAGCTATCAATAAAATTACAATCAAGTACCGATTCCCCATTCCCCGTTTAGATGATATGTTTGATATGCTTGTGGGTGCTAAAATCTATTCAAAAATTGATCTTCGTAGCGGATATCATCAAATTCAAATTAGGGCGGGCGATGAGTGGAAGACTGCTTTAAAGACCAAACATGGATTATATGAATGGTGGGTGATGCCGTTTGATCTTTGTAATACTCCCAGCACTTTTATGAGACTTATGACTCATGTTTTAAAGGGTTTATTGGAAAGTTTGTTGTTGTTTACTTTGATGACATTCTTATTTACAGCCGTGATAAATCGCAACATCTTGAGCACTTGGCTATGGTGTTCAAAGTTTTGGAGGATAGCAAGCTATATATCATCCTCAAGAAGTGCTCTTTCATGAAAAATCAAGTGGTCTTCCTTGGCTATGTTGTGAGTGAGGAAGGATTGCGGATGGATGAAGAGAAAGTTAAAGCAATTCTTGATTGGCCAACACCAAAGACGTTGACTGATGTACGGAGTTTTCATGGTCTTGCTTCTTTTTACCGTTGCTTAATAAAAAAAATTCAGCACCATTGTTGCTCCGATAATGGACATGCTGAAAAGCAAGGAGTTCAGGTGGACCAAAGAAGCGGAGGAGAGTTTTCAACTCGTGAAAGGAAAACTTGTTGAGGCACCAGTTTTGGGTTTACCGGATTTCAATAAAACTTTTCAAGTTGACTGTGATGCTTCTAATGTTGGCATAGGTGCTGTTTTAATGCAACAACGAAAACCAATTGCCTATTTCAGTGAAAAACTTAGTGGTTCAAAGCTGAATTATTCAACTTATGACAAGGAACTTTATGCAGTGGTTCGAGCATTGCAACATTGGGAAAGCTATCTTGTTGGTGTGGAGTTTGTTCTATACTCTGATCATGAAGCTTTGAGATTTTTGAAGGCACAAAAGAAGTTGAATTCACGACATGCAGGTTGGGTATCTTACTTGGAGAATTCACTTTTCTCTTGAACCATAAAGATGGGACAACCAACAAAGTTGCTGACGCGTTGAGTCGAAGGTACATGTTGTTAACAACTCTTTCATATGAGGTTCTTGGGTTTGACCTCATGCCGGAGCAATATACAGCTGATCCATTCTTTTCAAAGGTGATGACAGATTTAAATGAAGGTTCTAATGATGATTATTTGATCATGAATGGCTATTTATTCAAGGGTACGCATCTCTGTGTTCCTCAAGGATCTTTACGACTGCTAATCATTCAAGAGTTACATAGTGGTGGGCTTGGAGCACATTTTGGTAGGGATAAAACTGAAGCACTTGTTAAGGAGCGTTATTTTTGGCCGTCTTAAAGCGAGATGTCACACAGTTTGTTCAAAGGTGTGGTATTTGTCAAAGGTCGAAGGGAGGTGCACAGAACATTGGTTTGTACCAACCACTGCCTATACCAAATGCTCCGTGGGAAGATCTGTCGATGGATTTTGTACTTGGTTTACCAAAAACGCAACATGGGAAAGATAGTATTTTTGTAGTGGGGGACATATTTTCTAAAATGGCTCATTTTATACCGTGTAAAAACTCTAATGATTCTTCCCAGGTTGCGGGTTTGTTCTTTCGGGATGTGGTGCGTCTACATGGTATTCCAAAATCTATTACATCAGATCGTGATGTTCGTTTTATGAGCAATTTTTGGAAAACTCTTTGGAAGCTGCTAGGGACACAGTTGAAATTTTCCAGCACTTGCCATCCCCAAATCGATGGTCAAACTGAAGTTGTCAATCGCTCTCTGGGAAATATGCTGCGAAGTTTGGTGGGTGAAAATCCTAAGAGATGGGAGTGTGTTCTTCCACAAGCTGAATTTGCATATAATAGCTCCTTTAGCAGGTCTACAAAGAAGGCACCTTTTGAAGCAGTTTATGGTCGAAAAGTGAACCAAGTTTTGGACCTCAGTCCTTTGCAAAATCAGTCACGGGTTAGCATGGATGCAGAGGAGTTTGCTTCACATATCAGAGAAATTCACAGTCAAGTTCGTGAATAATTGAAGCGAGCATCTGAAGTTTACAAGTCAAAAGTTGATGTTCATCGCAGAGGCAAGGAGTACAAGGAGGGTGATTTGGTGATGGTTTATCTTCGGAAAGAGAGGTTTCCAATTGGAAGTTATAACAAGCTGAAGCCAAGAAAATTCGGTCCATGTCGCATACTAAAGAAGTTAGGGCCTAATGCATATCGTCTCGAACTTCCAGAAGGTCTCAAGATCAGTCCTGTGTTCAACATTAGTGATTTATACTTATATTATGGTGAGGAGAGTGAGCCAATTTTGTCGAAAGAGGACATTGCCACATTTTCTACCGATTCAGTTAGAGAATCAGTTGATGTCTTGGACACGCGGTCCATTACAACTCATCGCGGAACTTATACTCAACATCTTGTTCACTGGTATAGAAAGCCAAGTTCAAAAGATGCTTGGATATCAAGTGAAGAGCTGAAGAAGATAGATTCCACACTATGGTTCTACATGAATTCAAACTCGAGGACAAGTTCTCTCCAAGACGGGGAGAATGATACAACTCAAGAATAATCTGAAAATCTGGAATGTTCCAGTAAGTTTGATGTCTTTTTGTCTACTCTTAAGTTTTAATTTTATTGTTTATCCTTATCTGATTCATTATTTTGGGTCAAAGTATCTAGCTACAATGTTATAGAACTTGAAGGGTTAGTTCATTGTATTGCCTATGCTTGGAGGGATGTTCCATAGCATCTATAAATAATGGCTGAATTGTTATGATTGGATAGAGTATTATGAATAAGAATTTCTGAAGTTTGCAAGTAATCTTGCTTGAGAGTTGAGTGATTCCTCTTATAACAAGCGAAGGCTTGGTTGCGTCGAGTGATTCTGCAATTAGTAGTGTTGAGTGAGTCCACTACCCCCGGTTGAGTGACTCCCGGTTTATTCCCTAGCATTTCTATATCTTACAGCCGTTTAGGCCTGCATCAACTGGCATTGAAATCATTGAGATGCCAATACTCCAGTGTGGATTATTTTGATTACTCTAGTATGCATTTCTTTTGGGTATCACTTTATTAGATTATTTAGCAATTAGCAAGCATGTCGATTTTTGGATGAGTCTTACTAGGGTACAATATCATTTTTTATAACTATATTACATAAGGTGCGCCTTTGCTGTAGTTTGACAATTTATTTTTATCTTTTCGTCCCTTCAAGTTGTATTCAAGAATGCTTTATTTTCAATATCTATACTACTAGTTCCCTTAACATGACGTGTTGATCCTTGACGTCTGTAATTTCAGTATTGTGACCATAGTTGGATACAAGTTACACATTGAGTTTCGAGCAAGGAGGTATTGTTGTATAGTAAACTAGAACAATGGCACGATGCAAATACTTGAAAACAATCATGTTAGGATCGTTATCACATCATTGATTGTGGTTTCTTGTGATGATGCAGGGGACACAAAATGGTTGTACCAGAGTGGCTTGCTACTTCATGCGTCCTACAACTTCTCTAGGCAGGCTTGTTTGGATGCTGTAGCAAGCAAGATGAAATGACATAATACTTGAGAAATCTTTTGGTTCCAATTTTGACAGAATACTTCGGTTTTAATTTTTTGTAGCACATTTGAAGATCATCATAATATGATTTTTAGTATCTAATGGGAAATGGTTGTAAGCCCCAACATTAATATGAAAATTAGCATTGATAATATTTTGAAAGCAATTGCAAGTCTGATTCTCATGGATTCTCATTCTCACTTATTAGTTGCCTTGGCTTTTCTCTGTGAAAATTTGGTGTGGAATTAATTTGTGAAGTAACATGAAATAAATATTTTTGCAGCAGGTGTAATAGATGAATTTGGGGGAAGAGGTGATTTTTTTAAATACCATTCACAACGATTTTTGCAAACGTTGTAAACAATAAAGACAACGTTTTCGTATAATGTTGCAACAGCGGTTTTCACAGCGTTTAAAAAATGTTGCAACAATGGTTTAACAACGTTTAAAAAACGTTGTCTTAAATATGGGCCTATTACAACGTTGGATATCACAATATTTCGTAAAACGTTGTAAAACACCTACTACAATGTTTTTTAAACGTTGTTAAAGGCTTTATTTGTTATAGTGGGGCCAAAATTATTAATTTTTGTATCGCTACTGCGCCTTCCCAAAAATAACTTTTACTAACAATAATAACAATCATTTAGATCAATTTAATTCTATATTAACAAAATTTATTAATAATATTATTGATATCCAAAATTTCATATTTTGAAGTAAAAGTACCATATATAGTATGTATTAACATTACAATAATTTAAAAGGGGATAGTAAATTACCTACTGTCGAAATTATATGGAAGAAATTCAAATTTAATCGGGTAGAAATGATCTACCTGCTTGAGTGTGATGACATAGTCGAATCGGAGAAAGGAGTGATGAAAGTAGGGTTAGAAACTTAAAATAGAACGGGATGGAGGAGTATTCAAGGACGGAAGAGAATTCAAGGTCGGTCTCTGGTGGTAGGCACTCCTCACTTGAGACCAAAGGTTCCGAGTTCGAGTCACCAATGGGGGGAATATTCACATATGTTGATCCTCTTTAAAAAAAAAAATAAGAAAAAGAAACAAAACTCTCCTAGTTATATTAGTCAAACTTTCACATAAGCTCCTCCAAGATTAAACTATTGCAACTAAGTCCCTAAAATTTTAACTTTGACACTTTAGCTCCTTATAACTTTTCATATATTTTTAAGGAAAAAATGCAAAAAATAGCATCCAACTATTACCCTTTTGTGGATATTACCACAAAACTTTTTTTTTTTGATCCAACACATTCAATTGTTTTTTTTTGTATCCATTACCACTACGGCTAACGATCTTAGCTTTTCCTAGTTAAATGATGAAGTGCAATACATGTGACCAAATTTTAAAGGGTAAAATAGGTAAATTCAAATAATATTTAAAAAAGAAAAAAGCAAAGGTTCAATTCGTAAGATAATAAAGTGAAAGGTTAATTATACTAACTTATTAAGGGCTATTAATTAAAAACTTCAAACTTAAGGGTTTAATTTAAAAAGTAAAAAAAAAAAAAAACCTTTATCCCCCTCCTCCTCTGCCGTTCTTCATCAATTCTGTATTGCCGGTCGAGTCTATGACTCTCTCCGGCGATTCCAATATCCGGCAAATCTATCCTTGTTTTACTTCTTTGAAATAACCCATCTCCAACCCCCACTCGCATCAACTCCGACTTTTGTTAGTCTCACAAAACTCCGGCAGCCTCAAACCCACTTCTCCTTCTTCAAGCTTCAAGCTTCAGCCATGGAAAAAAAAATCCTCAAATTTGGATTGAAATTTGATTTTTCATTGCTTGAGATTTTGTACACCATTGTGACTTCAATTCGAGTTCGAAATCTAAAATGAACCCAAATCAAATCAAGTTTCAATCTATTTATTTCTCTACAAATCAATTAGGTTATGGATATTTGATTTTGGGGTTATTTCCATTCAAATCTACTGAATCCTTATTTGCAATTTGTTGCGAATAATGGAGGAAGGAGGATTTTGGTGTTGATTGAGATGGATATGTTGGATTGTATATGGCGGTCATGGCAGATTTGCAGACAATGGTTGTAAGGTGGGCTATGAAGGTGTTAATGGTGATATAGGATATAGAGATAGTGAAGAAGAGAAGGGGAGAGTTGGAGTACCGAAAATACCCCTGAAAAAATGACATGTGCAATGGCACATGATCATTTAACGTGAAAAATTAACGAAATTAGTGATAGTGGTAATGGATGCAAAAAAAAACTATTGAATGTGTTGGATAAAAAAAAACAGTTTAGTGGTAATATCCACAAAAGGATAATAGCTGGATGCTATTTTTTGCATTTTTTCCTATTTTTAATTAAATTCTAATAAATACTAAATAACTTAATTAACTTCTATTAATTTTAATTAGTCATCAACTAACTCAAATTAATATATTAACATATTTTAATAAGTCAAATAATTCACTAATTGTTAAAATCTAACACAAAATAAATCATTCGGGTGTTACAAAGACATAAAAGAAAGGGAAAATGGAAGAGCTCTGAACACTGTTCTACGAGGAAGAGCAAGATATAAAGCAAAATGGTTGAACAAACTGTGAGATGGGCATGAGATGTAAAAATGGAGGAAATATTGGGAAAGTTATGTGGGAACAGAGAGAAAAACGGAGGAGAACCCTGGAACTCTACTTGATTTTGGAAAAACGAGGAAAATTTTAATTAAAAATTGTCGTTGGTTGTGTTCGATCCCTCATCATCAATAAATTTGTATATCCACATTTTTTTACGAGAAAGACTTTCGAGACGTGAGAAATAATATTATTTTGTTTCTAGAAATGGTAAAAAATGAAGGAATGTTTCTATCACACTTGAAAATGGAAATAATTGTTAAGCGCGTTTCATTTCTCACTTTTTTTATTAAAAGGTGGAAACATAAATGAAAATATTAGAAACGAAACAGTTATCAAACAAGCTCTAAAAACTATATTAGGATTTTCTATTTATACAAGTTTTCCATAAAAATCCAGACTTAAAAAGGAAAAAAGGAAACTTGTTGAAATTCGCTCCTATGCGCCTAAGAGTGTAGGCGTATAGCACTTTGTATGCGGGCAAAGAGTTAGGGCACATAGCACCCTATTCTGTTGTTCTCTCTGAAACTGGTATGCGTAAAGAGTATATGCCCCATACTGATTTTTGTACTCACAAACTGCTATGCGCCCAAGAGTGTAGGGTGCATAGATTCGTTTTTCTCTTTATTTATGTCTAGTCCTTATGGTTATTTTCTGGTAAGTCCCTAACTATCACAAAATTCTTCCTAGGCCCTTGCCTAGATTTTCAAGGCATTTTGAAAGTTTTATAATTTTTGGAAATTCCCTTAAAGCCCTTAATTCTTTCAAAAACTTCATACTTGCATCCTTTTGTCCGTATTTCTTGTAAATCACTTGAAACCCCATCAAACTAACATAAAACTTAAGAATTTTATTTGGAATAGGTGCGAAAAATATTCAATGAATGAGTATAAAATTCATTCATCAATAATACACAAATTAATGTGTAGTTTATATAATATACTCCCTCCGTCCCACGTGAATGCAAACTTATTTCTATTTTGGTCCGTCCCACGTGAATGCAAACTGTCCAAAATGGAAATAAATTTATTATTTTATATTCACCCTACCCCACCCACTCATTCTCTCTTCATTTTTCACCATACAATTTATTCAACCAACCTACTATTAACTCCACTCATTCTCTCTCTTCATTTCCTACCACACATTTTCATTATCTTAATAATATTTCTTAATTATTGTGCCCGGAAAAATGGTTCACAATGACGTGGGACGGAGGGAGTAAGTGTTAAATTTATGTTATTTGTATAATAGGCATGTTATTTTGACAGAAAACTTGTACTCCCTATTATTCCACCTCCCATCAACAAGTTAAGTACATATTTAGTTCCCAACCTATAATCACTTTTTCGTTTTCTTTCTAAATGTATTTTTTTCATTTTCCCCCTCTACCTCATTTTTTGTTGTTGATGTCGTACTTACGTCAGTTCACCATCCATTTGACTGTTAAAAATTGGCATGTGGCATGCCATATCATTAAAATGCTGAGTTGGCCTTAAAATTTTATAAAATAGATTGAGGTTGAAGTATTAAGGGGTTAAAGTGTACAAAATATAACTTTATAGCCAAAAAATATAAATAATACGACACATTTTAAAACCCCATTCTTCCCTAACCCTAGTTCTGAAGGGGAAAAAAAAATCCCTTTCTCTTCTCTACCTCCACTCGCTGATGTTGGCTCCCCTCTCAAGCCGCCTCTGTCGCTTTCGCCGCTACTGCTCTCCCACCTTTCTCCAACCACACAACCCCTAACTGTCGCCCCCACTGCTCCTTCGCCAATCCGGCTCCTCCCCTCACCCTCACCTCGTCGTCTTTCCCACCCCTTCTACTTTCCCCTTCATTCTTCCAATGTTTCACCACTACCACTGGAAGAAATTCCAACCGACTGAAGCTTTAGATTTCGAAATCTGTCGACTCCTCTATTCGATGTCGCTACTCTTCACCCTCTTCACTTTCCGGTCAACAACCTCCATCCACCCTCCTATGACTTTGATTTTGATATGTTATTTTGATTTTGGTCAATATTGCAGATGGTGGTGGTAATGATCCATAAATTATTGTTAGAATTTGATAATTTTTTTCTTTTATATTATTTATTTTGTGGATACTTAGTGCTATACATCAATTTAGCAATGATATAATCTTCGGTAGGCTTTGAAAAATGTAGGATTAGTAGGTTATTCTAATGGATTGATTTGTTATTGATTTTGGTATAATGTTTTTTTTGAATCTGATGATGATGGTTGTTGTGGTTGATGTCGATGCTGGTGACGTAATTACTGGAGAAGTTCTTAAAATTACATAATGATGAATGCAAAATTATTATATAAAATTTTTACAACAATAAATGGAGAGAAATGAGGGATAGAAAAATATATGAGAAATTTGTAATGGTAATAATTTAAATATTTATTTCAAAAATTAAAATTCCGTTTTTTAAATTAAAACTAAACAAATATTAGATTAAAATTATAAATTTTAATATTTATAAACATTTTTATTAATTTTTATTCAATTTTATAAAAAATATAAATATTAAAAAGTTACTATAAAGGGTCAGTAGTTTAACATTATACACTTTAACCCCTTAATATTTGCACCTCAGCATATTTTATAAAATTTTAACGCCAACTCAGCATTTAATGACATGCCATGCCACATGATAATTTTTAACGATTAAATGTATGGTCAATTGACGTAAAGACAACATCAACAATAAAAATTGAGGTAAAGGAGAAAAGCGAAAAATAAATAAATTTAATACAAAAACGAAAATTTGACTATAAATTGGAGAATAAATAGTTACTTAACTCTCCCACCGACCCTCCTCATCCAAGTATTTTCATTTTCTCTAAGAAATCACCAACCCTCATCAAAATTAACAAAACCCGCAATCAAATTAGTACCACATCTGGCAGCTCACCCACCCCACATTTGTTGTATATATAGCCCCTTTCCTCTCCTTCCCCAATTCGCGTCCATCCCTTTTCCCTCTCTCTCGCTCTCTACTATCTCGACGAACCAACATCTTGCTTCCGGTTCTTTCTATCTCCTTCTACTGGTACGTTTCTCTCTGTCTCTCCCCATTGTTGTTCCCAGTTGTTCCCCTCGTAGTAGTCCTGTATCTTGATTCATTTGTTAATTTTGTTCATTAATTGGCAGCAATCGAATATTCATTTCCTAGATTTTGTACTTCTCTCTGATCTCTTCTTTAATCCAACATTTACACAAAATCCTCACATCAATGAGGAATTCAGTTTTTCCTAGATTCGTAATGGTGGTACAGGAAATCTGGATTCCGTTAATAAGAGCTAGTAAATCTGGATCCGGTATAGATTCATGATGTGGTACAGGAAATTTGTATTCCATTTATGAGAGCTAATAATTTTATTTTATTTTCCTTTTTTGCGTGAAAGATAATGAAATAGATTCATAGATTTATGTTCATTAGATCAGGTTATGTTTGGAGATGAAATGAAGCAATGATGGATTAGCTGCTAGTATCATTCGTTTTTACACTATTTGAGATGTGGAACTGAATTTAATGTGTTCTCAAATGACATGAGAAAGGATAGAACATCTTTGTGTGCCGAGTTCTACATTAAATCTGTAGTCTTACTTCTAGATCTGTACTTTTACTAGGAGTTTGGATTTAATCACCAATTAGCATACTAGGTAATCCTAATGCTGTTTGGTTCATATTCTATTGAATTTTGGTTTGAATTTGCTGTGTTTGGTTTATCAGAAACAATGGCATCACACATTGTTGGATATCCCCGCATGGGACCCAAAAGAGAGCTGAAATTTGCTCTTGAATCTTTCTGGGATGGAAAGAGTACAGCTGAGGATTTGCAAAAGGTGGCTGCTGATCTCAGATCTTCCATCTGGAAACAGATGTCTGATGCTGGCATCAAGTACATCCCCAGCAACACTTTCTCTTACTATGATCAGATGCTCGACACCACCGCCATGCTCGGTGCCGTCCCTACAAGATACAACTGGAATGGCGGTGAAATCGGCTTCGACACTTACTTTTCCATGGCCAGAGGAAATGCTTCTGTTCCTGCTATGGAAATGACCAAGTGGTTCGACACCAACTAGTAAGTTTGCAGATCAAATTGTCCTGTCTAATCATACATTTGTTCAAATGGGTTTGATATGTTTACTTAACTGATTGTAAATTGTTTGTGATGTATTGGTGCAGCCATTTCATTGTGCCTGAATTGGGACCTGATGTAACGTTTTCTTATGCTTCTCACAAGGCTGTTACTGAATACAAGGAGGCTAAGGCGGTAAGTTATTTGCATTGGATCGTCTCTTTATTTGGTGTCGATGATTGTGAGTGAGAAAGTTCTTATATTATAGAATTAGTCTTTTTGTTTCCTTAAAAGATTTGGGATATGCATGTGTATATAGCCTGTGAACTCTGTTTTACCTCTGATAGGTAGATTCCGTGTTAGTTGTTGTGCTTCTATGAAATTTCAAGTAACTTTCTGTTCTTTTCCTATTTGCGCATGCAGCTAGGAGTAGATACCGTTCCAGTTCTTGTTGGCCCGGTCAGCTACTTGTTGCTATCCAAGCCTGCAAAGGGTGTTGAGAAGACCTTTGATCTTCTTTCCCTCCTTGACAAAATCCTTCCAGTCTACAAGTATGGAAATGAAACTTTTCTTATAAGTGTTTTATTCTTTATGCTTAATGTATCTTCTTAAATTTTATATTTAACAAGAAATCCACCTGCAGGGAAGTAGTGGCCGAGCTTAAGGCTGCAGGTGCTACCTGGATTCAGTTTGACGAAGCTACTCTCGTGAAGGATCTTGAAGCTCACCAATTGGAAGCGTTCACCAAGGCTTATGCGAATCTAGAAGAATCTCTATCTGGCCTTAATGTTCTTATTGAGACCTACTTCGCTGATCTTCCAGCTGAGGCTTTCAAGACCCTCACTTCTCTGAAGGGTGTTACCGCCTTTGGTTTTGATTTCATTCGTGGCTCACAGACTCTTGAGTTGGTTAAGAGTTCATTCCCCTCTGGGAAATACCTCTTTGCTGGAGTGGTTGATGGAAGGAACATCTGGGCCAATGATCTTGCTGGATCACTTGCTCTCTTGGAATCTCTTGAGGGCATTGTGGGCAAAGGTAAATGTTCAGAAGGAATTTATCGTTTGATTATATAGTTGTCATTATGTATATTCAATCCTCTATTCAATCATGTTCTGCAGACAAGCTTGTGGTCTCTACTTCCTGCTCACTTCTCCACACTGCTGTTGATCTCATCAATGAGCCTAAGCTTGACAAAGAAATCAAATCCTGGCTCGCATTTGCTGCTCAGAAGGTTGTTGAAGTTAATGCCTTGGCCAAGGCATTGGCTGGATCTAAGGATGAGGTATACTTTTTTTTTTTTTTATGCATGTCCATTTCATCAGTAATGATAAACACTTGCCGGATTTTACTAACATGGTTGCAGTTACCATCATTGTGATTTGGCTTGCATTTGTGGGATTTTGGTGCGTGGGGAAGACGTGGCTAACGCCTTTGGTTTTATTTTCAGGAATTCTTTGGTGCTAATGCTGCTGCCCAGGCTTCAAGGAAGTCCTCTCCAAGAGTCAACAATGAAGCTGTTCAGAAGGCTGTAAGTGATGCTTCTTCCTTATAGGCCTTTCAGATTGCTTGACCACATATGCATTTTGTATTTAACAAAGATTTGTTTCTCTTACGATTTTGTAGGCTGCTGCTTTGAAGGGTTCCGAGCACCGTCGTGCCACAAATGTCAGTGCCAGACTCGATGCTCAGCAAAAGAAGCTTAACCTTCCAATTCTTCCAACCACAACTATTGGATCTTTCCCTCAGACAATTGAGCTTAGGAGAGTTCGCCGTGAATACAAGGCTAAGAAGTACGTAGTTCCAGTAATTTTGGTTTTACTCTTTATCAATCTGTATTTTTTTTGCTACTCGGTTCTAGTCCTGACAATGACATTTGTCTCTAGAATCTCTGAGGAAGAGTACATCAAGGCCATCAAGGAAGAAATCAACAAGGTTGTCAAACTACAGGAGGAGCTTGATATCGATGTATTGGTTCATGGAGAACCAGAGGTAAAAGTCACTAATCTCTGAAAATACAGTGATATGAAATATTATGTAATATTTTTTGTTTTTTAATTTTTTATCAATGTAATTATGCAGTCTTATTATTCTAATACTTTGGTCATTTGGATGTTGTGTGTTGTAGAGGAACGATATGGTTGAGTACTTTGGAGAGCAACTATCTGGTTTTGCATTCACTGCCAATGGATGGGTGCAATCTTATGGATCTCGGTGTGTGAAGCCACCAATCATCTATGGTGATGTAAGCCGCCCCAAGCCCATGACCGTGTTTTGGTCATCGACTGCCCAAAGCATGACCAAGCGCCCAATGAAGGGTATGCTTACAGGGCCAGTCACCATTCTCAACTGGTCATTTGTGCGTAACGACCAGCCTAGGTAATCTAATCTCAACTGATCTTATGTGTATTAAATTCCATATCACAAGTTGATTTGGCCTGTGCCAATTAATCCAATCTCATCTCAACTGGTCCAGATTTGAAACTTGCTACCAGATTGCTTTGGCCATTAAGGATGAGGTAGAGGATCTTGAGAAAGCTGGAATCACAGTTATCCAAATTGATGAGGCTGCTTTGAGAGAAGGGTTGCCACTGAGGAAGTCTGAGCATGCTTTCTACTTAGACTGGGCTGTTCACTCTTTCAGAATCACTAATGTTGGAGTGGAAGACACCACACAGGTTAAGTTGCTTTGCTTTCTTCTAAGAGTAACTCTTTTGCCTTGTTAGTAACTTATTTGCTTTGATTTTCACAACCTAACAGATCCACACCCACATGTGCTACTCAAACTTCAACGACATTATCCACTCCATCATTGACATGGATGCTGATGTGATTACCATTGAGAACTCCCGTTCTGATGAGAAACTTCTCTCAGTTTTCCGTGAGGGAGTAAAGTATGGTGCTGGTATTGGTCCAGGTGTGTATGATATCCACTCCCCTAGAATACCATCAACTGAGGAGATTGCTGACAGAATCAACAAGATGCTTGCAGTGCTTGAGACCAACATCTTATGGGTTAACCCTGACTGTGGCCTCAAGACCCGGAAGTATGGTGAAGTCAAGCCAGCCCTTCTTAACATGGTGGCTGCAGCCAAGCTCCTCCGAACTGAGCTTGCTAGTGCCAAGTGAGCCCACCCACTCACCACTTACATCATCTTATCTTCTAAGTGGGTGCTTTGAATCTCTTCTCTAACCGTGATGTTATCAACAATGATTGAATTACATTCAGTAGGCGCGTCCGTACGTAGCATGCCCGGTGGGCCCCTTTTTTTATTTGGTTTTTATTTCTCTTTTATATTTTTCAATATATTTTCTTGTAATTCTTGAGGGTTTTGCCTCCAATTGGACAGGCACAAAAACTGATTAGTTCACCTCAATGGACGTGATTTGGAGTAGTAATATTTCCCTGTTTGTGAAATGCATTGGCGTCTTATTTTTCTGCTGTCTCTTGAATGGAACTGATAGGAGGAAGAAACTATCAACCAAAGAAGCAACATTGGAAAACCACGATTAGTGTAAGGGATGATGTTGCTAATGTGGATTATATTATACGTAGTACTATAACACTTGAGTGAGATATTGTGGAGTAGTAGTTGAGGTTTGAGCACTTACTCATAGCCAAGCCCAAACTTCAACACAACCCTTGGCACAAGTAGATTTGAGGATAACGGTTTGGTTTTGTATTTTGGGGTAATATTGGAACCAAATCGGAAACCAAATTGTATATCTTCGGTTTTTAAATTTTAAATCGTAACAGCTCGATTATGTTTCATTTTCATCGGTTTTTGATTTCAGATTGATAGATTTGGTAATTGATTCAGTTCCTTGACAACCGTACTTAAGCTTACAAGTCTCACAAACCAAATTGTATATCTTCGGTTTTTAAAGTTTAAAATCGTAACAGCTCGATTATGTTTCATTTTCATCGGTTTTCGATTTCAGATTGATAGATTTGGTAATTGATTCAGTTACTCGACAATATACTATAGTGCAACAACAAAACAAAAGGTATAATAAACAGATCATGAACGGTCAAACAAATAACCAAAAATAAAAAGTTGTCTATACAATTTTGAAGAAGAAAAAAAAAGGGCACAAAATCAGCGGTATATGAGAATCAAAGATTAGAAGGGGAAAATCCACAAGAAAGTGGAGTAGTCGTGGGGGATGAGAATGTCGTCACACAAAACGAGTAAACGGCCAAAATGACCCGCGTACTGTATAAATACAACCAAATTGATTCGTATACAATCTAAACTACCAAATCAATCTGCATATATTCATAAATGAACCAAATCAACATAAATCGTTAATAAAAGTTAATAGACATTAACAACCGTTAGTAATTTAACGGATATTACAATAAAACTTTCAAATTGCCCCCATCACCTAACAAAATCCAAAAATTGAAAATATTAAATTTAAATTTAGCCCCTTTATAAAAATCCCAAGCCTAGATGGAATTTTTGAAACACAACAATATACACTGTATTTCTTAACCTTCCATGATGGTTCAAATAAAATTTTCTTCTTCGGTTGCCCCACCCCCATCAACCACCTACTCTCACCCCACCGGCCAATCACCCTTTCCTCCATCAAAACTCTTCCCCTTCCCCACCTTCTGTTAACAAAATTTGCAAATACAGAAGAAAAGAAATTACAAATAAAAATTACAGGACATAAATAAATAAACTGGAATAGAGATAAGATGGCAGTAACAAATTGGTTGTGCACGAGCCCTGATGAATCAGTCTCCTTAAGACTTATTCGTCCCCTCACCAATAGTGCTTGAGGCTGCCTTGGACGCGAGTCTCCCAGGATAGAACGTGCGGACCGGGGGCACTTTGCACCTAAAGTTTCCGGCGAATTGGCAGTGTGCCTAGACAGTATCACCACAATGCAATATGCAAGGAGGCCAAACGAAGATTGAACAATATGCAACAAAGAGAGAGTGAGAGCAGTTGCAGGAAAATTGGTGTGTAAAATGGTTTGTGAAGACTCTATTTTATAGCTGTCTTGAATCGAAACTGCCAATCAACCATAATCACGAAATTATTACAGTAATAATTTCGTATTTAATTATGATATGGCTGTTATAAGGAAGAAATCAAAATTGAATTAACTCAGTTTCAGTTACAGTTACAATGGGTAAATGGGAGTAAATTTCCGAAATCAAAAATAAATTTTCGAAATCAAAAATTCAAAATTTTAGCAAAAGGTGGGCTTGCGCGGGTAGGCCATTTCGGAGCTACATTCGTGTCCGCAGGACTCGTACGCACATGAGTTCGGTAGCCCCAAGCCTATTTTGGACCATGATTTGCACCCCCCCTGCGCACACGTGCACGAGAGAGAGCCTCTATGCCACACACAATTACTCCTTACATAAAGTGTAGTAGTATTTAAACTATATAACTTTCACATTCCCATTCAATGTGGGATAACTTCTTTTTCCCACTTCCAACCCATCATATTTGAGCCTTAATATTTCATTCATCCATCAACCATCTTGGACAAATAAATATTCGATTTTAATGTTCTCATGGAGTAGAATACAAATCCATAATCAATTTGGTCATTTAACAAATAACCCATTTAGGAAATAATCTCAAATTTCCTTCACACTCACTATTTTTCCAACAATCCCCCACATGAAGGAAATAATGAGAAAATGGTGATAAAGTCCGACAGTTGACACCTGCATAGGATAGGTAGGGGTTTGCCCTTTGAACCTTCCCTTGTAAAATATATTTACTCTACTCGCTAATCAGTAGACACGATATCCTTGAACTGTTCAGCTTATTGTGTAGCCGATCATATACTTTACACAGGTATCTCCCTAACACACTTCAATTCTCATGACTATGTTCATTCACGGCCCTGAACATAATGCCTGGTTCTGTGAGAGGGTCTAAGAATTGAGCCTCACGCAATTCTCCTCGAAGCGGCCACACTTCTCTATCACATAGGTGATTCTTATAGTTAACCCGTATTATCCCGCTCGACATTTTCGAAGCGTAAGAATCATTAAAAGCAAGATGCTTAACCTTTTCCTTTCGAGATGTCACTTAAGGAATGGGTTTGGGGATGATTCCCCCACAGTGACACTACAAGTCTTTTAACAGTTAGGTTGTCCCTTTGAAAACCTAGATCTTGGGATCTCCAGTCAACTAGGTGGGGTTTTCCGCTGTGTTTAACTTCTAAAGAGGCTTTAGTCCCATTCCTAATGTCAAACGTTCAACTACCTCTTTTGTTAACCCTTTCGTTAACGGATCCGCTAAATTATCCTTTGACTTCACATAGTCAATAGATATGGTACCAGTTGAGAGTAGTTGTCTTATGGTATTATGTCTACGACGTATATGTCTAGACTTACCATTATACATATGACTTTGTGCCCTACCAATTGCAGATTAGCTATCGCAATGTATACAAATTGCTGGCACAGGCTTTGTCCACTTTGGAATATCTTCTAAAAATTGGCGTAGCCATTCGGCTTCTTCACCACACTTGTCTAATGCTATAAACTCAGATTCCATAGTGGATCTAGCTATAATAGTCTGTTTAGAAGACTTCCATGATATAGCAGCACCGGCTAATGTGAATATATATCCGCTCGTAGACTTAGAGTCTTTGATATCTGATATCCAATTAGCATCGCTATATCCTTCAATTACAGCTGGATGTCTAGTATAGTGTAATCCATAATTACGAGTATATCTTAAGTACCTTAGTACTCTCACTATACCCTTCCAATGGTCCTTCCCATGATTACTTGTATACCGACTCAGTTTGCTTACAACATATGCAATATCTGGTCTTGTACAACTCATTAAGTACATTAGACTTCCAATGACCCTCGAATACTCTAATTGAGACACAGGTTCGCCTCGATTTTTCGTTAAATGTAGGCTTGTGTCAATTGGAGTATTTGCCGTTCTATCGTCATCCTTGTTAAATTTCTCAAGAATTTTATCCACATAATGTGATTGACTTAGTACAAGTCCATCGGATATTCTAGAAATTTTCACACCAAGGATCACATCCGCTACACCCATATCCTTCATGTCAAACTTCGAGTTCAACATATTCTTTGTGGATTTAATCATTTTATCACAGCTTCCTATGATAAGCATGTCATCTACGTAAAGACACAAAATAACATAGCCATTTTCAGTGTTTTTAACATAGACACATTTGTCACATTCATTGATTTTGAATCCACTTTCAATCATGGCTTGATCAAACTTTTGATGCCACTGTTTTGGTGCTTGTTTGAGGCCATACAATGACTTCACTAACTTGCACACTTTATTTTCTTGTCCTGGAGCAGAGAATCCCTCTGGTTGTTCCATGTAAATCTCCTCTTCTAAATCTCCATTTAGAAAGGCAGTTTTTACATCCATTTGATGTACTTCAAGATTTTGCAAAGCGGCAATTGCAAGTACAATACTAATAGACGTAATTCCCATAACAGGAGAATACATGTCAAAGTAATCAAGACCTTCCTTTTGTCTGTAACCTTTTATTACAAGTCTGGCCTTATACTTATCAATGGTTCCATCAGCCTTCATTTTCCTTTTAAAAATCCACCTATATCCTAGTGTTTTACTTCCCGGAGGAAGATCCACTAGTTCCCAAGTGTGATTTTGTAAAATGGAATCAATCTCACTTTTGATGGCCTCTTTCCACAAAGGTCTTTCCGAAGAGCTCACGGCCTCTTTATAACTTTGTGATTCACTTTCAAGCATGTAGGTTAGAAAATCCGATCCATAGGATTTTTCTATCCTACTTCGTTTGCTACGTCGAGGTTCTACCTCCGCTTCATCATTTTCATGATGATTTTCTTCTCCTACTTCTTCTTCTATTGAATCAAACGTCCGTTTAGATGAGCTTGCCTCATCTCTTTTACACGGAAATACATTCTCAAAGAAAGAAGCATTTCTTGATTCCATTATAGTATTCTTGTGTATATCTTGAATTTTCGATTCATGAACAAGAAATCTATAAGCACAACTGTTTTGTGCATATCCAATAAATATGCAATCAACAGTCTTAGGACCAACTTTTACCCTTTTAGGTGGAGGTACAGCTACCTTCGCAAGACACCCCCACACTCCCAAGTATTTATAACATGGTGCTCTTCCATGCCATAATTCATATGGGCTTTTGTTTAATTTCTTTCGAGGTACCTTATTTAACACATAATTTGCCGACAACACGGCTTCTCCCCACATGTTAGAAGGTAATCCCGAACTTATCAACATGGCATTCATTGCTTCTTCCAATGTTCAATTTTTTCGTTCGACAACACCGTTTTGTTGGGGTGTATAAGGTGCCGTGGTTACATGTTTAATTCCGTATTGAGCACAAATTGCCTCAAATGGAGACTCATATTTCCCACCACGATCACTTCTTAGCACTTTAATTTTTCGGTTTAATTGATTCACAACTTCATTTTTATAGAGAATAAACTTCTCTATAGCTTCATCTTTACTTTTGATAAGATACACATAGCAATATTTTGTGCTATCATCAACAAAAGTTATGAAGTACTTATTGCCACCACGTGATTGTGTTGATTTAAAGTCACATAAGTCCGTGTGAACTAACTCGAGTGGTTCACTATTTCTTGTTATTGAATGGAATGAAGGTTTTGTAAATTTTGCTTCAACACAAGGTTCACATTTGTGTTTGCAATAAACTTTAAATTTTGGTATGTAGTTCAAGTTAATTAATCTACGAATAGCATCATAATTAACATGTCCTAATCTACCATGCCACAAATGGAAAGACTCAAGCAAGTAAACAGAAGAATTATTCATTTCATTAACTTTGGGCTTAGTATCCATTACATTCGATTTCACTACCATAACACTAAGCTTAAACATCCCATCATTCACATAACCTTTTCCTACAAACATTCCATTCTTGGACAAAGTGACAACATCAGACTCGAACACAATACGAAATCCATGCTTAATTAAAAGCGAGCCGGACACCAAGTTCTTCCGGATATCGGGCACATAAAGTACATTGTTGAGAGTCAATTCCTTGCCGGATGTCATCTTCAAAACCACCTTCCCTTGACCTTTGATTTCGGAAGTGGCCGAATTCCCCATAAATAACTTTTTGCCATTTTCCATAGCTTCAAAAGTACTAAACATGTCTTTGTTGGAGCACACATGTTTAGTAGCACCGGTGTCAATCCACCACTGATTTGGATTCGAACCCACCATATTCACCTCGGAAACTACCGCCGCAAGGTGCATATCGGACACATCTCTAGCAATGTCTTCCACCATGTTTGCCTCACGAGCCTTCTTTGGAGCCTTACATGTTGACGCCTTGTGGCCTTCACCACCACAATTGTAACAAGTTCCTGTGAACCTCTTCTTGGAAACCCCACCTTGAGGCTTCAAGTTGAACGACCTTCTAGTTGTTTTAACCTTAGCTTTACCCTTGCCTTTGCCTTTGCCTTTGGAGCTTTGGCCATGCCCCACCACATTAGCTTTGGCCACACTTGGTTTAAACTTTTTCTCGGCAACTCTATTGCCTTCCTCAATGCTAAGCCGAAGAATGAGCCCTTCAAGATTCATCTCCTTTCGCTTATGCTTCAAGTAGTTCTTAAAATCATTCCAAGCTAGAGGCAACTTTTCAATCATTGCAGCCACTTGAAAACTCTCACTAATAACCATGCCTTCGGCATCAATCTCATGATAAATTGTTTTCAACTCGTCAACTTGAGTTTTCACGGTCTTAGAGTCCAACATCTTAAAATCAAGGAAACGGGCAACAATAAACTTTTTTGTTCCCACATCCTCAATTTTATACTTGTGTTCCAAGGACTCCCATAGTTCCTTAGCATTCTTCTTCCCCCTATACACATTATAGAGAGAATCAGACAAGCCATTAAGAACATAGTTCTTGCAAAGGAATTCCCCATGTTTCCAAGCATTAACCGCAGCCACGGTTGTCACATCCGTCTCATTCTCAGCCACAACTGGCATATCTTCTTTCAGATACTTAGCCAAATTCAGAGTGGTCAAGTAGAAAAACATTTTCTGTTGCCACCTCTTAAAGTCGTGGCCAACAAATTTTCAGGCTTTTCAGCATGGGGGGTTGAGATGTGCACTGTTTGAGGATTAGTCACAATAGAAGTGCCTTGAGAACCAGAGCCATTTCCAGTTCCATTTTGGGTCACAGTCACAGTTTCAGTTCCAACTTTGTTAGTCTCAGTTGCCATTTCTGAAACAGAAGCAGATTATTAGTCTCAATATTTTCTGTAACTCGTTTCCTTCGGTAGGAATAAGTCTTAAGATTGTTAGCAAAATTTGCAATTACAGAAGAAAAGAAATTACAAATAAAAATTACAGGACAGAAATAAATAAACTGGAATAGAGATAAGATGGCAGTAACAAATTGGTTGTGCACGAGCCCTGATGAATCAGTCTCCTTAAGACTTATTCATCCCCTCACCAATAGTGCTTGAGGCTGCCTTGGACGCGAGTCTCCCAGGATAGAACGTGCGGATCGGGGACACTTTGTGTTGGGTTTTACGGGTCCATGCGCAGTGGAATTTAAGCATTAAAACATAAAGCCCAAGAAGCCCTAGGATTCGTTCTATACAATTAACTTGAAAAACTATGAGATAGATGTAACCAACCTTGAACGCTTTCCGTTCTTGAGCTATCGAACGATTTGATTATGTGATTTCAAATCAAAAACTTCGTTCTTCAACTTGCTTGAACTCTAGGTCTTGATCGATGAACGAGCGAAGGCCCTCTTTCGGTATCCACACATTTGAATGAATCCAAGAACGATTTCTTGAAGATTGCTAGATCCTATAAAACCTTGGAATAATATTGAGAATATGTTTGTGAATTTCTATTGAGAATTTCGGCTAGCTTCCTTGGGTTGATAGACGTTCATATTTATAGTACATTAGTATAGAATATGAATCCTAATCATATTAGGAAAGGATTCTGTCAAACCGCCTCAGTGGCTTGTTGTGTCGCACGACCAGACACAGCACATGACCTGTGCTGTCGCACGGCCCAACAGGCCCAGTAAGGAGTTTCTCAATCATTCTTCCAATGGTTTTAATGAATTCATTCTAGTTGTGTGTGACCCAATAGGATTACATTATGTTGTCAATGAGTTCGATCATATCGACCCTCATAAGACATAAGCGAACTCTAGCAAGCCATTATGTCTACCCAAATAATGTAACGTAAGAGTTCACATTTCCAATGGTACACTTCCATTTCTCCCTTTGTCTCGCGATGTTATA
Organism: Adenophora triphylla var. japonica; assembly: GCA_022495995.1. Classification (NCBI taxonomy): domain Eukaryota; kingdom Viridiplantae; phylum Streptophyta; class Magnoliopsida; order Asterales; family Campanulaceae; genus Adenophora; species Adenophora triphylla. The sequence goes on along the minus strand of JAFEMH010000054.1, from coordinate 109,250 downwards.
TTGAACACAAGTCATGGTCCTTGTCAACTTGTCTTTGTTCATTGCTTTCTCGATCTTGAGTATAATGATAATCCAATCGTATTGGGGTATGGCCATACACTTTCATCATTATCACTCATCGAGGGGCCCAAGCAAAACATCTCTCTTCCGAGGGACAAATTCCATCTTGACTTATCATCCTTCCCATCATGAATCCGATCATGCCAAAGATAGCCATTATAAATATCGTGTTAAGATACCGTTTGACTAAAATCAAACATGACTTTCATCATATGTAAGGTCATGATAATCTCAGGTCTAGGGACTAAATGAAGTAACCTTATGAGGTTTAATTATGACATTTGACCATGACATAAATCTCATGTGGGTCAAGTCCAGTCACTTGTTCTCTAACAAGTACCCATAATTTCAATGTGCATCTCTATGCATATAATCATCGTATGATTATCCATTGACAATTATACTAATTATTCTCTTAATAATTAGGGACGAAGATTATTATAAACAAATATACAAAACATATAATAATCAAATGATAAACATCTCATATAATAATAAATAATGTCAACACATAAGTCTATCAATCATAGGCCTAGGGCATAACACTAACAGTCTCCCACTTGCACTAGGCCCAATCTCCCATGTATCGAATACCCATGGACCTAACATGACCATCATGTTTAGCTTGCGGAAGAGCCTTAGTTAATGGGTCCGCCACGTTGTCATCAGTGTCTACTCTGCATATCTTTACGTCTTCCCTTTCACATATCTCTCGGATGATGTGGAAACGTCGAAGTATATGTTTGGATCTCTGGTGTGACCTTGGTTCCTTTGCTTGTGCAATGGCACCATTGTTATCACAGTAAAGTTCAATAGGGTCTCTGATGCTTGGAACGACTTCCAAAATCACTAATGAACTTTTTGATCCAAACTGCTTCCTTAGCCGCATCGGATGCTGCTATGTACTCAGCTTCGGTTGTAGAATCAGCAACGGTACTTTGCTTGGAACTTTTCCAACTCACAGTGCCTCCATTAAGCGTAAACAAAAATCCAGAATGCGATTTGAAATCATCTTTGTCGGTTTGGAAGCTAGCATCTGTGTAGCCTTTCACTACAAGATCTTCTTCCATTCCTCCAAAGACCAAGAATGCATCCTTAGTTCTTCGTAAGTACTTAAGGATATTCTTGACTGCTATCCAATGTGGTTCATCGGGATCCGATTGGTACCTACTCGTCATGCTTAGAGCACACGAGACATCGGGTCTATTACATAACATAGCATACATGATAGACCCAATTATCGAAGCATATGGAATACCATTCATTCTCTTTCGCTCATCATTAGTCTTAGGACTTTGATTCTTGCTAAGAGATATACCATGCAACATTGGCAAGTTTTCCCTTTTAGAATTTTCCATTTGGAATCTTCTAAGAACCTTATCAATGTAAGTACTTTGACTTAAACCAATCATCCTCTTGGATATATCTCTATAGATCTTGATACCAAGGATATATGTGGCTTCGCCCATATCTTTCATCGAAAAGCACTTCCCCAACCAAGACTTGACAGTTTGTAGTGCAGGAATGTCATTTCCAATGAGTAAGATATCGTCGACATACAATACCAAAAATAATGCTACGCTCCCACTAATTTTCTTGTATACACAAGGTTCATCTTCATTTTTGATAAAGCCAAACTCCTTGATTGCTTCATCAAAACGTAGATTCCAACTCCTAGAAGCTTGCTTCAATCCATAAATGGATTTCTGCAACTTACACTCCTTGTTAGAATTTTCTGGACTAACAAAACCTTCAGGTTGTATCATGTATACATCCTCAAGTAACTTCCCATTTAGGAAAGCTGTTTTTGTTGGGTTTTACGGGTCCATGCGCAGCGGAATTAAGCATTAAAACATAAAACCCAAGAAGCCCTAGGATCCGTTCTATACAATTAATTTAAATTCCTATGAGATAGAATTAAACCAACCTTGAAACGCTTTCCGGTCTTGAGCTATCGAACGATTTTGATTATGTGATATCGAATCACAAACTTCGTTCTTCAACTTGCTTGAACTCTAGGCCTTGATCGATGAACGAGCGAAGACCCTCTTTCGGTATCCACACCTTTGAATGAATCCAAGAACAACTTCTTGATGATTGCTAGATCTAAAACCTTGAAGAATATTGAGAGTATTTGATTGTGATTTTTTCTTGAAAATTTCGGCTAGAGAATTAGGTCTGACAGACCCCTTGTATTTATACTACAATAGTAAGAATACGTCTCCTAATCGTATTAGGAGAGACAGGCTGTCAAACCGCGTACGGGCTTATTATGTCGCGCGGTATATTAAGCCATTGGCTTAATATGTCGCGTGACATATGTAGCCAGATACTGAGACTCTCAATCATTCTTCCTCCGGTTTAACCAATTCATTCTAGTTGTGTGTGACCCAATAGGATTACATTATGTTGGCAATGAGTTCGATCATATCGATCCTCATAAGACATAAGCGGACTCTAGCAAGCCATTATGTCTACCCAAATAATGTAACGTAAGAGTTCACGTTTCCATTGGTGTACTTCCATTTCTCCCTTTGTCTCACGATGTTATATTGAACACAAGTCATGGTCCTCGTCAACTTGTTATTGTTCAATGCTTTCTCGATTCTTGAGTATAATGATAAATCCAATCATATTGGGGTACGGCCATACACTTTCATCATTATCACTCATCGAGGGGCCCGAGCAAAACATCTCTCTTATGAGGGACAAATTCCTTCTTGACTTATCTGTAGGGTTTCGAGGGTCCATGCGCAGCGGAATAAGCAATAACTCGAAAAACCCCAAGCCCTAGAATCCGTTCTAGATGAATAATTAAGAGAGATGAAATAGAATTACCAACCTTGAATGCTTTTGCCTTTGATAAACTTGACCCAACTCCAGATTGAATGATCTTGTTAATCCTTGATGAACGAACGGGAATCACGAACCAAAGATCTTGATGAACGAAGATCCTCTATGTTTATCCACGCGCGGAACGAACCCTAGAACTCTTTGTAAGTGCTCCAATTTGAGCTTGTTAGAATTTTCGTTAGAAAATTAACGAAAGTTATAACATTTCTAACAATTCCTAACAATCCTAACTTTTCTAACAAAGTGAGGGTAAAATGGGCATTGTTATTTAAGGTTAAACCTTAAAAAGAATCTCAAAAAGCAAAACAAAAGAAGAAAACCAAAAATGGCAATGGTGGAAACACAATGTTTGTTAATTTGAATTTCAAAAAGATTATTCCTCTTGTCCAAAGTGAAATTTGCATTTAATGAACGATTACGCCGAGTGGACCTGTCCGCGCGGATAAGTATGTAAAATTCAGAGGGCTATAAATTGAGCCCTCCAGTCACAAAAATAAAAAGGAAGAACACATTTTGCACCGAACCTCTGGCGAAATATAGAGAGAAAACAGTGAGAATTCTTCAAGAATTGTCACCTTTTTCTCTCCAATCTTTCCCAACTCATACTCATCCACTCACTCTCATATTAAAGCCCTAAACACTCATACACTCAAGCCAAACACTCAAGAACACAAGGAAGATTGGTAAACCCTCCTCTTCCTAACCCTAAATCTCATCCATGCATGCATCTTCAAACTACAAAATGTAGTTCCTTCATCTTCTTGCTTTAGATCTAAGAAGATCACCATGGAAGACCATCTCCATGGATGATCTTCTACAAAGATCAACATTATTTTTAAGCTTTCTTACTTTCTTGCAAAGAAAACTCATTTTCAAAACCCTAAAAACCATTTTCAAGCATAAAATCTTGATTTCAAAGGATAAAATTCCCCTTCCCAAGCAAATGAAATGCTTAGTCCTAATGTACCCCAAGGATGGTTTGGTATAGTTGATTCACCACTAAAATGTCTAGTGATCACTAACCAAAACCTAGGGAAATGGGGACAAGCATGGATGCAAAACCCCCTTTAAAATCATATTTTCTTTCTTGAGAAGTTGCTGTCCAGTAGCAATTTTCTCAGACCTCAGTCCATGGTCTTAATTTTTGGACACAGATGAACTTGGAATTTGGTGTTGACTACAAAATACTTTTTGTAGCAAACATCCAGAGCTTTCCAGACATAATTTTACTTTATTTTTTGGGTGAGTAAAACTCCTCTTTTCAAATTTTCTTTCAGAGGCTAGTTCATCAGCTTCTGGGAATCCAGATCTCATATCTGAGGTTTCCAGAAGGTTTTTACCCCTCAAATCTTCTCCAAAATGGAAAATTCCTTCGCACAAACTTTATTTAAGGTGTCTAGAACAACTTTCATTCTCTGAGTTTATCCAGATTATGAAGTTTTAAGACCCTTGAATCCATTTCAAAATCAAAGGTCCACTGCCTTTTTCATTCTGGCAGAAATGGCTCTCAACTTCAAAAGGTCTTTTGAGTACCAAATCTCAATCCAAAAATCTTCCAAAAAATCATGGGATCAGTTTAAAGTCTTAAAAAGATATCCCAATTTTTACTTTTCTGAGTTTCAACTTATTTTGGCCAAAACACACACACACACACACACACAAATGATTTTCAGCTTGGAAGACTCGTTTTACGAGGCGCGTCGGGTGCACACTAACGTCCTTCCCGACGCGTAACATGACCTCCGAACCTAAATCTCTGATCTCGGGCTTTTTTCAAAGTTTTGGCCCTCAAAATTAAAATGGCGTGGCGACTCCGTTTCGTTGATTTTTTCACACAAAAATGGGAAAATTTTCGGACACACATTCATCACAGTGGCGACTCCGCTGGGGACTAAGCTTTTTTTTTAAAAAAAATGGTATTTGGTATATTGGTGGAAACCACTAAATTTCCCGTTATCACCTCCTAACACGAGTCGGGGATAAATTGTGGTCTAACAATCCCACGTACCGGTATCACCGTTTTCAAAAAAAAAAAAGCTTTTGAGGGTCAAGCTTCCGTCCCGGCTTTGAAAATCATTTTTGTGTGTGTGTTGATTTTTGCACAGTTTTCATGTTGTTTTGGCCGCCTCGGAGAAAGTCAAAATTTTGACTGTCGGAATAATGTCCCTAGCTGTCGGAATTTTCGTGCTTACGTGCTTATGTGCTCATAAAAAAAAATCAAAAAAAAAAAGAGAATTTCAAAAAAAGAAGAAGAAAATTCTCAAAAAAATATAATCATGCATCATATTTTTAAGACACATAAAAAAATCTCTATTTTACTCGGAAAAAGAATATAGGCGCTTGCACACTACGCGCACGTGACCGTACACTGCACACTACGTCCTTAACCCGGGGAAATCCTTGTCGCGGTCCGTTTGGTCTTATTACGCCTCTCGGATGAGCACAGGACTACCCAAACATCCCATGGAGCCTCGTGTCGACCATGCACTTGTCCGTGACACACTTTGTCCGAGACCCGGTTGGTTTTTAGTGTGGTCTGTGTCATGCCCTGTCTGTGTATAGACCTTTCCTTTCAAGCCTTTGTCGGCATACCGACTCAATATCTTTCGGGTCCCTAATCGGTCGAAGTTACGCCGGTTTTCCGCCGCAGACTTTGACCAAGATATTGACCGGCGCCTTGACTTCGGCTCGGCGCACAAATTATACACTGACTCCCAAAGCATTGACACCGAGTCATCAAGGATTAATGACTATTCCATGCCTAATTACGGCTTAGCGACGACAAGTCAAGATCAATCGTGGACGCTTATCGGTCCAAATCATGCCGACTTTTGTCGAGCCCTCGGACATGATCTTGACTTTCGACGTCGGCTTTGTCCGTAATTTACATCGAATGCTCGTTAAGACTCGATTACCCGCCGACTTTTAGGATCGTTTTCTTTCGGTCGGTGGGACCCGCTTGCCCTATAGGACCCTCGCCGGGGCTGTCCACCCGGGAGGTCGAAATACAGGTGGAATACGAGGGGCTTATAGACGTAGTGACGGGGCCCACTGATCCGGAATCGAGTAGTTTGCGAAAAGAAGAGCAATCTTTTCCAACCGATTAGGTTAATAAAACATGTTTTAAGTAAACGTGAACAAATAATCGCATGTTGCATGAGCCAAAAGCCCAAACACCTACCCTCCTTTCCATTCCCGGACATCGAACCTTCGTGTCCTTTCCCCATGACTCCGTACAAAGCTTGGTTTCGGGCGCGGGTCACCGTTTGATCAATTGGGAAGAGTCAAGCGCATCGTCGGCTTCACCGTTTGTTCCGACTCGGGTTTCAGAATGTCCGCATCGGCCGGTAATGATGGGGATAACGTTGCTCCGTCCTCCAAAATCCCTCGAACAGTTGACGTGTGGATCCGGTTGGTAGAACAAATGAGACTTCGACATGAGGCTCAAATTGATGACCTGCGGGGGTAGTCGCAAGTCATGGTTTGACTATCGGTCTCAATTCCGATGGCACTTTTACCGCAAAGACGGAAGAGGGTTCTCCTCCTCTTCTTAATAGTCCGGATACATCAAGATGCTACCCCAAGATTCCTATGTTTCCACCGCGGGACTCCTGCCCGCCGACTTACAGGGCAACCGGCCCCCAAACAAAGATAGGGGGACGAAAGAGTTCGGTATACCAGTCGCTGTCCCTCTCAAAGTGATGATCCCACAAGTGTCGCTGAGTGATGAAAATCAGGAACAGTTGAAGAAATATGGTCACCATCAAAGCCCCGGAAGAACGCCGAGAACGTACAGGCAGCTGGATGGAAGAGGCCACACGCCACTTCGGGACTTTAACAATATCCCAACCGACCGGGGCTACCCTGAAGGACAAACATGTGCCCGTTCCCCTGGGACCTCAATATCTCTCATTATCCGGCGGAGTCCAATCACTCGCTACCAGATGAGCCTAGCCAGATCCCCGGACAGTTCCACTCAAAGTCATTCCAAAGCCGCTCAACCCGAGGTCCCAAATCCGTCACCAGCCGTAGAACACATTTGGTGGGATATTTGTGACTGTCCCGATTGCCTTGAAAGGGACTATCAGACCGGATACACGAGGACCGTCCTCCTAAGAAAAGAAAATTTCCTCCCGGCCAAAAATTGAAGGAGAGATTCGAGGCGGTGATAACGGCGTGGGAACGCTCGGGAGCCATCCGGGGGATTTGATTATTATGTACTCTACTCCGGTCGGTCTTCCCCCAAGCAAAAAGGGGTAAAAGAGCGAGAAAACCCTTGCCAACGACGAGGTGAGACTTTCGGATGCAATACTGCGAGAAGTCCAAGCCCCCTCGGGGTCGGCCAAGGTTCGGTTTGTCCGGTTCCCGAGTATACAGATGAAGAAAAACCGACGCCGATCTGGCGCCCCACTCAATCAACATGTTATTTGGAGATGTCAACCGCCACAAAAGGCATCGGTATAACCCGGGGGCTTCGGCAAAGGCTCTACCTCGCAAGAAAAAGGCACGAAGCGACGGGTTTAATGACTCTCTATCCCGAGACAAGGACCAAATCTATGATCCTCACCTATATGGGAGCATGATCACCTATGCGATGAAGATTTGCCAAGAGATGTCTCCCAACACAACGAAGCTTTGTACATCACTATTCGGCTCAACACCATGTCACTCTACGGGGTATTAGTGGACAATGGATCATCGGTAAACGTTCTTCCCTCGGCATGATGAGGGCCCTCCGCATAAATGAAAGGCGCGTGATCCCATCTACCCGGATTTGTCGAGGCCTACGACGGTTTGTCTCGTCCCATCAGGGACAGTGACTCTGGAACTGCGGTACGAAACCCAAATGGTGCCCGCAAAGTTCCATGTAATGGATATCCCCTCCGAGTTCACGACCTACTAGGGCGCCCTTGGTTGCATCACATGAAAGCCATAGCCTCCACTCTCCACCAATGCGTCAAATTCATCAACCAGCGGGGAGACCTTGAAGTCATAAGGGGTGACAGGTTTCCTCATAGGGAACAGAAGAGCTGAAACAATAGCCAAGAACACCCACAGTCAAACACCGGGGCTACATCCTTCAAGAGGCAAGCTTCGCCAACATCCTTTGGAATCCCGCGATGCCAACTATGTCGACACACTCAAGCAAGCAGACTCCGAAGGAGTTCGATTCATCAAATTTAATTGCTATTTCCAACACTTGGAGGCACTTTGGAAGGAAACGCTGAACACCGCCATGATACGGGCACACAAGTCCCCGGTCCTCAATCACAGATTTGTCGGCATTCTGCAAACCCATTCTTTGGCCTCGCCAGAGTGAGGAAATTTTCATGATAAAAGTCGACAAACACCGGACGGACTCGGCTCGAATCTATGAACGTCGTGTGGGACGTCCTCCTTGCTGGAACTTACACCATCGCCAAGCCTTTCCGCTCGAGTATGGGACATGAGATTTCTTCCTAGCAGCTCACCGAGACGCAATGCGTCCCTACATCTGGATTGAGCGGTCGGATTGTGACGAAACGGAAATCCCGAGGATTGAGGAAGATCCCTACATCCACATGCTCGGCTTTCGGACGCCAAACACAATTGATTCCGGTTCGAGACAAAGAGATGATAGCGGCGGCGAGGAGGGAGCACGAGACCATGCCTTTCCCGGGTTGTGAAGCCACCGGCAGTGATGCCGCTAAAGAATTGGGAAACTCTCTCGGGCCCGTCCGCGACCAAAGAGGAAATGATCACCAAGCTTGGATTGGTCCCCGTCCTTTCGTGTCAACCTTTGTAAAGTCCTTCGAGTCTCTCATTGTTGAGTTCGGAGTCTCTCGAGTCGTCCAGATGGCCTCACGCCCGAAGACCACGAAATTGTAGCCAATGTTGTATTCCCTCTTATTCTCAATGAAATGACGAACCTTTCGAGTATCCCTTAATTGCCACTTTAACTAATGATGAATTAACTAATAATCTAAAAATAGTTAATAACGATTCACTAGATGAAGAGGCGGACACATTAAATGAACAATATATCAAAGAAATCTTTAAGCGGGTTGTCAGGAAAGAGGAAAATCGAGCCCAAGCCGCCGAGGAGATTTTGACAAGTGTGAATCGGGAGCCGCGGAAGAGCCTAAAGAGACGCAGATTGGTAGTTTCTTCGAAGGGACTGAAAGGGACGCCCTAATTGAGCCGCTAAAAGAATTCGTGGATGTGTTCGCGTGGTCCTATAAAGATATGCCAGGCCTCGATCCTTCCATAGTTGAGCACCGAATACCGCTCGACCCGAAGTCAAGCCGGTAAAGCGAAGCTAAGAAGAATTAAGCCCGAATGGTCCCTACAAGTGAAAGAGGAGATAGAAAAGATGCTCGGGCGGGGTTCATCGGGGTCATTGAATACCCAACATGGCTGTCCAACATAGTGACGGTGACCAAGGCCAACGGAAAGATCCGATCCGCGTAGACTTCGGGGATGCGAACAAAGCCGGTCAAAGACGATTTCCCCTGCCAAACATCGACATTTTGGTAGATTCCACGGCCAACCATGAAGTCAAATCCTTCGTCGACGGTTTTGCCGGCTACAACCAAATCAAAATGGCGAGAAGAAGATCAAGCCAAAACAGCCTTCCACAACCCCTTGGGGCACATGCGCTACACGGCCATGCCATTCGGACTAAAGAATCTGGGGCTACGTACCAAGGCGGCTACGGCTCTGTTCCATGACATGATCCACAAAGAAATCGAGGTCTATGTGGACGACATGATAATACATTCCGAGAGGATCGGATGGCCGGCATTTTTGTTGATTTGAGAAAATTCTTCGGCCGCCTCCGAGACCACGGCATGAGGCTGAATCCGGCCAAGTGCACTTTCGGTGTAAGACGAGGTAAGGTGCTAGGATATATGGTGACGGAACGGGGAATCAAAGTAGATCCCCGAAGAAAATCAAGGCGATAGTTGAAATGAAGCCACCCCGGACAACGACGAAGTGAAATCCTTCATGGGAAGATTGCAATACATAAGCCGCTTTGTAAATCGGTGACCTCGATCTGCGAGCCGATCTTCAAGTTGATGAAGAAAAATGCCTTCACACGTAATGGACCCCGGAATGTCGGCTTGCCTTTGAGCAGATCAAGGCATACCTTGTGAATCCTCCAGATTCTCGCCCACCACATCGGCAAAAGCCACTCTTGCTATATCTAATCACGAGATACGGCAATTGGGGCTATGCTAGCTCAAGAGAAGAAAGATTCCAAAGTCGAAACGCCATCTATTTCGTAGCGTAAAGCTCCAAGGAAGCGAACTCAATTACTCGCTTGCGAGAAGACTTGCGCGAGGTTTGGTGCAGGTAGTGGGAAAGTTGAAACACTACATGCAGTCTCACCCGATACATCTTGTTTCAAGGATAGACCCCATCAAATATCTGTTCGACAAGCCTTCCATCTCCATGAGATTGGCAAAATGGTCGTTCTTTTTGGCCGAATATGACATCACTTATGTTTCAAGGAAATCCGTAAAAGGACGCATAATGGCGAGAACATACGGCCGATTTCCCAAGTGATGAGTCTCGAGGACCTGAGCCTCAATTTCCCGATGATGGAATCTTCGCTCTAGAAGGAGAAAATCGCTGGCAACTCTTCTTCGACGGGCGTCAAACAAAAGGGGGAACGGGATAGGAATGCTTCGGTCGATCCTACTGCGACGAACACACCCCATAGCTTGAAGGCCGAACTTCGAAGTCACCAACAACGCTGCTGAATATGAAGCTTGCATAGGCGGGTTGGAAGCCGCCCTTGAAAGAAATATCAAGGAATTGGAGGTGTATGGAGACTCTGCCCTCATCATCAATCAGGTCTCTAACAAGTGGAAGACCGTGGATCCGGGTTTGCAGAAGTATCATGCTTACATGGAAGAGTTAGTAACTCAATTTAAAGAGATCAGCTTTCATTACTTGCCAAGAGACCGAAACGGGTTCGCAGATGCTCTGGCTACACTAGCCTCTCTTGTCGAAATACACGAAGGAAAGTCTGTTAAACCGTTCGAGTCGGGAGAAGAGAAAACCCCACCTATTGCTTGAAATTGAAGCGGAAGCCGAATCGATCAATGATCCACAGTACACTCAGTTTACCGAGCACGAAGGATGGCGAGGCCTCTTTCAAAAATGAAGACGGGGAATATAAAGAAGGAATCAAAGCGAAAAGTCTCTCGGCCACAAACGGCTCGCCTCCCATTATGTTCTTTTGGGAAACATGTTATACAAAAAGCGTTATCAAGGCCCCCTCTGCGATGTATCGGCAAACAAGAGGCTACTGAACTCATGAAAGAAATACATGGTGGTACTGCGGCCCTCACATGAATGCTCGAGCTCGATGCAAATCATACGAGAATGGGGTACTTTTGGATCTCCATGGAAACCGAATGCATCCAGTTCGTCAAAAGCTGCGACAAATGTCAGCGATACTCAAATCTTAATCACTTGCCTCCTCACGAGTTATCTTGCATGACAACCCCTTGGCCTTTCGTCACTTGGGGAATTGATGTCATAGGCAAAATCACACCATCGTGCAAGATGCGGCCACGAGTTCGTCACCCCGGTAGCCGTGGATTATTTCACCAAGTGGGTTGAAGCAAAGTCCTACAAAATCCTCAATTCAAAGAAAGTTGCCCTCTTCATCAAAGAAAACATCATGTGCGGATACGGGTTGCCGGCCGAAATCATCTCAGATAATGGATCCCACTTCGAAGGGGAATGTGAAAAGCTATTTGGCGGAATTCCGAATAACCCGTCACAAGTCATCTCCCTACAGGCCCCAAACCAACGGAGCCGTCGAAGCAGCAAACAAGACTCTGGAAAATATCATCCGGAAAATGGCTGTCCAAGGCAGAGATTGGCCCGAGAAGTTACACCTGGCACTCTGGGGCTCTGAGAACATCGGTCGAACGGCAGCGGGAAACACCTTTTGCCCTCACATACGGAATGGAAGCCGTACTCCCAATCGAGTGGAAATCCCTCGCTCCGTGTGCTGCTGGAAAGCCGGATCAACGAGGTCGAATGGCTCCCGAGTCGCCATGATGAATTGGCCCTACTAGACGAACGCCGATTGAAGGCCATGGAACACATCCGAGCCTACCAAGGAAGAATGGCTAGAGCCTTCGACAAGAAAGTAAAGCATCGGGAAATCCGAGAAGGTGATCTCGTTCTAAAAGAAAAGCCCCCTGTCCGTATCAACCCCCTCGGCAAATGGGAGCCTGTATGGGTCGGACCATATGTAGTCCAGAAGATCTTCTCCGGAGGAGCCATGCAACTTGCAGACCTCGACGGGAATCCCTTTGCACACCCAGTGAATGGTGACAAGCTGCGCAGATACTACGCGTAAAACAAAAAAAAGAAGAAAAAAGAGAGTGCTAAAAGAGTAATACCCAACTAGGTTAGAAACCCGAGAAGGGCGGCCTAGGTAAAAAACAGGGTTGCACCAAAAAAACAAAAAAAAACAACAACAAAAAAAAGAGTGCTAAAAGAGTAATACCCAACTAGGTTAGAAACCCGAGAAGGGCGGCCTAGGTAAAAAACAGGGTTGCACCAAAAAAAAAAACACAAAAAAGAAACAAACAAAAAAACAAAAAAAAAAAAACAAAAAAGAGTTCACCGGGTTGAACTACGAAGACTGAGCTCCTCAAAATGAGGGGAACGTAGGCAGCCGGAAACGGTTCGGTCTAAAGCACAAATAAAAGCCATACTTTGGCATCAATACAATTGATCAGACCATGAAAGCGTCTCGAAAAAACTCTAAAGCAATTCAAATATTCATTACAAGTTAAAAGCTCTTTGATGAGTCTAAGCCCGATTCATTCCTACAAGCGGCAACCTGCTAAAAGAAACTAAGATACATAATCAAACTAATGTGTCCGCCATGACAAGAAAAGGGATACTCGGAAACCTCGGAGTCACTCCAAGCCACTCGTCTTGGCCTCTCCCTTCTTCTTCCCCCTCGAGTCTTTCTCTTCGAACCGGAAAAATGTCGGTATTCCTCCTACCAAGCTCACGGTATAGGGACAGGGTCTATCAAACCAGCCTCCGTCGGTGGCCTTAGTAGCCCTAGCGTCATCCCTCATCTCCTGTAACCTAGCCGGTAGCATAGGAGCCCTCCTCTCCTGTCTCTTGACGTAAGCCTCATAATCGGTCACGGCGTCTCCGCTCCTGTCATGAGGGTTGGCCCTCGCCTCGGCCCTCCTCCTCTCGAAGCGATCGGGACCTCCGCACCCACAATGGCCTCACGCCGTCTCAAAATAGCCACCCGAGTCTCTCCCAGATGCCTCTCATACCAATCCAGGTACCAAGTGGTCAGGAACACCGGTCTCGAACGCCTGAGAATAACCCAAGAAGGAAAGGCGTCATACCTCCATGCTCGGGAAAGAAATGGAAACACCGAGGGATCATCCATGGAAACAGGAGCCACCACCCTGGTGGCTATATCATCAAAACCCTCCAAAGGAACCTGCTCCAAGCCAAACTGCCTCTCGGGACTCAGAGCCGGAATGTAGAAGCTGGACTGAGAAATCCCCGGAAGCATAACCACATGGGACCCGTCTGAAGCACTCTGCGAGTCTCCACCCGCCAATGAGGCACCAACCATCTGATATCTTCGGTCCGGCGACCCGCCATCCAACGCGCCCACGAGCCCCGATCATCAAAATCTACATCGACACCTCTCTGGCAAAAGTCCAAGGCACGATCATATCGAGAGGTTTCCCGAAGAACCCCCAAACGCTCCATCGGCCACGGGGTCAAGAGGAACGGGCTGCCCCCGTGCATATACCGCCGTCCGGTAGCTAATCTGCATCGAGAGCATGAAAAGTCTCCCGAGAATCAAAGGAACGACATCTACGCCGGGCGACGGTGAACGACAACATCCAAAGAAAGACCGATGGCAGATCCCGAAGGAATAGACCATGAACAGGGTGCCAAACATACAAAGTGCAAAGGCATCCCAATAGGCATCATCCACCAAACCTAGGCCCCTAAATCTGTCGGGAAGACCGGAAATATCGAAATGATCGGGACCGCGGATCATACCTTGCGCTTCCTCCGGGGAAAGATGAAGGAGGACGCACAATCTGTCAGCAAAAGAAGCCCCTCCGGGCAAAGGAACCGCTATCTCTTCCACCTCCGGACCTCCAAGTAAGGCCCGAAATTCTTCGACAGTCGGAACAATCTCGTTGAAGGAAAGGCAAAAGACATGCCTTCTAGTATCCCAAAACGAAGAAGAAGCTCTTAAGAGGTCATAATCCGGAACCAATTCTTTGAGAGACCACAAGCATCGTATCTTGTACCTTTCTTCAAAGAATGATCTTCTCTCATGCATGATCTCCCTACACCACTCCTTGAACTTTTCAAAGAACAACATTTGCCTTTCTTTGGACAATTTTGGAGAATTTTTGGCCATTTCCATGGTTTTTCTCTCTTTCTCCCCGAAAATGGCTGTTTGAACTGGAGGTTGAAGAGGATATTTGAATTTGAAATAAAGCAAGACCAGTCGAACCAAAATTAAAGGACAGTGTCAGATGCAGTCCCCATCCGCGCGGATGGGATTGCTTTCCCAAAAAAATCTGCAACAGTCCAAGCTGCTACGCCAAAAAAGGAATATTCCGTCCCGGTTGCTCGAAACTTGTGCAAAAACCTCCCCAAACCAGTCCATACACCAAACACCCTTGCAAAAAAACAAAAAAAAAAAACCAAGGCTCATGCAACACTTTGCATTCATACCGCATTCCATTCATAAAATAAAATCCTAAATTATTACATTCCAAAAAAAAAAGAGTGTGCATAAAAAAAAAAAACAAACAAACATAAATAAAATCCTAAATTATTACATCCAAAAAAAAAAAAAGAAAAAATGTGCATAAGCTTTGTACAAATCTAAATCTCAATCTCAAATCTCAAAAAAAAAAAAAAAATCAATCGGAGTCTCCGGCGCCCGATGTACGCCCCAGGCCCCTCTTGCGACTCGGGCCCGCCTCCTCAGGAGCCCCGAAAATCTCGGGCTCAGAATCGTCCTCGTCTCCGTAAAAGAGGCTCATCAGGACCAACCGGCACGCTCCGATAGGGCAAGCCGAGATCTCGCGAAAAATCGTATCCGAAGGTGAAGGCGTCGGACTCGGACATACGAAGACGACCCGCCATGCCGCCATACGTGTCTCGCCCGTGTGGATCCCCGAGAATGACGTGATCCGAAGCGCAACATCGCGCTGGGGATCAAGGAGAGGAGACAAAGGAGTCTCTGAGGAAGTCTCGAGCGAATAGGGAAGCCTCCCGTCCGACAGGCGCCGGCCGTGGTCGCCTCGCTCTAGCCTCGAGGAGCCCCGCAGCGACCATCCTCCCGATGAATCTCTTGGCCCGATCACTTGCTTCGTCGGCTTCTCGACGACCACCTCCGAAAACTGCACAAAAGCAAAAGCAAAAAAAAAAAGAAGTGATGCTAAAGATGATGAAACAAAAGGAAGAAAAGAAGGGGAAAAGGTGAAACCATACCTTCATACTCCTGGACGAGGCCGGAAAGCTCGTGGAAGTCGCTCGGGCCGAGGGATCTCGCACCCTCAATCGGACCCCATCCTGGACATAGGAAAAATCCGCCCGAGGGTACCGCGGGATCCCAAGCCCCTCCCTATCCGTAACTCCGAGGCATCCTCAGCCTCCTCAAGACGAATGTCGCATATGGCTCAATCGCCACGAAGTCCGAGAAGTGCTGGCCAGCTCGGTAATCATCCCAGGTCATGGACCGATCGCTCGGGTGCATCATATCGGCAGGAGGCTCCACCGGTGTCCTCAAAGGCGAGTTCACGCCATGCCGGCGCGTCACCCTCTCTCCTGCATAATAGGCATCGCAGGTCGGACCTCTCAAAATCCTCCGCCGCACTGTCCAGATCTCAGCGCCCTTCACCGCGCTACCTCAAAGCGATCCCAAGGGAAGAATATCATCCCTCATCCGTCTCAGCCTCCGTCAAAGGAAGGCAATCCGCGTACCTGAGAGTCGTACGCCCCCTGGAGCTTATCTTCTCCCGGGCATGCTTGGACCAAGACCGCATGGCCGGATACGCCCGACGTACTCCGCTGCCTGCCGCCACACCGTGACGTGAAAAAACTCCAACGCCCATACCCGCGAAAGGTAAAAATCCAATCAATCCAATTGCAAAAGAAAAGTGCGTGCTCAAAAAAAAAAAAAGAGAGGGAAAGCAAAAAGAGAGCTTATACCTCCGTGGCAAACTCGAAGCAAAGACAAAGAGCTCACGGCCTTCAGGCTGTACCTATCAAGAGCAAAATAAAGCTCGCCAGCCCGGCCTCTCCCCACGAGACATCTCCGCCGTCTCCATGTCCTCCAAGGACCTCGGCAAGGCAAAGACCGCCGTCCCTCAAAGCATGTCCAAAGAGCGTGCTCGAGAAAGCAAACCACAAGAAGGCCCCGGCAATCTGACGGCGCCTATCCTCTCCTCCCCAGCCTCATAACTCGCTATGGTCTCCACGATCTTCCCGTAAACCACGGCATACTCCATCCCCATCCCCTTTTGGGAATAGGGAAAATCCCGTAAGAGCCGCAGACGCATCGCTATAGCCATCCCGCCACTCAATGCCGCTGGCCCATTAAAGGACAGCCCGTAATCGCAAAGATAGTCGGAGGGCGTAACCGTAGCCTCGCCCCGTAAGAAGTGGAAGGTGTGGGTCGCGCCCCACCAATGCCGCGCCGAGCAAACATCAAGCCCTTGCTCTTAGGGAACTTGACCTGGGCCCTCAAGCACTCGACGAACTCCCAGAGCCCCGTCTCGACAACAATCTGTCTCGGACTCGGCAAAGCTCCTCGGCCCGCATCCGGAAGCCGGTCCCACAAGTCAATCACGGAATCCACCGATCCTCGAGTCTTCATTTTGTTCAGCTGCTCCGTCACAAAACGGTGTCCGCCCTGCAAAAAAAAAAAAAGAGAAAATGTCAAAAAAAAAAATTTTTGCATTTGCACAAAAAAAAAAAAAAGAAAGCATACACATGCATTTAAAAAAAAAAATTTTCGACAGCATAACAGCATACAATGAGCATAGCCCCATTTTTCTCGCATGAAAGAAAACAGTTTTCAGCAAGTCCCAATGCATTCATCAAAAAAAAAAGATGCATTCCTACGGAAGTAAAAACTCCGTCCCATTTTCATAAAATAACATGCATCATCTCAAAAAAAAAATTCGCATACATGCATATCATCCATCTTACATGCAACGGGAGGAAAAATCCGTCCCACTTTTCAAAAAAAAAAATCCTAAACATACATACATCTCATATTGGCAAAATGCCCATTCTTTCCAAACAAAATGCATGCATTGCATCATCATTCATCAATATCAAAATTCAATTTCAAAAAAAAAATCATCATCATCATCAAAATGCAATATTCAATTTCAAAAAAAAAAAAAATCACAATTCTTCGAATTTTCACATGTAATTTTCGAATTGAAAAAAAAATGTGGCAAAAATGTCAATTCTTTTTCCCAAGCAAAGTGCACATTTTGGGTTACTCACATAATCATCAAGATTCAAAGACAATGAACATGCAATATTCAATTTCAAAAAAAAAAAATTTCAAAAATCACCCAAAATTCAAATTTCAAACAAGAAATCAACAAAGGGATCAAAGGGTTTCAAAGTATACCGTTCGGAGATTCGAATCCGAAGCCCAATGTTGCCAAGCATCGGGGTAATGCTCCTCTGCAACCGATTGCGAAAGATTGTAATGCCTCCTCATCCGAACGAGCTCCAATCGCCTCTCCGCTACCGGGCCACGTCCTTGGCCTTGAAAAGCGCCTTCCCCGTGTTCCATTGCTCAAAAAATCGAAGAAAATCGGAAGATTTCGGAGCTCCAAAGGCCAAAAATGGCGGATTTGCGACTTTCTCTCTCTTTCCTCTCGTAATTTTCTATAAAAACAGAATGGGGAAGAGGAAGGGCGTTGGCCCTAATTAATACCCCTGATTTTCAGGTCCTCTCCGCGCGGACAGGATTGCAAGGGTCAAAATGACCCTTTTGCCCCTTAAAATTTCAGGACTCGGTTTCAGTCCCCAACTTGACAAAGTCAACCCCCTTTCAAGAAAATCATTCCCCGGCAGTCAAACGTAAGACCGAGTGACCCGAGAAAGATAACGGATCCCGTATCTTTCATCAAAATTATCCCCGGCCGTCAAACGTAAGACCGAGTGCCCCGAGAAAGATAACGAGATCCCGTATCTTTCATCAAAATCTTCCCCGGCAGTCAAACGTAAGACCGAGTGCCCCGAGAAAGATAACGAGATCCCGTATCTTTCATCAAAATTACCCCCGGCTAGCCAAACGTAAGACCGAGTGCCCCGAGAAAGATAACGGATCCCGTATCTTTCATCAAAATTACCCCTAGCCTCAAACGTATGACCGAGTGCCCCGAGAAAAGATAACGGATCCCGTATCTTTCATCAAAATCTTCCGGTCAAACGTAAGACCGAAAATGCCACACTGAGAAAGATAACGAGATCCCGTATTTTCATCAAAATTACCCCCTAAGCCAAACGTAAGACCGAGTGCCCTGAGAAAGATAACGAGATCCCGTATCTTTCATCAAAATTACCCCCTATAAGAAAAACGTAAGACCGAGTGCCCCGAGAAAGATAACAAGATCCCGTATCTTTCATCAAAATCATCCAACGGCGAGTCAAACGTAAGACCAATTTCCTGCACGAATACGTCGATTTTTCCCAAAGAAAGGCTAACGAAATCCCCAGCAAAATTAACGGAATCCCAAAAGCCAACGAGATCTCGAGTAAGACTCGAACTACGAAAGGGCTTGATTCCCACTAGGGATACGTAGGTAGCCTATCATTAGGTCCAGCCCCTCGACCAAAACGGTCACCCTCTCCTTCGGCAGCAGACGAAGTCCACCGAAAGGCCATTTCAAATTAAGGTCCGAGGCGCCTAAAAAGCCATCATCATCAAGGTCCGAGGCACCTAAAAGGCCATCATCATCAAGGTTCGAGGCACCTAAAACGCCATCATCATCAAGGTCCGAGGCACCGAAAAAGCCATCATCAAGGTTCGAGGCACCTAAAACGCCATCTCCAAGGTTCGAGGCACCTAAAACGCCATCTCCAAGGTTTGAGGCACCTAAGACGCTATCACTAGGAAAGCGATAAATCGCAGTCATCCCCAGCAGAGCGGATACCCGTCAGACCGAAAATGGTCGTTCCTATCCCCAGCAGAGCGGATAGCCATCAGACCGAAAATGGTCATCTCTTATCCCCAGCAGAGCGGATAGCCATCAGACCGAAAATGATCATCTCTTATCCCCAGCAGAGCGGATAGCCATCGAGACCAAAAATGGTCATCTCTTATCCCCAGCAGAAGTTTCTTTCCAAAGCAACCGACCGAGAACTCGCTCATCAGTTCGAGGCACCTAAAACGCCATCATCGCTGTGGTCAAAGACCCGAACTACGATCGGCTTGATTCCCACCCAGGATACGTAGGTAGCCTATCGCTAGGTTCAGCCACCCGATCACTCGATCATCCCGCCAAATATGGAGCCTTACTCTTATCGACGACCCCGCTTCCTTCGAAAGCGCCGTCGCCGAGGGGCTACTGTAAGTGCTCCAATTTGAGCTTGTTAGAATTTTCGTTAGAAAATTAACGAAAGTTATAACATTTCTAACAATTCCTAACAATCCTAACTTTTCTAACAAAGTGAGGGTAAAATGGGCATTGTTATTTAAGGTTAAACCTTAAAAAGAATCTCAAAAAGCAAAACAAAAGAAGAAAACCAAAAATGGCAATGGCTGGAAACACAAAAACTGGCTGTTAATTTGAATTTCAAAAAGATTATTCCTCTTGTCCAAAGCTGAAGCTGCATTTAATGAACAAAGGCACGCCGACCGGACTCGGGTCCGCGCGGATAAGTATGTAAAATTCAGAGGGCTATAAATTGAGCCCTCCGAGTCACAAAAATAAAAAGGAAGAACACATTTTGCACCGAACCTGCGGCGAAATATAGAGAGAAAACAGTGAGAATTCTTCAAGAATTGTCACCTTTTCTCTCCAATCTTTCCCAACTCATACTCATCCACTCACTCTCATATTAAAGCCCTAAACACTCATACACTCAAGCCAAACACTCAAGAACACAAGGAAGATTGGTAAACCCTCCTCTTCCTAACCCTAAATCTCATCCATGCATGCATCTTCAAACTACAAAATGTAGTTCCTTCATCTTCTTGCTTTAGATCTAAGAAGATCACCATGGAAGACCATCTCCATGGATGATCTTCTACAAAGATCAACATTATTTTTAAGCTTTCTTACTTTCTTGCAAAGAAAACTCATTTTCAAAACCCTAAAAACCATTTTCAAGCATAAAATCTTGATTTCAAAGGATAAAATTCCCCTTCCCAAGCAAATGAAATGCTTAGTCCTAATGTACCCCAAGGATGGTTTGGTATAGTTGATTCACCACTAAAATTTCTAGTGATCACTAACCAAAACCTAGGGAAATGGGGACAAGCATGGATGCAAAACCCCCTTTAAAATCATATTTTCTTTCTTGAGAAGTTGCTGTCCAGTAGCAATTTTCTCAGACCTCAGTCCATGGTCTTAATTTTTGGACACAGATGAACTTGGAATTTGGTGTTGACTACAAAATACTTTTTGTAGCCAACATCCAGAGCTTTCCAGACATAATTTTACTTTATTTTTTGGGTGAGTAAAACTCCTCTTTTCAAATTTTCTTTCAGAGGCTAGTTCATCAGCTTCTGGGAATCCAGATCTCATATCTGAGGTTTCCAGAAGGTTTTTACCCTCAAATCTTCTCCAAAATGGAAAATTCCTTCGCACAAACTTTATTTAAGGTGTCTAGAACAACTTTCATTCTCTGAGTTTATCCAGATTATGAAGTTTTAAGACCCTTGAATCCATTTCAAAATCAAAGGTCCACTGCCTTTTTCATTCTGGCAGAAATGGCTCTCAACTTCAAAAGGTCTTTTGAGTACCAAATATCAATCCAAAAATCTTCCAAAAAATCATGGGATCAGTTTAAAGTCTTAAAAAGATATCCCAATTTTTTACTTTTCTAAGTTTCAACTTATTTTGGCCAAAACACACACACACACACACACACACAAATGATTTTCAGCTTGGAAGACTCGTTTTACGAGGCGCGTCGGGTGCACACTAACGTCCTTCCCGACGCGTAACATGACCTCCGAACCTAAATCTCTGATCTCGGGCTTTTTCAAAGTTTTGGCCCTCAAAATTAAAATGGCGTGGCGACTCCGTTTCGTTGATTTTTTCACACAAAAATGGGAAAATTTTCGGACACACATTCATCACAGTGGCGACTCCGCTGGGGACTAAGCTTTTTTTTTTAAAAAAAAAATGGTATTTGGTATATTGGTGGAAACCACTAAATTTCCCGTTATCACCTCCTAACACGAGTCGGGGATAAATTGTGGTCTAACAATCCCACGTACCGGTATCACCGTTTTCAAAAAAAAAAAAAGCTTTTGAGGGTCAAGCTTCCGTCCCGGCTTTGAAAATCATTTTTGTGTGTGTGTTGATTTTTGCACAGTTTTCATGTTGTTTTGGCCGCCTCGGAGAAAGTCAAAATTTTGACTGTCGGAATAATGTCCCTAACTGTCGGAATTTTCGTGCTTATGTGCTCATAAAAAAAAAATCAAAAAAAAAAGATTTTCAAAAAAAAAGAAGAAGAAAATTCTCAAAAAAAAAAATCATGCATCATATTTTTAAGACACATAAAAAAATCTCTATTTTACTCAGAAAAAGAATATAGACTGCTTGCACACTACGCGCACGTGACCGTACACTGCACACTACGTCCTTAACCCGGGGAAATCCTTGTCGCGGTCCGTTTGGTCTTATTACGCCTCTCGGATGAGCACAGGACTACCCAAACATCCCATGGAGCCTCGTGTCGACCATGCACTTGTCCGTGACACACTTTGTCCGAGACCCGGTTGGTTTTTAGTCTGGTCTGTGTCATGCCCTGTCCGTGTATAGACCTTTCCTTTCAAGCCTTTGTCGGCATACCGACTCAATATCTTTCGGGTCGACTCCGTTTCGTTGATTTTTTCACACAAAAATGGGAAAATTTTCGGACACACATTCATCACACTCTTCTAGGAGGATTGCTAGATCCAATTGATTGAAACACCTTTCAATCAATGAAGAACAATGGATTTGGTGGTGTTTGATTCTCAATTCTCAATTGACATCTCCCACTCTAAGTGTTTCTCTCAAGCCAAAACGTTCTAATGACGGCTAGGGCAACCAGGGGCAACTATTTATACGTTACAAATAAAAGCCCTTTGCGAAAACCCTAAAATCAGGCCATTTACGTATCAGTCCAGGCCCGACGGGACGACTCGTCCCCAGTGGCACGAGTCGTCCCCTCTCGCAGCTCCCATCGATCTGGCGTCCCTACAAGAGGCACGACTTGGCTTAGCTCACGGGACGAGTCGTCCCTTTGGGCACGACTCGTGCCCCAGAGCACGAGTCGTCCCTCAGGACACTCCCACTGAACCTGGCGTCCCTTCATAAGGCACGACTTGGTTCAGTCTTGGGACGAGTCGTCCCCTGAGCCCAGAAAACCCATTTTCTTCATTTTTGACAATTCGTTCGATGCGTGTGACCCCATAGGACCATACTATGTTGGCAATGAGTCCGATCACATCGATCCTCATAAGACATGAGCGGACTCTAGCAAGCCATCATGCCTACCCAAATAGTATGATATCAAGTTCAATTTTCCTACATAGAACATATCACAATCCCATTGTCACATGATGTTATATTGAACATGAGTCATGGTCCACGTCAACTCATATTGTTCAATGCTTTCTCGTTACCAAGTAAATTGATTAATCGAATGACATTAATCACATTAATTCATTCGGGCATGGCCATGCACTACATCAATCTTACTTACGAGTGGCCAAGCAAACATCTCTCTTTACGAGGGACAATTTCCATCTTGACTTATCATTCTTCCCAACAAGAATCATACCATGCCAATGATAGCCCTTATTGTCATCCGGTTAAAGATAACGTTAAACTATATCAAACATGATATTCATCAAGCGGAAGACGATGATAATCTCGAGTCAAAGGATATCAATGATATGACTATATGAGATTTAATTATGACATATGACCATGACATAAATCTCATAATGGGTCAAGTCCAAGTACCTTGTTCTCTAACAAGTACCCATGAATCTAATGTGCATCTCCATGCATATAATCATCATATGATTATCCATTAGACTTCATACTAGTGCTTCATAAGTACTAGGGACACGATTATTATAACTAAACATGCAAACACATATAATAATCAAAGAAGCAATCTCATATATAAATGAACAATGACATTACATAAAGGTCTATCTCTATAGTGCCTAGGGCACTAACACCTACGAGACTCCCACTTGCACTAGGCCCAATCATTCATGTATCTTATACCCATGGACCTAACATGACCATCATGTTTAGCTTGTGGTAAAGGCTTGGTGAGAGGGTCCGAAATGTTGTCATCCGTTGGTACCTTGCATATCTTGACGTCCTCCCTTTCTGATTTCTCGAATGAGGTGGAAGCGTCTCAAAATGTGTTTGGATCACGATGTGACCTTGGTTCTTTTGCTTGGGCAATAGCACCATTTTTGTCACTGGAACAGCCTCTATCGGGTTAGTGATACTTGGAACGACTTCTAAGTCACTAACGAATTTCTTGATCCAAACCGCCTCCTTAGCCGCATCTCGATGCCGCTATGTACTCGGCTTCGTTGTAGAATCAGCCAGGTTGCTCACGCTTGGAACTCTTCCAACAAACAGCACCTCTATTTAGCATAAACACAAAACCAGACTGCGATCTATAGTCATCTTTGTCGGTTTGGAAGCTTGCATCTGTGTAACCCTTTACAACCAGATCATCTTCCATTCCTCCAAATACCAAGAATACATCCTTAGTCCTTCTTAAGTACTTGAGGATATTCTTGACAGCCTATCCAATGGTTCTCACCAGATCGATCGGTATCTACTCGTTGCGCTTAGAGCGTACGAGACATCGGGTCTAGTACATAACATGGCATACATGATAGACCCTATTGCCGAAGCATATGGTATATCACTCATCCTCTTTCGCTCATCATTTGTCTTAGGAAAATGAGTCTTGCTAAGAGTAATGCCATGTCCCATTGGCAAGTATCCTCTCTTAGAATTTTCCATCTTGAATCTTCTAAGGACCTTGTCAATATATGTACTCTGACTCAAACCAATCATCCTTCTTGATCTATCTCTATAGATCTTGATACCAAGGATATAAGCCGCCTCACCCATATCTTTCATTGAAAAACATTTTCCTAACCAGGACTTTACGCCTCAAGTGCAAAACATTGTTTCCAATGAGCAAGATGTCATCGACATACAACACCGTAAATAGCACTATGCTTCCACTTATCTTCTTGTATACACAAGGTTCATCTTCGTTTTTGATGAAGCCAAACTCTTTGACCGATTCATCAAAACGTAGATTCCAGCCTCCGGAAGCTTGCTTCAATCCATAAATGGATCTCTCGCAACTTACACACTTTGTTAGAATCCTTTGGATCGACAAATCCTTCAGGCTGTATCATGTATACATCCTCAAGTAGGTTTCCGTTAAGAAACGCTGTTTTGATGTCCATTTGCCATATCTCATAGTCGTAATATGCGGCTATGGCAATTAGGATTCTAATAGACTTAAGCATTGCTACGGCGAAAAGGTTTCATCATAGTCAACGCCATGAATCTGCCTATACCCCTTAGCAACTAGCCTAGCCTTATAAGTATGTACCTTCCCATCCATGTCGGTTTTTTTTTGAAAACCCACTTGCACCCTATGGTTTTTACACCTTCGGGTGGATCAATCAAGTTCCAAACTTGATTATCGTACATGGATTTGATTTCGGATTCCATGGCTCCTAGCCACTTGTCCGAATCAGGAGTGGACATCGCCTCTTGATAGGAAGTAGGTTCATCATTCTCAATGATTTCTACTTCATTACTTTCCGTCATGAGAAATCCATATCTCTCAGGTTCGGATCGTATCCTATCCGATCTGCGAAGAACTTGTGTATCTTGAACCGGTTCCACAACAGCTTGTGAACTTGGTTCCGTCTCTACTATTGGTTCCTTGTCATTTTTGGGTTCTTGAATTTCTTCAAGATCAATTTTACTCCCACTAGTTTCTTTAGAGAGAAACTCTTTCTCTAGAAAGACACCATTTCGAGCAACAAACACTTTGTTCTCGGATTGGTTGTAAAATAGATATCCTTTCGTTTCCTTGGGATAACCGACGAAAATACATTTATCGTATCTAGGTGCAAGTTTATGTTCGAAACCAATTTCTTTACATAAACCTCACATCCCCAAATCTTCATGAAAGATAAGCTAGGCTTTCTTCCATACCACATCTCATGTGGGGTTTTAGGAGCCGATTTAGTAGGGACCTTGTTAAGTGTGAAAGCGGCTGTTTCCAGTGCGTGTCCCCAAAAGGAAATAGGAAGGTTCACTTGACTCATCATCGATCAAACCATATCTAATAGAGTTCGATTTCTCCTCTCGGATACACCATTCCATTGTGGTGTTCCGGGTGGAGTAAGTTCTGAAACAATTCCACAATTTTTCAGATGATCGTCAAATTCTTGGCTCAAATATTCACCACCTCGATCGGATCGAAGTGTTTTAATAGTTTTGCCAAGTTGATTTTGTACTTCACTTTGAAATATTCTAAATATCTCAAAAGCTTCACTTTTGTACTTCATCGATAGACGTAGCCATATCTTGATAAGTCATCGCGGAACGTTATGAAGTACCGAAATCCTCCCCTAGCAATGCTATTCATTGGTCCACATACATCGCATGTACAAGAGCCAACAAATCACTAGCCCTTTCACTACTCTTAGTAAAAGGTGCTTTAGTCATCTTGCCCAATAAACAAGACTCGCAAACATCATATGATTCATAATCACATGAGTCTAAATATCCATCTTTATGGAGTTTAGAGATGCGTTTCTCGTTTATGTGCCCAAGACGGCAATGCCATTTATATGTGTCATTCACATTATTTGGTTTGGATTTCTTACTAACATGATAGACATTATCAACATTATTCTCAACATCCAAGACATAAAGGCCATTAAAAGAATGAGCAACACAATAAAGCATGTCATTCAAATAAATCGAAAATCTCTTATTCGCAATAAGAAAATTGTAACCCTCATTGTCTAAACATGAAATAGAAATAATGTTTCGCTCAAATCCGGAACATAATAACAGCTTATTTAAAACTAAAATTAATCCGCTTGGTAAAGTGACTTCGTAAGTCCCTACGGCCAATGCAAAGCAACTCTTGCTCCATTTCCAACCCGTAGATCTACTTCACCCTCTTTGAGCAACCTTCTATTCTTTAGTCCCCGCACATTTAGGCAAATGTGAGATCCACATCCGGTATATAATACCCAAGAACTAGAGGTAGAAAGTAAAACATCTATCATATAGATACTCGAAGTCATGGCAATCTCATTGCCCTTCTTCTTCATCCTTCCCGATAAAGTTTGCGCTTACGCCTCCAATGCCCAGCTTCCTTGCAATGGTAGCACACCGCATCCTTTTGGGATTTGGGTTTAGGCTTCTCAAGAACGGCAACCTTTGCCTCCTAGCTTTAGCAACTTTTGCTTTAACCTTGTTTTTGAACCCCTTTCCTTTATTCACCATCAACACTTGATTGGTTTTCTTGGTAATATTGTTCTCCGCATTCTTTAGCATCCCATGCAATTCAGACAGAGATTTATTCATCCCATTCATGTTATAATTCAGAACAACCGATTATAACTCTCGTGGAGTGAATGCAATATCATATCCGTAGCGCCTCTAACTGGATAGGATACCCAAGCCTCTCAAGATGTTTGAGGTGACCCTTCATCTTCAACACATGAGGCCCAACGGGTTGTCCTTCAATCATCTTGCATGAATGAAGAGCCTTCATAGTGTCAAACCTTTCCGTACGTGCTTGCAATCGGAACATTTCCTTCAAATGATTTCCCAAATCATAGGCTTCCATGTGTACAAGGTCCTTCAAGAGCCTTACACATGGTCGCAAGCATCATGCAACCAACATCAATAGAATCATCCATATGCTTCTTATGTTGGTCCCTTTCCGCTTTAGTTGCATTAGCAGCCGGCTCGGGTGGAACGGGTCCATCGAGAATGTACAACTTCCTTTCTGTTTGAGAACAATTCCCAAACCGCGGATCCAATCCACATAGTTATTGCCATTCTCCTCTAACTTGTCCTTCTCAAGGACCGATCGCATGACATGTTTTGATTATTGTTTACAGCCATTGATCTACAAAGATATGCAACAAGATATGAACACATATAAGTACCAATTCATTTAAGAGATTAATTAACGTATTTCACAAATACTCCCACTAAATTATATAACCTTCTTATACAAATATGTATAATATAATTTAATAGGCTAAGACCCAACTTTAATTTAATTTCAAGTCGGCTATGGCACGATCCGCTCAAAATTAAACTAAAAAGGTAGATAACATTTATCAATCATATCTATATATGACTCTTAGATCATTATGAGATTATAGACATCTTATGTCACATGTTTCAATCTCATCTTATGCCTTAGGCCCAAAACCGTTTTGATAGCCTAATTGAGTTCAACCATGTTAAACGTATAGCAACCACTATTTGCTCATCTTGATCATACAAAGATAGAATTAATGCACCTCGCTATGGCGAGCCCACATAAAACTACCCGTGTACTCACAAGTGTTTAAACATGGGTGGCATAAAACAAACTCAAATTACAAAGAAGGTTCAATTTTTCATGCTTATCAATTACATCCCAAGGTGGATTCATGAAAACTATATGAACATAATTATGAACATGGAATGATGCAACACATATTACATTTGATCGCAATTACTAGTACGCGGCCACGTGCTCCAAGATTATCCCACACTTCCATCGAAGTGCTCGTGGGGAAGGTTTTGGTGTCCACCAATATACCAAGTAATACATCACAAATATCCTAGATTAATCACATTAATCATATCAATGAAATTGACATCCCATAATCTAGATTAATCATATTAATCATATATATTACAATTTCATAATCATGGTATATCTATATATACTATTACTTCTCAAGTAAAACTCATACAATTTCATATTCTAGATCATGCACATCATGAAAATTCATATAATCATATTACATAATTATCATGATTATCTAACTAAGCATCATGAACGGGGCTCTGATACCACTGTAGGGTTTCGAGGGTCCATGCGCAGCGGAATAAGCAATAACTCGAAAAACCCCAAGCCCTAGAATCCGTTCTAGATGAATAATTAAGAGAGATGAAATAGAATTACCAACCTTGAATGCTTTTGCCTTTGATAAACTTGACCCAACTCCAGCATTGAATGATCTTGTTAATCCTTGATGAACGAACGGGAATCACGAACCAAAGATCTTGATGAACGAAGATCCTCTATGTTTATCCACGCGCGGAACGAACCCTAGAACTCTTCTAGGAGGATTGCTAGATCCAATTGATTGAAACACCTTTCAATCAATGAAGAACAATGGATTTGGTGGTGTTTGATTCTCAATTCTCAATTGAAATCTCCCACTCTAAGTGTTTCTCTCAAGCCAAAACGTTCTAATGACGGCTAGGGCAACCAGAGGCAACTATTTATACGTTACAAATAAAAGCCCTTGCGAAAACCCTAAAATCAGGCCATTTACGTATCGCCCAGCCCGACGGGACGACCGTCCCCAGTGGCACGAGTCGTCCCCTCTCGCAGCCTCCCATCGATCCCGGCGTCCCCGCAAGAGGCACGACTTGGCTTAGCTCACGGACGAGTCGTCCCTTTGGGCACGACTCGTGCCCCAGAGCACGAGTCGTACCTCAGGACACTCCCACAGAACCTGGCGTCCCTTCATAAGGCACGACTTGGTTCAGCCTTGGGGACGAGTCGTCCCCTGAGCCCAGAAAACCCATTTTCTTCATTTTTGACAATTCGTTCGATGCGTGTGACCCCATAGGACCATACTATGTTGGCAATGAGTCCGATCACATCGATCCTCATAAGACATGAGCGGACTCTAGCAAGCCATCATGCCTACCCAAATAGTATGATATCAAGTTCAATTTTCCTACATAGAACATATCACAATCCCATTGTCACATGATGTTATATTGAACATGAGTCATGGTCCATGTCAACTCATATTGTTCAATGCTTTCTCGTTACCAAGTAAATTGATTAATCGAATGACATTAATCACATTAATTCATTCGGGCATGTCCATGCACTACATCAATCTTACTTACGAGTGGCCAAGCAAACATCTCTCTTTACGAGGGACAATTTCCATCTTGACTTATCATTCTTCCCAACAAGAATCATACCATGCCAATGATAGCCCTTATTGTCATCCGGTTAAAGATAACGTTAAACTATATCAAACATGATATTCATCAAGCGGAAGACGATGATAATCTCAGGTCAAAGGATATCAATGATATGACTATATGAGATTTAATTATGACATATGACCATGACATAAATCTCATAATGGGTCAAGTCCAGTACCTTGTTCTCTAACAAGTACCCATGAATCTAATGTGCATCTCCATGCATATAATCATCATATGATTATCCATTAGACTTCATACTAGTGCTTCATAAGTACTAGGGACACGATTATTATAACTAAACATGCAAACACATATAATAATCAAAGAAGCAATCTCATATATAAATGAACAATGACATTACATAAAGGTCTATCTCTATAGGCCTAGGGCACTAACACCTACATTATCATCCTTCCCATCATGAATCCGATCATGCCAATGATAGTCTTTATAGATATCGTGTTAAGATATCGTTTGACTAAAATCAAACATGACTTTCATCATATGTAAGGTCATGATAATCTCAGGTCTAGGGACTAAATGAAGTAACCGTATGAGATTTAATTATGACATTTGACCATGACATAAATCTCATGCGGGTCATGTCCAGTCACTTGTTCTCTAACAAGTACCCATAATTTCAATGCGCATCTCTATGCACATAATCATCACATGATTATCCATTGACAATTATACTAATTATTCTCTTAATAATTAGGGACGGAGATTATTATAAACAAATATACAAAACATATAATAATCAAATGATAAACATCTCATATAATAATAAATAATGTCAACACATAAGTCTATCAATCATAGGCCTAGGGCATAACACCAACAGTCTCCCACTTGCACTAGGCCCAATCTACCATGTATCGAATACCCATGGACCTAACATGACCATCATGTTTAGCTTGTGGGAGAGCCTTAGTTAATGGGTCCGCCACGTTGTCATTAGTGTCTACTCTGCATATCTTAACGTCTTCCCTTTCACATATCTCACGGATAATGTGGAAACGTCGAAGTATATGTTTGGATCTCTGGTGTGACCTTGGTTCCTTTGCTTGTGCAATGGCACCATTGTTATCACAGTAAAGTTCAATAGGGTCTCTGATGCTTGGAACGACTTCCAAATCACTAATGAACTTCTTGATCCAAACTGCTTCCTAAGCTGCATCGGATGCCGCTATGTACTCAGCTTCGGTTGTAGAATCAGCGACGGTACTTTGCTTGGAACTTTTCCAACTCACAAAGGCCTCCATTAAGCGTAAACAAAAATCCAGGATCGCGATCTGAAATCATCTTTGTCGGTTTGGAAGCTAGCATCTGTGTAGCCTTTGACTACAAGATCTTCTTCCATTCCTCCAAAGACCAAGAATGCATCCTTAGTTCTTCGTAAGTACTTAAGGATATTCTTGACTTCTATCCAATGTGGTTCACCGGGATCCGATTGGTACCTACTCGTCATGCTTAGAGCACACGAGACATCGGGTCTAGTACATAACATAGCATACATGATAGACCCAATTGCCGAAGCATATGGAATACCATTCATTCTCTTTCGCTCATCATTAGTCTTAGGACTTTGATTCTTGCTAAGAGATATACCATGCAACATTGGCAAATTCCCTCTTTTAGAATTTTCCATTTGGAATCTTCTAAGGACTTTGTCAATGTAAGTACTTTGACTTAAACCAATCATCCTCTTGGATCTATCTCTATAGATCTTGATACCAAGGATATATGCGGCTTCGCCCATATCTTTCATTGAAAAACACTTTCCTAACCAAGACTTAACAGTGTAGTGCGTAAACGTCATTTCCAATGAGTAAGATATCGTCGACATACAACACTAAAAAGAGTGCTACGCTCCCACTAATTTTCTTGTACACACAAGGTTCATCTTCGTTCTTGATAAAGCCAAACTCCTTGATTGCTTCATCAAAACGTAGATTCCAACTCCTAGAAGCTTGCTTTAATCCATAAATGGATTTCTGCAACTTACACACCTTGTTAGAATTTTCTGGATTGACAAAACCTTCAGGTTGTATCATGTATACATCCTCAAGTAACTTCCCATTAAGGAAAGCTGTTTTGACATCCATTTGCCATATCTCATAGTCATAATATGTGGCTATGGCAAGTAAAATTCTAATAGACTTAAGCATAGCTACAGGCGAAAAGGTTTCATCATAGTCTATGCCATGAATCTGCCTATATCCCTTAGCTACTAGCCTAGCCTTATAGGTGTGCACCTTCCCATCCATGTCGGTCTTCTTCTTGAAGACCCATTTGCACCCTATGGTTTTTACACCTTCGGGTGGATCAATCAAGTTCCAAACTTGATTATCAGCCATGGATTGTAATTCGGACTTCATGGCCTCTTGCCATTTTTCCGAATCAGGAGCGGATATCGCTTCTTGATAGCAAGTGGGTTCATCGTTTTCGATTAACTCCACTTCATCACTTTCCGTAACGAGAAATCCATATCTCTCGGGTTCGGATCGTGACCTACCACTTCGGCGAAGAACTTGTGCATCTTGAACCGGTTCTACAATGGTTTGTGAACTTGGTTCAGTTTCTACCATTGGTTCAATGTTGTTTTCGGGTTCTCGAATTTCTTCGAGATCTATTTTACTCCCACTGGTTCCTTTGCGAAGAAACTCCTTTTCTAAGAAAGTACCATTTCGAGCAACAAACACTTTGTTCTCGTTTTGGTTGTAGAAATAGTATCCTTTGGTTTCCTTAGGATAACCCACGAAAACACATTTATCAGATTTAGGTGCTAGCTTGTCGGAAGTTAACTTCTTGACATATGCATCGCAACCCCAAATCTTCATGAAAGACAAACTAGGTTTTCTTCCATGCCACATCTCATATGGGGTCTTTTGAACCGATTTGGTAGGAACTCGTTTATAGTGAAAGCGGCGGTTTCTAGTGCATGTCCCCAAAAGGATAAAGGAAGCTCAACTTGACTCATCATAGAATGAACCATGTCCAACAAAGTTCTATTCCTCCTTTCAGACACAACATTCCATTGTGGTGTTCCGGGTGGAGAGAGTTCTGAAACGATTCCACAAATTCTTGGCTCAAATATTCACCACCTCGATCGGATCGAAGTACTTTAATAGTTTTGCCAAGTTGATTTTGCACCTCATTTTGAAATATTCGAAATATCTCAAACGATTCACTCTTATGTTTCATTAGATAAACATATCCAAATCTACTATAATCATCAGTGAATGTTATGAAGTACCGAAATCCTCCCCTAGCATCGCTACTCATAGGCCCACATACATCGGTATGTATGAGTCCTAATAAGTCGCCCGCCCTTTCACCAGTTTTGGTAAATGGGTCCTTGGTCATCTTGCCAAGTAAACAAGATTCGCATGTCTCATATGATTCATAATCATGTGAGTCCAAAAATCCATCTTTGTGGAGTTTAGAAATGCGTTTCTCGTTTATATGGCCAAGACGACAATGCCATAAGTAAGTGTGGTTTACATCATTGGGTTTAGATCTCTTATTAATATTATAGATATCATTATCATGATTTTCAACATCAAGAATATAAAGGCCATTGAATGAAACAACAGTACAATAATGCATATCACTCTTGTAAATAGAAAATTTCTTATCACTTATAAGAAAACTAAAACCTTCATCATCCAATGCTGAAATCGAAATAATATTCCTACTTAAAGCTGGAACGTAATAACAATTGTTCAAAACAAGTATTAGTCCACTAGGTAAAGTAACTTCATAAGTTCCTACGGCTAATGCAGCAACTCTTGCTCCATTCCCCACACGTAGGTCCACTTTGCCTTCCTTAAGCATCCTTCTGTTCTTTAGACCCTGCACATTTAGACAAATGTGAGTTCCACATCCGGTATCCAATACCCAAGAACTAGAAGTAGATAGGAATATATCTATAACAAAGATACCTGAAGTTGAAGCAACTCCTTTGCCCTTCTTCAGTGCTTCCTTGTATTTTGCACAGTTTCTCCTCCAATGTCCAATCTCATTGCAATGGAAGCGCATCTGCGTCCTCTTGGGACTTAGGCTTAGCCTCTTTAGGCTTGGAAGCCTCTTTGGGCTTGGCAACTTTTGCCTTAGGATTAGCAACTTTTGCCTTTCCTTTACCCTTGAAACCTTTCCCCTTGTTAACCATTAGCACTTGGTCGGTTTTCTTCTCGACAATATTGGCTTCCGCAGTGGTCAACATTTGAACCAACTCGGAAAGGTTTCTATTCATTCCACCCATGTTATAGTGCATTATGAAATGACTAAAACTTTTAGGTAATGAATTCAATATTATGTCGGTAGCCAACTCTTGGCTAATTGGAAAACCGAGCCTTTCAAGATGCTCAATGTGGCCCTTCAACTTGAGAGCATGGGGACCAACAGCTTGTCCTTCACTCATCTTGCATGAGGTCAAGGCTGCAACTGTGTTGTACCTTTCTTGCCTAGCTTGAACTTGGAACATTTCCATCAGTCGATTGTTTAAGTCGACTGTCCCCAAGTGCTCAAGATCCTTCTGAAGGTTCTTGCACATGGCGGAGAGCATAAGGCAACCAACATCTGTGGAGTCACACTTGTGCTTCAGATATTGTTCCCTCATTGCCCTAGCAGCATTGGCAGCAGGTTCAGGTGGAATAGGTTCCTCGAGAACGTACAATTTTTCCTCTTGCCTTAGAACAATTCTAAGGCTACGGATCCAATCCATATAGTTTGTACCATTCTCTTCCAACTTCTCCTTCTCAAGGAGAGATCGCAGTGACAGGTGATTATTGTTTGATGCCATTTATTCTACAAAAAGATATACATAAAATATGAACACATATAAGTAAACATATTATATGAAAAGTATAATGCATTTATTAAAAATGCTCCCACTAAATTATACACCTCAAATGCAAGTAAGCATAATATACATTTAATGGGCTAAGATCCAACTTTAATTCAATTTCAAGTTTGCTATGGCAAACCGCTCAAAATTAAATTAATTAGGTAGAAAACATCAATCATATCACATATATGACTCTTAGATCTTTTATGAGATCAATTCAAGACATCATATGTCTAGGCATATTTTAATCTCATCTTATGCCTTGGGTCCAAAACCATTTTGATAACCCAATTAAGTTCATTCATATTAAACTTATAGGAACCACCATTTCCTCATCTTGCTCGCATTCGAATAGAATCAAAGCACCTTGCTATGGCAAGCCTACCCAAAACTATCCGAATGGTCTCAAGTGTTTAATCATGAATTGGCATAAAGAACTTAAAAGTTAAATGAAGGTTCTTTAAAGGTAGATTATAAGCATATCAGAAAGATAGTCAAAAATCATGCACCAGGTAAGTTCCCAGGAAGATAGGTGAGCCACAAGGACTTCTTAAGTCCCAACTCTTCCTTAGACAGAACTCTCCTAGACATGCATAATTTAGAAATCAACTCTGATTAGGCAACATAATCCCTACCTTTTATAAACAATCAGTTTCCTTTTAAATTTCGCGTATTTATGACTTGTTTCCATAAACAATCATAAGATCCAAAATTTACAATGTCTAAATCTAAACATATTAGGAAACTAAATATCATGTTTCAACTAAACATCTAATTTAAAATTCTTAGCATGTAAGAACAAATAAAACATGCATCGCAATAATTATTAAAATCACATTTTAATCAATTAATCATGCATATCAATGAATCAATCTAGCATGGCATTATAAACTCAATTTTATAACATCCAGATTTTCATATGAACATATCAGATTGTAAACACAATCACGAGAATAGCGTAAAAATTGAACAAGGCGATTACGCCGGTTTTGGCTTATTATGTCGCGTGACAACATCAACCAGAGACTTGATATGTTGCGCGACCTAACAGGCCAGATAACCAGAATTCCACATGGCTCAATATGTCGCGCGACTTAAGCAGCCAGGTTACAGGATTTCCAGATTCGAACCAATACAGATTACAACCAATTAAATCACATAAAACAGCCTTTTACAGATTTAATTCAGCATAATTCGAAAACGATTTTCACATTGTTTCACATAAACAATTAAAAATTCTATCGCATACAAAACATGCAATAAGCATATAAACAATTTATATCTTAAACCTAGCATGTTAATTCAAACTTAATCATACGAACGGGGCTCTGATACCACTGTTGAGTTTTACGGGTCCATGCGCAGCGGAATTAAGCATTAAAACATAAAACCCAAGAAGCCCTAGGATCCGTTCTATACAATTAATTAAATTCCTATGAGATAGAATTAAACCAACCTTGAAACGCTTTCCGGTCTTGAGCTATCGAACGATTTTGATTATGTGATATCGAATCACAAACTTCGTTCTTCAACTTGCTTGAACTCTAGGCCTTGATCGATGAACGAGCGAAGACCCTCTTTCGGTATCCACACCTTTGAATGAATCCAAGAACAACTTCTTGATGATTGCTAGATCTAAAACCTTGAAGAATATTGAGAGTATTTGATAGTGAATTTTTCTTGAAAATTTCGGCTAGAGAATTAGGTCTGACAGACCCCTTGTATTTATACTACAATAGTAAGAATACGTCTCCTAATCGTATTAGGAGAGACATGCTGTCAAACCGCGTACGGGCTTATTATGTCGCGCGGTATATTAAGCCATTGGCTTAATATGTCGCGTGACATATGTAGCCAGATACTGAGACTCTCAATCATTCTTCCTCCGGTTTAACCAATTCATTCTAGTTGTGTGTGACCCAATAGGATTACATTATGTTGGCAATGAGTTCGATCATATCGATCCTCATAAGACATAAGCGGACTCTAGCAAGCCATTATGTCTACCCAAATAATGTAACGTAAGAGTTCACGTTTCCATTGGTGTACTTCCATTTCTCCCTTTGTCTCACGATGTTATATTGAACACAAGTCATGGTCCTCGTCAACTTGTTATTGTTCAATGCTTTCTCGATTCTTGAGTATAATGATAAATCCAATCATATTGGGGTACGGCCATACACTTTCATCATTATCACTCATCGAGGGGCCCGAGCAAAACATCTCTCTTATGAGGGACAAATTCCTTCTTGACTTATCATCCTTCCCATCATGAATCCGATCATGCCAATAATAGTCTTTATAGATATCGTGTTAAGATATCGTTTGACTAAAATCAAACATGACTTTCATCATATGTAAGGTCATGATAATCTCAGGTCTAGGGACTAAATGAAGTAACCGTATGAGATTTAATTATGACATTTGACCATGACATAAATCTCATGCGGGTCATGTCCAGTCACTTGTTCTCTAACAAGTACCCATAATTTCAATGCGTATCTCTATGCACATAATCATCACATGATTATCCATTGACAATTATACTAATTATTCTCTTAATAATTAGGGACGGAGATTATTATAAACAAATATACAAAACATATAATAATCAAATGATAAACATCTCATATAATAATAAATAATGTCAACACATAAGTCTATCAATCATAGGTCTAGGGCATAACACCAACAGTTTTGACATCCATTTGCCATATTTCATAGTCATAATATGCGGCTATGGCAATTAAAATTCTAATAGACTTAAGCATGGCTACAGGCGAAAAGGTTTCATCATAGTCGATGCCATGAATCTGCCTATATCCCTTAGCTACAAGCCTAGCCTTATAGGTGTGCACCTTCCCATCCATGTCGGTTTTCTTCTTGAAGACCCACTTGCACCCTATGGTTTTTACACCTTCGGGTGGATCAATCAAGTTCCAAACTTGATTATCAGCCATGGATTGTAATTCGGACTTCATGGCCTCTTGCCATTTTTCCGAATCAGGAGCGGACATCGCTTCTTGATAGGAAGTAGGTTCATCGTTTTCGATTAACTCTACTTCAATACTTTCCGTAACGAGAAATCCATATCTCTCGGGTTCGGATCGTGACCTACCACTTCGGCGAAGAACTTGTGCATTTTGAACTGGTTCCACAACTCTTTGTGAATTTGGTTCAGTCTCTACCATTGGTTCAATGTTGTTTTTGGGTTCTCGAATTTCTTCGAGATCTATTTTACTCCCACTGGTTCCTTTGCGAAGAAACTCCTTTTCTAAGAAAGTACCATTTCGAGCAACAAACACTTTGTTCTCGTTTCGGTTGTAGAAATAGTATCCTTTGGTTTCCTTCGGATATCCCACGAAAACACATTTATCAGACTTAGGTGCTAGCTTGTCAGAAGTTAACTTCTTGACATATGCATCGCAACCCCAAATCTTCATGAAAGACAAACTAGGTTTTCTTCCATGCCACATCTCATATGGGGTCTTTGGAACCGATTTGGTAGGAACTCTGTTTATAGTGAAAGCAGCAGCTTCTAGTGCATGTCCCCAAAAGGATAAAGGAAGCTCAACTTGACTCATCATAGAACGAACCATGTCCAACAAAGTTATATTCCTCCTCTCAGACACACCATTCCATTGTGGTGTTCCGGGTGGAGAGAGTTCTGAAACGATTCCACAACTCTTAAGATGACTGTCAAATTCTTGGCTCAAATATTCACCATCTCGATCAGATCGAAGTACCTTAATAGTTTTGCCAAGTTGATTTTGCACCTCATTTTAAAATATTCAAAATATCTCAAACGATTCACTTTTATGTTTCATTAGATAAACATATCCAAATCTACTATAATCATCCGTGAATGTTATGAAGTACTGAAATCCTCCCCTAGCATCGCTACTCATAGGCCCACATACATCGGTATGTATGAGTCCTAATAAGTCGCCCGCCCTTTCACCGGTTTTGGTAAATGGGTCCTTGGTCATCTTGCCAAGTAAACAAGATTCGCATGTCTCATAAGATTCATAATCATGTGAGTCTAAAAATCCATCTTTGTGGAGTTTAGAAATGCGTTTCTCATTTATATGGCCAAGACGACAATGCCATAAGTAAGTGTGGTTTACATCATTGGGTTTAGATCTCTTGTTAATGTTATAGATATCATTATCACGATTTTCAACATCAAGAATATAAAGGCCATTGAATGAAACAGCAGTACAATAATGCATATCACTCTTGTAAATGGAAAATTTCTTATCACATATAAGAAAATTTAAACCTTCATTATCCAAACATGAAATCGAAATAATATTCCTACTTAAAGCTGGAACGTAATAACAATTGTTCAAAACAAGTATTAGTCCACTAGGTAAAGCAACTTCATAAGTTCCTACGGCTAATGCAGCAACTCTTGCTCCATTCCCCACACGTAGGTCCACTTCACCTTCCTTAAGCATCCTTCTGTTCTTTAGACCCTGTACATTTAAACAAATGTGAGTTCCACATCCGGTATCCAATACCCAAGAACTAGAAGTAGATAGGAATATATCTATAACAAAGATACCTGAAGTCGAAGCAACTCCTTTACTCTTCTTCAGTGCTTCCTTGTATTTTGCGCAGTTTCTCCTCTAATGTCCAATCTCATTGCAATGGAAGCAGACTGCGTCCTCTTGGGACTTGGGCTTAGCCTCTTTAGGCTTGGAAGCCTCTTTGGGTTTGGCAACTTTTGCCTTAGGATTGGCAACCTTTGCTTTTCCTTTACCCTTGAAACCCTTCCCCTTGTTAACCATTAGCACTTGATCGGTTTTCTTCTCGACAATATTGGTTTCCGCAGTGTTCAACATTTGAACTAACTCGAAAAGGTTTTTATTCATTCCACCCATGTTATAGTGCATTATGAAATCACTAAAACTTTTGGGTAATGAATTCAATATTATGTCGGTAGCCAACTCTTGGCTAATTGGAAAACCGAGCCTTTCAAGATGCTCAATGTGGCCCTTCAACTTAAGAGCATGGGGACCAACAGCTTGTCCTTCACTCATCTTGCATGAGGTCAAGACCGTAACTGTGTTGTACCTTTCTTGCCTAGCTTGTACTTGGAACATTTCCATCAGTCGATTGTTTAAGTCAACTTTCCCCAAGTGCTCAAGATCCTCCTGAAGGTTATTGCACATGGCGGAGAGCATAAGGCAACCAACATCTGTAGAGTCACGCTTGTGCTTCAGATATTGATCCCTTACTACCCTAGTAGCATTGGCAGTAGGTTCAGGTGGAATAGGTTCCTCGAGAACGTACAGTTTTTCCTCTTGATTGAGAACAATTCTCAAACTACGGATCCAATCCATATAGTTTGTACCATTCTCTTCCAACTTTTCCTTCTCAAGGACAGATCGCAGTGAAAAGTGATTATTGTTTGATGCCATTTATTCTACAAAAAGATATACATAAAATATGAACACATATAAGTAAACATATCATATGAAAAGTATAATGCATTTATATAAAATGCTCCCACTAAATTATACACCTTTAAATGCAAATAAGCATAATATACATTTAATGGGCTAAGATCCAACTTTAATTCAATTTCAAGCTTGCTATGGCAAACCGCTCAAAATTAAATTAATTACGTAGAAAACATGAATCATATCACATATATGACTCTTAGATCTTTTATGAGATTTATTCAAGACATCATATGTCTAGGCATATTTTAATCTCATCTTATGCCTTGGGTCCAAAACCATTTTGATAACCCAATTAAGTTCATTCACTTTAAACGTATAGGAACCACCATTTCCTCATCTTGCTCACATTCGAATAGAATCAAAGTACCTTGCTATGGCAAGCCCACCCAAAATTATCCGAATGGTCTCAAGTGTTTTAATCATGAATTAGCATAAAGAACTTAAAAGTTAAATGAAGGTTCTTTAAGGTAGATTATAAGCATATCAGCAAAGATAGTCATAATCGTGCACCAGGTAAGTTCCCAGGAAGATAGGTGAGCCATAAGGACTACTTAAGTACCAACTCTTCCTTAGACAGAACTCTCCTAGACATGCACAATCAGAAATCAGCTCTGATTTGGCAACATAATCACTACCTTTTATAAACAATCAGTTTCCTTTTAAATTTCGCGTAATTATGACTTGTTTCCATAAACAATCATAAAATCCAAAATTTTAATGTCTAAATCTAAACATATTAGGAAACTATAATGCAATGTTTCAACTAAACATAAAATTTCTTAGCACGTAAGAACAAGTAAATCATGCATCGCAATAATTATTAAAATCATATTTTAATCAACTAAGCATGCATAAACTATGAATTAATCTAGCATAGCCCTATAGACTCAATTTTATAGCATCCAGATTAACACATAAACATATCAGATTGTAAATACATTCATAGATTAACCAAATTGTTCATCAAACTGATACTGCCCAGATTGGGCTAGAAGTGTCGCGTGACAGAAGCAAGTTCTGTCGCATGACAGAAGCTAGTTCTGTCGCCTGACACAGGATGACTGTTTTCCAGATTTCCAGAATTCAATCAATTCTAAATCACAGAGCAATTAAATCATGCAAACGACTTTTAACAGATTTAATTCAATATCATTAGAACACGAATTAAGCATATTGTTTCAAAAACAATTAATCTATCGCATACAAAACATGCAAAAGAACTTATAAACGATTTTATATTACTTTTCTAGCATGTTAATTCAAACTTAATCATATGAACGGGGCTCTGATACCACTGTTGGGTTTTACGGGTCCATGCGCAGCGGAATTTAAGCATTAAAACATAAAATCCAAGAAGCCCTAGGATTCGTTCTATACAATTAACTTGAAAAACTATGAGATAGATGTAACCAACCTTGAATGCTTTCCGTTCTTGAGCTATCGAACGATTTGATTATGTGATTTCAAATCACAAACTTCGTTCTTCAACTTGCTTGAACTCTAGGTCTTGATCGATGAACGAGCGAAGACCCTCTTTCGGTATCCACACCTTTGAATGAATCCAAGAACGATTTCTTGAAGATTGCTAGATCCTATAAAACCTTGGAATAATATTGAGAATATGTTTGTGAATTTCTATTGAGAATTTCGGCTAGCTTCCTTGGGTTGACAGACGTTCATATTTATAGTACATTAGTATAGAATATGAATCCTAATCATATTAGAAAAGGATTCTATCAAACCGCATCAGTGGCTTGTTGTGTCGCACGACCAGACACAACACATGGCCTGTTCTGTCGCACGGCCCAACAGGCCCAGTGAGGAGTTTCTCAATCATTCTTCCAATGGTTTTAATGAATTCATTCTAGTTGTGTGTGACCCAATAGGATTACATTATGTTGGCAATGAGTTCGATCATATCGACCCTCATAAGACATAAGCGGACTCTAGCA
Organism: Adenophora triphylla var. japonica; assembly: GCA_022495995.1. Classification (NCBI taxonomy): domain Eukaryota; kingdom Viridiplantae; phylum Streptophyta; class Magnoliopsida; order Asterales; family Campanulaceae; genus Adenophora; species Adenophora triphylla. The sequence goes on along the minus strand of JAFEMH010000054.1, from coordinate 67,519 downwards.
AGCCATTATGTCTACCCAAATAATGTAACGTAAGAGTTCACGTTTCCAATGGTACACTTTCATTTCTCCCTTTGTCTCGCGATGTTATATTGAACACAAGTCATGGTCCTTGTCAACTTGTCTTTGTTCAATGCTTTCTCGATCTTGAGTATAATGATAATCCAATCGTATTGGGGTATGGCCATACACTTTCATCATTATCACTCATCGAGGGGCCCAAGCAAAACATCTCTCTTCCGAGGGACAAATTCCATCTTGACTTATCATCCTTCCCATCATGAATCCGATCATGCCAAAGATAGCCTTTATAAATATCGTGTTAAGATACCGTTTGACTAAAATCAAACATGACTTTCATCATATGTAAGGTCATGATAATCTCAGGTCTAGGGACTAAATGAAGTAACCTTATGAGGTTTAATTATGACATTTGACCATGACATAAATCTCATGCGGGTCAAGTCCAGTCACTTGTTCTCTAACAAGTACCCATAATTTCAATGTACATCTCTATGCATATAATCATCGTATGATTATCCATTGACAATTATACTAATTATTCTCTTAATAATTAGGTACGGAGATTATTATAAACAAATATACAAAACATATAATAATCAAATAATAAACATCTCATATAATAATAAATAATGTCAACACATAAGTCTATCAATCATAGGCCTAGGGCATAACACTAACACTTTGCACCTAAAGTTCCCGGCAAATTGGCAGTGTGCCTAGACAGTATCACCACAATGCAATATGCAAGGAGGCCAAACGAAGATTGAACAATATGCAGCAAAGAGAGAGTGAGAGCAGTTGCAGGAAAATTGGTGTGTAAAATGGTTTGTGAAGACTCCATTTTATAATTGCCTTGAATCGAAACTGCCAATCAACCATAATCACGAAATTATTACAGTAATAATTTCGTATTTGATTATGATATGGCTATTACAAGGAAGAAATCAAAATCGAATTAACTCAGTTTCAGTTACAGGAATTTCCGAAATCAAAAATAAATTTTCGAAATCAAAAATTCAAAATTTTAGCAAAAGGTGGGCTTGCGCCCGCAGATGAGTTCGGTAGCCCCAAGCCTATTTTGGACCATGATTTGTACCCCCCCTGCGCACCCGTGCGCGAGAGAGAGACTCTATGCCACACACAATTACTCCTTACATAAAGTGTAGTAGTATTTAAACTATCTAACTTTCACATTCCCATTCAATGTGGGATAACTTCTTTTTCCCACTTCCAACCCATCATATTTGAGCCTTAATATTTCATTCATCCATCAACCATCTTGGACAAATAAATATTCGATTTTAATGTTCTCATGGATTAGAATACAAATCCATAATCAATTTGGTCATTTAACAAATAACCCATTTAGGAAATAATCTCAAATTTCCATCACACCCACTATATTTCCAACACCTTCACCCCGACCTCTGTCTATTTCTCCCACCCCCAACCTTTCTTCCCAATCTCCGGCGACCACCAAACTTCAGATCCACCCGCGTCTCTCCCCTCCACCTCTTCTTTCAACGTCGTCCCACTTTATGCGCCGGCCCCTTCTGTCACACTTCAATTCATCTGCAAATTGAGCTCCAACGAAGGAGTTTTTTTGGAAGTACACTGCTCCTCCTCTCCTCTCTCTCTCTCTCTCTCTCTCTCTCTCTAGATTTAGATATGTTTTTTTTTTTTACAAAAATCTACAATTTAATCAAAGTCTAGTATAATTTTTCGAGAAATTTAGAAAATTTGTCAATCTTAATTTTAAATTTGAAAATTTGGGTAGGCATATCTAAATTTGGGAAAAATGTAATTCAAAATCGTGTATTTATGTCTGCGTGCGCGGGTTTGTGCATCTCGGTTTCGGCTGTACAAAAAATTTGTGTAATCGACCGAACCAGTAGAACCGGATCAGATCAGTAAAAACCAAACCCAAAAAATAGTATTGGTCTGGTCTTGGTTCCAAATTTTTATGGAACCGATTATTTGGTCTGATCCTGATTTTGAAAAAAAAATATACGCGATCCTCGACCGGAACCGGACCATACCGAATACATATATATATATATATATATATATATATATATATATATATATATATATATATATATATATATATATATATATATATATATATATATATATATATATATATATATATATATATATATGGTCCTGGACCGGAACCGGACCAGATCGAATATATATATATATATTTGTAGCCTGGTGGTAGACACTCCTCACTTGAGACCAAATGTCCCGAGTTTGAGTCACCAATGGAGGGAATGTGGGAACATATGTTGTTGATCCTCTTTATATATATATATATATACACTCCCTCCGTCTCAGGAAATCCGTCACATTTTACCCAAAATGGCGTCCCGTTTGAAGCGTCACCTTTCCTAAAATGGAAATGTTTTATTAATATTCTATTACACCCACTCACTATTTCATCCACTCATTCTCTCTCCTAAAACACTATTACACTCACAATAAATTTACTATTTCCTTCACTAATTCTCTCTCCTCTTTTCAAATTACACTCACAACATTTTTTCATTCCACTTTTTTCCTTAATTTGCGTGCCGAACCTAAAATGGCGACACATTTCTTGGGACGGAAGGAGTATATGTATGTATATTGACATTAATATTAATATTTGGTTAAAATTTATTTATATTGATCATCAAAGTAAAATATGGATAAATAAAATGAGATGGAAGGAGTAAATAAGTACATATACAAATTAAAAGATTAAAATAGATAAAAATTTCAAAAATTAAACAAAACAAGTGCCATTTACCAATAGTCCAATACGGCAATACCCAAAATTATCCACTTGTCTCTAACTCCCGTCTCCAGCAAAAGCAAAACCTTAACCCTATGTTTTTTTTAGCTAGTTAAGTTTTTTAGTTGGGCTCAAGTGGTTGAACATGGAATTCTTCTTTCCTAACTATTGATTTTGTTATTGTAATTTGATTCTTAAATATGCTTACTTGTAGACAGCCATATACTTCCTCCGTTCCGAAATATTGTTCAGCAATTTGGTTCTTAAATATGCTTGCTTGTAGATTTTGTTATTGTAAAAAAATATATTATATTGTAATTTGTAGAACCGGTTCCGGTGGAACCGGACCGATGAAACCGATCCTATAATGTAATGGTCTGGCCTGGTCCTAAATTTTTACAGAACCGAAGTATTTGGTCCGATCCTGATTTTCTAAAATTTTGACAAAAATCGGACCAATCCGGACCGTGAACACTCCTAATCTCGGTGTATGTATGTGGGTTTCCGCGTGTGTGGATTTCAATGGCGTGGTTGAGTATGGAGGGATTTGATTGGTTTGGAAGTTGAAAAATTTTATGTGGGTTTGACAGCAAAACTTGAGGGATTTTTTTTTAATTTTCTAGGCGATGGTTGGTGTTGGTAGTCATGGTGGTGGGTGGTGGGTGGTGATGGTGATGGTAGGAGGTGTTGGTTGAATGAGGTAGGCATGGGGGTAGGGACGGAGTTGTTGGGGAAGACGGGTGAGTTTCTCATCTCATTTGGATATGGGTATAAATTAGGTTTAAACCTTTTATACTTTGGAATACATCATAAAAGGTCAAAACATAAACATTGCACATATACATCCCCTTAACTTTTACATTTGTAATTATTTTAGTGGATCGGCAGTTTAAAAACTTTGATAGTAACATCCGTTAATTTTCTAACATTTATTAACGATTTAGGTTGATTTGGTTCATTTATAAATAGTACGCAACTTGATTCGGAAGTTTAGATAGTATGCGAGCCAATTTGATGTATTCATATAGTAAGCGGATTTACTCCACACAAAAAAACTTGGGTTAGGGAGAAATTAGGGGACGTCCCATAAAGAGCAATAATAGGTGCAAAAAAAAAAAAAACTCACAAAAATTAAAGAACAAAATGATTTGTGATTGGATTGTAAATTATTGAGTATTGTGAGTTTAGTATTACTATTGGGTCAGATCGAGTCGAGTCTAGCTACAAACGACCCGACCAACTCTTGTGACAAACTACGCTTATAAACCCTTAATATTTTGGGTAGATCACAGCCGTGGATGGGGCTCAGTAGAGCTGTCGATACGGGCTGGCGGGGCGGGGCGGGCTGGCCCAAATTTCTGACGGGCTGTAAATACGTCATCCCAACCCAACCCACCTTGGGTTGGTGGGCCAGGCGGGCCATGCGGTCCAATCAAATAAATGAAATTTTTGTTTGAAATTGTAAATAACTGATACCAAAAAATAAAAAATCATAATAGTCAAACAAACACAAACTGTCAAACACAATAATATCTCAAAAGATAACAAAAATCATAGCAGTCAAACAAAAACAAACAAAGATTCATATCAATATAAACTAATTATCAAGCAGGCAACACAAGTAAACTTTACACAAATTGCTACAAACAAAGACAGGTAAATTATGATCCCAAAAATAAAGATTTATCTCAATAAGAATGAAAATAGAGAGAGAGAGAGAGATACATGTGTGTGGATCAGAAACATTAACGACAATGAATTAGTGGTCGTGATGGAGTGCACCGACGGGTATAAAAACGGCAACGAGGGCGGCGGCATCTGCTTAGGGTCTCTCCTTTTCTGTTCTCTACTTCTCTCGAGTCTCTCACTTAACGATTTACGGATTGAGTCCATAGAGTCGATGTATACCCAGAATTTTCACTTAAAGGCAAAAAAAATATAAAAAATATAGTTGTGGCCCACCCGGCCCGCCCCGAACTCGTTTTGGGCCGCACCCATATGGGTTAGTAATTTTAAAACCCAACCCACCCTTATTTCATGGCGGGGCGGGCTGGCCCGACGGGCCCAACCCAAATTGACGGGTCTAGGGCTCAGTCCAATTAATCTTTGCTTTGAATTCCAATAAAAATGCTTGGCTTACGGACATTTCTATCCATGGGTACATTTTATTGTGGAGCTGACCTTGTTTTTTCTGTGCACAACAGCACACAACCTAATTAAAATGGCCAATAATTCCAAAAGAGTCATAGAGATTGAACGGAATAAAAGTGAAGGGCTAGGCCCAACGATGAATCCCATCCATATGTGCCTCCCAGAAGCTGTGTTCAAGATAAGGTGATCCGTTTCTATCCCTACGAGCTAGCTGTCAGCATGACTGCGAGAGAGCAAATTTTGATAATTTCAGAACTCATTGATGAGTGCACGCTGAATCTTGATCGACACGGGGGCCTGCAATGACATTCTCTATTACAAAACTTTCCTAGACCTAGACATAAGTTTGACGGATATCAGGTTGTCACCTTACTCAGGTCGACTAGAAGGCTTCACTAATCACATGGTTGACGCCAAGGGACAGATAGAACTGGAGGACGATGTTGGAAAACATCCTTTGAGGACAACAGCTAAGGTAACATTTATAGTTATTGATGTTATAAGTGATTACCATGCTATACTGGGAATCCTTGTGCTAATGGGATTCCTTGCGACCATGAAAAACCTAGCACCTCCTTTCCTAATTCGGTGCATGAAAAAGGCCATTGTTCCAACACGGTTTCTCCTACTATTTTCGCTGCTGCAAAGGAAAACAATTCTCCCGTGTCTCCTACATCCAAGAAGTAATTCACTGCATTGTTTAAGGAAACTACTGCCTCTCCTTCTCCTACATTGTCAATGATTCCTATGTCTATGCATAAGGGCAAACCGGCTCTCAAACTATCAAAGGACTTCATTAACACTCTAGCACATCCGTTTAGGTTTACTCTTATTGGAAAATTCTCTCATGGTAGGCCTAGCATGGAAAATACTCGCCAATATTTTTTGAAGTTTGGGTTGAAGGCTGATTTTTCTTTGGGTCAATTTGACTCAAAACACATCTTAATTCGGCTGGTGCATGAGGGGGACTTCAATAGATTGTGGGCTAAGGAATCATGACATCTTGGGCAATTCCCTATGCATGTGTTTCGATGGACGCCTTCATGGCATCTGAAAAAGGAGTCTCCATTGTATCCGGTTTGGGTAAGTCTTTCGGGCCTTCCTATTCATATGTTTAACAAAGTTTGTTTATTTTCAATTGCTAAGATTTTTGGTGAACCTCTTGCTATTGATCAAGCTACTTCTAATCTTTCCCGGCCTAGTGAAGCTAGGGTTTTAGTCCAAGTTGATTTTCTTAAAAAACTGCCGTCTAGGGTTTTCATTGATTGTGGGGATGATTTCTCAAGTTTTTACCAAGATTTGAAGTACCAAAATCTGCCATACTATTGCAAACATTGTTACAAGTTAGGCCATGATTCTTCTACATGTTTTTATCTCCACCCTCGGCAAGTGAGTAATAAGAATGAGGAGAAAAATAAAGATGATTCGGGTAAAACCACTAATGATGTTGGAAAGGAGGGAAATTCGAAAGAAAAGGTTTCGGGGCTAACCAAGACAAATCAAATTTATGTTCCAAAAGCTAAGGCCGATAAACTTGTCAATGGCAAAGTTTCCTCTCAACAACAAGATAATGGTGGCATTCAAGCAACCAATGACTCAGTTTCCAAAGGTAAAAATCATGTGGTTGATGCTCAAGGTACGTCTTCTATGGATTTAAAGCCCAATTTGTATGGTACGCATCTTACTCATATTACTTCTAAAACTGTTGTTAATGCTTTTTCTAAGGTTCACAAACCCTCCTCCCTCTTGGTTCGAAATTTTTTGTTTCTAACCTTGTTACTAATGGATTTAGTTTTCTTCTAAAGAGGGGTGCTCCTTTTGTATTCCCTAATTCTCTAAACACAGCAAATGAAATGGATAGGGCTGCTTCTATGGCCAAAGCTGGTGGGAAGCATTCTATTGTTGATGATGGGGCTATAGCCCTTGAAGAAGAGCAAGAAAATGATGAAAATTGTGTTAATGGGGTTGTTAAATATAATGCGGCCCCCCTTATGGAAAATGTTGATGGGTACATAAATTTGGAAGAAGGGAAAAGTGAATCTGATTCGGAGTTGGAAATTGTTGATTCTAGTATCCGAAAATTGCCTAGTGGTGTGGTGATTGATAATCTCCAATTATCTCCTTGTGGTCCTCGGGTTACTTCAGATTTTAATATTCAAGATGTCTATAACCAAGGTAGGGATGGTCTATTAGATGGGAACATCCCGGGACATGGGAATTCTAATGACTCTTTGGCTTAAAAGCCCTCTCTTATTTTTATATATCAAAATTGTTTTAATGGTAGGGGTTCTAAGTTGGAATATCCGGGGTATTGGTAATGCAGCCTCGGTTCGTCGGGTTAAGAGGTTATTAAGGTTACATGATGTCTTTATTTGTGGTATTTTTGAGCCTAAGGTTGATCCCTTGTTGCTCCCTTCTTATGTTCGGAAAATTCGTTATCTTGGAGGTGTTGCTAATGATAAAGGGAACATTTGGGTTTTTTGGAAGCACGGTTTATCTTGTGATGTGCTTTTTCAAGATGACCAAGTTATTACTGTTCGGGCCTCTCATTCTCTTTGGCCTAACCCTGTCTTAATGTCCTTTGTTCATTCTAGCTGTAACAAGTATACTAGAAGGGTTTTATGGGATTACATTATTGATGTAAGTAACACAGATGATGCTTGATTAATTTGTTGGGGATTTTAATTCTGTTGTTGATCAATCTGAGAAGCTTGGGGGCAAGCCAGTGGTGGATTCAAGGGTTTCTGAGTTTGTGGATATGATTCAACTTTCGAATCTTATTGATGGTGGGTATAGAGGCCATATTTTCACATGGTGGAACAAGAGAACGAAGCGTGCAGCTATTCTTCAAATAGACCATGCTCTTTATAATGATAATTGGCTGCGTTGCTTTGCTCAAACTACTATTGATCATCTTAATAGGACCTGTTCTGATCATGCTCCTTTGGCGATTAATATTTGTTTGGTTGATGAAGTTCATAAGGGTGTTTTCAGATTTCTCAATGTTTGGACTCTCCATGAGTCTTTTAATTCTTTGGTCCGCTCTTCTTGGGATGGTAGAATTTTTGGAAGACCGTTGGTTAAGTTTGGTAAAAATCTTACTCGCCTCAAACATGATTTACAACTGTGGAATCGTACAACGTTTGGGAGAGTGGATCAACTTGTGAAAAATGCTGAAGATGATGTTTGTGGTAAAGAGCTTTTATTTGAGCAAGATCCAAGTGAAGAGAATAGGGCTGCCCTTCATCTTGCTCAAGCTAATCTTTCTTATCGCCTTAAGATTGAAGAAGAATTCTGGATGCAAAAGGCTAACTTGGCTTGGATTAGAGATGGGGACAATAATACTCGATTCTCACGCTTACGTGAAGAAAAGAAGGAAGAAATTACATATTCATAAAATCCGAGATAGTGATGGGAATTGGATTGTGGATCATATTCTGATTCAAGAGGAGGCTATTAGATTCTATTCGGACCAGCTTAATGGTAATCCTAATGATAATGTGGATCCCCCGGATGAGTTACTGAATGTGATTCCTAGGTTGGTCTCTATTGAGGATAATAAGATGCTTATATTTCCCCCTACGCTTAAAGAGATTCACGACATTGTTCTTAGCATGAGTGGGTCTAGTGCCGCTGGTCTGGATGGCTTCACGGGTGGGTTTTATCATAAGTGTTGGGATATTATATGCACAGATCTTTTTAATGCAGTTCTTGAATTCTTTTCGGGGTTCCTTCTTCCTCGAAGTTGGACTAGTACGCTTATTGTTACTATCCCTAAGGTGGCAGCCCCTACTTCTTTTTCGCAACTTCGGCCTATTAGTTTGTGTAATTTTTTTTAATAAAATCATTACCAAACTTCTACGCTCTCGACTGCAAAATGTGCTTCCTCGTATTATCTCTCCGCAGCAAAGTGGCTTTGTGAAGGGTCGTCTTATTCATGAAAATTTTTTGCTTGCTCAAGAGCTCTTTCAGTCGCTTAGGAGGAAGGTGTATGGGTCTAATTTTGCGTTAAAGCTTGATATGGCTAAGGCGTATGATAGAATTTCTTGGTTTACTTTGATTAAGGTGATGAGGAGATTTGGCTTTGCAGAAGAATGGCTGGACATGATTTTTAGATGCGTGAATTATTGTTGGTTTTTGGTCCTTATTAATGGTACTGCTAATGGGTATTTTGTTTCTACCCGGGGTCTTCGTCAAGGGGATCCTATATCTCCTAGCCTTTTTATTATTGCTGCTGAAGTCTTAAGCTGGGGTCTTAATAATCTCCATCTTCTTCATCCTCATGTGGCGTTTCATACGGGTAATCTTAATGTTCCTATTATCTCTCATCTGTCCTATGCTGATGATATTATTATCTTCTGTAACGGAAGTATTCCATCTCTTGAGCTTCATATGGAGTTTTTGATGTCTTATCAACATTTCTCGGGGCAGCTCATTAGCATTTCTAAGTCTTGTTTTCTGACTGGGCGGAATGCGGCTGAGCATGATAATTCTATCTCTCTTATTACGGGGTTTCAGAAGAAGAATTTGCCTATTGTTTATTTGGGGTGTCCTCTTTATATTGGCAGGAAGGTGCAATCTTTGTTTGATCTGGTTATGCAGAAGCTTCGGGATAAGCTTGATTCATGGCAAGGTAAACTTCTTTCAGCTGGTGCTAAGATTATTTTGATCAAATCTTGTCTCCAAGCTATCCCCATTTACTATATTTCTTTACTTGATCCTCCGAAGGGTGTTGTTAATTCCATGAATCATCTTATTGCTAATTTCTTTTGGAGTAGCACTGATGGGGGAAAAAATGTCATTGGGTTTCTCGAAATGAATTTTGCTGGCCTATTGAAGAAGGGGGTTTAGGCCTTCATAAATTTGAGGAGATGGCGGTTGCTTTCTCTATGAAGCTTTGGTGGAAATTTTGTACGTCTAATTCTCTTTGGGCATAGTTTCTTGCTGCCAAATATTGTCGTGATACTCATCCTATGGATGCCATCTCTAGATTGGGTTGTTCTCACATTTGGAAGAGTATGGTTGCTGCTAAGGAATTGGTGGAGGGCCATATTGCATGGGGTGTGGGTTGTGGTGATATTTCTGTTCAAGAAAAGTGGCTTCCTCATGATCTTCCTCTCCTTGATAATCGTCATGATCAGGTATTTTCGTTATTTGAGGATGGTGTCTTACGGGAAGACTATATTCGAGATACTTTTGGGCCGCAATGTTTGTTGGAGCTTCAATCCTATGGTATTCGGCTAGAGGGAGATCGTGATCAGCCATTTTGGTCTCCTTCTTCTTCGGGCATATTTTCTATCTCTTCGGCTTGGAGGGAATGCAGAGTGTCCCGTACTTGGAGTAGTGTTTTTGCTTGGTGTTGGCACAAGAATATCCCAATTAAGGTGTCGATCTTCCTGTGGAAATGCCTAAAGGCTGCTCTTCCTACTGATGACAACATATCTCGAAAAGGTATCTCTATTGTTTCTCGGTGTCATTGTTGTGCTAACCCCTCTCTTGAATCTTTGCAGCACATTCTTCTTCATGGTGATATTGATTTTAATGTGTGGCGCTTCTTTGGGAATTTGATTGGTTTCCAAATATCGGGCTCTACTATTATGCAAAGGATGATTGCTTGGCATGATTGTAAAAATTCGAAGCTTAGTCGGGCTGTTCTTTGGTTGGGAGATATTCTTCCGAGTTTTATCTATTGGGAGCTTTGGAAACACAGAAATAAATGCCGGTTTGATGAGGTAACTCCTAGTTGGGAAAAGGTACTTAATAATATTCAGGTCCAAATCAGTGATATTCTTCGGGCTCACAAGTTATCCTTCCCTGTTCTTCCTTCGGAGGTAAATATTGCTTTATTTTTTAATATTGTTATGGCTGCTCCGTCTATTACTCATGTCAAGCTTGTGTCTTGGATCCCTCTTGCTGTGGGGCAAGTGAAAATTAATACGGACGGAGCTTCTCGTGGAAATTCGGGCATTGCCTCGGGTGGTGGTATTTTGAGTAAGCATGATGATGGGTCTTTTATTTTTGCTTTTAGTCATATGTATGGTAATGCTACTAACATGGTTGCTGAAGCTAGGGCTGCTCTTGATGGGATTACTCAAGCTAGGTTAATGGGTTATAATTCTCTTTGGCTCGAGGTTGATTATGAAGTTTTGTCTCTTATCTTACTTCACAAATACAATATTCCTTGGGAGATTTGGTACTTTGTTCAAGCCATTTTCAGATTCATGGAGGAGGTGTCTATACAGGTTAGTCATGTTTACAGGGAAGGTAATAAAGTGGCAGATTGTCTTGCAAATATCTCGGCTTCTGAGCAAGCGGATTTTGAGTTTCGTTCTTTTGAATCTTGCCCCAAGTTGTGCCAGAGTCTTCTCTACTTTGATCGGATTTCGTACCCGAATATTAGGCAGTAGGTTTATTTTTATTTATTGATGTATTTTCTTTTGTTTTTAGATTCCCCCCCCCCTTTTTGTTGAGGATCTTACAGGTTGTGTAAGAACTCCCCCTAGGTTTTTTTCTGGTGGTTAAGGTTGTCATGTCCCCCACCATGTTTGTAATTTTATTTTTTGTTATTAATAAAATCTAGGGAGTACCGTCTCCTTTTGCCAAAAAAAAAAAAAGCTATACTGGGTATACCTGGACAGGTCGCTATAGGAATGGTGCCCTCCATCCCTTATCAAAGGGTCAAGTTCCCCACAATGTTGGGAGTTGGGTGCGTTCTAAGCACGGATAGAGAGTACTTGGATCACATGCTTCAATACAAGAAGAAGAGGGAGTTGAAAATTGACACTCCAGAGGCGAGGTGGAAGGTCTCGAAGTCTGTCACCACTACTTCTAGATTATCTACGATCAAGTGTATAGATGAGGCAACCTATCCCTCACATGACCAAGCCATGACTGAGCCGACATCCCTCTGAAAACACTTGGGTCATAACAAATGCAGTTTTGGTCGACCAGATCATGATTAGTGACCTATGCCTTCAAGTCAACCAAAACTCAGGGGCCTCCAACGGTGAAATAGCTGCTGAGCTAGATGATATGATCGAGGTCGAAGCTCCACACTTGGGGGCTGAGGAAAGAAAAATGGTCCAATGAGAAATTATCATTGAGACTCTGCAGTTTAGAGACGACCCAGAGCTGGAACCAATCGACGAGCTAGAAGATGTAGAGGTTAACCCATCTTACACCGAGCAATAAATCAGAATAGGGAGACAACTTCACCAGAAGAAAAGGTGGAGATAGTCGACCTGTCGACCTGTTGAAGGAAAGCACAAATGTTTTTGCTTGTAGGGTGGAGGACATGAAGGGAGTCAAAGAGGAAGTCACAGTGCATGCTTGGAGGTCGAACCCCACCATGAAATTCAAAAGCCAAAAGCTAAGGATTTTTGCTATATACAATGAAATGGCCATCAAGCAGGAGGTAAACAAACTTCTTAGTGCAGGTATAATCAAGAAAGCGTCCTACACTACTTGGCTGACAAATGTAGTGATGGTTAAGAAGGCCAATGGAAAGTGGAGAATGTGTGTCGACTTCACTGATCTGAATTTGGCATTCCAAAGGACAAACTATCCACTTCCACGGATAGACAAGCTGGTTGACTCAATTGCTGGACATGCCACCCTCAGCTTCCTCGACGCTTACTCGGGATACCATCAAATCAGAATGCACAAGGGTGACATTGAAAAGACAGCCTTCCAAGCAGCTGGAGGGATATACTGATACACACCAAGATGCCATTCGGACTAAAGAATACTGGAGCTACTTATCAGAGAATGGTGAACAGAGTCTCTGCTGGTGAGATTGGCCGAAACATGGAGGCCTACATTGACGACATGGTCATCAAAACTAAGGCTATCCGTCATGTGGTCGACCTAAAGGAAACGTTCGCCAATCTACGAGCAAACAACATGAAGCTGAATCCAAGCAAGTGTGTGTTTGGGGTAGCTACAGGCAAGTTTCTGGGGTTTATGGTATCACAGAGGGGTATTGAAGTCAGCCCAGAAAAGATAAAGGCTTTGGTGGAAATGTAAGAGCCTACGTGCATCAAGGAAGTTCAACGATTGAATGGTAGAGTCCCAGCTTTGGGTCATTTCATAGCTAAATCAGCTGAGAGGTCTCCCCCCTTCTTCAAAAATTTGAGGGGGACGAAAAGCTTTGAGTGGACGATCGAATGTTCCTCGTCGTTCCAACAGCTCAAGGAATACCTCGCATCTCCACCATTGCTGAGTAGCCCAGTTCAAGGAGAAATTTTGTATGTCTACCTGTCAGCTGGAGATCGGGCAGTAGCTGTAGTTTTGGTTAGAGAGGATAATGGCCTTCAGATGCCAGTTTATTATGTGAGCAAGGCTCTGTTCGACGTATAAGGGAGATACTTCAATACTGAAAAGGTAGCCTACGCCTTGGTGGTGGAGGCCAGAAAGCTCCGAGCTTACTTCTCATCCCACCTAATTATTGTGCTGACTAATGCACCCTTGAGGAAGATAATGCATAAGCCAGAAAGCTCAGGTCAACTGCGCAACTAGTCCATAGAATTGATGGATTTTGATATCAAGTATAGGCCTCAAAAAGCTTTGTAGGCTCAACCTTTGGCTGTCTTCTTGGTCGAACTTGCATTCACCAAGGAAGACAGTGCAAAGGCCGCCCCAAAGGATAGCTCGAAGGGGAAAGAGCAATCAAGCCAACAGATAGTGAGTTTGCCCGACGACTGCTGGAAGGTTTACTCAGATGGGTCTGCTAGTAAAAATGTTATTGGAGCGAAAATTGTGTTGATCGAGCCAGAGACTGGTAGGGCTTTGGAAGAAGCTTTAAGGTTCAAGTTCCAAGCCTCCAACAACCAGGCTGAGTATGAGGCCTTGATTGCAGCGATTGAATATGCTAGATGCTTTGGGGCGACCAAGATCATAGCTTACTGTGACTCCCAACTGATCGTGCATCAAGTCAAGGGAGAGTATGAAGTGTTCAATCCAGTTCTGATCAAATACTGCGAGCTGGTGAAAAAGTTAGTCCAATACTTGGAGTTCTGGGAAATGCAGAGGGCAGATCGTGATGAGAATGAGTTGGCCGACCTACTCTCCAAGTTAGCCACCTCGGACGAGTAGCATGGAGAACCAATCTCATTTTTAGAGCATCCAACATACGAAAGAGTGCCGTTTCTATGCTTGGTCTATGGCTCTACGTGTTGGATTGACGAGATGAGGGCATACATTGAAATAGGCGAGCTACCAGTTGACGAGCAAAAAGCTAGAAGAAGAAGTCCCCCAGGTTCACTATACATAGGGATGCATTGTTTAGAAGGTCATTTGTGAAACCATTATCTAGGTGTGTTCATCCTATGGAAGTTCCTCAATTATTGCTCGAGGTACACAGTGGAATATGTGGTGGACACCCTGGGGCCAGAACTTTGGCAGACAAGATACTCACCTTGGGGTACTACTGGCCTCATTTTTGTCCCTGCTCGATGGGTGAGTCTTGCAGTCAAGCTCCCTTCTGCCTTTGCTCTCGAGGATCGATCTCTGTCCGGCCCGAGGAAACCTTTGTACGCCTCCATTTAACCTTTTGGGAGGCCTATGCCCCATAGAAACTGTCTACCTGAGACTGTCCCTTGGCCCGTAGGTCCTGACACAAGGTTAGAATTCTAGCTCTTCCAGAGTGGTATCTCACTGATGGCTCGGGCCCCCCGAAAGGAGGCCTATAAGGGACGATGCTCATGAGTTTGTGCAAAAATGTGATAAGTGTCAAATATATGCCGACCTACCAAACAACTGAGCAAACACCCGTGATCGCAGCTTGGCCGTTCGACATGTGGGGGGTAGACTTGATCGGACCCTTCCCACCTGCCCGTGGCAATTGTAAGTATGTGATTGTGGCTATTGATTACATCACCAAGTGGATCGAGGCAAAACCTTTGGCAAAGATAACAGAAGAAAGCGCCATCCACTTCATCCACAATTATATTTGGTTTCGCTTTGGGGTGCCACATTCAATCATTTCAGACAACAGGCTACAGTTCTCAACTGCTTTTTGAAACAGTGATGAAAAGGTTGGGGTCAAATACTGTAAGTCGCCAGTCGCTTATCCTCAAGGCAACGGGCAAGCAGAGGCAGCAAACAAATTGGTATTGATAGCACTAAGTAAGGGCCTAATTGGTCGAGCTAGCAGATGGTTGAACGAACTACCCCTTGCTCTTTGGACAGTCCGCACAACCACCGGGGGCCTACAGGGGAAACCCCATTTGCCCTTACATTTGGTTTGGAGGCCATGAGACACATGCCGAGCTACGAATTCCTACAACTAGGGTGGCCTTATTTGATCAAAATCAGAATAATTCCAACATATTGCTCGACTTGGACCTACTGGACGAGAAACGGATGACTGCTCATCTTAGAATGGTAAATTACAAACAGAAAACTAAGGGTTATCATGACAAGAAGGTCAAGAAGAGATCATTCAATATTGTGGACTACGTATTAAGGAAAATCGAGGTAACTGGAAGGAAAGCTGAACATAATAAGTTATCTTTGAACTGGGAAGGATCTTACATCGTCACTAGAGTTGTTAAGGAAGGGACCTACATGATTCGCCATTCAGGTGGTGACGAGCTAAAGCATCCTTGGCATGCTAGCCACTTAGTTAGATATTATTTCTAATTGAGCTCTCTATGTAACGATCTACTTCATAAATAAAATGGGGTTACCCACGAAAAGTTCCACTTACAAACTGTGTTATACTTACATCATGTTCAATTCAGGTCCGACTCCTAGTCGATCTCGAGATATTAAAAAGACTCATCTAAAGTCCTAAGTTAACTTCGTTTTTAAATAGGTTTGACTGAAGACTTAGGTAAGTCTCATTTCTTAAACAGACTCGACTAAAGTCCTAAGTCAACCTCGTTCTTAAACAAGTTCTACTAAAGAATTAGGTCAGTCTCGTTTCTTAAATAGACTCGACTAAAGTCCTAAGTCAACCTCATTTTTAAACGGGTTCGACTGAAGACTTAGGTCAGTATCGTTCCTTAAACAGACTCGACTAAAGTCCTAAGTCAACTTCGTTCTTAAACATGTTTGACTGACGACTTAGGTCAGTCTCGTTTCTTAAACAGACTCGACTAAAGTCCTAAGTCAACCTCATTCTTAAACATGTTTGACTGAAGACTTAGGTCAGTCTCGTTCCTTAAACGGACTCGACTAAAGTCCTAAGTCAACCTCGTGTTTAAACAGGTTCAACTGAATACTTAGGTCAGTCTCGTTCCTTAAACAGACTCGACTAAAGTCATAATAAGTCAACCTCGTTCTTAAAACAGGCTCGACTGAAGACTTATGTTAGTCTTATTCCCTAAACGGGCTCGATCAAAGCCTTAAGTCAACCTCATTCTTAAATAGGTCTGACTGAAGTCTTGGGTCAGCCTTGTTCTCAAACAAGATCGACTAAAACCTTAGTTAGCTTCGTTATAGCCAACTGGCCTGACTAAGACTTTGGTCGATCTCCTAATTAATCCAGTTCGACAAAAAAGATAGAAACATGGATCAAAGCAAAATGATTCAAAAGTCAACTATTATTAAAATAGCAAGTCCCCCAAAAGCGGGCCAGAAGTTGCACAAATTCAAAATACTAATGTTAAAGTTAAAATGCCTTGCAAACCGGGCCCATGCATTGAAGACTAAAAACAAATAAATAAAGAGTTAGAAACTTGTTCATTACAAAACTAAATTAAGAATAAAAGATTAATCTTCTTGATCATCATTGGGCTGCTCCGGCTCCTATTGCTGCTCTCTCTGCTCAGCCTCCTCAAAGACATGGTCTTGAGTGACTTCTTCATTCTCCTCCTCAGCTTCATCAACCTCCTCAAGCTCTTGGAGTATAACGTTGAAATTCTTTTGCTCGATGGGAGGGGCGACCCAGGGCTCTAACACATCTTCAACATCTTGTTGAGCAATAACGGTCAGGTTATTGTCGTTGAAGGGAACAAGGGAGTGACTAGCCCTAGCTACCTCATCATACCTTCAGCATGGGCCCATTCGGCCAATTTCTCAACAGGTAGCTCGACAGTGGGATCTACCAAGGCTCGTTAAGCCATATGTTGGCGTCCAACATCATAGAAGTCCCTAGCTCGGGATACTATGATATTGTAGCACTCATTGCTATTTTTAAACAGCTCGACGGCTGCCCTCTCCCTTGCCTAGGCCTCTTCTTCCCACCGGAGCCGAGTGTGAGTACCCCCACCCGAACTCGTGTTTTTGGGCTTGCCTAAAATTAATTATTTATATGCCTTAGTTTTGGGCTTTCCTAATTATTTGTTTATATGCATTAGTTTTGGGCCTGCCTCCCTTCGGCCCACTCTGCCCTGAAGAAGACCGGTGTCGTCCGACACAGGACTACCCTAAGGCGGTTTAAAGCCCCATGTCGTACGACATGGAAGCTCCTCTCAGCAGCCTACAAATACAAGGCTTTGCTGCTCATTTTAGGAGGACTTTTTGGAGTAAGGTTACTCTGCTGGAATATACACTGAGACACTCACATATACACACATTCACCTCCCTCCGAATACACACACACACACACACATCCAAATCAAAGAGAAAGGTGACCATCTTTGTTGGAGGTTTGAAGGGACAAACACCATACTATTGGTGCTTTGTCTTTTGGACTACAATAGGTAGACCCTAAATCTCTCCTCTCCCTTTATATCTTGCTTGTTCAATCATTGCCATGCTTGTTTATGTTATTTGATAATATGTGATTTGTTTGGGATTTTATGTGATCAAGATGGCGGAGATGTGAATCATCAATATTCACATCTCCTCATCTCAGATCTGGACATTTAGTAATCTTAGTTTTATTAAAGTTTGAATCTTTATCATCTTTGTTTGAGTTAGGAGGTGATGGCCCTTTGATCATAGTCCAAAATATGTGATCATTCACATTTGGCCATCAAAGCCACATGACCCTCCCACAATACTCACTTATTATTGTCGTTTTACTGTTTTAAATTAGCATTTTAGTCTAGTTTTATCATTCTGGGCAGTGTGGGATCAATCTGTTGAAGCTTACTGACAGAGGATGTATATGTCGTCCGACACAGGACAACCCCAAGGCGTCCTGTGTCATACGACAAATGGATCCCAAAAAGTCGATTTGACTTCAGTGACTTCAGTTAAACCTAGATTGATTCCCTTTCGTAGTTTCAAGCCTTGTTCAGTGTAATGCTTTATTTCTTTTAGTGTTAGAATGGTATTGGTGGCCTTTGCACCTCCTTTGTAAGAGACAGTCTGACCAGGTAGTCCTGTGTCATACGACATCCCTCTCCTGAGGAAGTCCTGTGTCGTACTACACTCAAGTCCCTGGACAGACTACCTCATCCCTTCCTTGTAATTTAAGTTCATCAATTGTAAGGGTGTGGCCCCCTTTTTAATGGCTCACAAGTTGTATCTCGTTTTTATTATCATTAATAAAATCCAAATTTATATGTTGCCACGATTTGCACACACCTAGAATGATTTACATTGTCCTTGTTTGATTGAATGTCTCGAAAGAGGCGACGTGGGTGAGCTCTATATTCTCTTCCCACGTCGTAACTTGACCCCCGAACCCAACTAAGTGTTTATGGTTTCTCAACGTTTTCCTAAAAACGGAGTGGCGACTCTTTAACTTTTTATTAAACCGCGTTCGTATTCCCGTTCCTTTTCAAAATTATCAATTAAAACCTTTTTCAAACTTCCCATGCGTTCGACATGCGGATCGGGGTATGTTCACCGAGCTGCCTGATGTTCATATATCATTTACTCCATTCTCCTTGTCCGATAATGGACCATGCCCGACAACTGCTCAACCTAGCCTTCAGCTTTGAACTTCTCCTAGCGGGCCAGCGCCACCTCTTCCTCCAAAGCAGCCTTAGCAGGAGCCAGAGATTCCACCTGAGCTTGAAGAGGAGCTAGCCGCTCCCTTGCCACCTTTAGATCAACTAAGGCCTCATCCCGCTCCTTCTTAGCATTGAAGTGGGTGGCCTGGAGAGCTCAACATTGGGAGTCAGAGTCCACCAGCTTCTCCCTCAGCTTGGCAGCCTCCCTAGACTTTCTCGAGTATTTAGTGGAGGCTATCTGCTCCTTCTCAATTGCAGCTCTCCAGCTGCACCTAGCCTACTCTATCAAAGCAAGAGGCTAAATGGATAAAGGGAGATGCTCAGTATAACAGCTATCAAAAACATGACGACCAAACAGAAAAGGAAAAAGTATGAAAAATGCAAGTGTTGCCTCGGAAGCCAGGAGGCCGAACCTATCATGGTATTCCTCCGGAGTGAGCCCCTCCTCTATAAACTGGGCTAGAAGGTCTCTGTCCGCTGCCCTCCTCATAATTATTTGCCCCAATCCCAGGTCGAGATACTGGCGGCATAAGCTATTAACCCCAGTAAGGGGAGGGACATCACTCAACCTTTCCACTAAGGCTTACACTTGCTCAGTGCTTCTGGAGGAGGGAACTTGAGGTGGAGCCCGCTGCTCTGGAAGTTCCAGCTTCTTCAAGTCCCAGGTCGATACGGGACCTTATTCTCAGCCGATTAAGGGGAAGGTCATCATCATCTTCTTTTGGCTCGTCATCGCTGAGATCCAAGTCCATAATATTGTGGGGGTCTACCCTAGCTGACCCTTGTATGGGATCTGAACCCGACTCAAGCTCGGTCGACATATCGACCTCCCCCTCACCCCTAATGACTTGCACTTGGGGAGCTTGCTTGATGGGCTCCACTGGCCCAAACCCATCAATGGGGACCATCCCCACTCCTGTTCGAGGGAGCAAAGCATTCCTGTCTTCACCCTCTTCTTTCGGCTGGCTCTGGCATTGGCAGCTCCATGTGCCTTCTTTCTTGTTTCTCCTTCTGTATCCGAGATCGACAATGCAATTCATGTTTGCTTCTTGCTCGGGAGTAAGGACTGCATGATCAAAGAAAAACAATTAGCAAAGGAGTATACGAGCAAAATGACAGAAAATTTATTGAGAAATATAGAAGTACTTAACCGCCATAGTGGGATAGGCCTCTGCAGTGGCGTGACTTCTTTTTGCAATAGTGGCATTGGGACTCAAACCTCTGCATCTCATGAATTACCCAATCTAGGTATCTAAGGCTCTTAATTATTGGCACTAGGGGGCTACCTCCCTATCACCTCCTAGCATCATCCCTGCCTGGATGATGAAATCTTTGTTCTACCCAAGGGCTGCCCTACTTATGGCGCTCCTTCGAGCCTTCAATGTCAACCTACGAGTGAGCTTCCCGCTCCACTCTGGGACCCAGTAATCCTCCTCCTTCATCGGAGGTGTATCAGCCTCAGGTAAGGGGAACTCCCATCCCTTCCTACTCTCCACAAGAATCATGTGGCTATTCCACCCTGAAACTCTGTCGAACAAGTTGGTGAACAGCTTAGAGGCCTTTAGCTTTGGCCATCGTACTTATCCCGAAGGTCTTGTCATTCTGCACTATTTTGAAAAACCTCCTAAATATATGCATGCAAGGCTCATATCCCACGAATCTATAGACCATGGCAAAGCAAAGCAACACCCTCACGGTATTTGTGCTCAACTGCATGGGAACAAC
The DNA here is from genome assembly GCA_022495995.1 of Adenophora triphylla var. japonica. Lineage (NCBI taxonomy): Eukaryota > Viridiplantae > Streptophyta > Magnoliopsida > Asterales > Campanulaceae > Adenophora > Adenophora triphylla. Next base: position 46,993 of record JAFEMH010000054.1, on the reverse strand, counting down.
GACCATACACTCCAAGAACTCACATATGAAGGGATCTAGAGGAAGGCGTAAGCCGACCTCGAACTGGCCATAGTAGAAGGCCACATTGGTTATGCTCAAACCCCAGTGTGTATCCAAGACTGGGCCTTACTTTGCCTTTCGGTATAATGGGTTAGATGGAAGTCCTCTTTTTGGGGACCTCAAAGAAGTTGTGAAGGATGTTGATACGAGATTCAGAGTTCTTCCTCCCTATGGCCGGCTTGGGGGCTACATAGCCTCTCTCATTGTGACTTGGAACCACGGTCGAGCAAAATTTGTCCACGATGTTGCCTGAGGAGGAGTTCGACGAGGTAGAAGCGAAAGTTTGCTGAGATGCCATATCTAAAGAAGACACAGAAATAGGGGAATCAGACCTAGTTGAAGTATGTTCTGAACTACCTAAGGATGACCTAGATTCCCCTGGGAATGCTAACCTCTCTCTAGGAAAGGGAGGTTTGTTGGAATTGGTGTAAAAAATTATGAGGTGGTCTATCAGTTTGTTGAAGAGACGTAAATGAATAATCCTTGGATCATACGCCTCCAAATCCCCCATACTCTCACCTGCTGGGAACCCTACCTCGCCATAAAACAAGCTCAGCCTATCTAGATCGGTAATACACTACTCTCTGGTCAATTCCCTCCATGGACCCTCTAATCTTTTGATTAAATCCTTAGGTTTAAGGAGTTATACCCATACCTAACACCTAGCTAGAATCCAAAGGTTCTAGCCATGACGGAATAATGGGGAAAGCTTAAAAATAAATCTAAAGGAGAGAAATTGAAGGGTACCTTGTCAAATTGAGAAGAAACGTAGCACAATGATGGAACGGAAGGATAGATTGCGCCAGAAAATCAAAATCCTTGCTTTTATTCTTGCTGGAGTATTTGATTGCTAGAGAATTGTAAAGTTCGAAAAGTAAAGGGATTCTTCCTTTTATACGCCTCCTTTTCCTTAACTGAATTGGAAAGGGTAGGGGACATAACCGTTCAATTTGTCAGTAAATGTTCTGCAATGGTTCCCAAGATAGATGTCCAATCGCAAGAACCATACCATTATGATGGAAATTACGGCACATTAAACAACGCATACAACCGCTATAAGTCAATGGTCGAGAGCAACCTACACTTACTCAGACGATTATCCAATAGCAAGCTCCGTACAACATCACATGAATTTTTCATAACTTCCTTGTTGACAAAGTCAACACAGAAAGTTGGGGGCAAATGAACAGAATAAAAGTGACGTGATAGGCCCAACGAATGAAGCACAACATTCCAAACATTACACATGCACAATTATTAAATGGGCCAATCCAGTTAGCATAACGCCTACAGCCCACCAACATAAGGCCAGTCGACCTAGCTCATTGTCCGACCATCTTTGTTCCCGACCTAGATTTGTCCGACATATGATCACTTATGTAATCCATATCTAAAGCCAAGGCACAAAGTCGGGTCGACCTCGAATATTCATGCGACCTCGACCTATAAACACATGCGTCTATTTATGACTCTATTTGTAACCGTCTTCTACAATCACGAAGATTGCTATGCCTGCATTATCTCCACGATTTAAGGGATTCCCTATTATCTCATGGAGCTCCTATATGTAACAGACTACATCCAACGTAAAAAGGTAATGTATTATTGGATATTTTGAGATGAAGTTATTTCCATACAGTTTTTACAAACTCATAACACCATATGTCATCATGACGCCTGAGGGTTTTAGCCGGATACCACCCCAGCTAGTCGTTTGTTCGTGGTTTCAGGTCATATCTGCTGTAGATCAACCTATTTCTGGATTAAGGATGATCTGGATCATTTCCTTCGTCAACAGAGATATTCAATGCATTAGACGTCAAGTAATGACAAAAATTTTTTTGTTAATTTTTCGACTAATCCACGGATCCAAATCCAGAATAGATATTGCAGTTGTTGGGTTTTTTAAGAATGGTGTTTTACTAGTTTGTACATTTACTTGTACAATGATAAAATTGTACTAAGTCATTTTCTTTATTTAAAAACACGACATTATTTTGATACAAATAAAAATGAAAAGTGTGTCCTTTATTACGAGATAGAGACTACTTGATTTAGATTCATTTTAGATACCACCCTATTTTGTAAACTTTATTATTTTACTCACTTTAACATAAAAATTATTTGACACCCATTACAATGTAAAAATTGTTTTATCCCTTATTTAAAAACATTAAAACACTAGAAAATTTGTCATAATACAAAATAAAATGATTTTTAAACAAGTGTTAGCCCCTTGCTGCATAGGAACAACAGCCATACACTCCAGAAACTCACAAACAAAAGGATCTAGAGGAAGGTGTAGCCCGGCCTCAAACTGACCATAAAAGAATGTTACTCTAGTCGAGCTATGAGCCCAATGTGCCCATGATTGGATCTTCATTTGTTTCTCCGTAAAATGAGTCAACCTAAACTCCTCCCTGTTGATCTCACAGAATTCGTAGAGGATATTATCCTTGACTCCGAACTCTTCTTTCCAATGAGCGGCTTGGGAGCCACATAGCCTCTCTCATTCTGACCTGGCACAACCTTCGAGCATAATTTGTCCACGATATTACAGAAGCTGAGCTCGAGGAACCTTGAGTCGACATATCTACAAAAGAAGAATAAACAGGGGAATCAGAACTAGAGGGAGTTTGATCATCACTATCTATGGGCGACCTAGATTCCCCTGGAAATTCTATCCTATTTTTAGGGAACGGTGGTTTATTGGGTCCCCTAATGTAAAACATAATGAAGTAGTCGATTAATTTATTGAAGAGACGAAAGCGGACAACCCTTTGGTCGTCCACCTCTAGATCTCCTACACTACTTCTGCCTGGGACCTCTAGAATGCTATATCACAGCCCCCAGTTGTTCAGAATGGCGATGCTTCGTCCCTACTCATCTCTTCCCATGGGCAGTCCTTACGTTTATAAACCCTAAGGTTTTGGGCACAGTACCCATACCTAACCCCTCTCTCACAGTCAAAGGTCCTAGCAATAGCAGAAGTAAAGAAAAGCTCAGAAATAAACCTAAAAGAAGGGAAATCGAGGAATACCTTAATTGATTCGAAGACGAAGAATATAGGGAATGAAACGGAAGACTGAGTGCACCGGAAGTCAGAAATCGCCTTACTCTGTTCTTGCTGGGGTATATCTCAGATTAGGAAGTTTGTAAAAGATTTGGGGTTTCAAACAGTTCAATCCTCTCAATTAATGACGGCGCAGTTTCCCAAGCAGTTGTCCCAGTGCCGTATTTTCTCATCATTTTGGCGCTTCAACAGATCTGGCTGTCAAAACAGTTAATGGTCGAGATTGAGCTACGTCATCATGGTCAACCATCTAGCAGTTCGAGCATCTAGTTACGACCTACCTAAATCTTCATCAAGTTTCTTATATAACTTCCTGGTCGACAAAGTCAACCCATAAAGTTGGGGGCCACTGAATGGAATAAAAGTGATGGGCTAGGCCCAACATTTAAAGCCCAATTATTCAGGCGATATCACAGCAGAGTCATCAAGCAGGCCGGCCCAGTTATTATAAGGCCCACGGCCCAACAACAAAGATCAGTCGACCTAGCTCATTGTCCGACCATCCTTGGTCCCGACCTAGCTTTGTCCGACATACGATCTCCTCCTTGTACTATTCTATCCAGCTAAGTTACGAAGTCAGGTCGACCTTAATTTACTCAGTCGACCTTGACCTAAAGAGACGTATGTCGACCTACAGAGGCATGCTACGTTTACAACTCTTTCCATAACTGACTCCTATTTTCACGAAACACGTTATGCCTATTTTCTCTCCATGATTCACGGAATCCGGCGAAATCCTACTACAATGATACAAATTGTTGTCATGCATCATTTGTTTCTTGTTTTCTCTCTCTCACTCTCTAAAGTGCGGACAGAAAAGACCCTAAGCCTCTGACTCCTCATCGCTGCTCAGTTCGATATTTCTTATCAAAGCCTATAAAAATACAACACAACATTAACGGTTTAGAGGTAATTGCTATTTGTTATTCTGAATATCTATTGTTCATTATAATTCATAAGCTCATAAATACCATACTTACTCTCACGCATCTAAGCTGGAGACCATTCCGACTAGTCATGGGTTCTTTGTTTCAAGTCAAAAGCTAGGAGATCAGTCCTGATTGCTGGACGTAGTTGATCAACACGTTTCTTGCGGCATCAGTTTGGTTCCATTGTCGGGAATCGAAGCTTTTTTGACCTTGAAATCCAATCAAACAGTAACTATGGTATTTGACGGGCACACCGCTACCCCCTCCACCGAGAATGAACAAGAAAATGTCAGTAGGAATACGGATGATGGTGCAGGAAACCGTAACAATAATTTACTACCTCCTCCTCCACCGGGGCGCCATGCTAGAAGGGTGACCCGCTCCAATAGCGTTGCTGATGGAACTGGATTGCAAGACAATAGGAGGCAGCAAAAAATACCTATGGTAGAATAAGAAGAGGCCCCACAACCAAAACGAATCCAAACGGGTCGAACAGTTACAGGCGACAACCCAGGTCCCTCGACTACTCACTCACCTTACTACGAAAGAGATTTTGATGGAGTGGGCTAATTTGCTCCAAATTTTGTTGGAAGTTCCCGAGGAATTGCTTGACATGCCAGAATCTCCTAGGGCTGATAGGAGATCTCAGCGACCTGCCCCATCCGTTACCTCCCATAGGCCAGCTAATGGAGTTGCTAGACAGAATGGAGGTCCCAAGCCGTTTGCTGAGCAGCCGAGGATCGAGATGCCTCCTCCCTCTCACATCAACCTTGATCCCAGCGTCGACCTAAGAGATAGGCTAACCAACGAAGAGAGCAAGTGGCCGAGTCATCCTCGAGGAGACAACAAGTTGACGAAAGGAATGCGAAGGTCACCTGTAAGGTCAGTTAGGTCGCACTCCCACAGAGAAAGACAGGGTAGAGACGTGACTCCACCTAGAAGTGAAAGGCAGAGGCAGAGGTCCTACTCTAGAGGAGAGCCTCACTAGGAGGAAAGGCAAAGGTCCAATGACATTTCCTATCAGAGGAACAACCAAGATGCCAGAGAGCTGCTGAATATGAAAAGAAGGTTGGAAAAAATGGAGGCCGACAGAAAGGAGGATGATGGAAAGGGCAAATAAAACTATAACACTCTTCGACCCTTGTCTAGAGAATTGCTCGAGCTAAGGCCTCCCGTGGGTTTCAAGCTGCCTTCATTAGACAAATATTCAGGTGCGACCAATGCCCTAAACCACATGCAACATTTTGAGGCCACCATGTGTTTTGTCTCCTCCGAGGATGATGTGCTGTGCAAGGCACTAACCAGCACCTTCACAGGTGCAGCACTGACTTAGTTTCGTGGTTTAGCGCCGAGCTGCATTACCTCATGGGAGTACATGAGGAATTTTTTTTAGATCGATTATCCACAGCTGGGACCAGAAAGAAGACGGTCACCGACTTGAACAACCTGACCCAGGGCAAAACTGAAAGCTCCATGAGTTATTACACAAGGTTTAAGGAGATGGTCGACCAAATAGAGGAGGACCTAACAGACAGGGAAGTTATAAACTGCTTCAGAAATGGGGTGTCCTCTCCTGATTTAGACTACGAGCTCCAGGTTAGGAGAGCTACTACCAGGTAGGAATTGTTTGAAAGGGCCAACGATGTGGCCGTAGCTGAGGAGAGGAAGGAAAAGAAGAAAGAGAAGGGATCCAAGCAATCTAAGGCAAGAGAGTCTAACAAAGGGGGTTAGGCTAAGTATAATAACAATAATAACAAGGGGAAGAATAGAACAAGGGCGACTAAGAGAGTGCCCGAGAGTATCACCCCTTTGACGGTGAGTCGTACTGAAATCATGAATATTGTTGACCTGGGCCTACCTGCTCCAATGAACTCAGCAAATAAGTTCAGAAGGGACAACGACAAGTATTGCGAGTTCCACAAAGATACGGGGCATACTACAGAGGAGTGCATGAGTCTGAAACGGTAATTCAGAAATGGGTCGACAGCGGAAGCTGGATAGGTTTGTGAAGGGATCTCGACCTAGCAGAGGCGAGCGAGCTACAGGAGGTATACCTAAACCAAGGCAGCCTCGGTTGGATTTGGGGGTAATCACCGAACAAACTAGCAACACCACCCTGAAACACAAAATTTTTTAGCTCACCAAAGCTCCGTACGTGCCACCTAGGAGCTACATCAAATAAGAAGTCATCAGTTTCTACCCTGACGAGCTAGCTACCAACTTGGCTGCCAGGGAGCAAGTTCTAGTAATTCCAGGATTAATAGATGGTTATACGACGAGCAGAATTTTGATAGACATAGGGGCTTGCAAATACATTCTCTACTACTGAACTTTCTTAGAGATGGGACTGACGAAGGAAAGATTGTCGCCATTCGATGGTTGACTTGAAGGCTTCACCAATTATAGGGTCGATGCCAAGAGGCAGGTCGAGCTGGAGGTCGACATAGGACAATACCCTTTCAGGGTCGTGGCTAAGGTAACTTTCATTGTTATAGTTGTGATAAGTGATTATGCTAATATCTTGGGTGTTCCTGGTCAGGAAGCACTAGGAATGGTGGCCTTAATCCCCCATCAGCGGGTCAAGTTTCCTACCTTAGCTGGAGTTGGCTGCGTTCTGAGTACATCCCTAGCTTATCTTGATCACGTCCTCCGAACAAGAAAGAAGAGGGAGCTAGAAATTGAAACACCCAAGGCAAGCTAGAATCTTTCAAAATCTGTCACCACAACCTCAAGGCTATCTACAATCACCTGTGTTGAGGAGGCGACCTATCACTCACATGACCATCTCATGATCGAGCCGACACATCCCTCTCTAAATACTATGGTCGAAACAGATACAGTTATGGTCAACCAAGTCATCATAGGCGATTCTAAGCCTTCAGATCGACCAAAACTTGGGGGCCACCACTGGAGAGATTGCAACTGAATTGGACGATATGATTGTTGAAGAGGCTCCACACTTGGGGGCTGAGGAAAGACAAAGGGTTCGTGAAATTATCATCGAGACCCTGCAATTCAGAGATTGTCCGGAGCTAGAGCCCGTGGATGAGCTAGAGGAAGTAATAACCAATCCCTCCTACCCTGACCAAAAAATTCAAGTAGGAAGACAACTGTCATCTGAAGAGAGAGCAAAAATAGTCGAGTTGCTGAAAGAAAGTATGGATGTCTTTGCTTGGCGAGTAGAAGACATGAGGTGGATCAAGGAAGAGGTCGTTGTTCACAGGCTGGAGGTTAATCCAACTGTCAAGCCCAAGGAGCATAGACTGCGGAGTTTTGCTCGCGATAAAGAAGAGGCAATAAAACTTGAGGTAAATAAACTCTTAAGTGCAGGTATCATCAAGGAGGCCTCCCATACCACCTGTCTAGCAAACGTGGTGATAGTGAAAAAAAGCCAATGGAAAGTGGCGTATGTGTGTCGACTTCACCAACCTCAATCTAGCTTGCCTGAAGGATAGCTACCCACTTCCGCGAATTGACAAAATTGTGGATTCTATAGCTGGACACACTACTCTGAGTTTCCTGGATGCATATTCGGGCTACCATCAGATAAATATGCATAAGGACGACATAGTGAAGACTGTCTTCCAGGCTACTGGAAGTATATATTGCTACAACATGATGCCATTCGGGCTGAAGAATGTCGGGGCAACCTACCAGAGGATGGTCAACAAGGTCTTTGCAACCCAAATTTGCCGAAACATGGAGGCCTACATTGACGATATGGTCATTAAAACAAAGACCGGACGTCACGTGGTCGACCTAAAGGAAACGTTCGCCAATTTGCGGGCAAATTACATGAAGCTCAATCCAAGCAAGTGCGTATTTGGGGTAGCAATAGGAAAGTTTATGGGTTTCATGGTCTCTCAAAGAGGTATTGAAGCCAATCCCGAGAAGATTAAGGCTCTGGTCGACATGAAGGAGCCTACATGTATTAAAGAGATGCAGCGACTAAACGGTTAGGGTGGCAGTCCTAGGTCGCTTTATTGCCAAATTAGCAGAGAGGTCTCTCCCCTTCTTCAAATCTTTGAGGGGGATGAAAAGCTTTGAGTGGACGGCCGAATGTTCATCGTCATTCCAACAACTTAAGGAGTACCTCGCCCCTCCTCCATTACTGAGCAGCCCGATCATGGGGGAAACTTTGTTTGTATATCTATCAGTTGGTGACCGAGCTATGGCCACCGTGCTAGTTAGAGAAGAAGGGGGGCTTCAGAAGCCTATTTATTATGTGAGCAAGGCCCTATCCGACGTAGAGGGCAGGTATTTTAATGCAGAAAAGGTGGCCTATGCCTTAGTCGTTGCATCCAGGAAGCTACGAGCTTATTTCTTGGCTCACCCTATTGTCGTGTTAACCAATGCTCCCCTGAGGAAGATTTTATACAAGCCAGAAAGTTCAGGCCAACTACTCAACTGGTCAATAGAGCTAACAGAATTTGACATTGAGTATAGGCCTCGAAAGGCGTTGAAAGCTCAACATTTGGCAGACTTCCTGGTTGAACTTTAGTTCACCAAAGAAGAAAGTAAAGTGAGAGCCCCGAAGGAAAGTGTGAAGGGAAAGGAACCTGCAAGTCAGTCCGCAATAAGTTTGCCCGATGATTGCTGGAAAGTTTATTCTGATGGGATTGTTCTAGTCGAGACAGAGACAGGCAAAGTTTTTGAGGAAGCACTGCGGTTCAAGTTTGAAGCTTCCAACAACCAAGCCGAGTATGAAGCCCTGGTCACAGCGATTGAGTATGCTAAGTGTTTTGGGGCGACTAAAGTCATGTCCTATTGTTATTCTCAGTTAATTGTAAACCAAGTCAGAGGGGAATATGAAGTGCTAAACTCTACCCTAGTCAAATACTGCGACCTAGTGAAGAACTTAGTCTAAGACTTGGAATTTTGGGAGATACAAAGGGTAGGTTGAGAAGATAACGAGTTGGCCGATCTACTCTCAAAGTTGGCCACATTAGACAAATAGCATGGAGAGCCAATCTCTTACCTAGAGCATCCAGCATACGAAAGGGTTCAGATTCTATGCTTGGTTGACGACGCTAGGGGTGGCTGGATTAATACTAAGTGTTGGATTGAAGAGATGAAAGACTACATAGAAAAGGGAGAGTTACCCGTCGACGAGCAAATAGCGCAAGCGATAAAAAAGAACCGAGGTTTGTCATACACGGAGATGCACTATTCAGAAGATCTTTCACAAAGCCGTTATTAAGATGTGTTCACCCCATGGAGGTTACTCAACTTTTGCATGAGGTATATTGTGGGGTATGTGGTGGACACCCAGGGGCCAAAACTTCAGCCGACAAATTGATTACTTTGGGTTACTATTGGCCTCATTTGAGAGCAGACGCTCATCATTTTGTTCAGTAGTGTGACAAATTCCAGAGAGATTTTCCAACCTACCTAAACTGCCTACGACCGAGCAAACTCCAGTGATCGCAGCTTGACCTTTCAGCATGTGGGGAGTTGATTTGATTGGTCCCTTCCCACCCGCCCGAGGAAACTGTAAGTACGTGATCGTAGCCATTGACTACTTCACCAAAGGGATTGAAGCCAAACACGGAGGAAAATGCCATCAACTTCATCCATGACTATATTTAGTGTCGGTTTGGGATTCTGCGAGCTATTGTGTCAGATAATGGGCTACAATTCTCCACAGCCTTCAAAACAGAGATGAACAGACTGGGCGTCAAACATTGGAAGTCGTCAGTCGCATATCCTCAAGGTAACGTGCAGGCAGAAGCAGCGAACAAACTAGTCCTATCAGCACTTAAGATGGGCTTAGTTGGTCGAGCTATTAGATGGTTGGACGAACTACCCATTGCTCTTTGGATTTGATCGAGCTAGTAGACGGGCTTAGTTGGTCGAGCTAGTAGATGGTTGGATGAACTACCCATTGCTCTTTGGATTTGGTCGAGCTAGTAGACGGGCTTAGTTGGTCGAGCTAGTAGACGGGGGACTACAGGAGAAACCCCATTTACCCTTACTTTTGGATCGGAGGCTATGGTACCCATCGAGCTACATGTTCCTATAGCTAGGGTAGTCTTCTTTAATCACGATCAGAATGACTTCAATAGACTGCTGGATTTGGATTTGATCGACGAGAAACGGTGTACAACTCAACTAAGAATGGTAAACTACAAGCAGAAAACCAAGGGTTACCATGATAAGAAAGTCAAGAAGAGGTCATTCAACGTGGGGGACTACGTGTTGAGGAAGATCGAGGTAACATGAAGGAAATAAGAACAGAACAAATTATCTCCTAACTGGGAAGGTCCTTACATCGTTACCCGACTTATCAAAGAGGGCACCTACATGATTGGTCATCTAGAGGGTTAAGAGTTGAAACATCTGTGGCATGCTAGCCACCTTATTAAGTATTACTTTTAAGTTTCATCATTCTGTTTTCTATGTAATCGTTCTATTACATCAATAAAATGGCAGTTCTATTCAAACGAGTTGTATTGCTTCTATGCTTCATACAATTCAAGTCCGACTCTTAGTCGACCACAACATTATCTTAAACATATTCGACTGAAGTCCTAAGTCAACCTCGTTCTTAAACAGGTCTGACTGAAGACTAATGTCAATCTCGTTCTTACAGATTCGACTCTTAGTCAATCTCATTCTAACAAATTCGACTCTTAGTCAATCTCGTTCTTCTAACAGATCCGACTCTAAGTTGATCTCGTTCTAATAGATTCGATTCTTAGTCAATCTCGTTCTTCTAACACATCCGACTCTAAGTCGATCTCGTTCTAAACAGATTTGACTGAATTCCTAAATTGACCTCGTTCTTAAACAGGTCCGACTGAAGACTAATGTCAATCTCATTCTAACAGATTCGACTCTTAGTCAATCTCGTTCTTCTAACAAATCCGATTCTAAGTCGATCTCGTTCTAACAGATTCGACTCTTAGTCAATCTCATTCTTCTAACAGATCCGACTCTAAGTCGATCTCATTCTAACAGATTCAACTCTTAGTCAATCTCATTCTTCCAACAGATCCGACTCTTAGTCGATCTCTTTCTAACAGACTCGACTAAAGTATTAAGTTGACTACATACTTAAACTAGTCAGACCAAAAAACTTATGTCAGTTTCGTTCATCATTTAATCTAGTTCGACAAACAAATACAAGTATGGATCAAGGCAAAGAGATTCAGAAAAATCAACTAGTATTGAAAGCAAGTTCCCCAAAGTGGGCTAGAACCCGCAAACAAATATTACAAGTTAAATGCCTCCCAAACTGGGCCAAGGCATAAGTTACATAAATAAAAAAAGAATGTTTTGGAACTTGTTCGCTACACAAACCAAACAAAATTCATATATCTTCATCGTCATCAGCTTGATCCTGCTGATGTTGTTCTTGTCCTAAGGGGGGTTGCATCTGCTGGTCGACATTCATTAGATCCTCTGGTCCTGGGCGACCTCCTCATCTTAATCCTCCTCCATCTCCTCAGCTTCCAAAAACACCTAGAGAAGTACATTGAAGTTTCTCTCTTCAATAGGAGGGGCGACCCAAGGCTCACAACCATCATCTTGATCTTTCTGGGCTATAAGAAGTAGATCGTTATTGCTGTAAGGAATGAAGGAGTGGCCACCACGGGCTTCAGTATCATATTGTTCCTCGGATGCCCATAGCGAACTGCTCCAGGGATACTTCAGCAGTGGGATCCACTATGGTTCGACGGGCCATGTGACGACGTCCTACGTCATAAAAATCTTTGGCTCGACCAACAATGATGTCGTAGCATTCATCGTTGTTCTTAAAAGCTTCAATATCGGCCTTCTCGCTAGCCTGGGCCTCCTCCTCCTACTTGGCTCGAGATGCCTTGTGGTCATCACTTTGTTTGATACAGAAATCACTACGATCCTTAAGCATCTGGGTCACTGTTTTGAGCTCAGCATCCACTTCACCTTTCTCAAAGCAAAAATCATCACTAACTGACCTCTCCTTATCGAGCTCAGACATGCCGGCCTCAAGGTCAACCATTACCACCTCCTTGTCCTTCACCGCATCATCCTTAACAATTTGGATCGCCTCATAGGCAGAGTCCATATCCTCAAGCTTCTCCTTCAGCTCGGTGACCTCAGCTGATTTCTGGGCGTACTGGGCTATGGCAATCCTCTCCTGCTCAATAGCAGCCCTCCAGCTACTCTTGGCCTGCTCATTAAGAGTGAGAGACTACACAAATAGTAATGACCTTATCAGATTAGAGAAGAAGATATTCCCAAAACACGAATCCATTGCTCGATCTTTCGATGAAGTGCTCAAGAAGAAGAATGGCGGCTTGCTTTACTGTCAGGTCAATGGAGAAATTGCTGGATATGTCATGTTTTCCTGGCCTTCTTTGCTCTGTGCCATTTTTACTAAACTCGCAGTGAAGGAGATTTATAGAAGGCAAGGTTATGGGGAGGCACTGCTGAAGGCCACAATAGAAAGATGCAGACTTTGAAAAGTACACTGCATATCACTTCATGTAGATCCTTCAAGAACTTGAGCCATGTATCTATACAAGAAACTCGATTTCCAAGTTGATGCACTTATCCAAGGTTACTATTCTTCAGATTGTAATGCATACAGGATGTACTTGGAGTTTGATGGGGATTCAACTTAACATTAAAGTGTTTTTTTTCCATATTATTGAGGGAACGGAGCATAAATTGATGGGTACTGTTGAAATCGAGGGATTTGATGCAATGAAGCAGCTGAAGCAGATGCACTTTGTCAGAAGTAACGGGCCAAAAAAGTCATGGGGGTGAAACTCGATGAATTTTGAGCATATTGATAGAAAGAAGTGAACCTGGGAGGATTTTGAAGGCTATTTGGATCTGTTTGAGAGGTCCATCATTGGATGGCTTCTTCCAATGTCATGTCATTTACCGGTGGTGGGGTTCCGTTCCCGTCACAATTTCTCAGCGAATCTGACATTTTGGAGGATCTTGTTGGTGTAGTGCCCTAGGCGTTTAGTTATATTTGACTTATTATCTAAACCACCATGTAATCATCTTTATCATCTATTATAGAAAAAGTATTATTTGGTTCATTATATGTTTTGCATGTTTATTATATTGAACTGCGTCCCTATTTGTTGAGAACAACTAGTATAAGTTGGTAATGGATAATCATGGAGAGGATTATATGCATGTGATGCACATTACACTTATGGATACTTGCTAGAGAACAAGTATTGGACATGACCTACCGATGAGATTTATGACATGGTCAATAGTCATATGTGTCATGAATAAATCTCATGATAGTCGTGTTATTGAATCCTTACACCTGAGATTATCATCGTCTTCCACATGACGAAGATCGTGTTTAATGTAGTCTAACACTGTCTTTAATCGGATAGCAATAAGGGCTATGTTAGCACGATTGGAATCATGTAGGGAAGAATGATAAGTCAAGATAGGATTTGTCCCTCTTATGAAGAGAGATGTTTTGCTTGGGCCCCTCGATGAATGAAGTTGATGAAATATGTGGCCGCACTCAATTGATTTGATAGAGATCAAATGCATTTGCATTATTAACATATTCGAAATCGAGAAAGCATTGAATGGAATGAGTTGACATAGACCATGACTCATGTTCAATTGAACATCGCGGACAAAGGGATTGTGACATTGGAACTATAAAGGAATCAAGCTTTGATGTTATATTAATTGGGTGGACATAATGATTTGCTAGAAGTCACTTATGTCTTGTGAGGTCGATGTTTCGACTCACTACCAACATAATATAATTCCTTTTGGGTCACACACAAAAGAACGAATTTGATTCGAGCTAACTTTGGAAATTTCAGAAAAGGGCACGACTCGTACCCATGGGCACGACTCGTGCCAGTGCAGTTTAAACGACTGCGTTTTGGCGTTTCAAGGAATTCGTTGACTTGGTTGACTTTTGGGTGAAGCACGACTCGTGACATTTGTCACGACTCGTGATGAGTCCCCACACGAGTACAACCATTGTCACGCCTGGTGACACGACTGGAAAAAAGGCTTGGGATCACTCGTGATTGCCAGGCACGACTCATGGCACGACTCGTGACCAGGAGCACGAGTCGTGTCCGACGTGGTTTTTGGTCAAAACGTGATTTCCTTGGACGGGAAGGAAAAGGTTTCTTAAGGACTTATAATCTATTTTGACTAGGGGTTATATGTGATATAAATATAAGTCCTATGCAGCCAAAAATCCTATCCTAAATCATTGTTCTTAAGTTTGTATTGATTTTGATTTTGAATCAAAAGGCTTCCCAAAATTATTCCATAATTTAGGCTTTGATTATTGAATATTGATTCAATAATCAAGAGGATCATCTAGCAATCCATCAAGAAGGTGTTCTTGGATTCGTTCGCGTGTGGATTACCATTAGAGGGTGGTTACGTTATCACCTAAGGCTTGGATATATTCATCACATTGAAGATCAAGGAGAAGTTTAAAGATTCAATTCGTTGTCAAAATTCAAGGCTTGGATTTTGAAGATCTATTTTGTTAAACTACATCGCATTCGAGGTATGTAATTCTATTTCATGGCTTTCTTATCTCTTCATGCTAGACAGATCATAGGGCTAGGGTTTTGATGTTAAAATTAAATCTTTCGCTGCGTTTGTAACCCCAAAACCCAACAGTGGTATCAGAGCTATGTCATGCCATGATTATGATTGAAATTGCATGCTTAGATTTAATATGATTATTTGATACCATGTTACATGAAATAGATCTAGATTTCATGTGTTTTGTTTTTATGAAAAACAAGTATATTTGATATGCCATGATTCATGATTAATGATAAATTAATTAGATTAGTTTATCACATAGGTTATTAATCTTTTAATATGATTAAATTAAATTTGTAATTTCTCAAAATTGAATCAAATTGTTTGTATGATATTTTGTAAAGCCCTATGTTCGTGATTATGTTCACATGAGATCTATGTTACAACCATTCGATGTTTGTTACATGTTGAAAACCTTCTAAATATTTAAATCTTATGTCATTCCTTGATTAGAGCACTTGTGATATTTTAGGGTATTTGATGTAGTTTTGACTCAGTTGGGTGCATCTTATATCTTAATTTGTGATCAAGGTGGGATAATGGTTGATGTAGTTTTGACTCAGTTAGGTGCATCGTTCCATGTCTCATATGTTTGAAAAAGGTTTTGATTTAATTGGTGATTTCAAATGAGATTTGACCCAAGGCATAAATGAGATTTAAAACATGCTTTTGATATATGATATCTATTGAAATCTCATAAAAGATCTAAGATTCATATAGTGATATGATTGATATTTCTACCTAAATAGCTTGATTTCGGGCATTGACTCAGTTAAACCAAAATCAAGTGAAATATGGATCTTAGCCTACTATGATTATATGATACATGTTTGTATTTAAAGGTGTATAATTTAGTGGGAGTATTTATGAAATACATTATTTGCTCTTAGATGATAAATGTGTTGATATTGATATATGTTTATATTGTTTGCATATTTTATTGTAGAATGACTACACACAATAATCAACCCCTGTCACTGCGGTCTGTCCTTGAGAAGGACAAGCTTGAGGAGAACGGTACAAACTATTCTGATTGGATCAAAAGCCTCAGAATTGTTTTGAAGCAAGAGAAGAAACTGCACGTTCTCAATGAGCCAATTCCACCTCAACCTGCTCCAAATTCTCCTAGGGCTGATAGGGATGCACATAAGAAACATAATGATGATTCTATGGATGTCGCATGCCTTATGCAAGCCACTATGTCTAAGGCTCTTCAGAAGGACCTTGAGCACATAGATGCAGCATTTGATCTTCCTGAGCGCTTAAAGGAAATGTTTCAAGTGCAAGCAAGAAACGAGAGGTATGATGTGGTTAAGGCCCTAACTGCATGCAAGATGCAAGAGGGGCAATCGGTGGGAGCTCATGTACTTAAGATGAAGGGTTACATTGAGCATCTCGATAGGATTGGAAATCCATTGAGTTTGGAACTCGCCACGGATTTGATATTGAATTCATTGCCTGAAAGTTATAGTCATTTTATTATGTACTGTCACATGACTGGCATGGATAAGAATCTCTCGAAATTGCATGCGATGCTTAAAACCGCAGAGATGAATATCAAGAAGCCTAAAACCGATAATGTATTAATGGTTAACAAAGGTAAAGGGTTCAAGAAAGATGGAAAAGGTAAAGCAAGTGTTGCTAAGCCTAAGGCAAAAGTTACCGAAGCCAAAGAGGCTCCCAAGGCATCTCAAAAGGATGAGGTTTGCTGCCATTGCCAAGAGGTTGGACATTGGAAGCGCAACTGCAAGGCATACAAGGAAGGCCTAAAGGCGAAGAAGAGCAATGTGATTGCTACTATTTTAGGTATCTATATGATAGATATTTTCCTTTCTGTTTCTAGTTCATGGGTATTAGATATCGGATGTGGATCTCACATTTGTTTAAATGTGCAGGGACTGAGAAATAGGAAGCTACTCAAACAAGGTGAAGTTGACCTGCATGTTGGGAATGGAGCAAGAGTTGCTGCATTAGCCGTTGGGACATATGATGTAACTTTACCTAGTGGCTTAGTATTTGTTTTGAACAATTGTTACTATGTTCCGAATTTGAGTAGGAATATTATTTCTGTTTCTTGTTTGAATAATGAGGGATATAATTTTCTTATTTCGAATAAGAAGTTTTATATTTATTTAAATGATATGCTTTATGGTATTGCAAATTCATTTAATGGCCTTTATGTTCTTGATGTTGATGAGAAACAAGATAGTGTTGAAAATGTTTATCATGTGGATAAGAAATCTAAACCGAATGACGTGAACAACTCGTTCATGTGGCATTGTCGGCTTGGTCCTATAAACGAGAAACGCATCTCTAAACTCCACAAAGATGGAATGTTAGACTCACATGATTATGAATCATATGAGATATGCGAATCTTGTTTATTGGGTAAAATGACCAAACCACCCTACACTAAGAGTAGTGAAAGGGCTAGTGACTTATTGGGCTTAATACATAGTGATGTATGCGGACCAATGAACAACATTGCTAGGGGAGGATTTCAGTATTTCATTACATTCACCGATGACTTATCTAGATATGGCTATGTCTATCTGATGAAGTCAAAGAGTGAATCGTTTGAGATGTTTAGAACATTTCAAAATGAAGTACAAAATCAACTTGGCAAAACAATTAAAGCACTTCGATCCGATCGTGGTGGTGAGTATTTGAGCCAAGAGTTTGACAATCATCTCAAAAACTGTGGAATTGTTTCAGAGTTGACTCCACCCAGAACGTCACAATGGAATGGTGTTTTCGAGAGGAGGAATAGAACCTTATTAGATATGGTTCGTTCGATGATGAGTCAAGTAGACCTTCCTATATCCTTTTGGGGACATGCATTAGAGATTGTTGCGTTCACACTGAACAGAGTCCCTACTAAATCGGCTCCTAAGACCCCACATGAGATGTGGCATGGAAGAAAACCTAATTTGTCTTTCATGAAAATTTGGGGTTGCGAAGCTTATGTGAAGAGACTTGTCTCTGATAAGTTAGCACCTAAATCTGACAAGGTTATTTTCGTTGGTTACCCTAAGGAAACCAAAGGGTATTACTTTTACAACCGCGTTGAGAACAAAGTGTTTGTTGCTCAATATGGTACTTTTCTTGAGAAACAGTTTCTCAATAAAGCATCTAGTGGGAGTAAAATTGATCTTGAAGAAGTTCAAGAACTCGAAAATAACATGGAATCGATAGTAGAGACTGAACCAACTCCACAAGAAGTTGTGGAACCGGTTCAAGATCCACAAGTCTATCGTAGATCGGATAGGTTACGATCCGCACCCGAGAGATATGGATTTCTTGTGTTGGAAAGTAATGAAGTGGAAGTCATTGAGAATGATGAACCTGCTTACTATCAAGAGGCAATGTCCGATCCCGATTGGGATAAATGGTAAGAAGCCATGAACTCCGAATTGCAATCCATGTTGGATAATCAAGTTTGGAACTTGATTGAGCCACCCGAAGGTGTAAAAACCATAGGGTGTAAGTGGGTCTTCAAGAAGAAGACTGACATGGATGGGAAGGTGCATACTTATAAGGCTAGGCTTGTAGCAAAGGGATATAGGCAAACTCATGGTGTAGACTATGATGAAACCTTCTCGCCTGTTGCCATGCTTAAGTCTGTTAGAATTTTGATTGCCAAAGCCGCATATTATGACTATGAGATATGGCAAATGGATGTCAAAACCGCTTTCCTTAACGGAAAACTGCTTGAGGATGTGTATATGACACAACCCGATGGTTTTGTAGATCCACAAAATTCTAGTAAGGTGTGCAAGTGTAGACACCCCATTCTGAACACATCGGATCATATTTATACCACTCTAAGTCTCGCTTTGAGTCAAGAAGTAGAAATCCACCATTTTGTCATGTTTCGTTAAGTTTTGACTAACCATCGTTAGTTCGGGACTAAACTGCATACAAGATAACGAGGAAAGGACATAATTGTCCAACAGAAGCAATATCTCGCCGCGAGATGGCGTGTCTCGCGCGAGATATCGTCCCTCTGCAGTATGCAGAAGACTGTTTCCTCATCGATTTCAACCTCTTTTCGGGATAAAACTTCATCCATCCGGCCAACCAATAGAGTTTGGAGTTTGGAACCATCTTGAAGTGTTTGATCTCATCTTCAACACTTCCCCAACCCCTATAAATACTTGGTGACTTCCAAGGTTCAAGAGGCCCAGAATTTTCACAACACACACATTTTGTTGGTTTCTCTCCCTGAAAGAATCCTACAAAATCACCCTAAAATATCACCTCAAAGTTTGTTTGTCAACCTTGTTGATAAACAAACATCAAGATCCAAGTCAAGGACTGAGGCGAAGCTCTATCCGTATCAAGATTTGATTCTAAACTTGAGTCAAAACTCTGCCCAAATTACCTCACACAAGGTAACCCCCTAAATCCCTTTCTAATTGATTGTTAGAGTGGTATAAGTCCATAGAATCTAGGATCGGCCTAGAGCCTCTCCAAGACATGGAGACGGTCTCGAAGCAATCGATCCTACATTCCGTTTAACCCCGTTAAATGGATCTTTTATTTGTATTATTTAAAATCTTCTTCTTCTTCTTTTTGAAAACCTCTCTTTTCTTTAGCAAGACCGATCTCCGGATTGGGTGGAACGAATGCTCCTTGACCTACCCATTCCATAACCTAAGCCCCGAACCCAAATCTCTTTCAAAATGGTTTTTCTATGTTTTCCAAATGAATAATGTAGGTGGTGACTCAAAAGATAAAAATGCTCACGCGCAGCATCGCTACAGTGGCGACTCCGCTGGGGACTTAAAATTAAGAGGCTTAAACTTGCGTCGAAATTAAAAGAGAGGTTTTCAAAAAAAAATTATTGTAAATTCGATTTTCTGCTCTCAGATGAGGCATATCTCGCACGAGATATCATATCCCGCGCGAGATGTCGCCTCGGCAATCTGGTTGTTTTCTGGTTTCTCCCGTTCATCTCATAGTCCAAGACGAGAGCCAAACATGCAAGGGGGATCCCAGAATTCATTGTCTGCAGAGTTCTCACATCTTAAGGCCTCCCTTAAGATGTAGAACTCGAACCTTTATTTCATTTAAATAATTGATTATTATTTATAAACTGCGTGCGATTGGGTTTTATTTAATTAAAGTCCGGTCCATTGGGGATTCGGGAGTTGTAAATTAATTTATTTATTTCTCTTTCTCTCTCTTTATGTGGAACTACGACGGCCTGAGTCTTCCTAAATTGGGAGAAACGTAGGCAACCACTTGGTGCGGCCACTATCTGTTTTCCTTTTTATTTTCAAAAAATATCTCTATTTTATCTATCACCTAGATTGACTATCACACACGCGCACTCATGATATATCTGTCATTGCACTGCATACCCTCTATAAACCCGGGACCCACACTAAGGACGGATGACGGTAACCACCTAGTCGCCGGTCTCTCCGAAGTTGGACAATCCCACTCCGCGTATTCAATCCACTTAGATTGTCATATCGCGTGGAGCCTAGCCTTCCAGCCCTGCATCGCCACATTTTCATGTAGAGTGTCTTTTAGGATCACTCCGTGACCGATCGGTTTTGACTCGGTGATCTTTTCTTGTTTTTGACCAAAACAAAGCCATGCAAAATTGACAATAAAGAAGGACTCGGAAAAGTCCCTTCGGAAAAAGTCCCTTCGGAATGACCCTTTCGGATGTCCCTTTGGAAAAATACATATACATATAATTCTTCGAAAAACGATCTTACATGGCTTTGTTTTACAAAAATCGGATTGATCACTTAGTCGTTAGGTTCTGATAAAGGCCTTAGAAACCCCTCAAAACGGATTTTCCGTTCCGACCAAAATTTAGGTCTAATAAAAATCGACTTTCCGTGTGATTATCTCGCGCGGGACTACATATCTCGCGCGGGATAATGTATCTGTTTGCTGAAACTGAGTCTGAGCCATTTAAAGCCTGCTTCCGACTCGTTGGGGCTAGATATGATCCTGATATCGTCTCTGCATCTCTTCTGTCAGTTTTCCGAAGCTACTCAACTTCAAGACTCCCAACACAATGTCCGACATCAACAACATTCCGGGTAATGAAACTCTGTCCGAAAACAACCACAAACTTCTGGAAGAAGCCAATGATCGCCTAGAAGTGCAAGCTTCCCAAATCCAAACTCTCGTGGAAGAAATTCAAGAGCTTAGGGCTGCACTAGCCAATAAAGAAAAGAAGAAGAAAAATGATTCTTCCTCCGGAGAAGAGGATTCATACACCAAAAAGGCCAAGGGTCGCCGCCAAAGCAAAAGCAAGAAAAAGAAGTACGAGTCTAGCTCGTCATCTTCCTCATCTGACAATGAGAGCTACACATCCAAGAAGGAAAGCAAAGGGGAAAGCAAGAACGAACCCCTTACCATGGCCATGCTAGAAAAGAAACTTGCGCCCTTCGATGTGAGTAAGGGAGCCTCGCTCTCTATTGATTACGATACCCTTCGTCATTCCATGTCAAAGCTTCCTAGAAAGTACAAAACACCCGACATTGCAAAGTTCAATGGTACCACCTGTCCCAAATCACATTTGGAGACCTACTCTTGGGCCATGCTACCTATGGGTGTTGATGACAACCTATTAGCCCAATGCTTCCCACAAACTCTCGATGGTGCCGCTAGGGATTGGTACATGACCCTTCCACTCTCTACAAGACTCGACTGGCCACTCGCTAGTTGTACTTTCCAAAAGCAATATGAGGACAACTCCACTTATCGCACCACTAGAAGGGATCTTGAGCAAACCAAGCAAATTCTTCCGAACGAATCCTTCACGAGATTTTGTCAAAAGGTGGAGAACCAAACTAATCGAAATCGTTGATAGGCCCAAATTTCTAGACGAGCAAATTCACATCCTCATACAATGCCTTAGGGAGGAGTATCAAGACAAGTTAGCCGACAACTATTTTCCTAGCTTCACCGAACTTCACAAGTCGGGCATACGATTAGATGACCTCATCAAACAGAAAAGGGAAGCCAAGAAAGAAAGTGGATTCCGTTACAACAAGAGCTCTTCTTCCTCTTCCAATCCCAAGGATACCTCTGTCAATGCCATTGTCTTCAATCATCCCGGAAATGGTAAGTACTCTGCGGTACCTCCACCACAAAAGAAGAAGAAAGATAGACATTATGACAAGCTTGAAGGAATCACCCAAGAAGAACTCTTCGAAGTGCTTGTCAAGAACGGAAAAATCAAACCAAGAGAAGGTGGACCTCCAAAGAAAGATCTTCCTGCCAACCATGCTCATCATCTCTTCTGCAAGTACCACAACTTCACCGGTCACGACACCAACTCCTGCTTCCACTTGAAAGACGTCATCCAAGATTTGTTTGACGATAAAGAGATAGGATTACCTAATGTTGTTACTAATCCTTTGCCAAACAATGAGGTCAATCTGATAGAGATAGAAAGTAGCTTCGAGGACCCTACTCGTCTAGCCACAATTGTGGACGAGAGCCCTCTTGAATTTAATAAATCTTCTTTCTGTTATATGATGTCTTGGGAGGAAATCTTAGAACAAAAGGGAAAAGGGTCTAAAACAGTCAACCTACTCACACGATCCGGTCGTGTGATCACCAACAAAGACCCAAGGGATGAAAATCCTCCTAAACAAGCCAAAGCCTCATCGCCAAGCGAACTAGAGGACCCTCTCTTAACCCAGTTAAAGAAAACACAAGCAAACATCTCAGATTGGGATCTCATAGGAGCATCTCACAAGCACCGTGAGATGTTGAAAAAGGCATTGGCTCAAATGACCATTTCCTCGGAAGCAACACCCGAAGAGCTCACTCAAATGATTGGCCAAGTGCAATTTGGCAATGTCATCACTTTCACTGACTTGGACCTACCGTCCTATGGGAACAATCATCATGAGGCCCTCTACATAACTGCCAAGGTGAATGGATACCGAATGCCACGCATTTTGGTCGACAATGGTTCTGCAATCAATGTCCTCCCAAAGAAAGCCTTATCATCATTAGGCCTCACCCACAAAGACCTCAAGCCATCCGGGCATACTGTAAGGGGGTACGATTGTACTGCTAGAACCGCTCTGGGATCAGTCATGATACCTGTGGAAATGGGGCAAGTCACAATGAACATCAAATTTCAAGTCATCGACATCCCGGCATCCTTCAACTTGCTGCTTGGTCGCCCTTGGCTACACGACATAGGGGGTGTGCCCTCCTCCCTGCACCAATGTGTCAAGTTCAGACACAACAATACGATAGTCACCATACACGGAGAGATGGTTACTGCTAGTCCTATCCTCGAAGTACAACATAGCACTTCTGATTTCCTGTTCAGTGGCTTTGAGATTGAGAAAGAAAGCAATGTGAATGTCATAGAAACTTGCAACGAAAATGATTACTCCAAGGCACTTCGGTTTTCTGGAAGCATTCCTGTCTGGAGAATGATGCAAGCAAAAGGATACTTTCCTGGATTGGGGCTTGGAAAGCACTTACAAGGGATAACGGAACCACCACCAGTTCCCCCACCTCACACAAAGTATGGCCTAGGATACATCATTTCCATCCACGATGGGGATGACGAAGAAGAGTGGGGCTTCACTCAAATCAAATGGGAAGGAACCACATACAAAGACTACGATGACCCAAAGGTCAAGAATTACAACCTCGAGCCATATCGAAAGACACTCAATGGCTACTTCGTTCGAGAAGGGGAAAGTATTCCCTACTTTATCTTTTCAGAACCATGGACTGACGATAAAGGAAAGCGCCAACCGGGCTTTTAAATCTTCAGCGACTGCGATGCTTCTCCAGATGAAACAGAACCCGTCCCACTAATCCCTAATGATTTGTGGGGCACGAAGGCAGAAATGACAAGTGAATGGGACTTTGTGTTGGGAGAAGACATGCTACGACAGTTCCAAGACCTGTGCCGGTTAGAAGACAGCCAGATCCATGCAATCTCCAAGGGGGACGCTCCAACTACTGATTACACAAGTGAAGGGGGAAGACCCGCGATTCCCTGATGAGGACATCATGAGTATAGAAGAAGAAAATAAGTGGCACTTATTTTTCGATGGCGCAGCCAACAAGAGAGGGTTCGGCATCGGAATGATGTTGGTAGACCCTAACGACATCTATACTCCACTGGCAGTACGTCTTGACTTTAACGCCACCAACAACACCGCAGAATACGAAGCTTGCATAGAGGGTCTTGAGGCAGACCTAGAACGCAACGTGACAGAACTCGAGGTATTTGGGGACTCCCAGTTGATCATCAATCAGACATTGAAGAAGTGGAGGGTCCAAGATCTAACCCTTCAAAGATACAGTGCCCACCTCCAAGAGTTGGCACAAGAATTTCAAGATGTCTCATTCCACTACCTCCCCAGAGACAAAAATCGGTTTGCGGACGCATTAGCCACACTCGCTTCTTTGGTCGAAATCCCTAAAGGAAAAGCAGTCAAACCCTTCAAAATAACACGGCATGCAACTCCTGCCTACTGCGCCGTTATAGATCTCCATGACTGCAAAGACAAATGGTTATCCGAATGTGCCATTGTTGGGAACTCCGAAGAGAAACCATGGTACTATGACATTTGGCATTTCATCCTAGATGGAACCATCCCACCTGAGACGGACCAAAAGACTCAGATCGCCCTTAAGAGGTTGGCCGCTAATTACGTCATCACTGCGGGCCGTCTATTCAAGAAACATTCCCAAGGAAACCTCCTTTGTGCTACCGAGGAAGAGGCCCAAGAAATAATGGACCATGTTCATCAAGGCATATGTGGAACCCACATGAGTGGAAACATGCTCGCCAAAAAGATCATCAGACAAGGGTACTTTTGGCTAACCATGGAAGCCGACTGTACCAAAATGGTCAAGAAGTGCCACAAGTGTCAGATACACGCCAATCTTCAGCATGCACCGCCTTCCTTGCTGTACCCTATGACTTCTCCTTGGCCGTTCTCTACATGGGGGATAGACGTGATTGGAAAGGTCACACCCGTAGGAGCTAACGGACACTGCTTCGTCCTAGTAGCCATCGACTATTTCACTAAATGGGTCGAGGCCGCCTCTTACAAAGTTTTGAATGCCAGAAGGGTCGTAGAATTCATCAAGCACAACATCATCTACCGATATGGGGTTTCGCAAGAGATGATATCCGATAATGGGTCGCACTTCGAGAAGGAAACCGATCGCCTCCTAACTGAGTACAAAATCACAAGGCACAAGTCATCTCCTTACAGGCCTCAGACGAATGGAGCAGTTGAAGCCGCAAACAAGACAATCGAAACCATCATCAGAAAAATGGCGGTCACGGGGAAAGACTGGCCCGACAAGTTACCTTTCGCACTATGGGGATACCGCACTTCAGTCCGAACAGCTACAGGAGAGACTCCCTACGCCCTCACATTCGGAATGGAAGCTGTCTTACCAATAGAATTGGAAATACCATCACTTAGGGTTCTCCTAGAAAACCAAGTGAACGAGGTCGACTGGCTAGAAAGCAGATACGAAGAGTTGGCCCTGTTAGACGAAAGAAGGTTGAAAGCAGCCGAACACACTCAAGCTTACCAAAGAAGAATGGCAAGAGCTTTCAACAAAAAGGTCAAGACAAGGAACATCAGAGTAGGTGACCTGGTTCTCCGTGAGCACCGTCCTGGACCTTTCAACCCGCTAGGCAAGTGGGGACCAAGATGGATAGGACCCTACATTGTGAAGAAGATATTCTCTGGGGGAGCCCTTCAGCTGGTGGACTTAGACGGAGATCAACTATCGAAGCCGGTCAACATGGACAAGCTCAAGAAGTACTTCGCGTGACTTGGCCTAACAAAAAGAAAAATCGCTCGCTAGGTTGAAAATCCCGAAAAGGACGGCCTAGGCAAAAATTAGAGCTCGCACAAGAAAAGAAGCCCGCTAGATTGAAAATCCGAAGGGGCGGTCTAGGCAGAAGAAAGGGTGTGCATAAAAAAAAAAGGGGGGGGGGCCTTATCTCGCGCGAGATTACCCTTCGGCATGAAGCCGTATTTTGTCCTTTTTTCTCTCAAAAATGAACTACGTTAGACCAGAGCCTCTTATTTAATTGCTGTAAAAGAGGAACGTAGGCAGCCTTCGGGTTTGGTCTAATCAAATAAATAAATCTACTTTTGTCCTTTTATTAATCGAATGCATTTTATTAATGACAAAAGGGAAATCCTAACCACAATGACTAATTTGCTAAGCTAATAATCTTGAAAAAAAATACTAATAAAAACAAAAACTATTGATCTACCAAAGCAATCTCTTGGTACTCCTTAAGATCTAGCCTTTCATTGACTTGGGAGGCCGGCGGACATGGTCACCACCGTCTTCGCGATCCTTCTTGCGCTTTGAGCCCATCAAAGCAGAACACCCCTCGAGATGATCAAAGACGGACTCTGAAAGCCTCTTGAAGATACTGGGCCTATCTAAAGCTTGCGTCTTTCCAGACATCCCTTTGCCTCGCCTCTCGAACCAATCCCCGTCAAGAAAATCCTGGGTCGGATCGGTTCGCACATTAGCGGGATCAGACTGAGCCTCGCTCCTTCGCAAAATACTACTAGCTATAAAAGAATCCCCTAGCAGTGAAAGCCGCAGATCATCAATCTTCTCCGCACTAGGGTGGCCGGTATGAAGAAACCAATCCAAATACTTGTCAGACAATAAGATGCTTGCATTAAAAGTCCGAAGGTTCGACCAGCGGTCCCGACTAGTTCCTTCACCCCATGCTTGAGCTAGCACCTATGCAAACTCTACACCAATATAGGACACTTCACGAGAGGCCCCCTCGAAAAGATAAGTGTCCTGCTGCTGACCAAGCTGACGGAGCACCCTCTTGGGAAAATAAAAGGAGGAATCTCGTAAACCCGGAAGAATAACCCTGTCAAAACCCTTGGTATTGGCAACATACTTGTTCAACCTCCAATAAGGTGGACACCAAAGAATGTCAGCAGTTTCGGTCTTCGCAAT
Source organism: Adenophora triphylla var. japonica (assembly GCA_022495995.1). Lineage (NCBI taxonomy): Eukaryota > Viridiplantae > Streptophyta > Magnoliopsida > Asterales > Campanulaceae > Adenophora > Adenophora triphylla. The sequence goes on along the minus strand of JAFEMH010000054.1, from coordinate 20,398 downwards.
CAACTCAGCCCATTCATCCGCTGAAAGGTCCTTGATCAATAACTTTCGCGTATGATATGTGAACGGGGAATATTCCAATAGGGGGCCTACCAACTTGAGATGCTCCCTAAGCCAAATGGTCAACAGAAGAGGACTCCCTTGAGTCATGGCACCGGTCCTATGCAGCTCATCAAGACCATGCAGGGTTTCACCCAAGATTAGCGAAATAATGTTCCTAGAACGTTTTCTAGCCTGCAGAACAATTTCCACCAGTTGGGAATCAACCAAGCCATCCCTGCACTTGAATAAAACATGTCCGAAAAGAGAAAGGGCCAGAAAGTTTCGTTTGTAGACATGAAAGGCATCATCATCTGAATCTTCGCTGAATCGCTCAGGAAAAGAAGAGCAATCTATCCACTTACGATGAACCAACTCGTAGCAAGTATCAAGGGGGATCCCTAACAACTCATTCAAAGCCTCTGAATGATTCATATGGTACTTAGGAACATCAATCTCACCAGTCAAAGGCATATCCAAGATAATGGCAAATTCCTCCACCGTAGGCACCATCTCATTCAAAGAAAAATTGAAAAGATGAATAGAAGGATCCCAAAATCTAGCAGCACCCTGCAACAGATTCCAATCCGGTTGGAGGTTCTTCAAGGTGAAAAGGATTCTGAATCCGAATTCTGCTATGAACCTATTACGAGATCGGTTGCGAAACGACCTCACAAAATCTCTTGATGCTTGCTTGAAAGATTCAATCACTTCAGACGACAGAGAAAAATCATCGACAATCATGGACGTTGGGGCAATCTCCTTGGAAGCCATGGATCGTAGGGTTGAAGAAGAAGACAAGAGTTTTGCCCTAACAGAATATCTCTAGAGTTTGAAAGGCTAGGATGTGTTATCTGGCAGGACTACAGGGTGATTTTATAGGGAAAACTGACAAAATCCTGTTCGAAAAAGGAAGAGAACTCTGTCTGGATAGCGTGTCTCGTGCGAGATACCTTGTCTCGCGCGAGATATCGCTACGACAAAACAACAATAGTTCTGCTCAAACAACAATCTAGCCCCGACTTGACGAAGCAAGTCTCGAAAAAACCTGCGCATACAGTTCATAATATGTAGTGCAACACCAAGATCAAGCTCAAAATTGTGGCCTTGATAGCCATTCCATTCCATTTCCAAAAACATGGAAAGTCGAGAAAGTTAATTAACTAATTAATTAGACCTAGGATTAGGGATTAAGAAAACATGTTTTTGTGCTACCTACTTGTTTCTAAGAGGTACCAAAGAAAAAGAAAAAAATTTCTAGGCCCACACGGCCAATATTTACAGATCATCAGAAATCAAATAGAGAGAAAAGGAGGGGATCACGCCATCAAGTCGCCCGAGCTGCCGGCACCTCCGCCATCACCACCACGGGGGCTACCATCCCTCCTCGACCTCTTGGCTCCGTAAATAGGGGTCACCGCCGAGACCACTGTCGAGGCCGCCAAAGAAGCCTTATGGAACAGCCTCTCAGACAGATTCGACACCAGGGCCATTAGTCCCGCCATCTTGGTCGCTCCACGGTTGTAATCGGCCGCGGACATAGTGACCTGACAACAAAAGAAAGGAAATGCTCAGATGAAGTCGGACATATACACTTATATGGACGAATACGAGAGATGATATGAACAGAAACATACCGATGAGACATCCGGCGGAAGGCGGTAACCCTCAGGAATGTGATCCAGAGTCGGGATGTGGCCCACCATTGGCATACTCCCCATCATGTACGTATAGCTCAGAGGACCGAAATCCAGGGCAAAAGGCAGAGAATCGGCAGACTGGGAAGAAGTGCTAGGGGCTGATGAACCTGAGGCAGAAGCAGAGGCGGAGCCACGAGCGTGCGATCGCCTATCACCCACCAGGAGGGGACCCATCAAGCGAGGCAGGAACTCCGCGTAAGAGGCCCCGAGGATAACACAAGCCGTCGCCACATCACCCACCAAAAGGCCTGCATAATCATTATCTGGAATGGAGTAGGTGGGATACATCGCCCACGGCGGATCCGCCGGCACACTATATGGCAATCTACCCCGGCCATGCTGAGGGAAGACCCGCTCACCAAGATACATAGTATCTCCCTCCAAAGATGCTAGCATCCTCTGCATCCCAGTAGCATCCCAAGCACGATACACCTCCCGCTCCAACAGGGTCCACGGATAAAGGCCCAACCTCTCATACTCAAAAGTGTCCAGCATGGTCCTCGCCTCTGCCACTATCAGGGTCCACTCTTGATCCTCATCCTCATCAACACTCCGATTGGGGTGGCTCCACCTCCTGATATTCGGAAACAAAGGGGTCCGGCTCTCCAACTCAAACCTGTACAGCCCAAGGACAGTATAGCCCCATATCTGCACAAGAAAACAGAGCGGACTCAGTATGAAATATAGACAGAGCATACAGGGAACAGAAACGGAATCAAGATCATACCTCCCAGGCATAAGAATACCCTGACAGGGAATCCTTGGTGTGCCTACATGCCTCGTCCATGGCGTGGTAGCAGAAGGCCAGCCCCGCTGAGCCCCAATCATATTCACTCACCTCATCCAGATTCACCAACAAACCTAACAGAGAAAGACGAGCCGTAGAAGAATGGTTCGCGAAGATGGTCTCAGAAAGGATATACCAGAGGGCACCCCTCACCAATCGATCAGTGACTGCATTCGGCTTGAGCGCATAATCCTCAATCTGACGCCGGAGGGGTGTTAGCTCAGCAGCAAATCCCTTAACCTTGTTAGGGACGAAACCGATCAACTGTCTTTACACAGCTGGACCCACAGGCTTATAACCCGAAGTCTTCGGCAGGGGATCGCCAATGAACTCTAGCCCCGTGAAGGCAAGGAAATCAGTCGGAGTCATAGTCTCTTCCCCGAAGCGCAAATGAACAGTGTGGGTAGTATCCCACCACCTCTCCCGGATCACCTGAAGAACTAGGGGAGTCTGTCTTATCCCCCGAAGATTATCAACAAAGGTCAATAGCCCCGTTTGGGCCACCCTATCTCGAACTCCCTCAAGGTCCTTAATCTTGTCCCACACCGCTCTAGCCAGTTTCGGGCTCCCTCGACAATTCTTCGTCGGCCTATATGACTGCAAAAACAGAGGAAAAACAAAAAGGGCAACATTAGAAATCATTCCATGTCAAAAAATCAATGAAATAGAAGAAAATTTTCATTGAGGCATTTCATCGAACACTTGGCATGCGTACAAGAAAAGCTTGCCCATGGATGCTATTGATGACCCGAATCAGCCTCTCCTACAATCCATGATGTGTAGGAGGCTCATACGCACACAATGCAACAACAATCATCCAACGAGATGCACAAAATCAGAGCATGCAAGAAGGAACCTAGTTCTAAGCATAGACAAGAACAAGAAAAGAATGGCCATTGATGGAATTTGAATTCAAGAAAAGCGGGTTCAAGCTCAATGCAATACGAGAATCAAGAGTTAAGAAAGAAACTCTTAAAAAACCCTCCCGAACAGCGGTGGAAATGTGCGCATGCCTATCGAAGGTGAGATTATCGCGGGGATAATCCTTTCCTAGTAAATAACTCTCCAAAATAGGATTCCTTTGTTCTTGAGCCATTGATTATGGAGGGAGGAGAGGATTGAGAATGGATTAGGAGGAGAATTACCAAGCAATCCACGAAAAATTGCAGAGAAAAACGACCTTGGCTTGAGCTAGGGAGGGGAAATTTGAAAAGGATGTTTTCAAATTGAAAGAGGAGCTGCTGTTATATTAGCCCTGACAGTACAAGTCTCGCACGATACATGATATCTCGCGCGAGATATTCCTTCTGGAAATTGACAAAATTGTCCCCGACAATAAGCGTCTACGCAACGTCAAAATTCAAAATTTTGACACATTTACCCTTGGAAATGATAAACTAGCAAGGAAACGTGGAGAAATCAACACCGCAAGTCACGGAACGAGCCAAACGTGACGTACGCACGATCGCCCGGTACGGCACCAGTCGCCCGAAAACCAACTGAGTCGAAAATCAACTCAATCCACATGATTCAGAGCCCAGAAAGGTGAATCATCAAATTAAAAGCTCGGTCCAATGCCCAAACAGGTGGATCGTCATCATTAAAAAAGCTCGGTCCAACGCCCAAACAGGTGGATCGTCAAATCAAAAGCTCGGTCTAACGCCCAAACAGGTGGATTGTCAAATCAAAAGCTCGGTCCAACACCCAAACAGGTGGATTGTCATCGTCAAAAAGCCCGATCCAATGCCCAAACAGGTGGATCATCAAAATAAAAAGCCCGATTCAATGCCCAAACAGGTGAATCGTCATCCTAAATAACAAAAAGCCCGATTCGGAAGCCCGGACAGGCGAATCGTCACAAAAATCAACATGACTCAAAGGACCGGACAGGTAAGCCTTTGTTTTTCTAACAAATTTCCCCGCAGGTTCGAAGCCCAGACAGGCGAATCTTCAGGCATGCAGGTATATTTCAGAATTGGGTCTTGATTTGATTCCTCAGTATGAATTTACCTTTTCAAAAAAAAAACAAAATCTCTTCGATTTTCAAAATATTTTTCAAAATACCTAAAGAATCCTTTTCTTGTTTTGGATTCGAACTACGTCATGGTCTGATTCTCCAATAGAGATACGTAGGAAGCCGTGCGGCCCGACCATCCCGATGTTCAGAATGATGTCTTTTCTATCGACGACATGACTTCTTCCATAAGTCTTGTCGCCAAGGGGCTCTGTAGACACCCCATTCTGGACACATCGGATCATATTTATACCACTCTAAGTCTCGCTTTGAGTCAAGAAGTAGAAATCCACCATTTCGTCATGTTTCGTTAAGTTTTGACTAACCATCGTTAGTTCGGGACTAAACTGCATACGAGATAATGAGGAAAGGACAGAATTGTCCAACAGAAGCAATATCTCGCCACGAGATGGCGTGTCTCGCGCGAGATATCGTCCCTCTGCAGTATGCAGAAGACTGTTTCCTCATCGATTTCAACCTCTTTTCGGGATAAAACTTCATCCATCCGGCCAACCAATAGAGTTTGGAGTCTGGAACCATCTTGAAGTGTTTGATCTCATCTTCAACACTTCCCCAACCCCTATAAATACTTGGTGACTTCCAAGGTTCAAGAGGCCCAGAATTTTCACAACACACACATTTTGTTGGTTTCTCTCCCTGAAAGAATCCTACAAAATCACCCTAAAAAATCACCTCAAAGTTTGTTTGTCAACCTTGTTGATAAACAAACATCAAGATCCAAGTCAAGGACTGAGGCGAAGCTCTGTCCGTATCAAGATTCGATTCTAAACTTGAGTCGAAACTCTGCCCAAATTACCTCACGCAAGGTAACCCCCTAAATCCCTTTCTAATTGATTGTTAGAGTGGTATAAGTCCATAGAATCTAGGATCGGCCTATAGCCTCTCCAAGACATGGAGACGGTCTCGAAGAAATCGATCCTACATTCCATTTAACCCCGTTAAATGGATCTTTTATTTGTATTATTTAAAATCTTCTTCTTCTTCTTTTTGAAAACCTCTCTTTTCTTTAGCAAGATCGATCTCCGGATTGGGTGGAATGGATGCTCCTTGACCTACCCATTCCATAACCTAAGCCCCGAACCCAAATCTCTTTCAAAATGGTTTTTCTATGTTTTCCAAACGAATAATGTAGGTGGCGACTCAAAAGATAAAAATGCTCACGCGCAGCATCGCTACAGCAAGTTGCAAAGATCCATTTATGGTTTAAAGCAAGCTTCTAGGAGTTAGAATCTTCGATTCGATGAGAAAATCAAAGAGTTTGGTTTTATCAAGAACGAAGATGAACCTTGTGTATACATGAAATTCAGTGGGAGCGTTGTGCTATTTCTCTTATTATATGTCGATGATATCTTACTCATTGGAAATGACTTTCCTGCACTTGAGACTGTCAAGTCTTGGTTAAGGAAGTGTTTCTTAATGAAAGATATGGGCGAAGCCGCTTACATCCTTGGTATCAAGATCTATAGAGATAGATCAAAGAGGATCATTGGTTTGAGTCAAAGTACCTACATTGACAAGGTTCTTAGAAGATTCAAGATGGAAAATTCTAAGAGAGGAAACTTGCCAATGGGCTATGGTGTTACTCTTAGTAAGACTCAGTGTTCTAAGAGAACTGATGAACGAAAGAGGATGAATGAATTTCCATATGCCTCGGCTATTGGATCTATCATGTACGCTATGATTTGAACTAGACCCGACGTCTCGTATGCTTTGAGCATGACAAGTCGTTACCAATCTGATCCGGGTGAGAACCATTGGATGGCAGTCAAGACGATCCTAAAGTACTTACGAAGGACTAAGGATGCATTCTTGGTATTTGGAGGGATGGAAGAAGATCTTGTTGTAAGAGGTTACACAGATGCTAGCTTCCAAATCGACAAAGATGATTTCCGATCGCAGTCGGGATTTGTATTTATGCTTAACGGAGGTGTGATATGTTGGAAGAGTTCCAAGCAGAGTACTATTGCCGATTCTACTACTGAGGCCGAATATATAGCGACATTTGATGCAGCTAAGGAGGCAATTTGGATCAAGAAGTTCATTAGTGACTTGGAAGTTGTTCCAAGTATCACTAATCTGGTGGAACTTTATTGTGACAACAATGGTGCCATTGCGCAAGCAAAGGAACCAAGGTCACACCAGAGAACCAAACATATACTTAGACGTTTCCATCTCATTCGAGAATTCATTGATCGGGGAGACGTTAAGATATGCAAAGTATCAACCGATGATAACATTGGGGATCCGCTTACAAAGCCCCTCGCACAAGCGAAGCATGATGGTCATGTTAGGTCAATGGGTATTAGATACATAGATGGAGCCTAGTGCAAGTGGGAGATTGTTGGTGTAGTGCCCTAGGCGTTTAGTTATATTTGACTTATTATCTAAACCACTATGTAATCATCTTTATCATCTATTATAGAGAAAGTATTATTTGGTTCATTATATGTTTTGCATGTTCATTATATTGAACTGCGTCCCTATTTGTTGAGAACAACTAGTATAAGTTGGTAATGGATAATCATGGAGAGGATTATATGCATGTGATGAACATTACACTTATGCATACTTGCTAGAGAACAAGTATTGGACATGATCTACCGATGATATTTATGACATGGTTAATAGTCATATGTGTCATGAATAAATCTCATGATAGTCGTGTTATTGAATCCTTACACCTGAGATTATCATCGTCTTCCACATGACGAAGATCATGTTTAATGTAGTCTAACACTGTCTTTAATCGGATAGCAATAAGGTCTATGTTAGCACGATTGGAATCATGTAGAGAAGAATGATAAGTCAAGATGGGATTTGTACCTCTTATGAAGAGAGATGTTTTGCTTGGGCCCCTCGATGAATGATGTTGATGAAATGTGCGGCCGCACTCAAGTGATTTGATAGAGATCAAATGCATTTGCATTATCAACATATTCGCAACCATTGTCACGCATCATGACACGACTGGAAAAAGGCTTGGGATCACTCGTGATTGCCAGGCACGACTCGTGGCACAACTCGTGACCAGGAGCACGAGTCATGCCCGACGCGGTTTTTGGTCAAAACGTGATTTCCTTGGATGGGAAGGAAAAGGTTTCTTAAGGACTTATAACCTATTTTGACTAGGGGTTATTTGTGATATAAATATAAGTCCTATGCAGCCAAAAATCATATCCTAGATCATTGTTCTAAAGTTTGTGAAACCTTAGAGATTGATTTTGATTTTGAATCAAAAGGCTTCCCAAAATTATTCCATAATTTAGGCTTTGATTATTGAATATTGATTCAATAATCAAGAGGATCATCTAGCAATCCATCAAGAAGGTGTTCTTGGATTCGTTCGCGTGTGGATTACCATTAGAGGGTGGTTACGTTATACCCTAAGGCTTGGATCAATTCATCACATTAAAGATCAAGGAGAAGTTTGAAGATCCAATTCGTTGTCAAAATTTAAGGCTTGGATTTTGAAGATCTATTTTGTTAAACTACATCGCATTCGAGGTATGCAATTCTATTTCATGACTTTCTAATCTCTTCATGCTAGATGGATCATAGGGCTAGGGTTTTAATGTTAAAATTAAATCTTCCGCTGCATTTGTAACCTCAAAACCCAACAGATCTGACTGTAGGAATTGAGGAAACTGAGGAACTGTCTGACGATTCTGTAACCGTAATGCTGAAGAGATGACGACCTGGGATTCTGAACCACTCTTTGCTTGCTGCAGGGAATGAAAGGTAGGGCTTAGGTTTTAGAAAAAGGTATTTGGCTCAGGGCTTTTAGTTGTACAGCGTGTAGTTACTAATTAAGTTTACTTAAAATATGTTTTCTAAAAATCCTAACTGGTCGGAAAAGATTAGACATTGAAAGGTCGAGATCTAAACTTGGACCGTGAAAGGTCGAGATCGAAGATTGGAGATTGGACAGTGAAAGGTCGAAATCAGAAATTGGAGATTAGACCGTGAAAGGTCGAGATTGGAGATGAGACCGTGAAAGGTCAAGATTAAAGATTGGACCGTGAAAGGTCGAGATCGAAAATTGGACCGTGAAAGGTCGCGATCGGGAATTGGACCGTGAAAGGTCGGGATCAAAGATGAGACCGGGAAAGGTCGCGATTGAAGATGAGACTGTGAAAGGTCGAGATTAAAGATTGGACCGTGAAAGGTCGAGATCGAAAATTGGAACGTGAAAGGTCGCGATCGAAAATTGGACCGTGAAAGGTCGGGATCAAAGATGAGACAGGGAAAGGTCGCGAATGGAGATGAGACTGTGAAAGGTCGAGATTAAAGATTGGACCGTGAAAGGTCGAGATCGAAAATTTGACCGTGAAAGGTCGGGATTAAAGATTTGAACTTGAAGGGTCGCAATTAGACATTGGACCGTGGAAGGTCGCGAACGAAAATTGGACCATGAAAGGTTGAGATTTGAGATTCGGACTGTGAAAGATCGAGATTAAAGATTCAGACCGTGAAAGGTCGGGAATGAAAATCGGACCGTGAAAGGTCGAGATTTGAGATTTAGGCCATGAAAGGTCTAGATTTGAGATTCAGACCGTGAAAGGTCGGGAACAAAAATCAGACCGTGAAAGGTCAAGATTTGAGATTCAGACCGTGAAAGGTCACAATTAAAGAATAGACCGTGAAAGGTAGAGGATGGAAATGAGACCGTAAAAGGTCGAGAGACGGAAATCGGACCGTGAAAGGTCGCGATTAGAGAATAGACCGTGAAAGGTCGAGAATGGAAATGAGACCGTAAAAGGTCAAGAGATGGAAATCGGACCGTGAAAGGTTGAGATTTGAGATCAGACCGTGAAAGGTCGCGATTATAGAATAGACCGTGAAAGGTCGAGAATGGAAATGAGACCGTAAAAGGTTGCGATTAGAGAATAGACCGTGAAAGGTCGAGAATGGAAATGAGACCATAAAAGGTCGAGAGACGGAAATTGGACCGTGAAAGGTCGAGATTTGAGATCGGACCGTGAAAGGTCGCAATTAGAGAATAGACCGTGAAAGGTAGAGAATGGAAATGAGACCGTAAAAGGTCGAGAGATGGAAATCGGACCGTGAAGGGTCGAGATTTGAGATTGGATCGTGAAAGGTCGCGATAAGAGAATAGACTGTGAAAGGTCGAGAATGGAAATGAGACCGTAAAAGGTCGAGAGACGGAAATCGGACCGTGAAAGGTTGAGATTTGAGATCGGACCGTGAAAGGTCGCGACTAGAGAATAGACCGTGTAAGGTCGAGAATGGAGATGAGACCGTAAAAGGTCGAGAGACGGAAATCGGACCGTGAAAGGTCGAGATTTGAGATCGGACCGTGAAAGGTCGCGATTAGAGAATAGACCGTGAAAGGTCTAGAATGGAAATGAGATCGTTAAAGGTCGAGAGACTGAAATCAGACCGTGAAAGGTCGAGATTTGAGATCGGACCGTGAAAGGTCGAGATTTGAGATCGGAATCCTAAATGGTTGGAAAAGATTGCTCTTCTTTTTCGCTACTACTCTATGTCCTAAATCAGTAGATCCCGACACTACGTCTATAGACCCCTCATTTTTCACCTGTAAATTGTCTTCCCGCGACGGACAATCCCGAGCGAGAGTTCTATAGGGCAAGCGGATTCCACTGACTAAAGGAAAAAAGTGAACTTAAGGCTAGCTGGTCATGCAAACTTTCAACGCATATGCCATGCGGGTCATGGTCAAAGTCAACATCCTCGAGTTAAGCCAGAAATCGTGCCAAAATTTCCGCATGACCTCCTCTGTTTGACTGGCTTTCGCGAGGGGCCTTAGCTAAGGCATTGGCCAAGTTGTTATCGGTATGGTTCATACATTGAAGGTTTTGATGACACTGTGTCACATTGAACCTTCGGGCATATTTTTAACACGATTCTGCGTCAAAGTCAAAAGCTAAGACTCCGGGTCGAGAAACGACCTTTGATCTCAACTTTTAAGTTTTGACTTGTGAGGGAGATCGGTGTAAAAAAAATACACTTAGGCTTTATAACACGGACTAAGCCAAAAACCAACCAAGGTCTTGGACAAAGTGTGACACAAAGAGTGCATGGGCTAGGATAGGCTGTTTGGGATGACCCCGTGCGCACGAGAGAGAGGCATAGGAAGGCCAATCAAGTTGCAGCTGAACGGTCACCCCGGGTTAAGGGTTGTAGTGTGCAGTGTACATGATAACTGTGTGCGTAGTGTGTGGTCACAAAATTCTTTTTCTGAGTAAAACAAAGATTTTCAGAATGTGTTTTAAAGAATTTATGAGCAGTTCAAAACATTGCACGAAAACCAATTTATGAACAAATATGCACGAACATGTTATGATTTCAAAAGAGATGAAAAGCAACACATTTTTTTTTAAACCGTCCAATGTTTTGAAAATCAGAGTTGTTTAAAATTTCCTTTTTTTGAAAAGAAAAATGCAAGTAACACGAAATGATAAGAAAACACACATGCACAAAAACGCGAGAAAAGGGTAAACAAAAGTTTGACCCACAAAAATGCTTTTTAAAACGAAGGTAGTTTTGAAAAAATATGTTAATGTTCCCAGCGGAGTCGCCAACTGAAATTACCCGGATCGCGAGGGCGGCGAGCGATTTGGATTTCACGGGAAAGGAGAGTCGCCACGCCTTTTTGATTATGAGCCAAAACTTTGAAAAAGGCTTTTTGAAACAAGGATCATTTTTATTAGGAGCCAAAATTGAAGAAAGGCTTTTGAAAGGAGATTGTTAGGTTCGGAGGTCACTTTACGTCTCGGGAAGAGAGAAATTTGGGATCACCCGAAATGCCTCGTATTTGAAATTACCCGGATCCGAGCAGGCTTCGCAGCCCCGGCATCTGGCATTTCCCCGCTTTGCAGCGTTTTCAGGTTGGAGGTGTCTCGCCGTTTGTTTTCGTATTTGTAGAGTCGCCACGCCGTTTTTATTAAGCCCAAAACATTGAAAAAGGGCATCAGTTTAAAGATAATTTTAAACTGTTTTTTGTGTGATGAGATTTTGAGTTCGGAGGTCAGATGACTCCCCGGGAAGAGAATATTAGAATATTAGAGCTCACCCGAGTAGCCTCGTAAAACGAGTCTTTCGGATACCCCTAATATCCTTTAAATGTTGTGTGTGTGTGTGTGTGTGCTTTTTTAAAAATGCATGCTGTATCGGATGTCTACATTGTATGCTATTTATGGAAATGTATTGAAATAGTATAGGAAGGAAGCCTTACCAATGTTGGTTCGTGTTTGTCTTCCGCTGGGGAATGGTGTTTGAGGTCGGAGTAGCGTTCCTGCATCTGACGGATCGGGATTGCTTCGGGAGGAGATGCCGGTTGTCCGCGGACGAGTTTCGGCGTGAGTTGAGGTTGCGAGGCTGCGTTCGGGCGAGGTTCGGCGTGCGTGGGGATCGTCGGGATCACTTGGGCGAGAGGTTCGGCGTGCGTTGTGGTGGCAGGAGTCACTCGGGCGAGTTTCGGCGTGGTTTGGGATCGTCGGTTTGACTCGGAAAGAGCCGGGACACCGTGGAAAGACCCGAGCAAGGCCTCGGAGTACCACGAGGGGCCTCAGAGTACCTCGAGAGTGCCTCGGGGCAGCGCGGGAGCGTCTCGGGAGCGCTCGGGAGGCTTCGGAGCACCACAAGGGAGCTCGGAAGGCCTCGGAAGGATCCGAAAGGGGCGGGAGTGCCTCGAGAGGACTTAGAGGGGAGCCAGAAGGCTAAGGGAGGAAGAGAGAAGAGGGAGGTGTGAAAAATGAGGGAGGGGGAGCCCTCTATTTATAGTAAAAATTTCGGAGCAAAGAGGTCCGTACGGACCTCCTTGGTTATCCAGAATTTTGGATTTCCTCGATTTGAGGAATGCGCAATGATGGTGAATATTACGGAATGATGGTGTCCTGAGCAATAAGGTCCGTACGGACCAACTCTGGGAAGTAATCATTTCTTAGGGATTTGAGGGAATATTGTGGACTTTAAGGAGATTCGGTAATTATGACGGCAAAGAAAGAGGTCCGTACGGATCAATATTGCTTTCCCAATTTCTGAAAATTCCCAAAAGGTCCTTTTGTCCCTTTTTATCCCGGGGAAGGCTCCTCCCTTGGTTTGGTTGGGGGTTTGAGAGGGTTTTGAGAGGGTTTTGAGAGAGAGAGAGGTCTCCGAGACTACGTTGATGAGTGCGGTGTTTCCGTGTGTGTGAAAGGGTGTGATCAGTTGGGGTACTTACGAAGCCCCTCGACGGCGTCACTTATGAAAGAAGTGGGGTCGCCGATAAGATAAGGGTCCTAATCGGGATCGCGTGCTGGGAGAGGAAGTGACCGTGAGGGTCAATGTGAGGACGTGGTGGTGTCCTTTTGTGTGACCGTTTAGGTCAATAAATTTGAACCACTGTGATAGGATTCCTACGTATCCCTGGCGGGAATCAAGCACAGTCGTAGTTCGGGTGTGGGGTGAGTGTTTTGTGAATGCGGGCGTGGTGGTGCCACGAAGTGTCGTGTGACCGCCGAGGTCGGTGGTGAGGACGTGGTGGTGTCTGGGGTGACCGCATAGGTCGATGTGGAGGACGTGGTGGTGTCCTAGGTGACCGTATAGGTCGATGGTGGACCCGTAATAGGATTCCTACGTATCCCTGGCGGGAATCAAGCACAGTCGTAGTTCGAGGTCGTGAATTTGTGAGTGCATGTGGGCGTGGTGGTGCCACGAAGTGTTGTGTGACCGCCGAGGTCGGTGGTAGGACGTGGTGGTGTCTGAAATGTGGTGACCGGCGAGGTCAATTGTGAGGACGTGGTGGTGTCCTGGGGTGGAAATTTTACGATTTTCCTAATCGGGTGGTTTAAGGCCTTCCGGGCCGAAGATAGAGTGAGGACCTGAATCGTCTTCGGTTGCGGTTGGTGCCACGCTTGGAGGACTTTGAATCGTCATGTCAGCTGCGGTTGGTGCCTGTGGAGGACTTTGAATCGTCATCGCAGCGGCGGTTGGTGCCCAGTGGAGGACTTTGAATCGTCTTCCCAGCGCGGTTAGCTGAGAGGACTTTGAATCATCTGCGGCGGTTTGGTGCCACGGCTGAGGACTTTGAATCGTCATCTGGCGGTTGATGCCACGGCCCAGGACTTTGAATCGTCATCGCGGCGGTTGGTACCTGGAGGACTTTGAATCTTACGGCGCCGGTTGGTGCGGAGGACTTTGAATAAATCTCACGGCGGTTGGTGCCACGCTGAGGACTTTGAATCGTCATCGGCGGCGGTTGGTGCCACGCTGAGGACTTTGAATCGTCTTACGCGGCGGTTGGTGCCACGCTGGAGGACTTTGAATCGTCTTGGCGGCGGTTGATGTTATGCGCGAGACTTTGAATCATCTTCTAGCCGCTTGATTGATGTAATGTGCGAGACTTTGAATCGTCTTCTAGCACTTGATTGTGGAGCGTGCGCCTTGTGCCGAGAGCGTAGATGCCTTTGTGTTTTTGCATGTTGAGTAGAAGATTGGACTTACGATGGCTGCCGGTGCTTGCGTTGCCGTTGAAGTGGGCGAGATGACGGCCGGTGATAGCTTCCCCATTTGGCATTTTGGAGCGCTTCGTGCCTTGGGACTTGTACTCGGAGGTGTTGGCTCCTTCTTGTGCTTGTTTTGCCGTTGAGTGGGCAAGGATGATGGCCGGTGCTGGGGATATGCAGTCCTATATGACTTCCCTTTCGACTTGTTGGGGGAGGAGCTCGGGCTTACTTTGACGGCCGGTGCTTGCGCTGTCGTTGAAGTGGGCGAAGATTCGGGCTTACATCATTGCACGGTGCTTGAATTGCTTTGGGGATGCGTGACCTTGTAGGGGCCCTTTTCTGTTGGGAAGATGACTTCGGACCTCCAGTGGTTGAGTTGTCGTTGAGCATTTGGAGGTGTCTTGTGCCTTGATATTCGTGCTGGGAGGTGTTGGCTCCTTCTTGAATTGCCGTCGGGCGTTTTGGAGGCGTCTCATGCCTTGGGATTTGTCTTTGGGAGGTGTTGGCTCCTTCTGGAATTGCCATCGAGCGGGCGGTGGTTGGATTGCCGTTAGGTGGCGAGGACCGGTCTTACGGACGGCTGGGAGATTGAATTGCCGTTAGGTGGCGAGGACCCGGTCTTACGCGCTGGCCGTGGTTGAATTGCCGTTGAAGTGGCGAGGACCGGTCTTACGCCGACGGCCGAGATCGAATTGCCGTTAAGTGGGCGAGACCGGTCTTACGTGACGGCCGGTGGTTGAATTGCCGTTGAAGTGGCGAGACCGGTCTTACGGCGACGGCCGGGGGTCGAATTGCGTTAGGTGGCGAGGACCGGTCTTACGTTGATGGCCGGTGGTTGAATTGCCGTTGAAGTGGCGAGACCGGTCTTACGCGACGGTCGGTGGTTGAATTGCCGTTAGGTGGCGAGAGACGGTCTTGGCGACGGCAGTGGTTGAATACCGTTAGGTGGCGAGGACCGGTCTGCAGCAGCGGCCGTGGTTGAATCTGCCGTTGAAGTGGCGAGGACCGGTCTTACGTAGCGGGGATTGAATTGCCGTTGAAGTGGCGAGACCGGGTGCTTACGCCGACGGCCGTGGTTGAATCACCGTTGGACCGGTTTAGGCGGGTGTTGCCGGTTCTTTGGCTGTTTTGACTTTTCTCTGGAGAGTATGAGTTTATTGCTTTGTTTTTGATTTAGCGATGCATCATTTCTCCATTGTCTTTTACTGCAGAGCCTACGCTTTTGTCGCGAGGTGTGGTTCTACGAGATCTTCCAGTGCTTCCCGTGGGATAGAGATCGGGAAGTACATTGCTGCGTATCCTGCTATCTTGAAATTTGAGGCTCATCTGTGGCTGAGGAAGAGGGAGGCGGGGGAAGCTCACCATCGCCTCTGAGGGATGTGCGGGGAGCGTGCGGAGAGAGATAGCCAGTGAGGGTTTGTCTTGTTCCCGTGGACTCGATATGAGGGGATGAGTTTGAGGGCTCAGGAGTGACGACGCGGCGGAAGATCTTTGCGGGGCTTGACTTGTGATGTCATGTATGCGGGGAGCGGGTCTTACGGCGGCATGGCGGTGTGCTTCCCGTGGCTCGAGGACCCTCCCTTTGGGATGCTTGATTCCGGGACATGGGCGTGCTCGATTTCGAGAGGTACCTTGGCGGTGTCGCGCCAGGAGTTCATCTTGTATGGAGAGGAGTACGGGGCCTTCGTGAGGAGGAAAGGCGAGAGCGCCGCAGGGTGCTGCGCGGAGAGAGGCGCCGCAGTGGCTCCCGAGGTTCGATGCCGGGCCGGATTTCACGTACGTCGTCCGCAGGGGACGGATCGAAGGAGGAAGTGTCTGTACCCGTTCGGAGCGAGCTCCTGCTGCATACGAGTGGACCCCGATAGATCGGTGAGTGTGCGACTCTTTTCCATCTTGGCATCTTTTACGTATTTTCTCTTTTTGTTGTTGAGTATAAGCTTTGTATTCTTTGGCGTTTCCCTGCTTGTTGGTGCGAGTCACTGGGAGAGCCTATGATATCTTGACTCGCCGTTACGTGGCGTGCGTTCCTTCGCTAAGAAGATGGCGTCGAAGATGTCCTGCCGGTCTTCGCGTCGTGTGCGGCGTACGAGCCTATGCCTTGAGGCGTGCATGGGACGTTCCTCCGCCTAGGCGGCCGGAGCCCGGCAGGAGGGGCCTTTGAGAAGCGGCATAGCATGGATGCCGGGGCGTCTTCGGAGAGGCACGGGGGGCCTTCGAGGAGCGGCCCTTTTATCGATTCATGCCTTCGCATGGTGCACGAAGTGAGGGTTCCTCGAGGCCTTCTTTCTTTGATCCTTTCGCCGGATTTGATCCTTGAGTACTTTTCGTAGGGAGCCTCGGCGGTAGTGCTCGTATTCGGCAGCGAGGATGTGACGGGCGAGTTATTTAGGATGCCCGACTTCTCTCTGGAGGACCTTGGCGAGGATGATGATCTTGAGGAGTCGATTAGTATTCATTTGCTTTCCCTCTTTTCATATCCCCCTTTTTTTTTGTTTAGCATGAGACATTTATGGGTACTGTAATAAAACACATGTATTTGCGTAATAACTGACATTTTATTTTAAGATGTAATGTCATTTTTGTGATTCCGGGATTTGTCCTAGAAATTGTTGCTATTATTATTTTTTTATTTTGTGCATGCCACGCGAGGCGAGAGTGTGTTTGTGGGTAGTGTATGTTTGCGGGAATGGCTTTGGCCGGTGTTTGGGCGGTTTGGAGCAAGGTTTCTTTGAGGACGAGTGGCTTTTATGCATTTCTTTGAGGAAATGGGTTGTTGTTTGCAAGGAGGTCCGTACGGACATACTTAGCATGCAAAGAGGTCGTACGGACCAACCTTGCTTTTGGGAAGGACATAAATGCTTTCCGAGTTATGCAGTTCTTCCCCATTTCCCCATTTGCGGCCATTTTCGAGCTTTCTTCTCCATTCTCTCTAGGAACCTCCATTTTGCCATGGATTCTTCGTACGTCCCTAGAATTTTGCCGAGGCTTTCGCGGGAGAGGCAAGCACACTTCCTTGACGGTGAGCGTGGATGCGGCGCCATATGAGGCATCGAGAGACGGGCTTTCGAGGTAAGGTTTCGTCTTTGCTCGATTTGGTCTTTTAAGGAGTTGGTTCTGATTGGGATTTGTTGCGGGCGGCCGCGAAGTTACAGGATGTTAGGAGGCACGTGTCTGTTTCTCCTACAATGAAATGGTGCCCACTTTTGAGGATTTTCGGGCTTTGATTGGAGGGCCGGAGGTGGAGGCCATCTCGCTTCCTTTGATTGGTGAATGCTTCTGTGAGCGTGAAGCTTGCGAGAACTTTCTTCGTACTTCGTTGGAAGAAGTGCGGGGGCATGATCCTTGATTCGGGTCATATCGACATTTCGAGGCTGCCGGAGCGGTTCATGGTTGATGGCAGTGACGTCTCTGAGATGTATTTGCCTTGTGCGTGATGGCGGCAGCTTTTCTGCAGTCGGCTCCCTTGGCATTTGCGATGGCGCTTTGCTAGATGTGGTAGAGACGCTGCGAGGCTGGAGAGGATATTGTCCCGTTGGTCTTTGAGGGAGACTCTTCATGGTATCGATCGTGCAGCGATGGGGATCGTTTTATGAGAGGGGAAGCCCGCTTTGCTCACCTTGTGGCTGCGAGAGACTTCGAGCCATGTCAGGCTCAGACGTCGTTTAGCCCGTGGTCATTTGCTCGGCAACCTCTTGCGTTGGATATGGATCGATCCGCACAGGAGAGATGGATGGCACGGACAGTACGCATCGAGATCCGGTGGGTTCCGCCTGTTGGAGGATTGAGACCGGGGAGGGTCTTGCGGGAAGGGTCTACGTTGTCGAGTTCGGTTTGTCTTGGTCCTCCTTCTATATTCCGTCGCTTGTTTTCCGGCGAGTTTGGGATGAAGCGGGGAGCCTTTGTTGGGGCAGGATGACCTTGCTGCGGAGGTAGTTCCTCTTTGTATGGCGGCTTCGGGTTCCTTCTTGTATTTTACGAGGTATGAAAGTATTCCGCTTTCCCTCTGTGGTACTCCTTAGACGTCGGGAGAGTGTCGTGTTGGCGACTCAGTATCGGCTTTGGTATGAGCGGCGTGTTTGGCAGTCCCAGTGGTCTTGGAGAGCGAGGCGTGTAGCGATGCAGGACCCGGTTGCCGTAACGGCTATTGCCTTAGGAGTTCAGCCTGAGTCGACCCTTTGGATGTGACGGGAGACACTTTGTTTGACTACGAGACTAGAGTTGACCGGCCCGACAGGAGAGGTCCTCTTTTACGGACTCGCTTGAGGAGGAGATCCGGCGAAGCACGGGCGAATGAAGCCCTGAGAGCTCTTGGATTATTTGACTCTACGGGGGAGGACCCAGGATCTCGGGCGAAGACGCTAGAGTTGGTTCACGTGAAGCGAAAGAAGACTCGCCGGGGACGAGGGAAGAAAGGAAAGAATGGCGAGGGGACAAACGCGAGCGGCGCGGAATGACCTCCTAGGTATCCATTCATTGCATTGCAAACACATTATTAGTTAAATGTATTAAAGTTTGTCTTTTAGCATGTTGTGAACTTGAGAGTAGACCGTGCTTGAACTCATCAAGAAATGTTGTAACCGTTAGTGATTTGTGAATTACTTTTAAAGCTTTGTCGACGCAAGATCCTTTGTTTGCCTTTGTATACATTGTGCACTTTGTCGGCGCGATCCTTGAACTTTTACACATTTGCATTTGCGGGCCAGACGATGCAGGCCCAGCGGCAATCCCCTCTTTGAGGCTTCGTGCTTGGCGAGAGGTTGAATGCTCCCTTGATAAGTCGTTTGACGGTCTTTTTCGTAGCTTCCTTGCCTCTTGTTGGCGTCGGGCTCTTGACCTCAATTTCGCGGCTTACGCTTGAGCTTCTTTTGTTTTTTTTGTGAGCCCTTGCTCGAGCTCTCTTTTTTTTTTTGTGTGAGCCCTTGCTCGAGCTCCTTTTTTTTTGTTTTTTTTTTGTGAGCCCTTGCTCGAGCTCTTTTTTTTTTTTTGAAGCGCGTGAGGGCGAAGACAAGCCCCCAGGCTTGGGAAGCGAGACATAAGTCGGTCGTTTGATCTTTGAGTGACCCTCGGATGTCCTTTGATGTTGCCGCCGTCGTTTGACTTGGTCAAGGTGAGTGGCTTGGCGTGTTTACGAAAAGTGCGTAGCTTGATGGAGGTCTTGATTGACATTCAAAGCTGTTGACTTTTTGTGTATTTTTAGGCCGGACCAATTAAGGTTGCCTACGTTCCCCGGACTAGAGGCTCGAGTGCACGTAGTTCGACACTACATGGAGTGCCAAGAGATGCACAAGCTTGTTCTTCTTCGGGCGAAGTATCTGCGAAGTTTTCTTCCGTTATTTGGATTCATGAAGGATTGCCGTCTAGGTACATCGGTTTCATGGCGCCTCGGGAGAAGATCTTTTGTACCACGAAAGGGCCGATCCATGTGGGTTCCCATTTTCCCAGTGAGTTGGTTCGAGTGGGAGGCTTTTCTTTGAGTACAAGGTCACCTTCCACGATGTCTCGGGATTTGACTTTCTTGTCGAAAGCTCTAGCCATCTGCTTTGATAGGCTCGGACGTGTTCCATGGCCTTTAGTCGTCGCTCGTCTAGCGAGCCAATTCGTCATGTCGGATTCGGAGCCATTCAACCGTTGATGTCATTTCAGCGGCACTCGGAGTGAGGGAATTTCAGGCTCGATGGGAAGGGCTGCTTCCATCCGTAGGTCGGGGCAAATGGGGTTTCTCCGTGGGCATTACGGCCCGTGTGTGCGGTAGCCCCAAAGTGCAAGGTGCGGCTTCTCGGGCCAATCTCGTCCTCGGGTGGTCATTTTCGGATGATCCGTTCGAGGTTTTGTTTCTTTGCTTCCACGGCGCCGTTTATTTGTGGCGGTAGGGAGAAGATTTGTGACGTGTGATCTTGAATTCGGCCAGTGCATCGAATTCCCCTTCAAAGTGTGAGCCGTTATACGATATGACCTCATTTGGGATGCCGTATCGGCATATGATGTTTTCCTTGAGGAAATGCGCGACCTTCTTGGAGGTGAGTACCTTGTAGGACTTGGCTTCGACCCATTTGGTGAAGTAGTCGATGGCTACTAAGATGAACTTCGTGGCCAGTTCTTTGCTGGCGGAGCGATTTTCCCGATGACGTCAATTCCCAAGTGGCGAAAGGGCGAAGGTGTAGTCATGCGGTAGAGATCGTGGGGTGGTAGATGATTGAGGTTGGAAGCCGTTGGCACTTGTCGCGGCTTCGGACAAAGTGGATCTGTCTGCCTCCATGGAATCCAGTAGTAGCCCATCACGAGAATGATTTGCATCGGGGCTCTGGCGTTCATGTGGGGACATTGCAAGCCCCATTGTGGACTTCGTTCATGAACTTGCTTCTTCTTGGGCGAT